>PVHT021183699.1:23851724-23881724 GCA_004024745.2 Catagonus wagneri
ACGATGGAATACTATTCAGCCATAAAAAAGGATAAAATAATGTCATTCGCAGCAACATGGATGGAATTAGAAACACTCATACTGAGTGAAGCAAGTCAGAAGGAGAAAGACAGATGTCATATGAAATCTCTTATAACTGGAGTCTAAAACACTGCACAAATGAACATCTCAACAGAAAAGAAAATCACGAACTTGGGGAACAGACTTGTGGTTGCCAAGGGGCCCGGGGAGGGGTGGGGGAGGGCTGGGAGGGAATGGGGATAACTAGTGCTTTAATGATGGAATAGCAAGGAGCTTCCACTGTATTGCACGGGGAACTGTATCTAATTACATGTGACAAATCCATATATGTACATGTAACTGGTTCACCGCGTGGTGCAGTTGGAAAATCTGACAGAAATCTGTAAACCAGCTATAATGCAAAAAAAAAAATTTCTAAAAAAAAAAAATTCCCAACAAACAAAAAGTCCAGGACTAAATGGCTTCACAGGTAAATTCTATCAAACATTTCTTTAAATAGAGTTAACACCTATCCTTCTGAAACTCTTCCAAAAAAACTGCAGAGAAAGGAACACTCTCAAACTCATTTTACAAGGATGAGTACACTGTGGTACCAAAACCAGACAAAGGTACCACAAGAAAAGATTACAGACCAGTATTACTGAGGAATAAAGATGTGAAAATCTCCAACAAAATATCAGCAAACCACATCCACCAATACATTAAAAGAATCATATACCACGATCAAGTGGGATTTACCCCAGGGATGTAAAGATTCTTCAATATTCAGAAATCAATCAGTGTGATATAGCACATCAATCAACAAACTGAAAAAAAGAAAAAAACAACACATGGTCATCTCGATAGATGAAGAGAAAGCTTTTGACAAAATTCAACACTTATTTATGATAAAATCTCTCCAGAAAGTTGGTTTAGAAGGAACCTACCTCAATATAATAAAGGCCATATATGACAAACCCACAGCTAACATCACCATCAACAGTGAAAAGCTGAAAGCATTCTCTTTAATATCAGGAACAAGACAAAGATGTCCATTTTCACTCCTTTCATTCAACATACTTTTTGAAGTCCTAGTAACTGCGATCAGAGAAGACAAAGAAATAAAAGCAATCCAAATTGGAAAAGAAGTAAAACTGTCACTGTCTACAGACAATATGATACTATACATAGAAAAATCCTAAAGATGCTACCAGAAAACTACTAGAGCTCATCAATGAATTCAGTAAAGCTGCAGGATACAAAACTGATACACAGAAATCTGTCGCATTCCTATACACTAACAACAAAAGATCAGAAAGAGAAATTTAAGGAAACAATCCCATTTACCATCATGTCAAAGAGAATTAAATACCTAGAAATAAACCTACCTAAGGAGGCAAAAGACCTGTACTCTGAAAAGTAGAAGACACCGATGAAGGAAATCAAAGATGACACAAACAGATAGAAAGACTGGACTGGAACAATCTACATTGTCAAATGACTATACTACCCAAGGCAACATATAAATTCAATGCAATCCCTATCAAACTACCAATGGCGTTTTTTCAAAGAACTGGATTGAAAAATTTTTAAAAATTTGTATGGAAACACAAAATACCTCAAAGAACCAATGCTATCTTTTTTTTTCCTTCTTTTGCTTTTCAGGGCTGCACCTGCAGCATATGGAAGTTTCCAGGCTAGGAGTCGAATTGGAGCTACAGCTGCTGGCCACAGCCAGAACAACAGCAACACAGGATCCGAGCCACATCTGCAATATATACCACAAGCTCACGGCAATGCTGGATCCTTAACCCACTGAGCGAAGCCAGGGATCAAACCCACATCCTCATGTATACTAGTTGGATTTGTTTCCACTGAGCCACAATGGGAACTCCAGCCAACGCAATCTTAAGAAAGGAAAACAGAGCTAGAGGAATCAGGTTCCCCAACCTTGGACTGTACTACAAAGCTACAGTCATCAAAACAGTATGGTACTGGCACAAAAACAGAAATATAGGTCAGTGGAACAGCATAGAAAGCCCAGAAATAAACCCAGGCACCTATGGTCAACTAATCTATGACAAAGGAGGCAAGGATACACAGTGGAGAAAAGGACAGCCTCTTCAGAAGTGGTGCTGGGAAAACTGGATAGCTACATGTAAAAGAATGAAATTAGAATACCCGCTAACATAATACACAAAAATAAATTCAAAACGTTTTGAAGACCTAAACATAATACCAGATACTATAAAACTCTTAGAGAAAAACACAGGCAGAACACTCTGTGACATAAATTACAGCAATATCTTTTTGGATCCACTTCTGAGAGTAATGAAAATAAAAACAAAAATAAAACATGGGATATAATTAAACTTAAAGCTGTTGCACAGCAAAGGAAACCATAAACAAAACAAAAAGACAAGCACAGAATGGGAGGAAATCTTTGCAAATGAAGTGAGACAAGCGATTAATCTCCAAAATATATGAACAGCTCATACAGTTTTTTTATATTAAAAAAATCAACCCAATTTAAAATGGTTAGAAGATCTAAACAGACATTCTCCAAAGGATATAGACATTTATGGCCAAAATGCACATGAAAAGATGGTCCACAACACTAATTATTAGAGAAATGCAAATGAAACCTACAATGAGGTGTCACCTCACAGCAGTCAGAATGGCTTTCATCAAAAAGTCTATTAAACAATAAATGCTGGAAAGGTGTGGAGAAGGGGAACCCTCCTACACTGTTGGTGGGAATGAAAATTGGTACAGCCACTCTGAAGAACAGTATGGAGGTTCCTCAAAAGACTAAAAATAGAGTTGCCATATGATCCAGCAATCCCATTCCTGGGCACATATCTACAGAAAACCATAATTGGAAAAGATACATGAACCCTAATGTTCACTGCAGCACTATTTACAATAGCCAAGACATGGAAGCCACCTCAATTTCCATTGACAGAGGAATAGATAAAGAAGATGTGGCATACACACATGCACACACACACACGCACGCACACACACACACACACACACACACGGACATTACTCAGCCATAAAAAAGAATGAAATAATGCCATTTGTAGCAACATGGATGGACCTAGAGATGATCATACTAAGTGAAGTAAGTCAGAGAATGACAAATATCATAAAATATCACTCACGTGGAATCTAAAAAAACGATACAAATGAACTAATTTACAGAACAGAAACAGAATTACAGGCATAAAAAACAGTCTTATGGGTACCAAAGTGGAAAGGTGGGGGAAGAGATAAATTAGGAGGTTGGGATTAACATATACACAGTACTATATATAAAACAGTCAACAAGGGCCTACTGTACAGCACAGTGCATTCTACTCAGTATCCCGTAATCACCTATATGGAAAAATAATCTGAAAAAGATGGAGATATATATACCTATATATATATCTCCATCCATATATATCTCCATTTATATATATATATTATATACATCAAACTTAAAGCTGATGCACAGCAAAGGAAACCATAAATGAAACAACCCACAGAATAGGAGAAAGTCTTTGCAAATAAAGTGACCAGCAAAGGATTAATCTCCAAAATATATGAACATCTCATACAGTTTTATATATAAAAAAACAACCCAATTTAAAACAGTTACATGATCTAAATAGACATATCTCCAAAGGAGATGGTCAGATGGCCAAAATGCACATGAAAAAATGATTCACACTGTTGATTATTAGAGAAATGCACATCAAACCTACAACAAGGTGCTGTATATATATAAAACTACATTCACTGTACATCTGAAACTAACATAACACTGTAAATCAACTATACTCCAATATAAAATAAAACTTCAATTTAAAAAAAGACTATAGCAGTTCTCCTTGTGGCTCAGTGGGTTATGGACCTGACTAATATCCATGAGGATGAAGGTTCAATTTCTGCTCTTGCTCAGCGGGTTAAGAATCCGACATTGCCATGAGCTGGTATAGGTTGCAGATGTGGTTCAGATTCCACATGGCTGTGGCTGTGTGTAGGCTGGCAGCTATAGTTCCGATTCAGCCCCTAGCCTCGGAACTCCCACATGTCTCAGGTGCGGCTCTAAAAAGCAAAATAAGTAAATCAATAATAAAGACTACAAAAATACATAAAAAATGAAATGAATGAGGCACATTCTGAAAAAAGAAAGCAAGCCCTTGCCTATTCAAAGGCTAGGAAAAAATGACCTTTCTTTTCTTTCAACTTTCTGGTTTCATTGTTTTATATTACAATTAAAATAATGTAATATATTTTGGTAAAGAGCAAATGTCTATTTAATATTATTTTTCAGAGTGTCTTGACAAGTGTCCTATACTTTATTAAATAACCCACTTTAAATTTACAGAGTAGTATGGAGTTCCCGTCATGGCTCAGTGGTTAATGAACCTGACTAGTATCCATGAGGACACGGGTTCGATCCCTGGCCTCGCTCAGTGGGTTAAGGATCCAGTGTTGCCATGAACTGTGGTGTAGGTCACAGATGTGGCTCAGATCCAGGTGGCTGTGGCTGTGGTGTAGGCCAGCAGCTGTAGCTCTGATTTGACCCCTAGCCTGGGAACTTCCATATGCCATGGGTGGGGCCCTAAAAAGCAAAATAAATAAATATAAAATAAATAAGTTTACAGAGTAGAAGTCAACTATATCATCTACTACATGTCTATATTTACTTAAATCTATTTCAGACCTCTGTGTGGTTCTATTGCTCCCTTGGTCTGTTCCTGAATTAGTGTCACAAATTTTCCTGGCCATTTTTCATAATTTTAAAGATAATATTTTGTCAAATTCCCTTTAAAATATTAGAAATTTATTACTGCATTGTGTTTATTAACAATTTTAGGAACTAATACAGTTTTCCTGCCCAAGACCAGTGTATATTGTAGTGTGTTTTTCTATTTGTTTCTCTTCTTTTACATCCCTTAGGGAAGTTTAATAGTTTTCTTCATGTACCTCTTAAACATTTCATATTATATATATTCCCAGTTATTTTATGGCTACAATGCCTGACATGTAAGCACTGTTGGAGCAATGTTACTCATTACTAAGTGGTTTCTGTTAGTATAAAACAAAACAACAGCAACAGTAATTATTTACATATTGTGTTTTAGTTTTTTTTTTTTTCCTGCACCCATGGCATACAGAAGTCCCCAAGCTGGGTACTGAACCTGGGCCACAGCACCAACCAAAGCTGCTGCAATGACAATGTCAGATCCTTAGCCTGCTGCACCACAAGGGAACTCTAATATATATATGTATATATTTTTAAATTTTATTAGAATATAGTTGAATTACAACAGTGTATTTGTTTTATAACTGGCTATATAATGTTTTCAATAGGTTTTAAATTTTTAATCAATCACTGTCTATAAGTGATGATATATTTCTATTATTTTATACTTCAATAATTCTCTTCCAGTTTTTACGGTGTGTTTTATACTGTATGAAAACAAGTTAGAAGGTAGTTAAATCATCCTTTTCTTATTCCTGACTCTAATAAAAATGTTTCCATTGATTTACTACTAATGATGATTGTAGAAGTTAATTTGAAAGTAAGTTTTTCACTAAGTTAAGGGAATATATTTTATTTCTATTCTTAACAAAGTTTTAAAAATCAGGCATTCATTGAGATGATTATATGGTTTTTCATTTTTGTCTGACTCATATAAATAGATTTCCTAATATGGCATTATTCTGACTTTTTAGGATATACCTAGCTATGACTCACTTAATCTTTTAACTATTTTACTGGATCCTACTTGCATGTACTTTAACATTTCTGCATTACTATTCAAAAGTGTAGAATGAAAACTGGTCTGTGGTTTTATTCTTGGTATATGTAAGTTTTTTAAGATCAGCATTTTTTAGCTTTCATAAAAAAATAATTTATAGATTTTATATCTTTTTTCATATACTAGAATATTTTAAATAGGATTGAAATTATTTTCTTGGGAACATGAAAGAATCTAGTCTTGGGTATATAAGAGATTAGATTAGCTAGTGGTTTATTTGACTATTTTAATTTTTCAAGGAATCAGCTTTGGAATTTTATCAGTTTTACTATTTATTTTCTTATTTGTTAATTTTTACTTTTATTAATTGCTTCCTTCACTTTCCTTAAGATTAATTTGTTGTTATATTTATAATTTCTTAAGTTATGTAATTAATTTATGTTCTGTTTAGTAATAAAAATGTTTAAGTCTATGAATTTTACTCTTATTACAGCTTTGGCTGCATCCCACATGAAGTACTGCCAATATTGTTATTTTCTAGTTTCTTCCCTCCCCCAAACTTTTTCTCTACCTCTATTTTTTCTTTCTTATTTTTTCTAGATTTCAGGTGGATAAAACTGGTTGAATCATAACCTTTGATTTACAACACACTGTCAATTTGGTCCATGAACAGTCTCTTTATTTATTTGCTTACTTATCCATGTAATGAACATCCATGAACCTACCACTGAACTATTTTTCTGGTTGATCCAAAGTTTAAGAATAACTTTTACATTTCTAAGGTTTTTTTTTTCTTTTTAACCTTTCTATCTTTGCTACAAGTTTTCTTATCTGTAAAATAGTCCTTATTCATAGGGTTATTATCAGAATTAAATGAATTAATATTTATAAAATTTTACAATAGGGCCTGGCACATGGTGAGTATTTTTTTTTTTTTTTTTTTTGCTTTTTAGGGCCACACCCACAGCATATGGAAGTTCCCAGGCTAGGGGTCGAATCAGAGCTACAGCTGCCGGCATATGCCACAGCCACAGCAACGCAGGAGCCGAACCACATCTGCGACCTATACCACAGCTCATGGCAATGCCAGATCCTTAACCCACTGAGGAAGGCCAGGGATAGAACCCACAACCTCATGGTTCCTAGTCAGAATTTTTTCTGCTGTGCCACGATGGGAACTCCACATGGTATTTTTAAGTGTTATTTATTATTTTATTATTAGGTTAGATCAAATTTATTAACTATACATATTTTTTAGATTTCTCATTGTCTTGTTTTTTCTGTTTGATTTGTCAAGAACTAATAGAATTGTGGTAAGCAACCTAAATGTCCATCATCAGAGAAATGGATAAGGAAGATGTGGTACATATATACAACGGAATATTATTCAGCCATAAAAAAGAATGAAATAATGCCGTTTGCAGGAATATGCATGGACCTAGAGATTATTGTACTGAATGAAGTAAGTCAGAGAAAGACAAATATCATATGATATCACTTATATTTTTATATCTAATAAAATGATATAAAATAACATTTATAAAACAGCAATAGACTCACAGATTTCAAAATCAACCTTATGGTTACCATAGGTGAAACCATCAGGGAAATGAGGAATTGGGAGGGTAGGAATAACATATATACTACTATAAAAATAGATGAACAAAAAGAACATATCATATAGCACAGGAAAATCTATTCAATAGTTTATAATACCCTATGTGGGTAAAAAGAATTAATATATTTATATGTATAACTGATTCACTTTGCTGTATACCTGAAACTAATACATAATTTTAAGTCAAATATATTCCAATAAAATTTAAAGAAGTGTGGTACGATCCCTGTACTACTGCTCTGTTACCATTTTTTCCTGATTTTGCTTCATGTAAGTGCTATGAAATCAAAAGCAAATATGTTTGTAATAACTGTGCTTTTATTATAGGTTGTTTTATCTTTGTTCTATCTCAAGATTTTTACCTTGAATTCAACCTAGTTTGACATTAACAAATAAGAACACTCTGATTTTTGTTGCCATTGTTTGCATTTGCCTATTATATCATTTCATTTTTAATATTTCTGAGTCACAGTGTTTCAGGTTTGTCATTTAAGAACACATAGCTGTTTGTTTCCCTCAATTCATTTAGAGTCCTTTTCTTTTGAAAGATCAATTTTATCCAGTTACATTTATTATTAAAACACGCTTGATTTTGCCTTTTCCATATTATTTTCTTTCCTAAGTTAATGCTTCCTTGTTCCTTCTATTTTCCCTATCTTTTGCTGCAAAATCTCTGTGTTCTTAAAAAAAATTTCCCTTCAGAAATTTGGAAGTGATATATATTCTGCTTTCTGTTAAACAAGTTCATAACTTTAAATAACACAGACTTCTTTTTCTCAATATATCATTGATGTGGGTTTTTTTTTTTTTTTTTTTAAACAGTGCTTGGCTGTCTACCCTGATGAGATTCACCATTCGCTTGCCAAAACTCCTCCTCACTTATGCCAGGCTGAGATTTTCCTCCACAGCCCAGACTGAATGGCTCTGGCTGCCCTTGTTTGTGGCTGTTTAAAAACAACACTCGTTAACATATTGTCAAATCCTCCTTCTCCGAAGCCTACAGAGGTTTGGCTCTAGTTGCCAATGGTAAAACAGCATGTAGCCTGCAAGCCATGGCTCCAGGCTGACCCTGGAACAGAGGCAGGGCAGTACAGGATGGGGTGGGAGGCCCAGAGGTTCAGCAGTGACAGCTGCAGTGCCTCCCATGGCCTGTCCCACAGGAGGCAGCATGGGCTGGGATCAGAGTGGCCCTCTTCCTCTCTAGAGTCCAAATCATTCCTAGTTAGTTGCTCAACCATGGGGTTCTCATCTCCCCCAGAATATCAAGTGCTTGCTCCCTCTGGGCCAGGAAAGTTTCTGTTTCTCCTGCCTTCTCCGTCACCCTTCTCCCTGCTCACCAGCACCTCCTACAACCCTCTCCAAGGCCGTTCCATGTCCTCCTGCAAGGGCTCTGAGAGGTCAGTGGAGGGTGCTCGGGAACCAGATAGTGCATCCTTGGAGGGCCTCACTGCTTCTCCTGGCCTCACCAAACCTCCCTGTTTTCTCTGGCCCAGCTCCATCTGCTTCTTTCAGGGAGTCTTCCTGATTGCTCCTGAGTTCTCTCTGATCTCCCATCACGCTGAGTCATCGAATCCATTCTTGCTCAGCTCTCTCAAGCTCGATCTGACTATCTCAAAGCTGCTGAATCTGGTTTTCCCAACTAGACTGGGAGCCCCTGAGGCCAGAGCCTCCTACTGCTCCTCCAGGGCTCACAGGCCTAGTAGAAACAGAGAGCTTAGTAAAGATCTATTGAACAAATGGAAAGTCAAGACAAAGGGCTCTGGAATCTGACTCTCTGGGCTCAAATGCTACATCTGCTGCTTGTGAGTGGTGGGGCTTTGGGCAAGTTACTTAACGTTTCGACAAAGGGTTGCTGTGGGGATTAGATGTGCTAATGTGTGAACTACATAGCTTGGCCTGTAGCCCTAGAAGACATGGAATGAGTGGCGCTACCAGTGTAATATCAGCCCATATTAATTATATTGAACTGGTCTGATGGAGGGTCTGATGCTGTGTGCAGGTGGGTGTGTCACCAGGGCCTGGGTGTTGGTGGCTGGTGACCTGCGACCTATATCAGCTGTGCACTTTGATCTGGGCAAATCATTTCCCTTTGTGGAACAAGGGGTCCTGGACGGATGACCTCTGTGAGCCCTTTCTGCTCTGACCTCCATTTGTACTGTGCATATTGAGTTTGTGAGTCGGTCCTGATCTGAGGCCCTGGGGGAGTGCATTTTCAGCAGAGGCTCTGCCCCAGTTTCTGACTTGGCTTTCTAGCTGGAAGCCTCCTGTCTCCACCCTCCCCTCCTCCTCCATCCCTCCCTGCCCAACTGTGTATCCCCAGGAGGGTACCAGCGCTCCACTGCTGAGCAGGATCATGAAGATGATGAACGTCTCGAACCAGCTGTGTTCCACGATGCGGTAGCAGGTCTTGCGCAGCCTCCACCAGACCTTCCCTGGGGCCTGTGTGGTGTCCACAGTGCAGCAGGGACAGCGTCGGACACAGCCTGTGGGGGAGGAAGTGGGGAGAGGGGTCAGGCCCAGTTCAGGGCCTGAAAATGCCCACATCTGATGGCAGAAAGTTGGGTGGTTGAAAGAAGTTATAATGATGGGTAATGAACTGGGCAACATGGTGGGTGTGGCCATGGCGGGGATGGTGGCGGGGAAGGGATGACTGTGGGTGCTGCCCTCAGGAGCCCATCCTCAGTAGGTTCCCCGTGGAGAGGCTGGATGGACCAGGCAACCAGTAAGGAGATGAAGGGCCTGGCAGATCTGGGCATGGGCAAAGATGGGGCTGGGATAGCCTACAGCTTGTCCTGCGCACATCTAGGAAACTCTCCCCCTGGAAGAATGATCCAGAATGCCCTGAGGTGCTCTGTCCCTGTACTTTCTCCATGATTGCAGTGTCTGAGCCTTGGGAAGGACACTTTTTACTGACGGCCCCAAATGATGTGCCACGTGGAGAGCAAATCCTCATTTTATCCCCAGATGCCCTCTGCATACACCATAAAAACTCCAGATGCCAATTACCAGCACAACCACAAGCCACACCCACCTCAAGTATCTGCAGAGGGCCTGCCACTTGCCAGGCACGGGCCAGAGCCTGAGGGGACAGGGAGAACTTGATCCAGTCCCTGCTGCTGTGGGGGGCACACAGTCATGCCACCGCCCCAGAGAGGCCCAGCCCGGCACATTACGGGCAACTTTGCCATGACTCAGGTCACGGGCAGGTGGAGGGGCACCCTCGGGGTCTCAAGAAATGGGGAAGGGAAGGTAGGCATCCGGGTCAGAGTGGGGTACAACATGGCCTTGGGCCCCTCCGGCCACCCAGGGCAGTACCTTCGGTGAAGCAGTCCTCTGGATCCTTGACATCCTCTCCAAGGTCAGGAATCTGCTCCAGGAGGTCAGCGGTGTTGGTCATGTCTGCTGTGCTCCCTTCAGAGTAACTGTCCTCGTGCGTCTGTGGGCGGGACCGTGGGGCAGGGTGTGCGGGGGCATGAGTGTGGGCCACGCAGCAGCCTCCAGTCTCGGAGCCCAGAGTCTGGGGGAGGCTGGAGCTCCGAGAGTGGAGGTGCCCAGACCATCCTCCAATACACACCTGAGCCCGGGGAATCTGAGCCTGGGTGGATAGGACCCCACCATGAAGGCCACCTAGGCTGGACCTTAGGGCTCCTAGATCTGTGACTCTGGTCTGCTGGGGTCTGGGCCTGAGGTGTGGGCACGCAGGAAGGGTTCTGGGAAAACCCTGAGAATGGGGAAGGCACCCAGGTGGAAGGAAAACAGACACAGGGTGCAACACGAGCACACACTGGGACACGGACACAGACTAGGAGCTTAGCGCACGTAGAGCAAACAAGCATGCCACACCCAGCATGGAGTCAGAACCAGAATCATAGGCACACACAGGCACTAGGTCAGACACGCAGAGAACGGGCCAGCAACCCAGCCTTCCTTTCTTGCTCAATTCATCTGGGGGCTAGTGAAAAGCACAGAGCCTGGAGCAAGAGTGAGAAGGTGCAGGAACCTTCCCCACCTGGCATTGCAGGGTTCGGCCACCCTGATCTTGCACAACCTGATTACAGAGAGGTGTGTGCAGGCGCCCTTATGAGTGTCTGGGTGTCATGTGCGGACACCAGTGTGTAGGGGGGCTGTAGTTCTGCCCTGTCCCCCTCACCAGGCCAGTGCACCCATCCCCAGCTGCCATGAGTAAGTACTGTTTAGCTGGCCCCTTCTCCAGAAAAACGTCTTTAGCCATGGACCTGCCATCCCCAGAAATGGCTTGGGGGCTACAACCCAAGGTAGGGGGCTGACACCTAGTGACCAACTGATATGGAGAAGACCAAGCTGAGG
This sequence comes from Catagonus wagneri, assembly GCA_004024745.2. Classification (NCBI taxonomy): domain Eukaryota; kingdom Metazoa; phylum Chordata; class Mammalia; order Artiodactyla; family Tayassuidae; genus Catagonus; species Catagonus wagneri. The sequence goes on from PVHT021183699.1 coordinate 23,863,428, forward strand.
CTGGAATCCAGCCAGCACGGCGCTCGGAGCTGCTTCTTCTGCCTCATCCTGATTCTCTCACTTCCTTGTGGGTCCCTCCTGGGAGCATTTCCTCAATGAATCATATTCACAGGAAGTTGGACTCCGGCTCTGCTTCCAGGAATCCACCTCAATGACAAGTATGGTGGGGAAGAGGGTTCTGTGAACGAAAGGAAGGCCTCACTTGCTTCAGGTCACGTCGATGCATCCTAGCTCAGTTGGCCACCTGGGGTGGCCAGGCTCCATTCCACCCTGGGTGAGCTGGTTTGAGTTCTCGGGCAGCCTCTGCTCTCAAAGCTCTTCTTTTCCTTCCACAACTAACTCCACCGCTGTCTCAAAGTCCTCTTTGACCTTGAGGTCTGCCATAAGGAAGAGCTGGGTCCCTGTGACAAAGCAGAGCATGCTCCTGCAGAGACTGGTTCCCCAGGGCTTTGAGGGTCATATCCTTTGCCCAGCTTTGCTGTGTGGTGTTGAGCTGGGAAGCGTACAGCCAGAGGTCTCCACGTGGCTATTCTTTTTGGACACAAGCTGCCTAAAGTATGTGGGGCTGTCATGCAGGAGGACAAGTTGTCAGGATCCCACCGCAGATGAGATGAGGGGTCCTTCTCCCAGCAAAGCCCCAGCCTACCTCGCGCTCTCTTTTATAGGTTCCATCATGGATTGATTTGAAGAGGATGACTTTACAAAACATGTTCAAAGGTCAACATTCTGGTACAGGAACCCTTTCATTCTGGGACCTTCCACCCATCCCATGTCTCCTGTTCCCACAGGTCTTGGTGTGTCAGACCCTCTTGGTGTGTGACCTGCACAGTCAGGACAATGACTCCACCAGGCCCTCGTGCTCCCTAACTGGCCATGATCACGAAGTCTCCCATGGGCCTGTCCCATGACAGGAACAAAGCAAAGGAGACACGTTCTGCCAAATCAAGTTGCAGCTGCTAGACGGAGCGCCGAGGTCAGGCTGCAGGACAAGGGACCCTGAGTGCTGCTCTGAACACGTGACCTCCACCTTTCCCAGCACTTGGCAGATGGGGGTGGGGCACTGGTGGGGGTGTAGTTAGCAGTGCCACCGTCCAGTTACCTCGGGGGTTGCAAATGCAAAACCTTCTGGGCCTGGGCAGGTAATGAATGAAGGCAGGCAGGTGGGATCTGGCAAACCTGAGCCCTCCCTCCAGAGTCAAGAAGGCTGTTCCCACTTGCCTGCAGCAGCGCGGTTCTTCTTCCCTTGTTTTTTGGGGGGGGTGTCTTTTTTGGGCCATACCTGCAGCATATGGAAGTTCCCAGGCTAGGGGTCGAATTGGAGCTGCAGCTACAGCAACGTGGAATCCAAGCCACGTCTGTGACCTACACCACAGCTCACGGCAACGCTGGATCCCTAACCCACTGAGGGAGGCCAGGGATTGAACCTGCATGGATGTGAGTCAGATTTGTTTCACTGAGCCATGACAGGAACTCCCTCAATTTTTTTTTTTTCAAGAGAAGCCAGAAATGCAGATTTTTTACATAAAAGCTTCTGGATTTTAAGTGTTGGTAGCGAATTCGAATTAAAACCCCTTCTGCGTCCAGAACACTCCCCCCCCCAGGAGGTCTCATGTTTGAGCCTCTGCCTCTCTCCAGGTGAGAAGCAGCTGATGGCTTAGACTCATGCCAAGAACTCGTTCTCAGAGTTCCCCACAGTGCCCTGGGACCGGCTGATTCACAGGACAAACACTTGCCAACAGCACCAAAGCACAGGAACTGAGTGAGGCGGGGGTGAACACGCAGAGGTCTCGGGTTAGTACCACCTCGTGGTCCCGGGCGGGCTGTTGCCAGAATTTCCCTATAGCTCAGGGCCCCACGCCGTCCCTCCCCTATCAGGACAGGGTTGCCCGTGCTCCCCTCGGCAATGGGTCTCCCACACTGGCTGTGACAGAAAATGCAGGCCTGTGCCCAGCGCCTCTCATGGCCTCCAGCCCTCGCAGCAGTGCCCCACTGGCCTTAGGGACAAAGGTGTGCGTTACCTCACTGCACCCTGGGGCCGAGGCCTCTGCTCTCCGCTGCTGCCGCAAGTCTGCCCGAGCTGCACTGGCCTCGGCCCCGGTGGAGGTGGTCTCTGACACCTGGCTCCAGGCCCTGGGCTCTGCGAGGGCCTCTGGGCCGCCGGACACAGGCTGGGATTCCTGCTGAAGAGACCCCCCAGCCCGTGAGCTACCCACTCAGAGTGTTTCCAGGGCCCTGGCTCTGCTTCAGGCTCTGCCCGTCCAGCGGGGCACGGCCTCACCTCGCTGATGACCTCTCCCTCAGGGGTCCTTAGGCTGAGGGAGGTGCTTGGTAGGTCCAGGCAAAGGGTCTAAAGCTAGTCAAAGCCTCGGGCCTGCCCAGCACAAACCTTCCCCTCCTCCCACTCCCTCAAGGTGCACCTGGGCTGCAATGCCCAGCTCCCAGATGCTGGCAGCTCCACTTAGGAAGGATTGCTGACTTTGCCCAGGAGTTCCCATGGCACCCCAGCTTGCTTGCTTGCATGTGCGCGCAAGCGTGTACAGACATACACACACACACACACACAAACCCCCAGGGAGCCAGGACAACAGGCTCAAGAGAAGGGAAGGAGGAGGAAAAGGAGGGGCAGCTGAAATTCCACTCCTGTGCTGGGAGCCTTCGGGAGCCAACTGGGAACCGTGGTCCTGGCAACGCCAATGCTCCCCTCCCCCAACCGACACTGTGGCTGTCCCACAGCCTGGCTCAACAGGCAGAAGTTGGTCTCTGGGACCACAGGGAGGCAGGAGGATGTGGAGCCAAGCCTGGAGCCTCAGATCAAATTCCACACAGGGGAGCAGCTGCTCTTCTCAGCCAGACCCATGTGGCACAGGCCCCGAGGAAGTGGCCAGGAGGGGCCCAATGAAATGGAGAACTGGCCCCCGCTGTCTGCCCTAAGAGCTAGGGAGAAGCCATTTGAGCAAGTCTTAGGCCACAAGAAAATGAGGGAGACAGGGTGGGGGTGGGGGTGGGGGGCACTGTCTCTTTTGTCCCGACTCTAGTCCGAAGTGTTAAAAATAACAGGTTGGGAGATAAGATAGTGCTGTCTCTGACACCTGCCATCTCAGGGATGCTTATTTTTAAATCTCAGAATTAGCGCTGAGCCTGGGAGGAGGGGAAGGGGCAGAGGGGAGGTCAGGAGGCCACACTCCTCCCTCACCAAGACCTTCCACCCTCTTAGTCCTAGAGGGGACAAGGTCAGGGTGGGGTCTGGGGGCCAGCGGTGCTGGCTCTGTCCTAGATGTGTGAGAAACTCCCAGCAAGTCTCTCCCTTGCTATGCTTTGGTTTCCCTCTCCGTACAGTTAGGTGCCCGTGACCAGCCGGGAGATGACTGATGGACAGCAGGGCCTCCTCCCGCCCTGCCGCCCCACCAGACGCGCTCCTGGGCTGGGCTGGGCTGGAGAGAGGGGGATGAGAGCCAGTTTCTGCACGTCTCCATGAGGCTGGTTCTTGGGGGATGGCCCGACTTCTCCCTCCGGACCACCCTTGCTGGGGTAGCTGCTCTGAGGCTGGGGTCCGTGGACAGCAGAGCCCTGGACCCTGGACAGCACCAGGGCAGGTACTACACACACGCAGGGGGGTGGGGGTGGGTAGGGGATGGGGGCTCACCTGCTTGCTGGACTCTTCCTCTGTGCTCAGGCTGTTCTCATCCTCCTCCGGGTCATCCGTGTCAGACTCGGCCACAGCAATGGGCACGCACACGGGCTCGGGATCCCCGGGCATACCCTGGCCTGGCCGCTGGCCTTCCTCGAACCGTGTCTCCTTGCGGGCCGGTGGTGCCTTCTCTGCCTCCGGGGGTGGTTGGGGGCTGGAGGTGGCGATGCAGCCGGGCAGCTGGCCCTGCGTGGCGAGGGCCGCGGGCTTCTGAGGCCTCCGCTGCAGGAGCCCACAGCAGAAGTCCCAGGTGGTGCGCTTGACGAAGCGCAGGCCCCGCTGGATGCGGGCCAGGGCCAGCTGGAGGTTGTTCATCTCCCCGTCCTCATCCGGGGCCGTGAGGTTGTCTGCGCTGAAGGAGCTGAGCAGCAAAGCCAAGAAGAGGTTCAGGACCTGTGGAGACAACGTTGCGCCCTGGGTGCTCGGCTTCGGGGCCATCGTGGGGAAACCCAGAGACCGCCAGAGGCAAACGGCTTGAACCTCAAACCCTGGGCCCTCATCTTAACTCTCTATACTCTTGAATACAGAATTTGGCTGAAAGGAAAAGACAAATTCTTACCCTGAGGTAGGAGACAGGCCCCAGGCTGAGCAGCTATAGCTAGTCTCCTGTTGACGCCTGGAGACGGGCTACCTGTGGGAGCACCGGGCCCTGCCTGACACACATGCGGACAAGGCGACTTGCCTGATACATATGCCCTCAGTCTAGAGGAAGGACGAAGGAGGGAGAAGAAGCCAACTGGACTCCATCTTGGCTGAGAGACGCTTATTCACGACACCAGGACCAATTATGGAGATGACGGGCCAAGAAAAAATAATTTGGAAAACTGACCTCATATAAGTAAACTAAGCTGCCCCTATTGCATGCAGCTCACTCACACTCTTCCACGCATGTTTTACTTTTTCCACACATATTCTGTTTCTTCCACACGTACTTTGCCTATTTTGTTTCTTCCACATGTACTTGGTTTCTAATAAACACTTCATCTTTTGCACAGTCTTGGTCTCTTTGCTAAATTCTTTCCTCAAAGAAGACAGGAACTGAGGTCCCTCTTGCAGCTTTTCACTGCCAGAATCAATCCCTCTTCCCAAGGGTTCGGAGACAGTCTGAACTGAGGGTGTTCATACTCAAGGTTCTTGGGTGTTAGCCCAGGTTCAAAGGGAGGACCATGGGTTCATCTGATGTCAGGGCCTGAGCACGTGGGGCCTTGCTGCCTCGGGAGTAATAGCAGGGGGCAGTGGGGTCAGGATGAGCACAGAACTGCTCCCTGGGAGGCAGCACCTGATATGGGATCACCAGGGATAAGACAGAATCCCACCGGGAAGCAACCCAGGACACCCATTTAACTTAACTCACTCACCCACCCATCCATCCACTCATCTGCTTGGGGCTTCCTGGGAAGGGGCCTCGGCATCTGTTGGCAAAGGAGGAGCTGTGACATGCCTCTGAGTTCCCCCCGAAGCCGGCTCACCACTCACACATTCGGGGTTCCTCCTGTGTCCCCAGATACAACTGTGCTTTCCAGGTGAAGGATGGGGTGACTGAACAGAGCAGAGGGCAATGGCAGGGAAAGAGGCCAGGTGGCAGCCTGCAGGCTCCTGAGACTAATACAGGGTCAAGGTACTGAGACAGGTAGTGAGGGGTGCTTGGATGGGTGCTGTGCGCAGGACTAGACACTGAGGTGGGGGGATTTGGGGCCAGTGCCTGGGGTCAGTCCTGGCTCTAAGGCCCACGTGCTGCAGTGAGTCAGGAGAGGGGCTGAGTCTTCAGAGGTGCCAGAAAACACCATCTTTATTTAAGCTAATTATTAGGGGTTATGGACTTGAGACCCCTAAGGGGAGTTTACAAAATCCCTGTCTTTGAATGGTTCCAGATTACTGTTTGTTGTTAAGCCTCCCTGCAAGGATGAAGTTTTAGCTCTCAATAAAAAAGAGAACTTTTGGAGTTCCCGTTGTGGCTCAGCAGTAATGAACCTGACTGGTACCCACGAGGATGTGGGTTCGACCCCAGGCCTTGCTGAGAGGGTTGAGGATTTGGCGTTGCTGTGAGCTGCAATGCGGGGTGCAGATGTGGCTTGGATCCTGTGTTGCAGTGGCTGTGGTGGAAGCCGACAGCTGCAGCTCCAATTCTTCAACCCCTAGCCTGGGAACTTCCATATGTCACAGGTGAAGCCCTTAAAAGCAAAAAAAAAAAAAAAAAAAAGAACTTTTGCCGAGTGACAAGGGACTGGGCTTTGGTCCCTATCCGTCTCAGGGAAGGTAACTGAAGATGGTGGTGAGCTCTCCCCACACAGTTGTCAGGCTGGCTCACAAGCATCACGAGGCCAATGGGCCAGAGACACAGGCTGCCCATCTTGGGCTGTGTCTTCTGCTTGTAGCCACGCCCAGAAGGGGGTCCAGCTGAATGGGGGCCCCCATGGCAGGGTGGTATGTGAAGGTGGACACCCAATCTGAAGCCCCTGAGATGTGCCTGTCAGCGAGCTGGGAAGGAGAATTCTGGCGAAAGCAGTGGGCAAGGTTGACGTGCCGGGCCTCAGAAATCCACCCTTGGTGTAAAAAGTAACACGCATCCATGTGGACAGTATGGAAAGGTTAAGAAGTGGGCTCTCCTGCTCTATCTCGACAGGGAGATGATCACATTTGACACCTGGCAGCTTTTCGTATGTTGTCACTGGGGGGTGAGGCATGTGATGCGATTCAGAGCCGCTGTCTGCACTGACCCCTGGCCCGGCCCCTGGCCTCTGTCCACGCCGACCCAGGCCTGGCCTGCCTCTGCTGGGATCCCCTCGCCGCAACCCTCCCTCACATCCCTGACCTCCAGGCATCTGGGGCCGGGCTGGGGGCCGGACAGCAGGCTCAGGGGCAGCCTTGTCACCCACAGAGGACGCTAGGGCCTCCCCTGCCACTGGCTTCAGAAGCCTGGCTGCTTCCAGTGCTTTCCCCGTCAATCATGCCGCAGCTCCCCAGCCCCTGCCCGATCATCACTTCCCATTTCAATGGCAGGCCTGCTTCCACCCACGCCCGGCAGGCAGCGGCCCAATTCCTGAGGCGGCCAGGGAGGGAGGGGGCTGCGTGGGCTGCGATAGCTTCCCTCCTCCAGCAGCCTCTAATCTTCTCATCCCCAGGCAGATCCGCTCGGAAATCGCAGGCTGTGTGTGCGTGAGGGAGCTCAGCCTGGCCCTGGCCTACGAGCTTCGTGTGCTCGCATCCTCCTTGGAACACAGAGTCTGGCGGCCCTGGGGCTGGGCCAGGGGCTGAGTGAAGGGCACCCTTCTTCCTCTCTGCGCTCCACCTGTGGGATGTGAGGGAGACTGACCCCGACTTGGCCCTAGTTAACTGGCCTAGTTAAGGCACTTGGGAGGAGGAGAAAGCAGGTAGGTCTGGAGAAGGGCTCTGGAATCTGAAATTCATGGAACACACAGCACCTAAAACCCCTTTCTGAGCTGTGGTGAGCCCATCATGGGCAGTGGGAGCCAGACTGTGCAGATGTGATGCTGGTGTGTGTGTCCCCGTGTCCCTAGGATGGTGGCTGCATGTCCATACTGGACACTGACTTCTCCCTGAACCACTGACCCCTCTCAACTTTGCCTCTTCCAAAGGCCCCTTCTCTGGCACTTAGATTTTGATCTCTCTCTTAACTCCAGAATTCCCCACATTATAACGACGCACTTGCCCTGGGACAGACAGGGGAGCCAAGGGAGCAAAGCCTGGGCCCCTCATGCCCCATCCACACCTGGACCATCACCTGCCTGCACCTGTGCTTGGCTCATCCTGCATCTTCCCTAACATCATCTATCAGATGAGTGCCAAACCCCTTCTACCAGGAAGCCTTCTTTGATTTCCCCAGTCGAAGGTGATTAACACCAATGGGCTCCTCCTTAATGGCTCTGATCATTCTGACCACCTTGAGAATTATCTCAGGGCTTTTAAACACTCCACCTCCTCTCAAGTTGGTGAACAATATTAGGGCCATATTCGCCTCTGTATGCCCAACATCTGGCACAATATTCTGCGTGCAACAGGGACTTAGCAAGCGTTTGTTAAGCTGAGAACCAGATGATCAATCACTGACAGTGAATAACAAAATAATGAATAGACGAGTAAATAGTTAATGGATATAAAATAAATATAACAAATAGATAAACAAATGGGTAAATGAATGAGCAAATGAAGAATGGTGTGCATGAATGGATAGCTCAGTAAGTGACTGAGTAGACAGGTAGATGGATAAATGAGTAGATGGATGGGACTGGTGAATGAGTGAATGGATGCCTGGGTTGATGGATGGATGCAGCAGTGGATGAAGGAGCGTAGGGACAGATGGGTGACAGATCTGTGAATGAAGGGATGGGTAGACAGGCAAATGGACAAATGAGTAGGTGTGCATGAATGTGTGTGTGTGTGTGTATGTATGTGTGAGAACGAGTGGGGATTGATGGATGGATGATTGATGAATAAATGAATGATGAATGTATGGGTAACCGAGTAAGTAGGGACTGATGGCTGGCTGGCTGAGTGAGTGGATAAATGGAGAGCAACACTGGCACCTGAGGAGACAGGTTGACGGAGAGGTGGACAGATGAATGGGTAAGCTGGTGGGTGGGTTACTGATGGGTGGGTGGGTTACTGATGAGCGGGCGGATGGCTGGATAGGTACATCTATGAATGAGAGATAGAAGAATGAATGGGTAAATGAATAGATGGATTGATAAGTACATGGATGGATGGGTAAGTGGGTGCAGAGATGGGTGAATGAATGAATGAGGAAATAGATGGAAGGATACGTAAATGAAGAGATGTACAGTTGAGAGACTGATGGGTGGACAGATGGCTTGATAGATGGGTGAGGGAGGGGAGTGAATGTAAGTGAAAGAACAGATGAACGATTGAGGGGGTGGGCAGCTGGGCAGATGAATGGACGTGTAGGTGAGTGAGTGTCTGTTAGGCCAACTTACCACAAGGTTGCCGATGACCATAACAAGCAAGAAGACCAGCAGACACAGTGACTGCCCAGACACCTCCATGCAGTCCCACATGGTCTCGATCCACTCGCCACACAGGATGCGGAAGATGATGAGAAAGGCATGGAAGAAGTCCATCATGTGCCAGCGGGGCAACAGGCCTGAGTCGCTGATGCGGTGCCTCAGCTCTGAGTAGTTCTTGCCAAAGAGTTGCATGCCCACCACGGCGAAGATGAACACGATGATGGCCAGCACCAGTGTCAGGTTGCCCAGCGCCCCCACTGAGTTCCCGATGATCTTGATGAGTGTGTTCAGGGTGGGCCAAGATTTGGCAAGCTTGAAGACCCGAAGCTGGGGAGGGAGGGATCCTTGTGAGGGGCTCTGGCTCCCGCTGCCCATGGACATCCTCACCTTCCCCAGCACCTACCTAAAAACCCAGGGTGCCCCTGGAGGTCACCAACACCTGTTTCTCCCCATTTTGCCAAGAACACACACTACTGTTTCTCTCCATAGCCGGAGGGCAGTTTCTTTGGACTCTGTTCTGAGAGGTCAACAGCTCCAGAATCTTCTCCCCAAATAAGGCCTTCTCTTTGTCCCAACACAAGCCTCCTACCCATCTTGGTCTCGCGTGAGGCACCACCCAGTAGATTCCCCCATCATGGAATATCCCTCTTTCAGACCCTTCCTCACCAGGTATCTTTCCAGAGCAGTGCAAAACATCCCTGGCTTGCCCAGTTGCTTCCATTTTTCTCTCCTCTCAGTTATCACAGAAAAAGGGAGCCAGTGTTTTGCATTTATTGAACACCTACTGTGCCAGGCCTCGTGCATAGGGTGAATTAACTAATTCGGAACTCCCAATAACCACACAAGAGTGACACTATTATTACCTCATTTGATAAATGAAGAAGCGAGCACTTAGAGGTGGAGTAGCTTGTTTATGTCCCTAGGCTCTTGGCAGCAGAGTTGGGATTACAGCCCACTGCTTGGGCTTTCTCTTTCGCCACCACCATCATCCTGCCTTCCTAGCCCCAAGTGATGCCACCTACTCCAGGAAGCCTTCCCTGACCTACCTCCAGCCCCGTGTCTGAACCTCTCAGACATTCTGAACTCAAAGCATGGGCCACAGACCTTAGCTCTGACATCATCTGAGACCTAATGAATCGGCACCTGCAGTTTAGCAAGATACCTAGGCAATTTGTATGTGCATTAAAGTTTCAAAAACACAGATTCCTTGGAGTTCCCGTCACAGTGCAGCAGAAACAAATCTGACTAGGAACCATAAGGTTGCGGGTTCGATCCCTGACCTCGCTCAGTGGATTAGGACCCAGCATTGCTGTGAGCTGTGGTGTAGGTCGCAGACATGGCTTGGATCTGGCGTGGCTGTGGCTGTGGCATAGGCTGGCAGCTACAGCTCCGATTAGACCCCCAACCTGGAAACCTCCATAGGCCGTGGGTGTGGCCCTAAAAAGGCAAGAAAAAAATACAGATTCCAAAACCAGCAGGTAGAGATCCAGATGAGGTGTCAGCAGACTTGGCTGCACCTATTACTTGCCGTGTGGCCTTGGGAGATGGTTTCACCTCTCCAGGTCTGTCTCCTCCTGTGCAGAATGGGGATGTGGTAACACCAGCTCCTCCCCTGGGATCCTATGAGGACTAAAGGGGTCATGGGGAACCTGAAAGGGCTTTGCATATTGTCAGATGGATGGCCACCCCAACTGTTCCCCCAGGGGGAGGGACAGCTTCTTCTGTCTTGCCTGCCTCTGTGCCTCCCACTTCACCAGTGCTGGGGTCCCTAGCAAACAGCTGTTGAGTGAAGGCATGAAAGATCAGCATAGGGGTGACTGAGTGGTGACGTCAGAGGTGGCGTGTCTGGGTGCCCCGGGTCCCCACCCACCCGCCCCCAGCCCCCCGCCCCCCGCCGGGCCCAGCCAGGTACCAGGCGGAAGGAGCGAAGCACTGACAGGTTGCCCATGTGGGACAGGCCAAGCTCCATGAGGCTGAGGATGACGATGATGCTGTCGAAGATGTTCCAGCCCTGCTGGAAGTAGTAGTAGGGGTCCAGGGCGATGATCTTGAAAGTCATCTCAGCCGTGAAGATGCCTGTGAAGACCTGGGAAGGAACAGGAATCAGGGCTCCCCCATGTTTAGGCTGGAAAGAGCCTCTGGCTGCAGGGGCTCCCTGCCTTCTGACGCTTGCTCTAGCAGCATCCCTCTCCTGGGCTGCTGGGTCTGACTGCACCCAGGCTCCTCGTGGGTGCTTGCTCGGCCATCACCCAGTCCCTTGAGGACACCTCTGGCCTGATGCCTCCAGCCAGCTCTGCTGTTCCCCAAGCATGACCTGCCAGCCTGGGTCTCGGAAATAACTGGGCCCACTGCAGGGACCCACAGCTCTAGGAGGTGCCTGGGACCAGGCGAGGCTGCGGTGAGCCTTGACATGACCCAGCTCCAGACCTTTCCAGCCTATGTTGTCACACATGCTAAGCACATGCATTCCCACCAACACTCATGCTATCATGGCTCGGGGCCTTTGCCTGTGCTGTTCCCACCGCCTCCTGATCCATGTGCTGACTCTTCTTACTATTGACAACCTGGGCTAGAATGCTTTGCATATGCTGTTACTTTTAATCTGCCCAACAACCCAATGAGAGAAGTATCATTAAGCCCATTTTACAGGTAAGGAAATTGAGGCAATGAGAGCTTAAGTAACAAATAGGCCCGGGGACACGAAGCTCATGAATGTGAGAGCCAGGAGGTGAATTCTGTGCTGGCCTTGATGACTTAGAGCGATCACTACCCCTTCTGGAAAAGTTCCTGAGGCAGGCAGAGGCTGGGCTTCACCTGGCTGGCTTACTGACTCAGGAGTCCCGAGTGGCCCAGCCTTGGCCAGCAGAGATCCAAGATCAAGGAGCCCATCGTGTGATGGGCCAGGCAGCCATGACTATGGCCAATGGCTCTGAGTTTTGCCAACTGCTATGGTGGGAGCACGGCTCTGAGAGGAGGGATGTCCCGTGAAGGAGTGGCTGGCGGGAAGCTGGTGCTCGTGTGCCGGGCCTTCCTGGAGCTGGAGGTCATCCCGAGAGTGGGGAAGTGGCACTGAGGCCAGAGGGCCAGGCTACCCCAGGGACAGTGACAAGGCTGCAGCAGCGATGGAGGTCAGAGGCAGGGATGGCTGAGGCACCTCACTGGGGTCAGCACTCAGGAGTGGGACTTACCCTGTCCTTGGCACCTGTCCTGAGGGGACTCCGTGGTAAAAGGAGAGGTGAGGCATCTGCACCTGCCGGTCTTCCCAACACCGGCCCCTCTCCCCTCCGCTCAGACAAGGCCCGGTGGCAATGGGCTGGGAGCAGGGATTGCTGCTGGCCGAGGGAACACCAGGATGGCAGGTGGGCAGGCACCTCTGCACTGCCATCCAGGACACCACCCATCAGCCTGGCCCCCGTGATTTCACTGGTCCCTTTAGTGCTTGTGCCCAGATGGAACTGTTCTTCCACCAGTTGGGGTCCTAGGGAAGGGGGAACCCCTGAAATCCTCCAGGCTCAGCTCAAATTCCTAGGCTGCCCTCACATGTGAAGAGGGATCCATGGGTCCTGCCCCTTTCCCTGGCTCCCATAGTTTTTCCATCCCTCTGACCTATTGCTCTTCCAGCCATGCCTGTCTCCTCAAGGTCACCTACTCAGAGCCTTTGCACTTGCGGCTTCCTTTCCCTGGATCCTCCCCTCCCCCAATCCACGGGACTCACTACCTCCTAGTCTCTGCTTATAAGCCACCAAATCGACTAAATGAAGCTTCATGACACTTAAAACATGGCCCTGCCCATCAGACTCCTTATCCCTCCTTCTGGCTTTATTTTTTGTTCCCTCACATACCACCCCGACACACTCCGCACATCTGTCCAGTCTCCTCCGTCCACAGGCGATTTCTAAGAATTAGAGCTGACGGATGTAAAGCGGATACTGCCTAGGGGAGGGCAGGTACTGTTCTCACCGGCCTCATTTGTTGTGACTACTGAGAGCTCTGCATGTTTTATAGACTCACTGAGATCTGGCAGATAGGCTCTGAGTGTGGGGACCCACCTCCCCTGACTCCTGGCAGGTGGTCCAATGAACCATCAGTGCTAATGGTGGCTTTTCAGGAAGTGGGGGGGCGGCTTTTGAAGAACCCCAGACTCTCCTGGCCTTGGCTTATGTCTTTAAGGGGGTCATCCTGCACACATTGTAAACACGCTTTTGAAACATAACACCTCATAAGATCCTTCCATGACAATTAAACATCATCTAAAGCATGATTTTTTTTTTCGTTTTTAAAAAAAAATACTTCTGGGATATTCTACTGCACAGATGTGCCACAAGTACTTTAACCACTTCCTTGTGATGCGCATTCTTTTGTCCCTATAAAAACATTGCCATAATATCGTTTTCTATACATACATACATACTTATTTATTTATTTTTGGTCTTTTCTAGGGCCACACTCACAGCATATGAAGGTTCCCAGGCTAGGGGTCTAATCGGAGCTGTAGCCACCAGCCTAAACCACAGTCACAGTAAAGCAGGATCCGAGCCGCGTCTGTCATCTACACCACAGCTCATGGCAACGCCGGATCCTTAACCCCCTGAGTGAGGCCAGGGACTGAACCTGCGTCCTCATGGATAATAGATTTGTTTCTGCTGAGCTGCCACAGGAACTCCAACATACATATTATTTTAAAACAACTTGCCCAGGAGTTCCGTCGTGGCTCAGTAGTTAACGAAATCTGACTAGCATCCACGAGGAAACAGGTTTGATCCTTGGCTTCGCTCAGTGCGTTAAAGATCTGGTGTTGCCGTGAGCTGTGGTGTAGGTTGCACACAGCTCGGATCCTGCGTTGTTGTGGCTGTGGTGTAGGCCAGCGGCTACAGCTCCGATTCAACCCCTAGCCTGGGAACCTCTGCGGCAGAGGCAGCCCTAAAAAGAAAACAACAACAAAAAACAACCAACTTGCCCAATTCTTTCCTTACAATAAATTTCTGGAAACGGAATTGCATAGTCAATAAGCCTTTTTTGAGATTCTGACACTTAACAGCTAAATGATCCTCAGAGACAGGTATTAACCACGAGCCACATGCAATAACTGTTTCCTTCATGGAGATGCTAATACTGGGTAGTCTGGTCCCACTGACCTTTCCAATCCATCAGGACACAGGCCATCTCTGATTGTTGTCCTGTTGGACATTTCTTTGATTTTTGTATTTTTCCTTTGGTGAAACTGCCTGTTCTTACCCTTTGCTTCTTCTTCTATTAGGCCATTTGCCCTTTTTTGGTGCTGCTTATAAATGTACTTGGTTATAAATTAAGGCTATTGCCCCTTTGTCTATTGTACGTATTGTAATTTTCTCAGTTTGTCATTTACCTTTGTTGTTGGGTTTTTAAATTACAAAATATTTTAGGCATATGAAAACACAGACTATGATAAATACCCCTATATTCACTACCAAACTCTACCAAACATTAACATTTTTGCCACATTTGCTTCAAATCTTGTTTTATTTTTCCTTACAAAGGAACAGCAGAGACTTAAATCGCGTTTACCACATGCCAGGTATGGTACTAGTGCTTTACCTACAGTGAATCAGTTCATCCTCACAATAATCCCTGCGATGTTACTGTTGTTATTCCCATTTTACAGAGAGGGACGCTGAGATACAGAGAAGTTAAGCCACTGGCCCCCATGAGGGAGCCCAGTGTGAACCTCAGCAGGTAGCCTGTACTGCAAATCTTCACCACTGTGTGCCAGTGCAGGTAAAACCCACAGAACTAGATTCACCCAAGGTAATCACTATCCTGAATTGGATGTTTATCATTCCCATGCATCTTTTGACAGTTTTGATGTAGAGTATTTTTGCACTGTTTTAAGGTTTACGTAAGTGGGCCAGGCCATATATGTTCTTTCTTGCAAGTTCCTTTTATTAACATAATGTTTATGAGACCTACCCATATTGAAACATGCATATGTAATCCTTCTAATTGTGCACGGTATTTCATTGTAAGAATATACTGTAATTTACCCATTTTTATTTATTTATTTTTTTTCTTTTTATGGCTGCACCCGCGGCATATGGGGGTTCGCAGGCTAGGGGTCAAATTGGAGCTATGCTACAGCCACAGCAACGTGGGATCTAAGCCGTGTCTGTGACCTACACCACAGCTCACAGCAACGCTGGATCCTTAACCCACTGAGCGAGGCCAGGGATCGAACCCGCATCCTCATGGATGCTAGTCGTATTCGTTTTTGCTGAGCCATGACGGGAACTCCAATTTATCCATTTTTAAACAGTGGAGAGACATTTATATTGATCCCCATTTTCCCTGTGACTAACGAAGTGGCAAAGAGCTTTCTTATACACGCCTCCTTGTACAGACATGTGAGATTTCCTAGGACTATATCCATCTGAAATGGTTAAGTTATGGGTTCTGCATAGTTGATTTATCAGGTACTGTACAACTGTTCCCTGAAATGGAACCCATGTCCTTAAGAAGTGTGAGTTCCTAGTGTTTCATACCGTTGCCAATACACAGTTTATTTTTGCTTCTCTTATGGGTGAAAAATAGTATCTCAATGTTGATTTCATTTGCATTCCTATGTGTTTCATTTGTTTATAACCATCTGAATTTCCTCTTCTGCAATTTGCCTGTCATTTCCTCCATCCATTGTTGTGGTTGTGTTTTTGGCACTGGGTTGTCCCTCTTCTCTTTATTGACGCATAAGCATTTAATAGATATTCCATGTCTTTCCAGTTAAATACTTTCCATAGTGTCAATTTCCAGTTTGCAGTAGTGATTTTACTGTATCCTTTATAAATAAACTTAACATAAATATATAAATATAAATTTACCTAGGTTATAAACTTAACATAGGTAAATTCAGCAATCTTTTCTTCCATGGTGTGAGCTTTCTGTATTGTTGGAGAAAGCCTTCCCAACCCAATTTTAAATATGTTCCCCCTTTTTATTCTAAAAGCTTAAAAGTTTTGTTTTATGGCATTGAGGTATTGAATCCAATTCCCTTGCAACTGATTAATGAATACTGTGTGGGGTAGGGATCTATAAATTTATTTTTGTCTGTAAAGATAAACATTCTTCCCAGCACTGTTTATTGAGTAGTCTGTTCTTTTCCACTGATTCATAACGCCACCTCTGTGATTTATCAAGTCTCCAAATATTCATTTCCTATTTCATGCTTCTTAATTTGGTAGTAAGGTCCACTTTTCTATATTTGCACCAATACTATGCTGTTTTAATTACTACAGCTTACAGTATATCTTATACATGGTAGGGTCAGGGCCCCACTTTACTCCTTAATTTGTCTCGACAGACTTTACTTTTCCGTATGCATTTTAGGATTTCCTCATCAAGTCCCATGAAAAAAAACTTGTTAGGAGTTTAATCAGAATTATACTAAATATCTAGGTTAATTTGGTAAGAACTGCTATCTCTATAATACTCAGACTTTCAGCCATGAAAATGACATTTTGTTCCAGTAATTTAACTCTTCTTTTACATCTTTCAAGGGCTTTATAATTTTTTTCATATCAAATTTATAATATCCTGCTACATTTATTCCTAGTGTTCTCACAGTTTGTATTGCTATTAACTTTTAGGATTACTCTCTCCAAAGGAATGCTGATGGTAACTAGGAGTGGAATTAACTTTAGTACAGTGAGCCTGTACCTACCAACACTGATGAACGTCCTTATTAATTCTTGGATTATCGTTTTCTTGGATTATTGTTCTAGAGAATAACATAATCTGGAAAATAACGTTAGATCTGTTTCCCTTCCTTCTTCTTTCTTGTCTTACCGTGCTGACAGCACCTCCAGTATAATTGGGGCTGGAAGCAGATGGGAACAATGCTAGAGCTGCAGACAGCAGTGTAAGGCACTGTATAAGAGCATGGACTCTAGACACAAATGCCTTTGACATGAATCTTGAGTCTATCACTTCCTGGCTGTGTGACACTGGTTAAGTTATTTCACTACTCTGCGCCTCTGTGACCTTAAAAGTAAAATAGGGGTAGTAATAATAGCATCTCCCTTACTGGTTGTTATAAAAAAAATTAGATGTTCAACAAGTATTACCTGTGATTACCAGGTCAGGGTCATTTTGGGTAAATTTTCTAAGCATAGCTTCCAGGAACACTCAGGTATAAATTTGAACTCCAAATCTGTATAAAGCCAAATTCATAGTCACAGGCTTCTGGAGGTTACTTTTCTCTATCCCCCCGCCCCACCAGCCCTGGCTGAGAATGACAACCTTCTTTCTTTATGTCCCAGGTTCAGTGCGTGAATTTTTTTCTAGTTCACCATTTTACTGAATGTAGGGTCATATTCTTACGGGGCTACCTGCCCTGTCCCAAAGACAGGTCTTGCCTCTGCATGCTCACTGAAATCCAAGCCCTCAAGTTTACCTAAATCAGCACCTGTTCCACCCTCAGGGCAACCACAGAACCACTTCATATGTTTATTGCTATGGTTTTTAAGTGCCTCTTTGTTTGTGGCACTCCAGGACTTTTGTTACTTTCTTGTGAGCTTTGCTATGCCTGTTAAAGGATGGTTGCTATACATTTTTAAGTGTTTCTTAGTTGATTTTCTTGTCTACAATATTGCTAGGCACAGATGCTGCATCTGGCTTTTACCTTTGTTTAGACGATGGGCTAAATGCTAGTTAAATCTATTCGTCTTCTCCTTGATGGAATTTGCTTCAGGGACATGTTTAGAAAGGCTTTTGACATTCCAAGATTATTTACTCATGCTTATTTTTGAGGCTTTGTTTCTTTACATTTACTATTTGAACTATCTAGATTATATTACCTGCAAGACAATCAAAACCTTACTTACTAGCAATAAAACTATCCAAACAGAACAAAATATTGCTGTAACACAACTGCAATTCAATCCCCACTAAAGGATCCAGGAAACCGGTGCTTTTCATCACCCTGACTTCCTGCTCAGTTTAACCCAGTGATCACCATCCATTAAAACCACATTCAGTGCTCACTTCGGCAGCACATATACTAAAAATTGGAACGCTACAGAGAAGATTAGCATGGCCCCTGCGCAAGGATGACACGAAAATTCGTGAAGCATTCCATATTTTTACAAATTGAGAGGATGGAAGAAAATATTCCATGCAAATGGACCCAAAAGAAAAATGGAGTAGCAACACTAGTATCAGACAAAATAGACTTTAAAATGAAGAACATTTTAAGAGACAAGGAAGGGCACTACATAATGATCAAAGGATCAATCCAAGAAGAAGATATAACAATTTGAAATATCTATGCACCCAACACAGGAGTACCACAATATATAAGGCAACTGCTAACAACCTTAAAAGGAGAAATCAACAATAACACCATCATAGTGGGGTACTTTAACACCCCACTTGCAGCAATGGACAGGTCATCCAGACAGAAAATCAATAAGGAAACACAGGCCCTGAATGAAGCATTAGATCAGATGGACTTAATAGATATTTATAGGACATTCCATCCAAAAGCAACAGAATACACATTCTTCTCAAGTGCGCATGGAACATTCTCTAAGATTGATCACATCCTGGGCTGCAAATCAAGCCTCAGTAACTTTAAGAAAATTGAAATCATTTCAAGCATCT
>PVHT021183699.1:23882724-23943961 GCA_004024745.2 Catagonus wagneri
GACATCACAGAAATACAAAGGATCATAAGAGACTACTATATGCAACTCTATGGCAATAAAATGGAAAACCTAGAAGAAATGGACAAATTCTTAGAAAAGTACAATCTCCCAAGACTAAACCAAGATGAAATAGAAAATATGAATAGACCAATCACAAGTTCTGAAATTGAAACTGTGATTAAAAAACTTCCAACAAACACAAGTCCAGGACCAGATGGCTTCACAGGCAAATTCTATCAAACATTTAGAGAAGAGCTAACACCTATCCTTCTGAAACTCCTCCAAAAAATTGCAGAGGAAGGGACACTCCCAAACTCATTCTATGAGGCAACCATCACCCTGATACCAAAACCAGACAAAGATACCACAAAAAAAGAAAATTACAGGCCAATCTCACTGATGAACAGAGATGCAAAAATGCTCAACAAAATACTAGCCAACAGAATCCAACAATACATTAAAAGGATCGTACATCATGATCAAGTGGGATTTATCCCAGGGATGCAAGGATTCTTCAATATCCGCAAATCAGTCAGTGTGATACACCACGTTAACAAAGTGAAGAATAAAAACCATATGATCCTCTCCATGGATGCAGAAAAAGCCTTTGACAAAATCCAACACCCATTTCTGATAAAAACCTTTCAGAAGGTGGACATAGGGGGAAGCTACCTCAACATAATAAAGGCCATCTATGACAAACCCAGAGCTCACATCCTCAATAGTGAAAAGCTGAAAGAACTCCCACTGAGATCAGGAAAACGACAGCGATGTCCACTCTCGCCACTACTATTCAACATAGTTCTGGAAGTCTTAGGTACAGCAATCAGAGAAGAAAAAGAAAAGGAATCCAAATTGGAAAGGAAGAAGTAAAACTATCACTTTTTGCAGATGACATGATACTATACCAAGAGAATCCTAAAGACTCTACCAGAAAACTGTTAGAGCTCATCAATGAATTTGGCAAAGTTGCAGGATACAAAATTAATACACAGAAATCAACTGCATTTCTATATACTAACAATGAAAGATGAGAAAGAGAAATTAGGGAAGCAATCCCATTTACCATCGCATCAAAAAGAATCAAATACTTAGGAATAAACCTACCTAAAGAGACAAAAGACCTGTACTCTGAAAATTATAAGGCGCTGATGAAAGAAATCAAGGATGACATGAACAGATGGAAAGACATACCATGCTCTTGGACTGGAAGAGTCAATATTATCAAAATGACTATACTACCCAAGGCAATCTACACATTCAATGCAATCCCTATCAAATTACCAAGGACCTTTTTCACACAACTAGAACAAAATAGTTTAAAGTTTGTTTGGAAACACAAAAAACCCAGGATAGACAAAGACATCCTGAAAAAGAAAAATGGAGCTGGAGGAATCAGGCTCCCTGACTTCAGACTATACTACAAAGCTACAGTCATCAAAACTGTATGGTACTGGCACAAAGACAGAAATATAGATCAGTGGAACAGGATAGAAAGCCCAGAATTGAATCCACACATCTATAGTCAACTAATCGTTGACAAAGGAGGCAAGAATATACATTGGAGAAAAGACAGCCTCTTCAATAAGTGGTGCTGGGAAAACTGGACAGCTACACGTAAAAAAATGAAACTAGAACACTTCCTAACACCATGCACAAAAATAAACTCAAAAATGGATTAAAGATCTAGATATAAGACCAGATACTATCAAACTCTTAGAGGAAAACATAGGCCAAACACTCTCTGACATAAACAACAGCAACATCGTCTCAGATCCATGTGTCAGAATAAGGACAATAAAAAGAGAAATAAACACATGGGACTTAAATAAACTTCAAAGCTTCTGCACAGCAAAGGAAACCCTAAACAAAATGAAAAGGCAGCCCACAGAATGGGAGAAAATATTTGCAAATGAATCAACTGACAAGAGACTAATCTCCAAAATTTACAAACACCTCCTACAGCTCAATACCAAAGAAACAAACAACTCCATCAAAAAATGGGCAGAGGATCTAGGCAGACAATTCTCCAGAGAAGACATGCAGATGGCACATAAACACATGAAAAGATGTTCAACATTGCTCCTCATTACACTGGTCAGAATGGGCATTATGAAAAAGTCTACAAACAATAAGTGCTGGAGAGGGTGTGGAGAAAAAGGAACCCTATTACACTGTTGGTGGGAATGCAAATTGGTGCAACCACTGTGGAAAACAGTATGGAGATTCCTCAGAAAACTCAAAATAGAATTACCATTTGATCCAGCAATCCCACTCCTGGGCATCTATCCAGCAGAAACAATGACTCGAAAAGACACATGTACTCCAGTGTTCATTGCAGCACTCTATGCAATAGCCAGGTCATGGAAACAACCTAAGTGCCCATCGACAGAGGAGTGGATAGGGAAGATACGGTACATACACACAATGGAATATTACTCAGCCATTAAAAGGAACGAATTACCAACATTTACAGCAACATGGATGGACCTAGAAATTATCATGCAAAGTGAAACCAGTCAGACAATTAAGACAGCAACACCCAATGCTACCGCTTACATGTGGAAACTAAAGAGACACAATGAACTTCTTTGAAGAACAGACAATGACTCACAGATTTTGGAAAACCTTGGTTTTTCAAATAAGACAATCTGGGGGGTGGGGGGATGCACTGTGGGTCTGGGACACAAAATCTGTCAAATTGACTTGTGATGATTTATGTACACCTATAATTGAAATAAAATCCATTAAGTTTAAAAAAAACAAAAACAAAACATATTCAATCAAAACCCTATGTAACTGCCGTCTGAAGGCCCCGCAACACAAGGCAGGTACAGTTGTGTCACAAGACTCCTGCAGACTGAGATCTAGCTTTTCCTCTGTTTGTATAAAGGAGGAGGAAAGAAAAGCAGAATCAGCAAAAGGGATTCACATTTGTGAAAAAATCTGAATAGACCCTGTAGAGGACTACCCAGAGTTCTGGATATGGAAAATAACGAGGCAAGAAAACCCTTGCACTCCAAGGTGCAGGAGACCTGCCTGCCTGTGGGGTCCACGGGTACAGACCAAGACAGGGCTGGGTGTGCAGGAGGAGAGAGCCTGTACCCAATGTCCCCCTCCCCACCCAACCTCAGCGACGATCCCGCTAGCTCCTTTCAGAGGCCAGGGGTCTCTTTGCAGCCTTGCCCTAGGGGCTTCTGCAGAAGGGCTGTCCCTGTGTTTACCCAGACAGAGCCAATAGGACCCTGCCCTTCAGAGTCAGGGGACAATAGCTACGTGCCCAGGTCTGCCACCACTATGTCACCTCTCCAGCCTCAGTTATCCTCTTTAGACTGAAGAGGTAGGATTTGATTTGGTCTCCAGAAAAAAAAGAAAAGAATCAGAATTAGAACGCAGACATTCTGACCCCCAGGGACAGTCTCTCAAGTAACAACAAAGATAATAACCATAGCTATCGTTTCTTTTGAGTGCTTATGGTTTATCAAACTCTGAGCCAAGCACATTACACACATTATCTTATTCAACCATCATTAGTTTCCAGTGAGGTTGATGTTGTCATACTAATATTACATTTATTAAATTCAACCAACACGTACTGTGCCAATTACTGAGAGTAAGTAATTTGCTTGAGGTCACATAGTAAGAGCTGAATCAGAATTCGAATCTGTCTCTGCATGATTTACTCATTCCATCCATCCATCCATCTATCCAACCATCCATTCATCCTTCCTTTCCGTAAGAGAACAGCATCTTTTTGCATACACTCTACTTCTCCTTTACTAACTGCCCCATCTTATGTCCCCACACACATTTCAGGCTCATCTGCAACTCATTTTGGTTTTCTAGCCTTTGGACGACTCTATCCCCAACCTCTCACTCCCAACTATATCTCCCAGCTCCTGAGGCTCCTTGCTCCAAGATGTCTTCCACAATGACTCCTACCTACAGAGGATTCTGAATCCCTCCCCACTTACCGCCAAGGCCGTGCCAACTGGCCAAGATCCCATCACACCAGGATGCCCATTTGAGAGTCAGCTGCCAGTCGCCCTTACCAGGTTTCCGACCTGCAGCATCTCCTCGAATTCAGTTGTCATGTTGTAATGCTCCAGTGCCATGAAGAGCGTGTTAAGCACGATGCACATGGTGATGGTGAGGTCGGCAAATGGGTCCATGACCATGAACTTCACTTTCTGCTTGATGGACATCCACAGTGGGCAGCACTCCCAGATCAGGTAGCGCTGGGCAAAGCGGTTCCAGCATGGTGGACACTTGCGGTGAGACTCCTCCAACTCTGGGGGTGGGGTTCGGGGGACAGGCAGAGAGAGCCAGTGAGCTGGTATGTTTTTGGTGACTGACTCTTCCATAGCTCTTGGTGGTTCCAGAATACATGTATGACTTACAGGAGGTGATAGGGCTGCTACATGCCAGGGAGACAGGAAGAGCGGCAGGGAAGGATAAGGGAAAGGGTGTCCCATGCCCTGGCTCCTCTCTGGGGATATGGGAGAAGACGACCACAGGGACAGGAAACCAGGATGGACGTGGGGAAAACCAGAACAAGACAGATTAGGACGGATGTGGGCTCTCTTGAGACAACACTCTGAGCTAAATGAGGGGACACTCAAGGGAGGACAGGCTGAGACAACATCTCAGACAGGCAAGCTCAGAAATAAAGAAACTCGGGACCCAACTAGGAACAGATGTGGTTATCTGGGACAGGTCAGGACAGATGCAGGGGTGAGGGGGTGCCTGGGACGGGAGGCAACAAATTGGAGGCAGGGGTGCCAAGTTCAGAATGGATCAGATGTGGGGCTGCCTCAGGTAGGACTGGCTCAGACAGAGGTGGGATGCTTGGAATAGCCTGGTGAAGGTTTGGCAAGGGCTGGGGATAGGCTAGAACAGGCATGCTTGGGACAGGATGGTCCCAGCAGACATGAGGATGCTTGGGGAGGACAGGATGACCAGCCAGCACCTGGGACAGCTCAGAAAAGCTGTGGGGATGTTTGGAAGAAACAGAGATGTGGCTCCTGAGGACATCCAGGACAAAACCAGTGGGAACAGATACAAAGACACACAGGACAGGCAACAGAGACTCAGTAGACTGGAACAGCTCAGGGGTGGCCAAGGTGGGCCAAGCAGCCAGGGCAAGACTGGCTCAGGCTGGGGATAACTGCAAGGGTGCTCAGACCAGAGGCGGGGAGTGTCTGGGTGACCCCGGGGGTGCTGACCTTCCAGTGCGCTGGTGAGGACACTGACCGCACTGAGGGCTCGCTGCCGCTCTCCTGGCTCCTCGAAGCCATCCACACACGGTGCCTGAGGAGTCAGCGTCTGGGGCCTGCCCGGCTCCTCTGACGGTGTGGTCTGGGTGTAACCGGGAGACACACATCAGCCTGGGGATGGGCTTCCGCCTGGACCTGGGGCAGCTGCTCAGTCTCAGGCTGGGGAGGTCACAGAGGACCAGGATGGGGGTCTTGATGGGACTCCGGGGCTAGGCTTCTCTGCTCCAACTCCCTTGAGGTTAACAACTCCCCCCTAACCCTCCCATCAATCATTATATGCTTCTCTCTCGCTTTTTCTTCACCATCTCTCATCAGTGGTGATTCCTGAATGGGACAGGAAACTACATGCACCAAGTTCTTTTAACCAGATGCTCTCTTATACATGAATACATGCAAAAATGATCTGGGAGTCTTAACTGACCCCAAGTTCCCTAGAATCAAGAGCATAAAGAAGCTGAAGAAAATCTATCATGCGCTATGGTGACATTAATAGAAGCAAAAAGCACAATGCTTATGCATAGCTGGTGGGAGCTTTGGGGGAGGCAGTTTGGCTACGTCTACTGAGAAAATTTTAAACTGGCTCTGCAACTCCACCTAATCTAACTTCACAAATTACACACGTGCACCAAAAATATGTACGTGGCGACGTTCACTGCAGCATTGTTCCTAATACCATAAAGATGAAACAATTGATCCATAGGAAGAATATTAAAATCAATTATGGATACAATGTGACTCTGGACTCTGACAGCAGACAATGTGGAGACGGAGGCAGCGGCATGTGTGTTCCCATGGGAGCACTTCCAAGATAAGCAGTTTGATGAAAAAACAAGAGAAAAGATTTGGAAGAGAGACTCCGAGTTGGTAAAGTGGCTCTGTCTGGCGTATGGGATTGTGCGGGGGCCCAGGACTTGACTCTGCACTGTTGGATTTGTTTTCAATCTGCTTGCATCCTTTTTGTAAGTAAAAGAACCAGGTCTGTGGGGGTTCCCGTTGTGACTCAGTGGTAATGAACCTGACTAGTATCCATGAGGATGAGGGTTCGATCCCTGGCCCCACTCAGAGGGTTAAGGATCTGGTGTTGCTGTGGGTTGTGGCATAGGCTGCAGATGCAGCTCGGATCCAGCGTTGCTGTGGCTCTGGTGTAGGTGGGTGGCTATAGCTCCGATTTGACCCCTAGTCTGGGAACGTCCATATGCCACCTGTGTGGCCCTTAAACACAAGAAAAAAAAAAAGAACTGGGTCTGCCAACAGAGTTGGGGCATGTCCTGATAAAGGGGGTGGCCAGAAACATTCCCTAGGTCTACTCGGAGCCCCCCCAGAACTGAGGGGGACCTGCAAAGGCTTCACAGTCAGCAGGGTTGTGTGTAACCACAGTCCCCGGGCCCACACTGGGGCTGATGGAGGCACTGCGCTGTTGAGTAGTGCAAGAGCGAGGCTCTGTAATCTCTGTAGGTCACAGGGAAGCTGCGCCTAGGCAACCCTGGGGGACACGGCCAGGGCCTGGGGTGAGGACCACATCAATTGAGGCTCGTGTTAAGGTCAGACTTTGCGACTGACCAGGAATGCTGCCTAAGAGGGTAATGAGCTCCCAGTCATGGAAGTATTCAAGCAGAGGAGCCTGAGAGGTCTGAGGAAGCTGATCGAACAGTGGTATCCTAGGTCCAATGCAACAAATCCGGCCAGCTGAACTCACAACCACATCTTCAGTCCTCCCAACGCCTCTCCTTTACCATCTGTGACAGTTTGGGTTATCATTCAGCAAATATTTACTCTTTCCTCTCCCACTGTGAGTAAAGCAAAATTCCGTCCTACAGATGACACACTTGCTTTGGCCAAGTGTCACTAGGGACCCAGTGGAAGCCCGAGAAGGCATCCCCAGAGGCCTGTAGCCTCCTAATCTCTTTAACTTTTCAACATCTCCATCTTGGCTGGCTAATTCTTTTAACTTTGCAAATAACCCCCTTGGCCTGCTAATCCCTTTAAGGTTACAAATGGGCCCCACAGAAGTGAGAACGGGTGAGGTCAGAGTTTCCGGTAATGAAGTGTTTGAACTTGGATTCCTCCCGACATGTGCAGTACAATGAGATGATTTTCTCCCTAATGAGATTAGGAAATTCTATTAGCGCTCCAGCTGCTGACCTGATTCCACAAGGCTGAGGCTCCAGGGCTGGACCTGCAGCTACTGGGAATCACTGTTCCTGGGAAGCCAGACACCCCGCCCTCCGGATGATGGCCAGGGGCCTCCCCAGACTCACCAGGAAGCTTACGGCCTGCCCCCATGGACTCCCCGGACCCTCTCCTTGACTCCCCACTCGATAGGAGTGTGAGGTCCCCAGGCACTCTGCAGTGGGCCCTGGGAGTCTTTACTCCTTCCTGCTCAATAATAACAATAATAGATAATAAAAATAATAATTACTTGAACAAGAGCTAAGTACTGCTCTAAGCATCAGACAGGTTTTAACTCAGTCGTCACTACAACCTTTTGAGGTGGATACTAACTTTGTTTCCAATTTGCCGATGGGGACATTGAGGCACAAGGAGATTAATTAACCTGCAGAGAGTCCCACGGCTAGAGCAAATGTCTGAGCTGGAGCAAAACGGGCCATTTGGCTGGGAGACATCCTTTTCAGCCTGCCTCCACCTAACCCATCAAGTCCCCCTGTCTTGTCCCGCTTCCTCAGAAAGTCTTCCCTCCTCTGCCTCCTGCGGCCTCAGGGTCTGAGCCACACCTTGGCCCTTCTCCTGGGTGGATTGCTCCGGGCACTGTGCTGGGGGCAAGGGTCAACAAGGGCACTTGACGGCTGGGTATGCGGTCATCCGTCTGTTGTGGGGTCGGCTAAGTGAGCGATCAAAGCCCTGACTGGCCACTCAAGATCTGATGCCTCCCCGTCACTTTTCTGACAAAGACTCCAACCTCTCGCCCCTTTGCTTCCTGGTTTCCAGCCACGCTGCCCTCTTGGCATTTCCTCCAATAGGCTAGGCATGCTTCTGCCTCAGGGCCTTTGCACTTGCTGTTCCTTAGGCCTGGAACATGCTTCCCCAGATGATGTAATGACAGTATTTACTAGGACATCACCCCCACATCAACATACTCATGCACGACCTGATCGCTTTACCCATATTAGCCCATTCATCCTGGCATCGATCGTGAGGAGGGTATTTTAAATCCATTTTACAGACGAGAGACCTGAGGCACAGAGAAATAAAGTAACTTGCTCACAGCCATCTAGATGGTAAACGATGAGCCGGCATTGAAACCCAGTTTGTCTCCAGAATCTCGGGGCTAAGCCTCTGCTACACCGCCCCTCCCCTGGCTCCCGCCTCGCCTCCTTCAGGTCGTTGTTGAAATGCCTTGTAGTGACCGGGTTCCCTCTTCCTGTTCCCCGCTTCTGTCCTCCCATAGTGCTGAGTACCTGGGCTACTATTACTTGGCCTGTATCAGTTTATAAAGTACTGAAATACTTCGAACTTGATGAAGAACTGTTGTCCAGGACCTCTTAAGTGTCCCCTTCCTGCTCTGGCCCTTCTCCCAGGACCCTCTATATTGCTCATGATCTGGCATCTCTCCAGGACTCACCACTGGCACATACAGAGCCTCTAGGACACTGGTCCTGGACCACCACAGACTCTCGGTGCCGGACCCTTACTAGTTGCTATTTAACTATCATTTTCCTTTATTACCGTTACATACCACACATACATGCACATATACATATTTTTCTTCTTTGATTTTTGTCTGTCTGGAAGCTCTCTGAAGGAAAGATTTTTTTTGGGAGGGGGGTAGGCTTATTTACCCCCAGAGCCCAGCATACAGTAGGTGCTCAGTAAATACTTGGCAAGTTATTTTTAGACCTGGCACTGGTGACCAGTCTGGGAGACAGGATCTGCCTGGCAGGGCATGGTGGGGCTGGCTTACCGTGTCCGGAGGCCGTTCCAGCATTGTAGGGCGGAGGAGGCGGCTCCCTGGGGAGGTGGACTCAGGGTCGCCTGCCCCCAGCAAGGAGACCACCCCATTGCAGTCCACAGTGCTGTTCCTTTTGCCATTGAGGACATGGCCTGGAGTTGAGGCTCCGGGACTGGGCTGTCCCTGGGCACTAGGCCGGCGCAGGGGCCAAGGCACCAGTAGCGACGTGCGGTGGCTCTCGCTGTCCCCCGCTGTGCTGTTTTCGTCATCTGCAAAATCTGTCTCGGAACCCAGGTCTCGCCGGCGGAAGGTGAAAATGCTCCCTCGGCTGGAGCGTGGCTTCATGGAGGTCCTGCTGAGTCCCTGGGTGATGCTGAAACGATTCTGAGGGCATGCACAGAGGGACATGACTGACACAGCTCTTCACGTGCTCCCAGCCTCTCACTTGTGGCATTGACCCCAGCTCAACTTGGAGCATTTTGTGATTTGTGAGCCACATACGGACTGGGTGGGCTAAGCCCAGGGGCGCAGAAGAGGGGTAGGGGGTTAAGGCAACCCTGCATCTCCTGGGATATCTGCTCACCAGAAGCCTGTGCCTCTGAGGCTTTGAGATTGAAGCATATCTGGGGGAGAAGGGGGCAGGGAGGCTCCTGGTGGTGCAGACAGCCTGGCCTCATGCAGTCACCATGTCCCTCACTCCTGTGCCCTTGAGCTCCTACCAATCTACACCACAGATGTCCCTCAGCCTCAGCCCCAGTGCTGGGGACTCAGCTGAGGTTGGGAATATCCTAACATCCAAACCTACCCCTATCCTTCAGCCTAGGGCCCCTCCACTCCAAGGGTGGCATGGCAAACAGGAGGGCCTGGGAGGGCTCAAGGATGCTCTCTTTGGGAGCAACCGTGGGGGCTGTGGCGGCACCAGGGGCCTAGCACTATGGCCTTGTGATGCCAGATCCACCTTTCAAGGGCCAGAGCCACGGCCGGGGATTACCATTGCCGTGGGACCGTCCTCCGAGTCGGACTTGAGGAACCGGTCATCCCCACACTCCTCTGTCCCTGAAGACATTCGTTTTCTCCTCTTGCTCCTTCTCTCATGGGTGGTTACTGGGGCCAGAGGGGACATCTCCAAGGAGCTGCGGGACACAGTGTCCACACCCCTGATGGTGAGCGCCTGGGAAACGGTGGAAGAAGAGAAGTCTTGGTTATTGAGAAGTACAGCCTCAGGCCAAGGTAGGCCAGGAAACTCTCAGCGCCCTCATTTTCCCCCACAGTATGTGGACTTACACACTCACGCTCAAACGAGGGCATCATGGGGGGACGAGCTCACACAGACCCAGGATGTTTTGAGAAAGGTCAGATCCAGAGTGGAAGAGAGTCGTGGCCGAAGTGGGCAACTCTTGGGAGAGCAGAGAGTGGGGGCAGGTGGGAGGGCGGATGTTGATGCACAGAGGTAGTGGCAGGGGATCTTCTAGAAGGTTCGGCTAGACAAAACGGGTGCTGGAGGAGTGGCAGGGGGCAGTGAGAAGGAAGAGATGTCCTCAGCCCGGCTTCTAACTTGCTCTGCAGCTAGCCTCTGGCGTCTACTATGTGTGGAACTGTGAGAATAACCACGGCAGCATCGCCAGTGCTTATTTTCTGAGCCGGCTCAGGTCTCCGGCCTTGGACCTGCCTCACTATCCCATCAGAGGGTATCCCTTAACTAAGATAAACTTTGTGTGTAGACCCACGGTTCTCTTTTACCCAGCATGCACTAGGCTCACAGCCACCACCTTTACCTACCCAGCACCACCATCACCTGGAGGACATCATGGTCACAGGGAAGAGCTTTCCCCAGCAGGCAATACACTCATTAGGCCCACCTTTATCCAGCAGGCATCACTTTTGCCTAGCAGGCACCTTATGAACAGGATCTGTCTTTACCCAGCAGGTAACAAATTTTTACCCAGCAGGTACCCCAATCATAGGAAATAGCTATACCCCCAAGACACTTGCTTTATCCAGCAGGCATCAGCTTTACCCAGCATGCATCAGTCACAGGCACCAGCTTTACCCAGAATGCATCAGTCATAGGCACCAGCTTTACTCAGCAGGCATCAGTTACAAGCACCAGCTTTACCTAGCAAGCACCACGCTTACAGGTACCAGCTTTACCCAGCATGCAATAGTTACAGGTACCAGCTTCACCCAGCATGCATCAGTTACAGGCACCAGCTTTACCCAGCATGCATCAGTTACAGGCACCAGCTTTACCCAGCATGCATCGGTTACAGGCACCAGCTTTACCCAGCATGCATCAGTTACACGTACCAGCTTTACCTAGCAAGCACCATGCTTATAGGCACCAGCTATACCCAGCATGCATCACTTATAGGCACCAACTTTACCCAGCAAGCACCATGCCTACAGGCACCCACCATCAGCTGAGGGCTTGGTCTGGAGGCTCCTTGGCCACATTGTTCACCCACCTCATGCTCTTTCTTGAGCATCTCCATGGCTTCCTGAAATCGCTTTTCCTTCTCCTCTGTCTCAGCAATGGTGGCTTGGTTTTGCTCCTCGTAAGCCATGGCGACCACAGCCAGGATCAGATTCACCAGGTAGAAGGAGCCCAGGAAGATGACAAGCATGAAGAAGATCATGTAGATCTTCCCTGCGGACCTCAGGGTCTGGAGGAGCAAGGGGGAAGAGGTCATCTTCACTGGGGTCCCTTCTGGGTCAAGGTCATGAATTCCAAGTTGCCCAGGCTGGCTGTGCCAGGGATCCAAATGGCTACAGTCTGGGGAGAGTGTAGACC
Source organism: Catagonus wagneri (assembly GCA_004024745.2). Lineage (NCBI taxonomy): Eukaryota > Metazoa > Chordata > Mammalia > Artiodactyla > Tayassuidae > Catagonus > Catagonus wagneri. Next base: position 23,894,699 of record PVHT021183699.1, read on the forward strand.
ATATCCCACCTATAGAGGGAAGTGTCCTAACCTACACACAGGGGGCAGTACCTCAACCATGGAAGGAGGCAGAATGTTCCAGTTGACAGAGGAAGTATTACATTACAGAGGGTGGACAAGTGTCCCACTCACAGAGCACAGAGTATCTTATGTAGAGGGCCAGTACTTAGCCACCAGCAAAAGGGAAGTTTCTTTGCTTGCTGAGCCCCCATTCCTCAGATGTTCCCTGTCCCTCCTCTATTTTGGCCAGTAGGGAAATTGTTGAGGCCACTTGTGGCTAGTCACCTGGGCAGCCTGGGCCCTGATGCTGGACCCTGAGCCTAATCCTGGCAGCCCCCTACTGGCCCTGTGCACTCACACACCTGCTGGTAGAGGCGCTCCCAGCAGTCCTGCGTCATCAGTCGGAAGAGTGCGAGGAAGGCCCAGGCAAAGGAGTCGAAGCTGGTGTAGCCATGGTCAGGGTTCTCGCCTGCTTTTAGGCACCGGTAGCCCTCGGGACACGTCCTGCAGCCAGACATGCCGACTCTGTCCTATGCTCTAACGGGTCCTCCGTCCCTGAAACTCTAGCCTCAAGAACCTAGTGCCACTCTGCAGGGTCCCGTGCCTGTGACTTTTCATGCTGTGCCTCCTATCTAGGACACTGTCTTCCCCTTTCCTCTACCCATCTGTACGCTGCCAGGCCTAAAGCCAGCTCCCTCTGCCCACGTGACACGGCACCCCAGCCGCCTCTCCCCTCGCAGAGGAAGTGCCAAGGGCCTGGCTCAGGTTTCTTCCTCTGCCTGCCTACCCCAGGGCAGCCGGGCATGGTGCAGGCACGCGGTGGGAGCAGTGAAGCTGCGCTGAACAGGATGGAGCATAAGGCCATGGGGCTGCGGGGTACTTGTGCAGTGAACGGGCTGGGGCCTGGTCGCCTCTGCAGGGGACACCTCTCTCCCAAAGAGTGAGCACTGGGCCGGATTCACAAGTGAAGTGAGTGTGTGAGAGAGAGGATGGGGGCCAGGGGAGCTTGGCCAGCAGGAGGATGCAGCCAAGGGGCCTCCGTGCCTTGCTAATGTCCTAATCAAGAAATTAAGACTTTCTCTTTAGAGCGACAGGAAGGGCTCCGGAACTTCATATTCAAAGATGTGGGACAAGAAGCCTGAGGAGCACCGCCCCCAGGCGAGCCTGTGCGCCCTTCTCCACAGCAACCTATAGCACAGTCACACCGACCCAGGCGCTGGTGTACACAGGGCCCTGAAAGCTAGCCACTCAAGGCTGCTGGGCATCTCTGGGTAGCACGCTCAGGCTGCGGGCCCAGGCCCTGTTTCCCCTGATAGTCTAGGCTGCTGAGGGAGGCCACACTCACCTTTGACCCAACGGACTGATCAAGAGGGAAGACTGGTGGGGGAGGGCACTGCCCGAGGTGGGCTTCGGGAAGGGAATGGAACCAGGGCTGGGCTGGGGAGGGGCTCTGCAGGGCGTCCGGGCTGCCTCCCAAGTCCTGTCCTCTCCTTAGGGCTCTGTGTGCCCTCCCTGCAGAGCTGAGCCCGTGCCCCTTTACCCTTCCCAGCTGTTTTGTGGGGTGGAGGGTGGGGGTGGAAGCTGCTAGGGGCCCGGCAGAGAAGCAAGGCAGGGAAGGTCTTGCAGTCCCTGGGGTCAAGGGCATAAACTGAAAGCATCATTAGGTGAAAAAGCACCAGGAGACTCCTCTGGGCTGGGTGAGGTGGCCCCGCAGGGGGCAGGGGGGAAGCTACGTACCCAGCATCAGAGCTATTCCCACACAGCAACACATCAGAGGTGCCGTTTTTGAGCAGGTAATTTTCTGGAAGAGAAGCATCCAACGGTGAGGGGCGTGTGTGGCCCGGACTCCTGGGGTTTTCAACCTGCACCCAGGGGCTTCGGAGCAGCAGAAATACTGCTGAGGGTCTTCCCTCCGCTCCTCTGCCTGGCCAGGTCTCAGGTGACCCTGGCTGCTTCCCTGGCCTTCCTCTTGCTCCTCCTCAGAGGTTTAGCTGCCAGTGTTCCTAGCAGACTCAGGAAGTCCTCACAGGGAGCTTCTGCATCCTGCCCCAGTCACTCAGGGGGCCGCCCTGAGCAGGGAGAGGCCCCGAACTTGGAGGTTGGGGCCTATTCAGACAGGGCTGGGGCCAGACCAGGGGAGATATGGGACACGGGTCCTGTCACCTCCACTCTATGACCATTCACCAGTCCCCCTCACACTGCACCGTCTGCTTTAGTCTCAGGCAGCAGTTCTCCAAGTGTGGTCCCCAGACCAGCAGCGTCAAGCAGCAACTGGGACCTAATTGGGCAGAAAGGGGTAACCTCCCGAGGGGCTGGGCCGGCAGTCTATCTGGAGTCCTCCAGGTGACTCAGGTGCTCATGGAAGTTTTAGAATCACTGCTACACGAACACAGCTGAATCATAAGCACATTTACTCCCTACGTTTCCATCTATTTCTTTTTTCCAAAGTGGACTGAAAGGCTGGAGGCCTGATTTTCAGAATGGTCCTTGTGGCCTGGAACCTGGCTTTGTACTAATGTCCACCTTTGGTCCAGACCGCTGGCTCTAGTGAAGGGGTGCTTGCATTAGCCTGAAGGATGGAAGTGCAATCTACCAGGCACTGAAACAACTCAAGGGGCGCATGATGCTTTGCAGAATTACCGAGCTTGCCCTGGGGTGCACATGTATGGAATTAACATCCCAACAAAGATCACGCAGTGACAAAGTCCATGCCAGGCAGGGCTGAGCCCTGACAAACTACCCTAGCTCCGTCCCTGACTCTTTCCTGAGCGAACACTCCACCCTGCAGGTAGGCTGCTCTCCTCACCATTCCTGACCTGCCAAGCAGGTCTCCTAGCTGCCTCTCCATCCATCCCCATCATTCCCGCTCCTGAGGACTCTCTCGCCGTCTAGCCTGAGAACTCGGACAGCCTCTCCCCCTCCCTCTCCCTCTCTCGGAGACCAAAGGGTGGGGCTGGGATCCCTGACACACAGCTGGTCTCTAGGGTCTCTAGGGGAACAGCGGGGCTTGGACATGCCCGGCAGGAGGCCTGTGTGGGAGGTGCCCAGCCCCACCGGAGTCCCCTGTGGGGCCCTGCCTGGGCTGCAGAGCCGGGCGCACCTGGATCATTGAGGTAGCGGTCCAGCGACTCCCAGACCAGGCCGTTGGCCTCCACGGAGCCGTCAGTGCCGTCGGTGCCATTGGTGCCGTTGAGCACCGTGAAGTTGCGGACGCACTTGTGCCTAAGGTTGCCCATGAAGAGCTGCAGGCCGATGAGGGCGAAGACGCTGAGGCAGAAGACCGTGAGGACCATCACGTCGGCCAGCTTCTTCACGGACTGGATCAGTGCCCCCACGATGGTCTTCAGGCCTGGAGGAGGCGGGAGGGGCAGGGGGTCACCCGCGGCGCCATGCTCCCTGCTCCAGGGCCGGGGTGTGGCCTGAGGGGTGCTGGGCCGAGGGGGCGACCATGAGCTGGGGGCAGGGGAAGGAGGCCTCTCGGGCTTTTTAGACTAAAGCCCTCCTTTCCTCTGCTGCTGAAAGTCTGTCCTGATCCCCACGGGGCTGGAGTCCAATCTGCTTATTTTCGGGGGAGGGGCCTAGCTCTCTTCTTTCTCCACTAGCCAAGCAAATGAAATACGTTTGGAAGATGCTGATTCTTTGAGGGAGAAAACACTCAAAGCCCACGGCCCTCTGGCTGCTGTCAAGGTAGGCCAGGCCTTCCCTTGATTGCAGCCCCTGGAAAGGAGGCAGAAGGCCAGGCCCATTCCAGGGCAACAAGAGCCTTGACCTTGGTCCCAAAATGGGGGGACACAGCCATTCCTGGTAGGGGAATGCAGTGTGTATGCTGGAGGGTTCAGGGAGGGGGCTCTGGCAAGGCTGCGGTGGATAACGCCCTAAGGGGCCCGTTCTGACTTGGGCCCCGCTTTTGGGAAAGGCTCAGGGGCAGAGGAGGGGCTGATCTGCTTTGCATTTTCCTCCCCCTCCCCCTCCCATCCCCCGTAACCCATCCCGTTCAGCAATCCCCCAAAGCTGAGAGGCCGTGATCTGTTAGTTGCACGGCCCAGCTCCCTGCAGAAGCCAGCACCGCACAGAAAAGCATGTGTAGACACCTGCAGTCTGACACTCGGCTACGGTTCTATGACAAGTGCGCAAGTTCGAGCAGAGCATTGGGAGGGAGGGGGCTTCTCTGCCAGCGGCAGGGACCCACCTCCTCTCCCTCCTCTCCACCCCTCCCCCCATCAAAGCAGCCAGATCTCAGATTAAGCTCCATCCATCCCTCGTCCGGCTGGTTAATGTGTTAGGAGCACCCGTGCGGCTGTGCCCGCAGCTGCTGTGCCCACGACTGAGAGACAAGGAGGCAGCAATGGGCAAACCTGGGAGAGGGGAGAGGAAGACCTCCCCACAGCACCACCAACGCTGCTGCCTGCCCAGGGCCCGGGGGCACTCAGCGTTCTCTGTGAAATCGTCCTGGCAGATGCTGGCAACTGCCTGGGCAGTGGATGAATCTTGTCTGGGCCCAGACTGGTGTTGGTGATGGGTCCACGAGCCCTCTCAAGTCCAGAACTACGCCTCATCCCTGGCAGAGCTTCTAGGACCCTTGGTAGGCACCTGGCTCTGCTCTCAGTGCCTGGAGACCCTGCCCATAGAGTGGGGCGTGGTGGTGGTGGCGGTGGGATAAAGTGGGGGCGGTGGGCACCAGCTCCCAATACCCAAAGTGGACTCTGTCTCCAAAGTATCTTTGACCTCAAGCCCCTAGTTCGAGGCTCTGCATAGCAACTCCTGGTCTGTGGTGTGTCCTTAGGGACAATCAGTTGGTGAGCCTTTCCTTTAACCATTTCTCATACTGATGACAGAGTCCACTTTTGGTAAAAATGATTCCAACCAAGTAAAAGGATTTTTTCTGCAAAGACCTGGGAAGGGATGGGTCCTGAGAGATCAAGTGGGAATCCTCCTGCCACTGGAGTTCTAACAGACTGGGTGAAGGGCCCTTGGAAACCAACCATTCCGATTCATTCCTATTTTAGGTATTGTATTTTTGTATACCTTTTCCAATATTTGTCAGTATACAAAAATATGACTGACTTCTGAATGTTAATCCTTTTCTTTTTTTTTTTGTCTTTTTGCCTTATCTAGAGCCGCACCCGTGGCATATGGAGGTTCCCAGGCTAGGGGTCTAACAGGAGCTGTAGCTGCCGGCCTTCGCCACAGCCACAGCAACGCGGGATCTGAGCCGTGTTTGCAACCTACACCACAGCTCACGGCAACACCGGATCCTTAACCCACTGAGCAAGGGCAGGGATCGAACCCACAACTTCATGGTTCTTAGTCGGATTCATTAACCACTGAGCCACGAACGGAACTCCTGAATGTTAATCTTATATCCTGCTACTTTGCTGAATTTGTTGATCAGCTCATCATTCCCAGCTATTAAGCCCAACAGCTCAAGGGACACCTCCTCCAGGAAGAACTCTGTAATGCTGACCCCACATTTCCCTAATGACCACTTTCAGAAGGTGCTGCCTGCTACCTCACTGGGTGGCTGGAAGCTCTGAAGAGATCCAGTGGGGTTGGGTTGGGGTTGGCTGGCTCCCTCCTATAACTCCAGACTGAGAAATATTTTCCTTTGTCGGCCTTTCTTATAAAATAAAGGGGGAACATGCTTGTTCTTAACTGCTGTGGTCAGTGTGCTTACCTCCCCTTGCAGGGTGTGTGCGGTCAAGTCGCAAGGCCCTGGAGGACAGACCCCGAGGCGTCCTAGGATGGGTGTGCACCAAAGTTAGCGATGCCCGCCTCAGTGGGGCGGTTCCATGGGACTTGCAGCAGACCGCCCCACTTGCTACTGGCTCTTAGCAGGGGTCTGGGCCACTTGAGGGGGACAAGTGGCTCCTGAGCACATCCCATGGTGGGTTCAGAGCCAGGAGGAGCATGCTGAGGCTCCGTGTGAACTCAGCCTCAGTGGGGGCTCCTCTTATAAGATAATTACTCCCACCAGGGGAGTGTGAGCTCCTTCAGGGAACTCAGAGCAGGGCCCCTGCCTCCCCGGGGGGTCAGCGCCTTCCAACTGCTTTCTGAGTCAGGGGTGAATACAATTTGGATTACCTAACCCTTCCTTCAGCTCTCACCCCTCCCCAGCTCAGTGCCAGGCAACCCGATTCCAGCTAACTTCTTAAAAGAAGTGCCTCCTCCAGTTTGAAGTGGGGATGCTTTCGGGAAAGTTTCTGCAAAGAGCCTCTGGGCTCTGAACTCATCCTGCCTTTCAGAGCTTTCTTGGAAGGATGGGGTGGCCTGGCTTTCTAGAGAGGCCATCTGGGCTTAGAAAGTTTCCCGGGGACAGTTGCCAACATCTGTCAAGGAGAATTTCTTCCCGAGGCCACCATGCACGGTTTGCTAAACCTCTACCGCACATGCAGTGAGGGCTGTTAGACGCCAAGGCCTGGTGACACCTGTCCCCAGAGTACGCTCCATTTCAGAGAAGGGGCTGGGGCGCCACTATACATGTACCATCAAAGGGGGCACGGGGCAGGGCGCTCAGCCAGGAAAGGCCGTGCCCAAGCTGTCCTTTTTTGTCCTGGGGTTATCTGTGGCTTTCCTCTTTTAGTTCCTTATTGGAAGATAATGCTTCAGGCTGAAGCAATTCCCATACAAGCTTTTACTATTCAAATAGTTGAGTTAGGTTTGGGAAAGAAATCACTCTCTTAGGAAGGACCTGCCGTGGGGTCCTCTGTGCCCCTGGGGGCCTGTGATGGTGGGCTTTGCTGGGGTGGGCAGTCTGAAGCCCATTTTGTGCCATGTCCTCTGTCGGCAGCCCCCTTGCCCGAGCCCTAGGAAAGGTATCCTGGGGGCAGGCACATTCGAAGGGGCCTTCCCGAGGGTCGCCTCGGCTCCCAGGTCACTGGAAAGGCCCAAGCATGTCCCTCCAGCCTTGGCGTTTAACCTGATTTTCACCTGAAATGACTGATATAGTTTTCAGGGCCCGGAGGACTCGGAAGGTACGTAAAGCTGAGACATTGCCCAGGTCCACAAATTCAGTGGTGTATCTGTAACAAGGGAAATTCACACACGAGACAGTGACAACACGCCAATAGGACACACGGTCAGAGGAGGGGGTGGGGGAGACAGAGAGAGAGTCACTTGCAGCTGAGACCTGGGAGGCAAACCTGGGCATCTTACCTGGGATAACTGAAATAGTTTTTAGAGCTCTCAGGACTCTGAAAGTTCGAAGAGCCGACAAATTGCCTAGTTTTATATTTTCTGATACATACCTGCAGAATTAAACCACAGTTATGGGGAATTACAAAGCGGTACCTCAGCCTGACCTCCCCGACCAGCCCTTTCCCTTCTCCCCCCACCACCACAGGGAGGGCTGAGCAGGACTTTGGTTCTCTCCTAGGTTTTCTTCCTGACCTCACCCCTCCCGATGGGGGGAACTCAGCAAGGCGGCCTTAAGGATGTCCACAGAGCAAGCTTCCAGGCGGCTCTCTCGGTGACGGTCCTGTGAATAACTGGTGCCAGGAGGCCACTACTCTGTCACCTTCTCTATGCCACTGGGGACTATGGCCGTGGCATGAAACCACGTGGTGGCACCTGAGGCTGGGGACACAGCCAAGAGTGAAACTCCCTTTTTTTTTCTTTCTTTTTAGGGCCACATCCATAGCATATGGAGTTTCCCAGGCTAGGTGTCGCATCACAGCTACGGCTGCCAGCCTACGCCACAGCCACAGCCACAGCAATGCCAGATCTGAGCTGTGTCCGTGACCTACACCACAGCTCACGGCAACGCTGGATTCTTAATCCACCGAGCAAGGCCAGGAATCTAACCAGCATCCTCATGGATACTAGTTGGGTTTGTTACCGCTGAGCCACGACGGGAACTCCCCAGGAGGGAACTCTGGTTCAGGCCAGGTGACAGGAAGCAAGCAGGCTTCTGGTCCTAGTTTTACTCGGCATCTTCTGTGGTGTCATCAGCTCGTGCCTGGCTGCTCTGATCCATGGGACCTTAAAGCCCTGGCTGCAACCTCTGTGGAGGTCCAGGCCCAAATCTCTGTGCAAGGAGCTGCTCAGGAGTCCCTGAAGTGAGGAAGTGGAGGCGACCTGGGTACTCAGAGGGAGAAGAGTTCCCAAGACGATGCTTTGGGAGATGAGATGAGAGGATGCCCAAACATTCGTTTCTTCGACTACTCGTGAACGGCCAACACAAGAGAGAAAAGCAGGTCGGGTGGGGGGCAGTCCTAGGGCTGCACCAGCCCCTCTCTCATGAGTCCACCCCAGTTCTGGTGTCCCCCAAGGATGGCCCTGAGTCTCCCTGGGAGGCGTGACCTTCGGAGGTAAGCAGCCCTCATCGAGGTCTGCCCTGCTGTGGCCTGAGTGGTGCTCAGCAAGGTTGAGTGGCCCTGGCGCTCCTGCCTGCACCTTGGACAGTTGTCTATTCATGACCTCCACGGGCACAGGAGGAAGGAGCTGGTCTTTAGGGGGGGTCCATTCTGGCTTGCAAGGACCTTCCCAAGCAGAGTGTGAGGACATGCGTGGATCGCCACGTGACCAGGATGTCTGAGAGATGGATGGGCAGTGTGTGCCAGGGCCACTGGGACAGTGGCAGGTGACTTGTGATATTTAACCAAAGGTTTCACCCCCAGGGTGTCTGACATTTAACCGAAAGTGCCTGATGTTTAACAAAGAACAGCAGACTCGGGATGTCTGATGTTTAACCGAGTGTTTCTGACCCGGTGTCTGAGCGACATCAGTCCTGCGACACGGCTGAGTGTTGGGGGTGGGCTGACAGTGCCGACGGACTGGTTCTGCCAGCCAGTGTGGACCTTCAGGCTTTGCTATTTTATTGTCTGTTTAGGGCTGCACCTGTGGCATACAGAAGCTCCCAGACTAGGGGTCGAATTGGAACGGCTGCAGCCAGCCTACACCACAGCCACAGCAATGCAGGATCCGAGTTGTGTCTGAGAACTACACCACAGCTCACTGAGGCTGGATCCTTAACCCACTCTGTGAGGCCAGGGATCGAACCTGCATCCTCATGGATACCAGCTGGGTGCATTACCGTTGAGCCACAATGGAAACTCTCACCTCCGGGCTTCTTAGAGCTTCTGCATCTGCCTTCAAGCTCTGGGTGTCTGCAGGGAGGGACTTGGCAGGCTGTGACAAGGGACTCAGTGTCCTGGGGCCAGCCGGATCCAGCCCGGTCCATCTCTGACTGACCCTGAGCTGACACCAACTCCCTATCTGTCCACTCCTAGGGCTCCTTCATCTTCATGGGGCCCCTCAGACCCAGGCTGCTTCTTACCCTCCACATCCCTTCCGAGATAAAAAGGCAGCAGACTCATTCTCAGCAGAGCCTTCCTTCTGGATGTACCAAATCCTTTCCACGGTGTGGCTCCCATTCCTTCCACTGGACTTGGTATAGCTTGCCAATCTACTTTGGGTGCAGCGATCAGATGCAACACTGTCATTCAGTGAGGAGTAGAAGTCACCTCCCTTGTTCTGGCCCAGGTAGGTCTATTCATTAGGTCGACGCAACACTCCCTCTCAACTTTAATGGTTATTCCACATTCTTGGAAGGCCCTGATCCTTAAGCTTGGAGTTGAGTCTATATTATTGCCAATGGCACTGCTACAAGGGAAGTCATGGTTCCAGACTACGGATGGCTCTAGGTCCATTTCCTGCTGCTGCTCCAATGAGTGTGGCCTGGGAGAAGGCTTTTCTTGCTCAGGATACTGGCTTCAAGTCTCTCTCTTCTGGTTATACGGAATGGGTGCCGATCAGAGAGGGGACCACCTGTCCCTGCTTCATCCTCTTGACACCGCCTGTCCCTGTCGGGTCTCCAGCGAAGCCCGCTCCACCTCTTGCTCAGTCTGTCCCAGGGAAGAACCTCCTCCCCACCTGCTCAGGGTCCCCAGTGCAGACAGTGCTTGCCCTCTGCTCAGCACCTGCCACGAGCCCGAGGTGTGTGCTCCTGGCAGCCTTCAAAGCCAGCTGTATGGCTGAGAACAGGGTGGGGCTGGTGGCTGTGTGGGGGTGAGGTCAGGACATGCGTGGGAGAGCAGCCTGTGGCAGGGGATGCCTTGAAGGTGGGGTGCAGGGTTGGGTGGGGACAAGGCGTGTCTGTGACCACGTCTGCGACACAGGGGCTGCTGCCTCTTTTACACGACCCAGAAACTGGTGCCTGGCTCCTTTCTATCTGGGGGTGGGGGGCTCAGACCCCCACGGAGGCCTCTCTTGGTGCTCCCGGAGTATGGCAAGGCAGGAGAGGCCCTGTATCTAGCAGAAGGCCATCGCCAGCAGTGGTCTGGACGGGGGCGGAGCTCTGCTCCCGCCAGGCCCCTCCAAGCTGTTCTACTCTTCTGACTGCGGCCAAGCCGCTGGGCAGGGATGCACAGCTGCAGTGGGGTCATGGGCCCTGACACACACAGAGTAGATGGTGATGGGTGAGAATTCCACCCCATCAAACAAGCCCTGGCTCAGGCGGAGCCTTTGTGGAGGCTGGGGAACCATGAAGGAGGCAGACGCTGGCCTCCTCCCTGCTCCGCCCCTATCTGGTCGGGCAGCCCTCCCATTCCACGTAGACAGCCCCTCCCAGGCTGCCAGGCAGAAGTGCAGCCAGCACTTAGCCACTGCGGTGATTGCCACCCTCTCCTCTCTGCCCTCCCTCTCTTCCCCGCCAGGTTCGGTTTCCATAACAACCCCGGAAGGTGGGAGGCTGCGCTAACTAGCAGGTAATGCCCAGCTGGGAGGGGGCCACAGGAAGAGCTCTCGCTGGGCGGGTTGCAAGTGGAACCTGGCAGGCTTCCTGGCACCCTCTCTAGAGTGGGTGGGATTGGGGATCAGGTCGAAACCTGGGCAGAAACATCAGAATAGGGGTGCTCATTGCTACGGGTTAGGAGACTTGGTTTGCGCCCTGGCGTGGCTGCCAATTCAATCTGTAATTTCAGGCAAGTGGTGGGCTCTCTCTGAGCCTCAGTTTCTCTAACTATAAAATGGAGGGTGGGATGGGCAGTTTCATTGAACAGAGAACTTCTCTGCCACTTAAGACTCCTTTGATTATTCCAGGAGCCCCACATTATTGAACCATTTTGGCTATAGCAGAATGCTTTTCACTGCATTACCATGGCAGTGATGGCTTTCATGAGGCAGGAGCGCTGCTGATCAAAGTGCTGGGCCAATCCAGCCCGGGGCACAAACCTGACAACCCAACGGGCCCAGGCAGCCCCAGGGCAAGTGAATGAGCCATTTCCGGGAGATGCTCGGAAACATGGAAACAGTCTGGTGGCCTCTGAGGCCCCATTCTGCTTTGTCACCCCCAGTTCTGGTGCAGGGTGAGAGCATGAGGCCTTGGGGAGGAAGGCACATCTGCTCCGTGATTCCGAGTGAAGGGTGCGATCTCTCACGGGATTCCTTGGGGATGGACTGGGCCTCTCTCATGAGACAGGCTGGGAGGAGAGGATTCAGAGCGTCTCTCAGAGTCATGGGTGGAGGACTCCTGCCATTGGATGAGGGGCCCAGGTTCTGGGAGTATTGTTGCCATGACACAACAGGTGCTGCATCCTGCTGAAGCCTCTTTCCTGTGACTTCAGGCCCTCGGGGGCCCAGGGATCACTGCCCCCCTCCTGTAGGACACCTTGGAGCCTGGGCCTGGCCTGGCCATCCTACCCCATCCCCATCAGTGCAGCCTCCCCGCTCTGACTCCCGGATCACGCCCTCCCTCCTCACACCTCAGACTTGCCTCCCAATTCTGTGCTCTCAGCTGATGACCCTGCTTCTTACCACTGAGAAAATAGAAGCAATCAGAAGAGAAATTCCTTCCCTCATCATTGGCTCCATCAATCTACCTCCACTGCCACCTGAAATTCTGCTTGTTCTGCTCTCAAGACCAACACTCCACCCAGACCCTGGATTCCTGCCCCTCGCGCCAGCTCAAGGGCTCTGCTCCCGCAATTGTACCCCTTTCCCCAGTCACCAGCTTCCCCTCTCTCCCGGGTCATTCCCATCACCCTGCAAAGATGCCTCCTTCCTTTAAATGTCCTCCTTTCTGGCCACCACCCTAATTCCGGTCCTGCTTTATAGCAAACACCACAAAGCCAGTGGATACACCTGCTCCACCAGCCCTCTTGTCCCCATCTCTTGGGCCCTCTCTTTTTTTTTTTTTCCGCAGGAACTGCCGAAGTTTTAGTGTTTAATAGCACAACTGACCAAGGTCCAAGATATGAAGTTATCATGTTTGGGAAACACAGCGGGTGGGGGGAGGGGTCGCTCTATAACCTAACTCTATAGTGTGTGCAAAGAAGAATGCACACACTATATAAAACCTGTCTACACATAGTAGTTAGTTGCAAAAAGCCATCCGTCTGCCCTTGGCTTGTAAAAAGGGTGTTCTGGATTTCAGCGTAAATGAGCAACCTGCCACTTCTGTGTGGCGGGATCTTGTTTTCACCTTCCAGCTCTTCCACCCCACCCTGTGTCATGAGGTCTGCAATGTTTTTCTCCAGGTCATCGATGCGACTGCTCGTGTCATCAGTTCTTCCAATGATCTGGTCGGACACGGTCTGAAATTTCTCTTGCATCTGTGGCAGGAGTGTCTGCACCACTGAGGTGAGATCTCTAATCAGCTGTGTGTCCCCCGTTCCCCTGGAAGCCGTCTTGTCAAGGTCAAGGTCATCAACCATCTTTTTACGCTGCCGACTCCAAGGGTCCATCTTGGTGCGCACTTTCCTCAGCCTCCTTGTGGTTTCCTTCCAGGTGTGTCACGCCCCTCGTTGGCTTTCAGATCACCGCTCTCTCCTGGTTTTCCTCCTCCCTGGCAATTCCCTCCAGTTTCTTCACTCCATCCTCCTTTTTCCTGACCTCGGGATGTTTGCACGTCCCAGGGTACAGTCCCCAGGCAGCTTGCCTTCCCTGGCGACGCTCACTCCCAAATGATCTCATTCGGTCTCCCGGCTTTAAATACCATCCCCATCCCGGCGGCTTCTAAATTTATACCCCCGAGTGGACCTCTTTCCTGAACTCCAGGCTGGAAGATCCAGTTGCAGACTCGCTATCTCACCCTGGGTACTTTCATACCTAACACATTCCAGACCGGATGTTCAATCTTCTCCTCGCTCCGTTCTCCAGGCCAACAAACCTAACGGCAGCCACCCAGCTGCTCAGGCCAAAAGCTGGAGGTCTCGGGGTCTCCGGTCGGCCCTGCTTTGAACTCTACCTAGACTCTCACCATGTCTCTCACCTTCTCTACTTGGACTCTGGTCCCAGCCACCGTCGCCTCTCTCCCGGCTGTTAAAATAGCCTCCTAATTGCTCGGTCACTTCCACCCTCACCCCTCTGCAGTGTCCTGCCCACAGGGCGGCCAGGGCAATCTTCCCAGAATGTAAGTCAGACCACGCCCCTCCCTGCTCCCATTGCCCTTGGCTCTTATCACAGCCCGTAAGGCTGCACAATCTGCCCCGTTGCCACACTACTCTTTCCGCTGTGGCCTCAGCTCTGCCCAGGCCTAAATCTACACTGGATGAGGAACGAGCGATACCTCTGTCTGAACCTCGGTTTCCCCACCTGTAAAATGGTCAGTGCACAAGCAGCGTGCCTTGAAATCGAGGTGCTAATGCATGTTCTGACCACCAGGCTCCCCATCCAGCTGAGAGCACCCAAGCGGCAGGGTCCAGCTCCCCTCCTTCCCTCTCTGCCCCGCCACAGGGCTGAGCTCAGAGCTGATCACGCCCAAGGGTGAACACAGACTGTCATGCAGGTGGACTCAGTGAATCTGAGAATCCTAGAAAATGGCAGTTGAAGTGAACCTCTGAGACCACCCAGGCCAACACCAGCCTTTCACCAGTGGGGAAACTGAGGCTCCGTAAGGGCAGGGAGCGTAACCCTTACCAGCTCTGCCCTTGCCAAGGGGTGGCGCCCAGTGCACACTGGGTTCTCCACACACATCAGGCTTTCAGAAAGGCTTTGAGGGCCGAGCCCCTGACCGTGACTCTTGCATGGGAGGCCTGCCCTGATCAGTCGTCCCCACCAGAGTCTGGCATCCGTTGCCTGAGACACGCAGGGTTGAACGCCTCACCCTGACCTCTCAGCAAAGGTCTCCTCCCAGGCAAGGAAGTGAGGCCTTGGCCAGTGCAGGAGCAGGCCTGGGGTCACGTTTGCTCACCATGTCCTTGCTGCTTGTGCACTGACTCCAGCCTGCTGTTTCACAGGTGTGGCGTCAGCATTCTCAGCTATAAAATGGGGCTAAGAATTCCCCATCCAGCCTGCTCTCTGGCTGCTGTGAGAAGGCACCGGATCATGTCAGTGACCAGCATCTCCCAACCTGCCAGAGGTGGACTCCGTGGGTAGACACCTGCAGCCACGCTGGGGCGCCTGGTATGCACGGCTGTGGATGCCCGGCCACTTCTCCAGGCTCCTTTGCTCTCTTTAGTGCGCTTTAAATCATCTTGGAATCCAGCTCAGGTCATAGTGGTCCAGATATTTCGGGCCGTAATACTGACTTTCCTTGATAGAAAGGGCAGAGGACGCTAAACTGAGTCTTAACAAAGTCCCTTGAGCACAGAGCTCCCATGGAACCACAAATAAGCCAGTGGACCTGACCACCACAGCCTTCTGAGCTACCCCGAACCCATCTGCCCCGCCCAGGACGAGCCAAGGGCCTCCGGGCCATCTTTCTCCAGCCTCAGCTCTGTGGCCGCCTGCGGAGCCGATATGACCTCAGGAGGGAGGCTGAGCGGGCTGGGCAGTCTGGGGCCAGGAGTGGCACCCAGGTCCCTCAGAGTGGCCTCGCCCTGCACAGCATGGTGGCGCGGTACTTACGCCATGATGATCACGCTGAAGTCCAGCCAGTTCCACGGGTCCCGAAGGAAGGTAAACGCGTGCAGGCAGAAGCCTCGGGCCAGAATCTTGACCAGAGACTCGAAGGTGTAGATGGCAGTGAAGGTGTACCTGACGAGGACAGCGGGGTTTCTCAGGGAGGCCGAAGCCCGCAGGCCAGGTCGGCCTGAGCCTGGGGCAGCCTCCCTCCAGAGAGCCCTCGGCCCAGGCTCTCTGCAAAGCCCCTCCGGCACAGCTGGGGTTGGGGGCTGGAGCTTCGTTCCAAACACCGGGCCAACTAAAGCATCTTCCCGCTTACTCGGCATGGCTCATGGGCCTTCCGTGTGCCTGTGTGGACCCTCCATATAGGTTCTTGGTTGTCTCGGGGGGAGACGACCCCTCGCCTGTCTCCTTACCCAGGCCTGGGGGTCCATGTACCCAGGCGTACGGTGGCCACCGTGGGGCAGTGAGGGTACTCAGAATTATGGCCCCTGGCCCTTGCTTGTGGGTCCTCGGGAATGGGAGCCTGGTCTACCCTTAAGCCCCTATAGGGGAGGTGGGTCCAGCCTTGGGCTCGGAAGGTGGGTTGATGTTCTAACACTTGAGGCTGGGAGGGGGCTGTGCTCTGTGCCCGGGGCTGGCTGCGCAACCTCAAATGCCCCCTGCGGCCCAGAGGGCTGGACGCGGAGGGCCACACGCATGCCACTCCCCAGGCCTCAGCGGGAGATCCAGACCCTGTCACCGACTGTGCTGCTGGATCCTGTGCAAATGTCGAGTGCCACCAGGTGAGCCACTTCGGTAAGAGAGACTGTCCTGACATTTTGGTGGTCCCCCCAAAAGATAAGCCAAATGCACCAGTGCCTGCGGGGTCTGCTCAGAACCTGTGGGTCAGGTACTTTCATTTGGGAAAAAAGGACCAGATGTCTTTTTCTAAAACTGTGTAAGGGCTACAGGAGGTGAGACTTGGAAGAGAGGCAGCAGGGGGTGGGGCC
Organism: Catagonus wagneri; assembly: GCA_004024745.2. Taxonomy (NCBI): domain Eukaryota; kingdom Metazoa; phylum Chordata; class Mammalia; order Artiodactyla; family Tayassuidae; genus Catagonus; species Catagonus wagneri. The sequence goes on from PVHT021183699.1 coordinate 23,910,472, forward strand.
AAGGCAGGGAAGGTCCTGCTGGCATTTTGGGGGCTACAGCCTCTGACTGCACGGCCTGGGGGAGGTTACTTTTCCATCTCTGTCTCTCACATGTCAAATGGTCACAGTGGCTGTACCTGCCCTATTGGGTTGCTGTGAGGGTTCCAGGACATGGTGCTTATTGTTCTGTGGCAGCGCCTGGCAAGTACCAAGTGCTTAATAAATTATTAGAACCTTCTCCAATGCCATCACCAGTCCTCTTTAGGGCGGATCGGGGAGAAACCCCCCATCTTCCTCTCCTGAGGGCACAACTCGAAGTGTGAATTTGGCAGGACCGGAAGCAGTAAAACAGGCAAAGCCTGGGCCCAGGATCCCCAGGTGGGTCAGTCCCTGGCCCTCTTCCGGGGTGACTTTGGAGCTAAGAGTCTGGGATAGAAAAGGCAGGGTGGGAGGGGCCGGCTGGAGAGGCCCTGAAGATACTCACTCGACATATTTGGTCCAGGGCGGAGGGTCGTGCTGGGCCATGAACACGCAGTTGGTCAGGATGGTGCACATGATGAGCATGCTGAAGAACGTGGCACAGGGTCAAGGAAAAGTCCAGGGCAGGGGCCAGATGGGCCGCCACGACTGGAGGGTCCCACCCCTGGGGTCAGCACCGCCAGGCCAGGGCTGCCCCAGCAAGGAGACAGGGGCCCCCAGGCGAGCTCCCAGCACACCGGGGCCCTGCTCCACAGAGGCCAGACACCTACCCTGCTCCACAGCCCCCAAGAGGGCCCATCCTGGAGGGAAGGGAGGAAGGGCCGGCCCCCAGACCTCAGAGGTTTTGACCCAGACCCCCTGGGAGCCTTGTCCTCAGCCACATTGGATGGAGACCAGAATTTATAAACCACTACTCGGGGACCACTGTTTCAAGGAGAGGAAAGCCATGGTGACAGGGCTCCCAGTTCCCTCCTCCACTTCTGCAGGAGGAGCCCAGGCCAACCTCTGAATAGGACCTCTGCCAGAATGTGTAAGCTTTGTCAGGACAGGACACACTAACCCGGGGGGCAGACAGGAAGCCACTTCCCAGGCTGCTTCCTTCCTTGTAGATGCTCTTCAGCCTTGGCTGCTGCTCTGCCGAGCACACTGCTTCTCTCCTGCAGGGAGCGCCCCCTCTCTGCAGCCTGACCTGACTCCTTGCTTGCTGCACCCCCAGGACACCGAGTGTCCCTCTTTTCTCACATCTGGCTCCCTGAGCGGCAATGCCCATCTGTCCCCACCGAAAGGCGAGCTCTTCAAATGCTGGGACTGTGTCTCAGGTAGCCTCTGGGCCCTTGGCCTTGAACGGAAGTGCTCCATACCACGTCTGATCCCTGACTCTTTAGTTCCAAGTCCCAGCAAAGCAAGACACAGATCGTGGGCTACCTGTGGCTAGGGCACCCCCACGGGGCCTGGCCCAGAACTGGGACCCTCTGCTGCCCTTAAAATCCTCTTGCCAGCCCGAGAAGTGAAGCTGGGCCTTGTACTCCCTGCGGCTGCCCACTGGCTCATCACACTGCCCAGCCCCAGCCCTGCTGGCAGCAGCTGACAGGTGGGCGAGTCCCCGGGGCCGCCCAGGAGCTGCCGTAATTGAGCTCTAGGGGCAGCCCCTTTCCTCCCCTACCACAGTTCTACCCTTTCCTGCGGCCTGGCCCAACTTCAGGCCTGCTGGGGAGCCCGAGGCAGTCAGACCAGAGACAGGGCTGAGCCCCCTCCTGGTGGTAGGGGGGGGTGCCCCCGCTGGGGAGAGAGGACGTCAAGGAATCCAGGTGAACGCCCTCCACGCCTTCAGCCCTCCTTCCAGGGAACGAGGCAACAGAATGTCAGACCGGGCCCCCAGTTTATAACGAATTCTCCAATTGCTCATCTGAGATGCAAGGGGTCAGACTTTCGGACCTCCCCACCCCCACCCCAGCCAAACCAGAGCTGCTCAGCTCAGAGGCCATGCCTCCAGGAAGCCTCAGTTCCCCTGGCCAGGGAGCACTGCTCTAGGAACTGGGGTCCCTCCCTCTGCCTAGGGGAGGCTCTCCATGGCCAAGCCTCTCTCCTTCTCCAGATTTCAAGGGCAGGATTAGATACTCACCTCTGCAGCCCTTCCTCCACACACACACACGCACACACTCCTTACACCCCGGCTCCCTGCCAGGGCTTTCCTCACCGGGCAGGCAGTTAACAAGTCCCTCAATCAGTCTTTACTCATCCCCACAGATCCATGGCTAAACCGTCTACTGAGGATCAGATGGTTCCTGAAATATGAAGGTGATGATGCTAAGAGCAAGCATTTACTGGGCCTTTCCTGGGTGCCAGGCCCTGCTCTCTGAATCCATTACCTAATTTGCTTCTCCCAAGATCGCAGGGGGCGGAGGCTTTGTCTCCATTTTCGAGACGAGGAGACTGAGGCGCAAAGAGGTTACCCTGAAGGATTCTCCGGGAGGAGGGGATAAAGCCCCCCACCCCACCCCAAAGACAACCACGCCCTAAGCCCTGGAGACTATAAACGTTAATTTATATGGCAGCAGGACTTTGCCAATGTGATTAAATTAAGGATCCGGGGATTATCCGCGATTATCTGGGTGGGCTCAATGTCATCACAGGGTCTTTCTAAGAGAAAGAGGGACGCGTCAGTCAGCATGACGCTTGTGAGAGAGACTCCACCAGCTGTTGCTGACTTTGGCGATGGAAGGGGGCCAGAGACGAGGATTTCCCATAGCCCCTAGAAAACACATTCTCCCCTAGAGCCTCCAAAAAGGATTGCAGCCCTGCCATACCTTGATTTTAGCCTAGTGAGAACGTTTTTGGATTTCTGACCTCCAGCACTGTAAGATGATAATCTGTGTTGTTTCAAGCCACTAAATTTGTGGTTATTTGTTACAACAGCCACAGAAAACGACTGGAGGTACAGAGCTGGTCTCTGAGGCCCGGCTGTCCTGATGCCAGCCTCCACTCTGAGCCCCACTGCACGATGACACCAAAGAGCCCCTAGTCCCTTCCTGCGCCTCCAAACCGAAGGGCCTGTGTGAGTCGCACAGCTTCGGGTCTTCACCTGCGAAGCTGGAACACTCTCCATCTCTTGGACTCTGCCACCCACAACGCAGGATGAAAACCACAGGGTGAAGGACTCTGTAAACTGTGAGCAAGACGGCCACCCAGGAGGAAGAACAGAACTGTCATTTTAAAAAACAAACCTCTCATGAGCACAGGTGCATGGCCCTGTGTGGGAGACAGAGAGACCTCTGAACCGCTGAACGGTGCCCAGATGGGATATTATGAGGAACCAGACCCACGTTGGGCTGGGCTGGGTAGGAAGGCTTCCTGGAGGAGGCATTTAGAAAAGCACTGGAGGCTGGCTGGGGTTCCTCTAGCAATCAGCCCAGCTGGTCATGATGAAGCTGAGGACTGAGGAGACCTTTGACTGGGGAGCCAAGCCTCAGAGCTCCCGTTAGAGAGGACAAAAGGCCACTTGGCAGAGAGCAGCAGGGTGGACAGGCTGCCTGCACCGGAGGACTTGGTGGGACACAGAAGAGGTGAGCTGAGCTCTAACGTCAACACTTAGGCAAGAGCCAGAGTAGACAGCACTTCTAAGTCCTGCCAGCCAGGGCCCGGGTCACACAGTGGGAGAGCAGTGAAGTGGCCTGAATGAATTTTGGCTTTTCCAGACACAGCAATGGCTTAGGGTGGAGTGAGGCCGATTCTTGGCTCTGCCACTTGACTGCTCAGAACCCTGCCTGGCTCTCCTAACCTTGAGGATGGCCCTTCCACTATTCTCAGTCACTCCTGTGCGTGGGTATGTGTGAACTATTCCTACCTAGATGTAGCCACGGGTCGTCACTCTGCCCAAGCACCCCCAGGTCCCCTGGGGAGCCACGCACGCACCCAAAACCAGAGAGCTGCGAGTTAAGTATACTCTTGGCCAGGGCACACCTGTTTGCACTGCCTCGTGGTTTCGGGCCAATGACTGGGTTGGGTTCATGTGTGAGCAGAGGCAAAGGCCAGCTCTCCAGGGCTAAGCTCAGCTGAACATCTTCAATTCTGTCATGTCATTGTCCCCAAACACCCACTCCCAGCCTCATGATTGAAATGCCAGCGAGGACTGCCAGCATGGGTTAAGGAGAATGCCTGAAACTGGGGCTGCCTGTCTTTAGATCCTAAGGAGTCAAAAAACTCCCAAAGAGAAGGGAATTAACGGCCGAAGTATTTTCATATATTTGTACTATTAAATGAACACACACACACACACACACACGGTTTGATTGCCCATTTGAATCTGCCAGGGGAACGTGGGAGGATTTTGCGAACAGATCCCGAGTACCCAGGAAGGCAAAACACTTCTCGCCATGAACGTGCGGCCTCTCTGAATGTGACTGCAGTGGAATTTGGAGTTCTGTTGGTTTCTTTTATTTAATCCTCACAGGAACACATTCTGCAGGATTATAACAAAAATACATCAAAAAAAAAAAAATTCCACATGCCCATATTTACTTTTTAGGCAACTTCCCAGGGACGCACTGCAAGCGTGGAGCCCAAAGCAAAGCTAAACTGAGTTATCGTGTGTTCGCCACCAAGTCACTGGCATTGTTGCAAATGAGCGGGATCTCTTTCTCAAGAGCAGGGGCTGCATTCCTGCCCCCTTTTGTCTTCACGCCTACTGCCCTTTCCAAAGGGCCTCAGATGTTCGAATGGCTATAAAAACGTAAGTTAAAAATCAGTGCAGAGTTTCAGGTTCGCAACACAGAAAAGGCCGAGACATCTGTGGCACAACAATGTGCCTGTAGTTAATGGGACTGTGCACGCCACTTAAAAAGGGTTAAGATGCGACGTTTCCGTAGTGGCTCGGCGGATACGGATCTGATTAGTATCCACGAGGACACAAGTTCAATCCCTGGCCTCACTTAGTAGGTTAAGGATCTGGCATTGCCATGAGCTGTGGTGTGGGTCACAGACCTGGCTCAGATCCCGAGTTGCTGCGGCTCTGGCGTAGGCCTGCTACAACTCCAGTTCAACCCCTAGCCTGGAAACCTCCATATGCCACAGGTATGGCCCTAAAAAGACAAAAAAAAAAAAGAAAAAATGGTTAAGATGGGAGCTGTCTTGTGGTGCAGTGGATTAAGGATCTGGCATTGTCACTGTAGCGGCTTGGGTTGCTGCTGTGGCACGGGTTTGATCTCTGGCCAGGAACTTCTGCATGCTGTGGGCATGGCCAAAAAAATGGTTAAGATGGTCAACTTTACATTATGTTTTCTACCACAATGAAAAAAAAAAGGTAGTAGAAAGTTCATTATTCAAAACCTGAAATCTGCATGCATTAGAAATGCACAGTGACAGCTAATGGGCATGGGATTTATTTTTGGGGTGATAAAAATGTATTCAATTTAGACAGTGATGACAGTCACACAACATGATGAATATACTAAAATCTGCCGAACTGTACACTGTTAGTGGCAAATTTCATGGTATGTGAACTATGTCTTGATTAAAATCAAAAGAAAAAAATGTGTTTGTAGATTTCTAGGACTCACGCTGGCAACGGTGGCCTAGAAAGAGCTAGAAATCTGCATTTTTAACAAACCTCCCGGGTGCCGCTCACAGACTATTTGGGAACGTCTGCCTCAGAGTGGCACGCACTCACATCATAAAGACCTTTCTATGACGTACGTACTGGGGAGGGGCCTGAGATTCGGCAGTTTTTACAAGATCCCTGTGATGCTATTGCTGCTGCTGGTCAGGGCACCACACTTGGATGGCAAGGCTCAAGGACACTGCGGGGCTACTCCCAAACCCCCCAGTCCAGGCCCCTTCCTCTCCCTCGGTGCTCCCTGAGCCCGCTAAGGGGCGCTGCTGAAGGCCAGCAGCATGCACGCCCTTATCCCCAGGCAGTGGAGTGTCAGAGGCAGCACTCAGAGCTCAACACAGGGCCTCCCTGACGCTCAGCCACTTCCCTGGGGCAGCTTCCCTGGGGGACAGGGTCCGACTCGGAGCCCTCAGGGCTGGTCCTACAGGTGGAACCAGCCCCTCACAGCCTCAGAGCCATGGCTCAGCAGACCCTCTGGCCAGGCATGGGATTCCATTACCCCCACCACCTGCCTGGCCCACCTGCCCCCCTCCCCGTCCTCAGTTGGCCCACGGCCCAGCCTTGCAGGAATCCCGGGGGCCGCAGCTGCATCCCCAGGGGCTGCTGCGGCTGCCAAACAGAACTGGGTTGGTTAGATACCTGGAGGAGAAGCCCCAGGTGGGAGCAGGCACGCTTTCAGGGAGGCCACGCCCTTGCAGTGAGGCTCGAGACAGGCTCAGAGCAAGAAGGAGGCCGGCCTTTCCTCCAGCCGCATGTCCTCAGCAGGCTGTGCCCACAAGCCGGCAGGAACAACAATGCCTCGGGTGGCTGTCTAATCACTTTTAGGGTGCCGTCAAATTCTCAAGGGGGCAAGGACAGGATCTTATTCACTCAATAGCTCAGGGTGGTGGGCAAAGTGCCTGGCACCTACAGGGAGCTTGGGAACAGTTACAGAATGGCTCAAAATTAAATCTAGAACTACCCTTGCCTCACAAAGATGTAGTTGTGACTGGCAGGCTGCCTCCCAAACATAGCCCCTCCCCACAATGTCTGCCCACCTTGAAGACCACTCTCCTGATGCTATAGCATGGCCTGCATGGGGTGGGGGTTGTTCCTGGACATAGATGTGCCTCAGAGACGTGCGAGAAAGGCAGGAGAAGGCTGGAGGGGGCTGGAGAGGGCCTGCATACAGAGAACAAAGGGGGCCCAGAGAGACCCCAATTGGCCCCTGCTTGGGATCAGGCACCTGGGACACAGGTGGCAGACGGTGGAGCCAGGAAGGACCAGGAAGGAGCACCCCTCAGCCCTGGCCGGGGCAGTCAGCATCTGTCTCAGTTACTCAGCTCCCGGCTGGGCAGCTGTTTTCCTGAAGCCTCCTGTCCTGCCCAGAGGTTAACGGATGAGGCCTTCGCCTTGGCCTCAAAAACGGTCCACCCAGAGCGGGAGCTGAGGGGAGACCTAGGGGAGCTCTCTCGGGCCAGGCTGCCAACCCCACCACTCACCATGCCGATGAGCTCAGCGGCGTTGATTCAATTACCAGCCCAGCCAGCTGCAGACAAAGCAAAGCTGCCCAGGCCCTCACGGTGTAACAGGCGCCTCTGCCTCCACAGCTGGACACCTGCCCGCCCTGCGAGGCTCCATGCGGGGGACCCCTTTTCTGAAGTCCAGAGAACAGCTGTTTCCCCACCCCATGCTCAGCCTGAACAGGGCCCACCTGGGGCCCAAAGGCCAGTCCCCGTCCCTTACTGCACAGCCGCCCTCCCACAGCTGTCCTCCGCAGCCTGCAGCTTTTTTAGGCTGTGGTTTATATAATTTAATGCTAACCAGAGTTCTTTGAGATACTCTGAAACTGCAAACATTTCGTCAACACCTAATCAAAAACCAAGTGTTGCCTCCCTCGAAAGAGGCCCACGTGTGAAGAAACCAGAGGCGTCTTCCCCGGGAAATGGTTTCTCCTCGGCTGAGCCCTGGCGAGCTGCCTGAGGTCCCGGGGAGTGGGCGAGAGGCATGGCACCGAGGGGGTGCAGTGGGAGGAGACACGTGGAGCCAAGGTCAGAGCCAGGGCACAGGGACCGGCCTCGTTTCTTCTGGGATGCTCAGCAGCTCAGCTTCAAGGACGTGCCTCTCCTGAAGCATCAGAGCCGAACCTCCCAAACTTTCACGTGTCCACGACCCCCTGGGGTCTTGTCAGAAGGCAGATGCTGCCTGGGCAGGTCTGGGGTGGGGTCCGAGAGACTGATTTCCAACCAGCTCCCGGTGGTGACGGCAGGTTTGTCTGAGGACCAACTGGGAATCAACAACACCCTCAGCCCTGAGCATCCTGCCCATCCCCAGTGCGGGGCCCGGGGTGTACACGCAGCTGGGACTGATGGCAAAGGATATGAATGAACCAGAATCTTCACAGCCGCTCTCCGGATTGGGTGGAAGGGGCTGAGGACGTACAAGGCGTTGGTGGCACTGAACCGGAAGATGGTCTTGCCTTTGTTCAGCACGATGAAGGTCTGTGGACAGAGAGCCACTTTAGGCTGGATGGCAGCCCCTGGGTCCCTACAGAGACAGGCTCTTGGGGGTCAGCTGTTGGCTCAGAGCCCCGGAGCTCTGGCTAGGGGGTTGGGTGAGAGGAAGAGGAGAGGGCCGCGGGTGGGTGGGTAGGGGCAGCCAGCACATTTGGCACATCAGAGGACTCTCGTTCGGTGGCCCATGGCTGGCGCGGGACAAGATCGAGTTTAGGAGGATGTCAGGTTGGATGGGATTTAGTTTTGTTTCAAAATTACAGTCCCCACCAGAAGGGGCCTTTGACGATCCCGGCCAGGCTGCTGACACAGCAGAGGCCAGGACTCAGCCAGTGCCCCTCTCCCCTCTGACCCGTGTGCTCCCCGCCCCCCTGGGCCCACCGAGGAGTGAGGGTCTAGTGAGGGAGCCGGTCAGCAGCGAGGACTGCTGGCTGGCAAGTGCGGATGAGTAAAATGCAGAACCCAGCCCAGCAGAGAGCAGCTTTCTCTAGGACCCCGTCTCCTGGAGCCCACTGACCCCAGAGAATACAACCTAGTGTCTCCCCCAGAGGATCCCATGCAGAGTAAACCCGCTCCCCAAGTTTCCAGAAGATTCTATCTACACACACAATGGGGCATGAGAATGGATGATGGGTGCTGGAGGCTGAGCCCCGTGCACATCAAGGGGGCGTTTGAGCCAGACGCTGCCCTTGGGGACAGCAGTCCACCCCCCCGCCCAGGCTGCAGCGGGCGCAGCTGAGGTGGCAGGGCTCTGGGGCTGGGCTTCTCCCAGGGCTGAGCTGGTGAGATAATGTCCTGTTTAATCTGGGCTGGGAAGACAAGCTGACCAGAAAGATGAGGACCGAAAGTTCTGTTGTGGTGCCTGCGTCACCCCATGGGACTGCAGGCAGCATGGCCAGGGGTCAGCAAGGATAGACAGGAGGTTAGAGACCAGAACCCTACCTGGTCACAGGGAAAGGAGAGAGTTTCCTTGACCCCCTGTGCAGCCCTCAAGCCCAGCCCAGCCCAGGCCCCGTCTCAACTGGTCCCCTGCCCTGACCCTTGCCTGTCCCAGCTAACTCCAACCTCATGCCCACTTTGACTTGCCACTCAAATGTTGACTTGTCCCCAGCTGTCGCCTTAACCCCAACCCTAAATCGTGCTTCCAGCTCTGACCAGCCACAGCCTAGGCTCACCCACCCTGACTAATGCCAACATCTAGTCTAACTCTGACCCCAGTTGTGGCTATGGCACCTGACCTTAATCCCCCTTGTGTCACCTGAACCAGGAGGAAGAAACCTTGTGCACATGGCCTGGGTAGGCTTCCGCTCTGCCCACTCACTCACACGTACGTGCACACGGAGACAGCGGTGCACCCCGCCCACCCTGACGCTTGGCCTCCTAAATGCAGTCTCAAAGTACAGTGACACACACACTCAGCTGCCTGATGACACCGACACACAACACTCATACCTGCTAGGTGGCTGCACTTGCCCTGGGGACACCGACCCCGTGTCCCCTCAGTGCTCCCTCCGCCCTGGTACAGACTGTAGTGCCCTGAGCAGGAACCACCCTCTACAGAAGGGCCTCCCCCGATTCAAATCCGCACGCACACAAACACACACACACACACACACACACACACACACCCGCCGACAGAGAGGCCCAAAGTCTAGGCAGGTGGGGGGGGACCAGGCTCCTGCAGGAGCCCTGTGTCCCAACAGGTGAGGCTAGGGCAAGGAATCCAGATGGCGGAATGTACCTCCTGGGTAGAAATTCGTGCTGGAGGAAGCTTGAGCTACTCTGCCCTAGTGGACAAAGGCCACCTCCTCTCCTTACACTCAGGAGGGACAATGGCAGAGAGACCCCCTCCCCACCCCTCTCAGACCTCCCACGGGTGGCAGCCCACAAGGCCCAGGATGCTGCTGCTGTGACCCCCCAGTCTGAGCCACCCTGACACAGCAAATGCTTGGCATACTCTCTAGGGCAGGAGGTGCGGGCTGCACGCTGTCCCTGCTTAGGAGGAGAGAGAATCACATGCTGTGCTCTGGGGCCCAAACTCAACTCAGGACAGGACGCAGGGCTCGACTCCAATCGCACACACCACGGGACCGGGAGGAGTCCTCGGGGGGAGAGGGGGAACCTGACCACACATGATTTCCAAAGTAGATGCTCCACGAGGCAAGGTTTTAACTGTGGCGGCCCCTTCTTTCACAACCCACACCATCTCAGACTGCATAATTCTGGCCTTTTATTCCCAAACTCCACAGTTAAGGTGATTGGAATACAGATTACTAAGGACTCGGGGCAGCCGGCCCCAAACAGAGCCCTGAATGCAAGTGAGGCCTCTCCCCCCATCTGCCATGGACGGAGAGGGATGCTGAGGGCCAGCGACGCGGGTGGACGGCACTCACCTTCTGGGTGCTGTAGAAGGGGTCCAGGTCCTCCAGGGGCTCCCCGATGAGCTCCCGGGGTGGGTTGCCATAGAGATCGGGCAGCTTTTTGGAGGCCTGCAGGTCCAGCTGGGGCTGGGGAGCCTCCTCCTCGGGCAGCCCGTCTCGGCTCTCCTGTGAGGCGGCCGAGCCTCGGGCCTGCTTCTCCGCCATGCGTTTCTCGATGGCCGCCAGGGACTCCCGGGTGAACCTGCGGAAGCTACCGGTGCCCCGAGGTAACAGGAAGTCTGCCATCTTCTCATCCTGCTTCTGGGGCACAGGCTGTCCTCACACTGCCTGCGGGGAGCCTGGAAGACACAGACATGAGGCCAATGCTGAGCCCAGGCCAGAGGCAGGGTGGCCTGAGCTGGGGGGCGGTGGCTGTGCTGCTGGAGGGAAGAACATGGTTTACAAAGATGCTGCCCCAGGTAAACCCAGAGCCCTCTGGGCTGCAGGGAACGCGTGGGGACCTGCAGGAGCATCTCCCCTTCCCAACTCAATGAGCACATCTGAACGCAAGGAGGCCCAAGTGGAAGGGTCGTCGGGAACTCTTCAAGCTGCCCCATTCCATCCAAAAGGAAACACTCACGCCTGTTGGTTCCTTAGCCAAGCCCACTTTGAGACACTTCTCACAACTGATGCTAATGCGCCCTGGGTTGCAGGGGACACACCATGGGGCAGGGAGGAGGCCTGTCATCTTTTTACACCAGATCTCTGGCAGGGCTGGTCTGGAACAAATGAACGATGGAATGAGGAGTAGGTGGGTGATGGGCAAGTGTGTCAGAAGTGCTGTCCTTCCTCTCAGCTTGTCTCCTCTGCAGGGAACCCTGGGACCCTAGACAGGTGATCAGAGGCCTCCTGCGCCAACGCCCAAACTCTGAGCTTTTTTCCAGGCAGATCCTTGGCCTGCGTGCTGGGTCCAGAGGGTGGGGGCCACCCTGTCTGGTCTCCCCACGGCACTGCGCACCTGCATGGGGGAGGGTGCCTAGATTTCACCTGCGGCATGGAGGTGCCGACATCTGGCCAGTGATGGTGCATATGGATCTGAACATGACCCAGGCAAATCCTGCAGGCTTTGGGTAACAGCTTTGCAGGTGTCATACAGATGTTGGTGCCCTGGTGCACATAGCTGCCGCAGAGCCACCCCCCCCAGGAGGATCTCAAAGAAATCCGCAGAGTCAGGCATCCTTCCAGAGATGGGAAACGCCGACAGAGCACCCATACTGCTCCCTGCCTCCACTCCCTCCCCTCCCCCGAGTCTGACCAAACCAGGGCCCCTCCCGAGTGACAGCAGAATCAGAAAGCGGTAACCGCGCCTCCACTAGGGCATCTAGCCGGCACCCGCATGTGACGCCAAACCGGGAGAATGTGGCCCCCAGTGGCCTTGGGTGATCCAGGACCTGGTGTGAACAGGCTCTGACTATGACATGGAGGCCAGAGAATGTGCCTGACTGCCCCACCAAAACAGGATGTGGTCGGCACAGCTCCTGACTGGGACGCCACCACCGCCACCGGGAGGGGGAGGCAGTGTCGCTAATTACCACATCAAACCCAGGCATGGCCGGGCACCTGTTGGAGATCTCTGCCAGGACAGAATCCCTTTCCAACAAAGACCAGCTTTGCCTTGATCTGACTCCTGGGACACACGTCACCCATAACCCCACTAAGCTGCTGCCACGCCGACCCCTGACATACCCCACAGATGGCCCGAGCACCAAGCATCATGAAGCAGGCACCTGGCCAGGTGACAGGTAAACAGTGAGCAAACACAACACAGCCAGGTCTCCAAAGGGCACCTCTGGTCCCCAGGGACGTGCAACACAGAACGTGTGAAGGGAAGCCAGAGGAGAGAGGGCCCAGGATACACTCTTTCAGAACCACCCCATCCTGCAGCCTCTTGTGCTTCTGTTTCATTCCAGTAACGTAAGAGAAACACATCCGTTGGAAACAGCCGCGGGGTGGGGGGGGTAGTAGTTCCTTATTTTGTAAAAGCCTGTCCCTGTCTACCTCCGTCTCTGCGTGAACAAAGTCAGGCTTCGGTAATACTCATCACCAAATGTGAATGATGACTTTTTTTTTCCCTTGGCTTATGGAAATTTGGCTCATTTTAAACTTTCTTCTTTATGCTTTTCTTCAGTTCTTCAATTATTTATGATGATTGTACACTAATTCGACAAAAACAATAAAGTCATTCTTTTGATTAAAACAAAACACACATGCCAGCCTGGATGACAGCAGCCCCTTCCTTGCAGGGCAATCCTTGGCATCATGAGCCATCGCTAGGCCCGTAAATCAGGAAGCCTCCTCTTTCTCTTAGAATTATCTCCTAAAAATAGTGTTCTCTGTCTCACTGTACCCATCTGGGTCCACATGCCTGCAAGGGCTCTGGAGACACGTGGACACCCATGGGCCTACGGAGGCTTCACCGGTGCATATTGGCATGTGTGCGTGTGTGCCTGTGTGTGCGCACACGTGCACACACACCCAAGCTTGCACCTGCATATACAACTGTTCCAGCAGAGGTGTTTCTAAAATCTGCATCAAAATCAGCTGTTCACACAGACCAGTGCCCAGCCCAACTGTACATACCAGGTGGATGAATTTCCACACACTGAACTCATCCAGGAACTAGCATTCAGGCTGAGAAAAAGATCATTTCCAGTCCCTCTGACTGGGGTTCCCCTCCAGTCACCAGACGGATTCCACTCTCCTGGCCAACAGTGAACTGCATCTCATTCTCATTAGCCTCTACCTGAAATCTGACATTTCCTTCCATTATGAATGTAGGCAGGAAAATGACAGTGTCAGCAGCACCTGAGACCAACAGCAATGCAGATTTGTCCTGTCCCATTATGGGGGGGGGGCTGCAGGTATCTTGAATATCATCAATGTCAGGACTACTGCAAAATTACAGTCCTGCTTAAACCCACCGATAGTTGTTATTATTTAATACAGCAATAAAGAAGCCCTGATGACAGGGCCCTCCAGCAGGGCACCCAAACCCTTGCGGCTTGGTGGTTTGTGAAACCAGATTCCAGATGAAGTTCCCTGCTTCCCAATGAATGGCCAGGCAGCTTCAGGTTCCAAAGTAAATCTACCAAGTGCATCTTTTGTCTCTGGGCCCTCACAGGTGGCTCACCGGCTGAGTAGGATCTGTTTTCTCCCTTGTTCCCCCTCTGGCTGCACCTGACTCTGGCCCTGCCCTTCCCTCAGCAGCTCAGGGCTGAGCCCTGGCTGCAGCGTTTCCGGCAACGCCAGGGCCAGGAGAGGTTGGGGTAGATCTGAGGACACTCCAGGCTCAGGCCCAGCCCCAGGCCCCAGGCCTAGGAGAGCAGGCCCCCAGCTTTGTCGGAGGACCCACCTATGGCTGGGGAAGGGCAGGGGGCCTCGGTCTCACACAGCTCTATCACGTGGGGGAGCCCGGAGCGGATCAGATCCAAAGCTCACAGCTACTCTTCTAGATGCCGGCACTGCATGACTCTCACCCTCACCCAGGACAGCTGGCTATAGTGCCGTGACACGGAACACAACAGCCTGGCAGCCTGCGGTGCAGCCGTGTACTTACCGCCGGGGTAGAGGAGTGACACGTAGGGCTTCCCTGCCTTAGCACTAAAATTCCTGTGTCCCCAAATGCCCTTGGGACCTGGACAAACCAGACCAGTTGGCCATACCTGGGGTGAGAAGGGACCCGACTCTGGCCTAACCCCTCCTGGCAGCCCCTTCCTGCCCACTTTCCTCCCAGATATCGAAGGAGCTCACTCCAGCTTCCAGTCACGTCTGGCATTTTGGTCGCCTTGGAATCAGAGCCTCTGGAACACAACAGGCAAAGAATATTCTTTGCCATGTAAATTTATGCAAAGCACTCTGTGGAAGTGGTTCCCTGGCTTCCTAGAAAAGCGCTACTGCTTGCTCTGCTCTGGGTGCCTTCTTCCCACCCTGCGGTCCAGGGACCACGTGGGGCTGGGGCACCCACTACCCTGGCACTACTTCCACCTGTGCCCTTCTGCTGCCATCAGTCCTGAAGGCTCAGAAAGAGGGTGTGGGTGGCCCTGAAGCAGGTGGAGGGTACCAGGAGCCACTTCCTGCCTTCCTTGAGGAGGACACATGAAATCAATGCCTCAATCTACAGACTTATTTTTACCAACTGAATGACTCAGTGAACATTTAAACAGCACCCACTGTGTACACAGTCCTAGAAATGACTTCACAGAGTACTTTTCTTCCCCAGGTGATGGATCCCAAATCAACAGGTATGGTGACAGGTAAAGGAGGCAAAGTCATCAGCAAAGAGACTACACGGTGGCTAGTAATAAAAGTCCCCCTCTATCTTATTGAGATTGGCGACAAGGAAATGCCCTGGGCCAGAGAACTCTGCCCTGTGTCCAGGTCTGCTGGACCTCTGGTTTCTGGAAGATTTCCTGGGCCTGTGTGGGACAGGGGTGTGGTTAGGCTACAGTTTAGAAGCAAGACCACCTGTGTGAACCTGGACCCTGGCCACTCGGACCCTGGCCACTATGTTCTTGGGCAAGTTAATTAATGGGTCTCTATCTCGGTTTTCCCATCTGTAAAATGTGGTTAACAATAGTACCTATTTCACAGGGCTATTGTGAGGCATAAGCGTATTAATACTTGCATACACTCGCTATCCAGAAAGTGTTCAATGAGTGCCAGGTGCTATCATTGTGGCAGTTGTTACCATTTTCTTCTCCTAAGAAATCCAACTCAGAAGATGCCTTTCTGAAAAAAAAAAAAAAAAAACCTCTCTGCCCACTCCAGCCCTCCCTGCCTGGGTGGCCCTTCCCTTCTGAGTGTCCCCGGCGCACTGCACTCCCCACCCTGGCTTCATCACATGGCAGAGTCCATTTGGTTCCACAACTGCCTCTCCCTTTGGCTGTGTCCTGAGCTTGGAAAGCACAGTCTGGCCCCACAGAGGTGAGAGAAGGAGTGAAAGAGGGAATGAAGCAAGGCCAGATTGACCTTCCTATTGCCCAACCACTAACCCATGCCGGGCCCTGGACAACGTCGTTGCCCACCCGCCTTTCTGGACCTCAGTCTCCTCAGCCACGAGCTGGGGTGGGTCAACCCAGCAGCACAGCTTGCTCACTCTTTGTGGGTCATCTTTCTTTTTCTTCTTTTTTTGGTCTTTTTGTCTTTTTAGGGCCTCACTCGCAGCATATGGAGGTTCCCAAGGGTCTAATCAGAGCTATACCTGCTGGCCTACATCACAGCAACGTCAGATCTGAGCTGCATCTGCGACCTACACCAGAGCTCACGGCAACGCCGGATCCTTAACCCACTGAGCAAGGCCCGAGATCGAACCTGCAACCTCATGGTTCCTAGTCAGATTTGTTTCCACTGCACCACGACGGGAACTCCTGTGGGTCATCTTATTTCATCCCTACAATCCTAGGAAGAGGGGGGATTATTATGCCCATTTTACAGATGGGAAATCTGACGCTTCAGTCTGTCACAAGCCAGACCTGTGAGCCTAACCACTGTGCAACATTGCCTCCCACCTCTGAAGGCTCTGAGAGCAAAGAGGAGGGGTCAGGCTACAGGCCCGCCCACCTGGACTGGGTAAATCTGTGATACTTGCTCCAAAGCTAAGAGTCCACCCACTGGCCTCCTCTGAGGCTGGTCCTCGCTCTACACAACCTAGATGGGCAGGACCCACAGCGCCCACATGTGGCCAGATGCTCCCAGGGAGACTGGCCTATTTCCACCCTTGCCCAGAATCGGCATTTTCCCTGAGGGAAGTGACTCCCCAGTGGTTTTCTCTCCAGTTCGGGCACAGGAGAGCTGCCCAGTCCAGCAGGGAGACGGCTCAGCACCTGTGGCTAGTGCCAGTCCAGATGTGCTGGTGTGACATCCACCCCAGTTGGGCAGGCTTAACACAATAAAGACCATCAAGTATTTCATTATTAAACTTTCAAATACCGAGTACAAGTTAAGCTGATCACATTTTGGATATAGACACTGGGTTAAAGTATGTTAAAAATTAATTTCACCTGTTTCTCTTTACGTTTTAGAATGTGGCTACTAGAAACTTTAAAATTATATATACGCATGACTTGCATTTGAAGCTTCAACTATATCTTTATTGGATGGTGCTGACTTAGAGCTGCAGCTACCAGGCCCTAAACCCTTAGAGAATTCCACCGGCTTTGGGGTTGGGCCTCAGGCTAGCCTGGGGATGGGGGAGGGGAGGGAGCCGGAAGTGGAGGAGGCGAGGGGAGAGGGATGCGTGGAAGGAGAGCCGTCTTCAGCAAACCAGAAAGTGGTCACCCCAGTTTCAGGCACTGGCCATGGGTGGCAGTGCTGTCTCCAGCCACAGGTTGGGATGGCAGGGGGCGGGGTTGACGGCGTGTTTCAGGCCATCCCTCCCGCCCAGGCAATTATCTGCACAGTCCTGGCTCTCCCAGGGTAAGGGTTTGGACAAAGGCTCCGCAGGGGTGCCAGCTGGTGCTCGTAGCCCGTACATTCAGGTCCCTGCTCCCAGATCAAAGGCACACTGGCACGTCCTTGTGCTTGCGGGGCCTCAGCTAACCGGTTCCCTGCAGGCTCCACTCCTTTGAGGCGGCACATGCATTAACCCTGTCCAGTCTGGAGCCCGGTCCTGGGGAAGGGGGGATCATGAAAGGGCTTTCCTTCTTAGAGGCCGCCCCAGCTCCCAGCAATCTGGAGAAGTCCTGCAGAATCAGGCCCGCCCCTCCCCGAGGTGAACACATCCGCCCTAGAAGCCGGGGATGCCCTCATTTACATACATTTGCATCTCATTTACTCCAACACTCAGGCTGAAGCAGAGGCTAATTCTGCTGACAGTAAAACCCCACCTTCTTGCTGAGCTCAAGTGATTCCCCAGGCACAGATGAAAAAGGGGGTCCTAGACTGGTTTCAGCCCAAGACTCCTGGCTTTTCATCTCCTCTTCCTCACAGTAAGGATGGGGCCTGGCAAGATGAGAAGTGGCCGTTCATCTCATTGGAGTGTCTGGTGGCGGTGTTCTGGCGCCAGGCCAGGGGAAATGCAAACTCCCCAGGTCACACAAGGCCACCTCCACAGGGCACACTGCACCTCCTTCCCCCAAGCCGGAGTCTTTCTGTCACCTCCTGAGCTGCTCTGTGCCTAAGGGATCTGTAAGGTGCTGAGCAGCTCTGCTGAGCAGCTCTGAGCTAACAGTCAAGGCCCGGCACTGCCTCAGGCCCTGGGTCTCCTGGGTGGGGACCTGGATGAGCTATTATTCGGAGGCCAGAGAGCCCAGAAGTTAGAGAGCTGGCTTAGTCACCCTGGAGCACTTCTGCCCCAGATCTTGGAGTGGCTACACCCCCTCAACCCCCAATACATACCATCGGGCCAGAAAGGTGCCCACTTGTGCTCCCAGAAACACCCTCCTAGCACACAGATGCACAGAGCTGGCAATCAGCAGCCCAAGTCATTCTCC
Source organism: Catagonus wagneri (assembly GCA_004024745.2). Lineage (NCBI taxonomy): Eukaryota > Metazoa > Chordata > Mammalia > Artiodactyla > Tayassuidae > Catagonus > Catagonus wagneri. The sequence goes on from PVHT021183699.1 coordinate 23,928,380, forward strand.
AGCCCAGTTCCTTCTACCTCACTTTCCTTAATACCTCAGCTGAAAAAATGCTCCCCAGGGGAACTGCATGGATGCCATGGCAACCTAGATGTTTATGGGGCACCTACTGTGTGCACTAAAAGAGACAGAATTGCCCTTGGAGAAACCTGGGAGGCCCTACAGTATAGGGTCATTTAGCTTCCAGAGCAGCAAGGCAGTCTGCAAAGTCGACGCCACAAAATTGTCCGTGACACTGTAGAGTCAAACGTGCAACTCTTTCCCCTTGACACGTTTTTATTTTATTCTATTTTATTTTTTGTCTTTTTAGGGCTGCACCCCCTGTATATGGAGGCTCCCGGGCTAGGGGTCCAATTGGAGCTGTAGCTGCCGGCCTACACCACAGCCACAGCAACACGGGATCCGAGCCCCATCTGCGACCTACACCACAGCTCACGGCAACGCCATATCCTTAACCCACTGAGCGAGGCCAGGGATCGAACCCACGTTCTCATGGATGTTAATCGGGTTCATTAACCACTGAGCCACGACGGGAACTCCTTGACACGCTTTTAAATTGAGGTATAACATACACAGAAGAAAGTGCACAGCTTTTAGGTGTACGGCTGGATGAGTTTTAACAAATGTCTCTACCTGTATAACTACTACCTCAATTAAGATGGTTCCCCACTGTCCCTTTGCAGTCAGCTTTTCTGACTTCTGTCACCAGAGATTAGTTCTGCCTGTTCTAGACCTTCTTAGACGTGGAATCACACACACGGCTGTCACCTGTTCTTGCTCAACATAATGCTTTGGAGATTTTTTTACTTGTTGGTCATTGCCATCTAAGTTACTTGTGCAATAAACTGGGAACACAAGTGACTCATCTGGGCACAAGTCCTCAATTCAGTCCCCTCAAGGGCAGGCAGGGGCCTGAAGTTTAGCCATCTCTGGGGTTGGTCGGCCCAAGGGGATCCTTAGCAGTGTTTCTCTCCTTCTCTCAGACATTTCCTGAAATGGAAGCTCAGCAATGATACATCTAATAGGTGCCCAGGCCCAGAAAGAAAGTGGGGGCTCTCCCTACGCTTCCAGTTTTGTTATCAACTAGCTGTCGCTTTTATTAACTGGCAGTCTGTGCTGCCTGCAACCCAGCACGGTGGCAGGGATGGTACTAGCCGAGTTCCTGTGCCTTTTCCCGCCCAAGTCTGGCTGTGATGGGCAGGCCTCTGTCGCTCAGCCCTCCTGTACCCCCACACCAGAAATGGACCCAGAGGCAGGCAGCACGCTGGGCAGCAGGGGGCGGGCATCTTGGCTCTGAGGGGCCCTTTGGACCACTGCTCTGAGATGGGCCCGGCTGATGAGGCTGGGCTTTGATGGCCATGCATGAGGTATTGATGGGGCTGGGCTGGTCCCTCCCACGGTCTGATTTCCCTCCCAGTGTGGATCCTTCGGGGCACTTCCCAGCCTGCCCCGGAAGGAAGGAAGGATGGATGCTAATAGAGCCTGAGAACTGAATTGGTGCTTCAAGCCAGATGAGCCTCCCAGCCCTGCTCTCCCTCTGAAAACTGCCTCTTGAGCCAGGTCCTTCCTTCACACAGGCCTTCGAGGAATCAATACCCGCTAGAAAGCCATTTACCACCTTTCTGATGTCAGGAAGAGCCTTTCGACTGTTCAAAATCCATACCCAGAAAGCACGGAGACTGCCCTGGCAAGGCCTGGGTGGGGCCAGGGAGACACGGGCTCTGGGCTTAGTGCCACCTCCACGCCTGTGTGACCTTGAGCCTATGGGGTGACTGGCACCAGCCTGTGGCCTCTCAGGGATGTAAGGAGGGGAGCGAAAGCCCTTAGAGATGACGACAGCGGGATCGCCAAGTGGCGAGGGATCCACTTCTCGGGCCCACACAGCCTCTGTGAGAGCAGCTTCGTCCTTCTACTCGGCTAATACCCTTGTGGGGATGTGACTTTCCACTGCCTCCCCGGGAGATTTAATCAGAAGAAGAAACTGAAGAGGGGAGAAAAGAGAAAGAACTCCAGCCTCAGAGCATAAACATTCTTCTGACAACAGGCCTGGATACACAGTCTGAGCCCCTCCACCTCTCCAAACGCTGAGCATCTTCCGTGGCTGGGCTCTGGTCCCACCTCCTCCAGGCAGCCTCCTCTGGCTACTCTGGGCCATACTGCCCTCCTACTGGGGAGGCTAAGCTCCCAACTGCAACCTCGCATTTACTATCTCCTGGGCAGCTCTCTTTCTGGCCTGTGAGATGAATCTGGGTAGCCTTGAGAGTCCTTTTCTGCCCATCCAGAGTAGTAGACTGAATGAGGAATGAACAAGAGAGTGACAAACTGTCCCATCAAACTCTGGTTCCAACAATCACAAGGAAATTTTCTGTTGGGCTTGGGGCACACCGGATACCCTTCTAAGAAATAAAATTGGAGGTAGGGAGGCTATGGGCATCCAAGCTCTCCACCGGATGGCTGTGGTGACTCTGCAGGGATGCAGCGAGGCGGGCCCGGCAGGGGAGATGATGCAAGTTTTAGTCCTGGAGTCCTGGATGGCTCCAAGGCTGTGCCAGCTGTGAGGGTTGTCCCCAAAAACCTGTTCCTGGTCTCCCTCCCCCATTTGAGGGTCCCAGGCCCCAGGAATTGATGTGGGTTCTCTATAAATAGCACCCGTTCCATATTGATCATCTTAAAAAGACACAGTATGTTCTAGGCCCACAGAGAGGAGAGAAGTGTCTAAATATAGTGTCATCCCCAGGAACTGCTGCCAGCCCGAGGTGAGCGGTGTAGGCTGTGCATAAGCAAAGGGGCAGCCTGAAGGGGCTGACGACTGAGCAGAGGTGGTGGAAGGAAGCAGGGAACCTCTCCATCCCCACGCCAGTCCCTCAGCTCCAGCCAGAGCAGCCAGCCCCGCTCAGGAATTTGACCCAACCTCAGGGCCTTTGCACTAGCAGTCTACTTTTTTTTTTTTTTTTGTCTTTTTAGTGCCACACCCTGTAGCATACAGAGGTTCCCAGGCTAGGGGTCTAATCAGAGCTGAAGTTGCTAGCCTACACCACAGCCACAGCAATGCAGGATCTGAGCCACATCTGCGACCTAACACCCCAGCTTAAGGCAACGCCAGATCCTTAGCCTTTCAGCAAGGCCAGGGATTGAACCTGCGTCCTTCATGGTTGCTAGTCAGATTTGTTTTTATTAAGCCATGATGGGAACTCCACAGCCTTCTCTTTACAAGACATTCTTGCCTCAGATCTCCTCAGGATTGATTCTTTCTTGTTATTCAGGTCTCAGTTCGGTCTCCTCCTTAAAGATGTCTTTCCTGTCAGTCTAACCACTCCCATCTCTCTATCACATCACCCTGTTTTATTTCCTTCATAGCAAGGGTCATGATCTAAAGTTATCTTCTGTATCTATTGGTTTTGTGGTATCCAGTGTGTCTTTCCCAAATACTATGTCAATTTCATGAGAGTAGTTATTGAGTCTGGATAGTAGAGTTTCTAGAATCTTCCATAACATGGATTAGGTACTAAATGTCTTATTCAGGCTCTCTCTGACCACTTCTGCCTCAGACCTCCACCACAGACCAGACTGGGCTGGCAGAGGGCAGCGGGCACGGAGTCCCAGGCTCACTCCTCAGCTCCCCATCCCTCTGACTGCTCCCTGCAGTGTTCAGCCTCTCTCTACAGGCTGCACCCTGTCTTCATCTTCTCTTCTCTCTCCCTCGTGGATTTCGCCACAGGACTTTTAGCCCAGCCCCTCCACTCCTGGAAACCTGCTCTAGACCACCTCATCTTGTGCCCAAACACCGCATTCCGGAATACTTTTCTCTCCTCAGGGCAAATCTCCCTTCTGTCTGTGCCCCCTGCTCAGAGCAGGAATCACAGCTTCTGCCTTCAAAATCACCCTCCCAGAACTTCCGAGGAAGAGACATTTCACCCCAGGCCTTCCTGACTGGCCCCCTGGACAAACCAGAGCAACTGAGGCCCCACAGGCCCATGTTCAACTCAGAGTCCTCTGCCCTCCCGTGAGGGAGAGGCATCTTTCCCACAAGCTCGCGTCCAGGGGCGCACCACACAGACACACATGCCTACAGTGTCCACTCCAGGCTCTCCCTACAGCCCTCCGCTGACCCCACCTCCAGCTCCCTTCTATCTCTTTGCTCCCTCTTAAACCATCAAACTCTTTGAAAGAGCTGTCTACACATGCTATCTCCATGTCCTCACCTCCTGCTCACTTCTCAACCCACTCCAAACTGAATTCCATTCTCACCAATCCAATCCATCTATCCATCCATCCATCCATCAATTCATCTGCACCCAGCACCACATTCTGTGGGTGCCAAGATGGAAATTTCGGTTGTCACCAGCACCCTCATTGCTCATTTTTAAATTATGTATTCCTTTTTATCCATCTAAGAAAGTCTCAGAATATATCTTCTAGACTCTCTCAGTAGAAGCAGGAGACTCCCAGGACATGCACTCTCCTTGCTTTCTGTGACACCTCCCACTCCTGGCTGTCCTCCCACCTCTCTGACTGCTCCTTGCCAGCCTCCTTGGCAGACTTCTCTGGCCTTGATGTTGGAGTGCCTCAGAGTTCTGGACTCAGCCCTCCTCTCTTTCTCCCTCTTCTCAACATTAGAACCACTTGGGTGCTTTCAAAACTACTGATGCCGAGGCCTCAACCCAGAGTCACTCAATTAGAATTTCTGGGGGTGGAGCCTGGGCATAGGTTTGTTTTGTTTAAGCCACTTTCTGGGAGTCCCCTGGTGGTGCAGCAGGCTATGGATCTGGTGTTGTCGCTGCAGCAGCGTGGGTTCAGTTCCCAGCCCTGGAACTTCTTCATGCCATGGGTGCAGCCCAAAAACAAACAAACAAAACCAAAAGATATAAACCACTTTCTAAGTGATGTGAATAACTCCAGGGCTGAGAACCACTGGTCTGCATTCTCACTACGCAATCTAATTCACTGTCATGGCTCCAATGACAAGCTTCTACAGATAATTCCAAGTTTCTATCCCTAGCCCAGCCCCCCTACCTGAACCCTAGATCCTTCCCTCCAACTGACTGCTGGATGGCAACATCTCCCTGGAAGCACCACAGGTTCAGATCAAGACCCTGAAACATCCATCGCCTTCTCCTTGTTCTGTATCAAGTTTGCCAACCCAAACTCAACGTGCCCATCCCCCTTCTCATGGTATGAGGCAGTAGCAGTAAACCTCAACGAGCAGGTGAAGTTGGGGGTGGGATGGGGCATATCCCTTAACAGGGAAGGAAGTTGGAATGCTACTGGTTACATCACCTGTGGTGACCTTCCTGTTCCTCTCCTCCAAATAAAAAAATTTTGGTGGCACCCATGGACTGCACTGGAGAGGTGGTAGATATACTGACACTTGGGTTCAAACACAAGTCCTGCTACTTAGTAGATGTGTAACAGTGAGCAAGGTACTTAACTTCTCTGGGCTTTCAGTTTCACCATCTGCAAGCTGGTCATTATTATGGTCTCTGAGTCCAGGGCTGGTGCTACGATTTGGTGAGATGAGTCTTATAAAGTGCTTAGTGCCATGCCCGGCTGGCAGAAAGCACTCAGTGAATGTTATCTATTTTTAGTACCACTACTGAGGATAAATTCCCAATTCCTGAGAAGAACTCACAAGGGCCCCCAGGACTGTGACCTTGATGTTAGCTTCTACTCTTCTCTTTCTCCTACCAAAGGACCCAATGGGTCACTGAACAATTATACCGTTTCACATCTCTATGCTTTTGTACATGCCTATTCTGATGGCTGGACTGCACCTTCTCTATCTAGAAAACTCCTATTCATCCTTCAAAACCCAGGTGGAAAGGCATTTTTGTTAGATAGATACCCTTAACTCTTCTAGCCAAAGGCAATCATTCCTCTTTTGTGTGGGCTATGAGGACACACTACTCTAATAACCTTCCCAAGGGTGAGCAGGAACCAGCCTCCTATGAACAGAACAGAGACTGCCATTTACCACTGTCCCAGGTTGCCCTCAGGCCTCCCTTCTCCTTGGGTTTCCTGAGCACCAGCCTCCTGTGCTCCCCAGCTCCTAGCTGTCTAGTACTTCTCACCACTCCTCTGAGCTCCACCTTCATGGTGAGTGAGTCAAACCTGGAAATTTTCCAGCGGAACTTCACACACGGAGCTGGGACCAAACACCCCAAAAGCATGGCAGCTGCCCATGCCACAATGGCTGAATGCTGGTTTGTGGCACCCTAGGGCCAGTTCCCATTCTGCTCAAATTCTCTTTGAATAGTCCTAGGTCAGTTTGGCTCTCAGAAAATAGATATCAAAGCATCTTTACCCCAGTGGGGCCTTCAGTCCACTGACTCTTTAAGTGACCTTGGGTAAGTCCTTGACCTGCTTTCAGCCTCAGTTTCTCACCCTGCACAATGTGGTAGTGATGACAGGATTAAATTAAAAGTTCACTGAGGTTCATTTCAGCACGAAGCTGGCCGTTCCGGCATAAAATCTGTGTTCCACACTCTGGCTGTACTCAGTCCGTCCCCTCCTCTTGCGCTCCTGTGACTGCAGCATGGCTTGAGCTATCAGCTTGTGCCACCCTCTTCCACCTTCCAGCTCCATTACCACCCACTCACGTGCACCTGCCCAGTTCTAATGGGGGTGGGGGAGCTGAGGGCAGCAGCAGGGGGACTGGGCCTCCACTGCTCAGGGTCCCTCTGGATCCTGAGGGGATGGATGGTGGGAATCAGGAGAGTATGGACATGCTGCAGCATGGTGAAGTCATACTGAGTGTCTCTCTCCACTGGGAGGTCTAGGCTCCCTGCAGAGGTGCCTGGGGTCTCGGCAGGATGGCAGGAGACAGCTGAGGGAATGAAATACCAGCTCAGTACCCCAAGAGGAGACTGATCCCACCACCCGCGCTGGTCTCTCACTAAGGAGAGAAGATGACTCCTGCCACAGCCTCCACCATGGCTTCCTGACTCGGCTGTGCGCTGGCCTCCAACAGGTGTTTGCAAGGCAGGCCTAAGGCCAGGGGCCTTGTCCCCAGCATTTCCCCTACCATGGCACTCTCCACACTTCCAGTCCCTGCAAGGCTAGGCACCTCCACTTTCTCCCAGGGTGCCACCAAAGACAATTAAATAACAAGGAGGCCAAAAGCCGGCCTGTGTCACTCAGGGCGCTTGGATTGGCCCGGGTCAGAGCTAGGAGGGCAAAAAACTCTCCTCATACCAGCGAACAGAGATCTACCCCGTCTCTCCGCCTGCAGGGCTCACAGAGATCAGATGTGTCCCCGTTAAGGCGTTAGAGGGCACAGAGATCTCTTCATGATCACAGCCGCAGAGATAGGACACACAATATAAATCCCCCGCTTCGGGGAGCATAGAGATCTGTCCCGGTCAGGACCAGCAGAGATCTCACCCCAGAGAGGGCACCCCCAGCGAACCGGGCCCAGGGAAAGGGAGTGCATGGCCCCTCCCTCCATTCCTAGCCCGGCTCCCCCCTTCTCTGGAACCACACTCACTGCGCGCCTACTCGCTGCTCTGACCTTGGGGTCTCCGGCCTCAGGAATCCAGGCTCCAATCTCAGACCCTCCGAGAGCCTGCACCAGGGTCGGCGGAGAAGCCCGGGCGGGCCGCAGCTCCCCCTCCCCCGGCCCTCGACAGCGCACTGGGAAACCCGAAAGAGGAGGGGAAGGGAGGGGGCGCGCGCCAATTACAGACACCCCCCTCCCGGGGATCCCCTCCAGCCAGGCTGCTCTGCGCCCCTTCCTCTCCCATTCCCACTCTCAGGGGCAGCGATGGGGGAGGGAAACTGACGGTGGACCTGGGGCAGGGGAGGGGGCGCGTAGGGCTTGAAGGGTCAGACCTTCGGCGAGGAAAGTTGGGTGGCGGCAGGCTAAGGGGTTCCGGCCGGGCCAGGGCTGCCAGGCGCGGGGGCGTTTGCTCACCTGCTGGTCCCCCTGCCCGGGCCCCGAGATGGGCGGCTGCGGCTGCGGCTCACACTCGGCTTGGTGCGGGGCTCAGCCTTAGCGGCCCCGGGGGCGCGATCCGCGCATCCCACCGGCACCTCCGCCGTCTCGACTCCGCGGCTCAGCTCGGGCTCCGGGGCTCGGCGGGCGGCGCGGGCTCGGGCTGGGGGCGGGGTCGGGGGCGGGCCCCGCCTGGGCTCGGCCTGGGGCTTGGGGCCCCGGGCTGGCTCCGCCCCAGAGCGATGAGCCCGGGGCTCCGCACGTGGCGCTCCGCCCGCTCTGAGGGTGAAGCCCTGGGCATCCACCGCTGGGGAGCACACCCCCACGCTGACCCGGGGACGCCCCGCCACAGACAGCTGCCCACGCGGACATGGACAGACGCGTGCAGACACGGCACACGCGGAGGAAAACACACAGCGACCCGGCGACGCTTCTTCAGTTAGCCACCTACGCGGACACGAACAGGCACACAGCTCGGCACAAGCAGAGTACACACGCACGCATCACTGACTTGAGGACCCTACCCTAGCCACCCACCCCTAAGGACAGGGACAGATGCTGACACTCGAAGACACCCACTGTCCTCGACACACAGACACCCACATGGAAACAGGCAGACATCACTGACACACACAGACACTGAGGAAGAGGTTACTCTGACAAACTCAGGGACACCTGGATGACTCAGACACACATCCACTGACACAGTGACACAGAGACACACACATATACAGAACCAGTCTTCTAGACAAATATACAACAGCCAGCACACAAGTCTGCACGATGGTAGACACCTGTACTGACACATAAACACAGACTGACACAGACACCGACAGAAACACACACCCAGACAGACAGAAACAACCAGCACAACAGACACAACCAACAAACCCTGAGACAACCACACTGAAACCCAATCAATTCACCCTGTTGCACTAAGACAACCTATGCCTTGACACACGTGGAGGCACTCACACGCTGACACTGAGATAGACAGACTGTCTCACACCCAGACACTGACAAGCACAGTCACTCACGTACACAGGCTGACCCACAGGGAGACATACCCAGGAACACACATCCTTGTTGAAAAGAAACAGGCCACCAGCTTTTGCTCACAGACAAGTAACATCAGTGGATGGGACAGGCTGATGTCCAGAACAGTCACAAGAGCATATGCACATACACAGCCTTTGCGTTCTCTCCCAGCAGCCTTCTCATCTCTGCCGACACATTCAAAGCTCCTAGAGGTAAGGATCGCTCTTGGAGGCCAAGATGGGTGCTGAGGGAGCCCAGAGGTGTAACCAGCCCCTCCATTATTAGGATTTTGGAGAGGTCACTGGGGGCGGGAGGGGGGGAGGTAACCCTCCATTTGGGATCTGGGTGTGGGGTTCCAGAGATCACTGGGTGCCTCACATATATACTGAGGAGACACCCATGGCTGCAGGAAAGGCTGGGTCAACCAGCCCAGAATAGGGGAATCAGTAAGAGAACCAGTCTATAGGAAAGTTCAGGGCACAGCACCCTTTCTGGCCCTGGGTCTGGTAGGATAGCTGGCGGCCAGATGTATAGATGAACTGCAGTCTGGCGGCTTCCTTCTAGCCCCCAGATGAGACTCAGGTTGGCTAGCATCTCCCACTAGCGGCCACAGACGGAAGTGCAAGCAATGTCAATTTTTTCAGCCAGTTGTGGGACCACCTGAGCCTCTGACTGCCTCCTAGGTGAGAGGAGAGGGCAGGAGGACCTGGGTCCTCCCTGAGGTCTCCCACCAGGCTTCTGGGCCCCGAATGAAGATTCATACTTGCAGACGGACACTGGGCCAAGAAGGAGACTGAGCCAGAATGGAGACTGCTGTTGGTGGGCTTAGAGATGGCCCCTGCTTTGTCTACATCTAAGAGAGATGGGGTCTCCACGTTCCTCTTTAGTGCTGGGTACTTGCATGTTGCCAGCGGGAGAGGCATGCCTCCCAAATTTAAATGAGGAGAGAGGCGCCCAGGAGAAGAAGAACCAGAGCTCTGATTCAGTTCTTTTTCTTTTTTTACCATTTTGAACTCACCTTTATCTGATTCAGTTCTGATTCGGAGATTGAGCCAACATCCCTGGTGGTCCTCGAGTGGCCGCAGAGGGTAGGAAAGGTCAACGGGCCAGAAAAGGGTCACCTTCTACAGGAGCCCTTGCTGAGATCTGGGTGATTCCCTTCTCTTCTCCAGGCTCTATTTAATTAAATCAGGAACATGCAGTTGGCAGTCAGAGAACAATCCAAGATTTTAAAGCTAACGTTTCCTTTATTCCACCCTTCCCTCTACCTCAGGTTCAGGGTTAGGTTAAGCACTCTGTTGTTGTGCATCCACACAGTATTCTTCTTTTGCAGCACTTTCTTTTATTTTTTCCCCCCTCCATCCCACCTCACTGTTATCTCCTTCCCCACTTAGGTGCCCTCTCTTAGAGCTAATGCAGATCTTTAAATACGTACACATCTCTGTAAAATATGCAGTATCGGTGTTTGTGCCTATGGGTTCTCTTATGCGTTTTTACTACCCCAGGCATTTCTTTTTTAAGTTCGATTTCTACTGAACTATAATCTACCTATGGAAGAATGCACAAACCCTAAGTGTTCAGCTCAAGGGCTGTCACTAGTTGAACCATCCCTGTAACCAACACACAGGGTCAAGAAACTAAACAGCACCAGCACCCCGAGACGCCCCCTTCTTGCCCTCTTCCTGTCACCATTTCTCCCCCAGGGTTACCTATGATACTCACATTAATTCCCTAGGTTTGTATTGTCTAGTTCTTGTCTTTATTTAAATAGTATCCTAGGGTACAAACTCTTGTGTCTGCTGCTTTTTAAGAAAATTATCCTATTGAGGAAGAGTTGATTTATAATGTTGCGTTAATTTGTACTGTACAGCAAAGTGATTCAGTTACGCATGTACAGTGTCTGGTTTTTTTGATCAGCTTTGGGTTTGTGAGCTTCATCCCCTGCAGTCATATATATAGTTCGTTTGTTCTCATTGCCTAGAACTGCACTGTGTGAATATCCCACACTTTATTTATCCATTCTACGGCTGATGGGCGTTTGGTAGTCCTAGCTGGGGTTACTACTAATAGCGCCGCTATGAATGTTCTAGGGTGTGAAATTTGGTGACCATCTGTGTGCATTTCTGCCAGGCACATACATGGGAGTGGCACTGCTGGGCTATGCGAGTGAGTGTGCTTGCTTTTAGGAGCCTCTGCCAGTTTTCCAAAGTGGTTCTACCAATACACACTCCACCAGCATTGAATGTATGAGAATTCTGGTTCATCTGCATCTTCTAGCACTTGGTATTTTTATCTTTTTCATTTTAGCCACTTGAGTGGGTGTGAAGAGGTTTCACATTGTGGTTTTAATTGGCATTTCCCTGATGACTAATGAAATGGAGCACTTTTTCATGGTTTATTGGCCGTTTGTGTGTATGTGCTTTCCATTTATATAAATGGGTATTATTCTTTCATTTTCTTTCTTGTGTTTCTCCCTCAACGCTTTGTTTTTGAGCTCTATGCATGTGTGGGTGTGGGCAGTTAGTTCTTTGCATCTAATAGCTACAGAGGTTTGCATCATGCATCCAGTGAAGTTTATTTATCCATTCCCCATGAGATGGATCCTAGGTAGGATTGAAGATGGAAGAGTGGTAACTGGCTTGTGTTTCTGTTGCCTTCACTCTGCTGATGCCTGATTCAGGGTTCAAAACCCATAAACACTCAGGAATAGGCATCTTAGAAGGTGAAGGTGGAGGCTGGGGCCAAAAAACAGGAGGTGTGATGGAAAGCCCACACAAAAGCCCGTAGCCCCAGAGAGGCCTCTTTCTTACCCTCTAAGCCAGAGGCTGGTCCCCTCCCATCCTGCTGACTACTTCTGGCTCGGGTGTTGGGGGTGGGGTAGGTGGTATCTGGCAGCAGTAAGGAACTTTCTTGAGACTGAGGGGTCTGGTGAGATCCTTGGTTCCCTCTGCCAGGTGCTCAGACTCTGGCAAAGGATCAGGAAATTCCACACTGAGAAAATGACGAGCCCATGAGAAAAGACCTCTGATCCTGGGCACCCACCCTATCTCCCCCACTGTAAGCCCCTCCTGCTCAAGAGCTCTGCTCATTCTGGATTCATTACAATTTTCTTTCTCCTTGTCTGCCTCTCCTATGAAGGCTGGACGAGCTAAATATTTGCCTGTCCAATTTTCCAGGTACTTGGTACTGACCATGTGACTCTAATGGTCACGAGTCATAAGCAGAGCTTTGCCGGGAAAGGGTGGTTTCTAAGAATGCATTTCCTCTCCTGATAGAAGAGGATAGGAGCAGTTGGATGAACTGTCTTCCCTCTTTCCCTTCTTCCTGCCTTGAATGAGGGCATGATGCTTGGAGCTGACAAAGCCATCACTCAACCCCAAAGGTAAGGCCAGGAGATGTGCAACTGTTGGCCCTGATGACCATGAACTGGAGTGCCCACATCTTCAAGTTTTCTTTCAGTCTTTGAAAACAAATGAGACCGAATACTCTGTTATTTGCAGCCAGACTGAGTTGGGTGGAGGCGGATCTGGAAGCCCAGGTGCTCTTAATACAAATTGTTCACCAGGCTTCTTGTCTTTGGTCCCACCCTTCCTCCCCACTTCCAGAGGTGGCAGGTGTCTGAGTCTAAGAAACACCCCAGTGTCTCCAGGAGGAGGGCATCCTTTGCTCTCCTTGGCACCCCTCCCTCTGTGGGCTCTTTGAATTGGGCCTTCCCCACTCTGCTAAGTCAGTTACCATTAAAACTTCCAAAAAGTTGTCATCATGTTGGCTGTGGCTTCCTCTTCCAGACTTTTTGTATTTGTAGGGTTTATGCTTTTTAAAATTATTTCACTGTCATTTCAGTGAAATTTTAAGAAATGTCTTCAATCTACTCTATTTTGAAGAAATTTGTCTGTTTCAGTTTCTACCAGTACGTTTAAGTAGTAATTGGATGTTACCCTTGTGAGTTGTCAGCATTCTCCTCAGAAGAAACTTTGCTTTGTTTTGAATGCCTTAGTAGTCAAGTGCCTCTGTCTTAGGAAGGGCAGATGAAAAGAGAAGTGTAACCATGGTCAAGGGCAAGGACGTGACCTGCTTCCAAAGTGTTGATGACCTGATCCCCCTTTTAGACCTAGACGATGGACAGGCTAATGCTCTTCTCAACAGACCATCACCACGTAGAATTTGTTGTCTCCTACATATACCCTCAACCCTCATCAGACACTCACCTTCTTACCTCTGCCAGTGCCCCGCCAGCTCAAATGAGGCTGCCCCGCAAATAAAGAGTTGCCGCTTCCTCCAGACACTTGACTGCCATCTGCTGGAGAGTTGAGAGAAAATAAAGGTGAATCTGATGTCTTGGAATGTGCATTGTGCTCCCAGGCTGCGTGAAGCACAACTGTACAGGGCAGTCTGCTCCTGCCTCCACCTAGCCCATCTCCTCCTTGTAAAATGCTGTCTCTAACCCATCAGCTCTGGCCTGTATAGTCAACTAGAGAGCAGGACTTGGAGGGTTGGAAGAACGAATCAATTACCATTGGCCATGTGACCTTGGATTATACGTATAACCCTTCCAGACCTCACTTTACTTTGCTCATACACAAAACGGAATTCTGACTGAGTTGCTGAAAGGATCAAATGAAATAACATGTATGTGAGAAATAGAATAAATATTTTACAGGCTGAACTTGGCATTCATGCTAACTAAAGCTTATTCAGCCTTTGCCTTTGGTCCGGTTCTCTGGAAACCCTCTGAAGATGGAGATTTGCCTGCAGGAGGCCTTTAGGGCAGGGTTCAGAAAGGGGTGCAGCTGTGAGCCAGCAGCAGCCACATTCCTGGCAGCTGGAAGGACAACAGTACCTTGACCCTAAGAGGGGTTCTGGGCAGCTTACAGCATCCCTCTCCCCTAGGTCTCATATGTGCAAGAGTCTATTGGTCTCAGTGGAGGCGATGAGGCAGGTAACAGAAAAAAGCCAGAGACTGATTCTGTACACAGAAGAACCTTCCTGGGTCTGGGTTTTGGGAATTAAGAAAACCCAGAGTGCTGTGGCTGGGGTGGGATTTCCTGGGCCTCCCCCTTCCATTCAGCTGCCCTTTCCCCCAGCTTTTCCTATGCGAAGCATATTCCATTGAAAGAATCCTAAGTCCACAGAGGGTAACCTGCTTCCCGTTCCATGACATCCCACAGAGTCACCCTGAGTCCCATCACCTTCATAATGGTGACATGGTTGCCCTGTGTCATAGTTTGTATCAGCACAGCAGTGGGGTTGAGGAAGAGGTTCAGTGTGAGATTCAGAGGCTATGAACCAGAGTCTGAGCACCTGAGTGCAGCCCACAGATGTGTTTTTTGCAGATCAGTGTTGGGGGGCAGCCACAGTGTGTCTAACAGTTTATAGCGCTACCAATGTCTTTAGGTCCCGTCTCTTTGTCTCCTACCATTTCTTATTCTATTCTGTTTATTAACATGACCTGCAAGACCCTGTAGGTGTTTGAATTTTTCTCTCCTGGATGAGGTCCCAGCAGACCCTGGAGGGCTCTGGAGCCTCCCATGTGGTCACCTGAACTAGGATCAGAAGTAGGTGGATGCTGATGGCAGGGCTGGGAATTTGAGCTCTGGGTAGGCTGTGGGTCATGGGGACCAAGCAGGTCCAAGGCAGGAATGGACTTGAGGCTGGTGTGGAGGATGACGCTGGTTACAGAGCAGCTGGGGAGCTGTGCTCAGAGCTGGAGACCCCTGCCCCGCCACAAGATGGGCATTGTGCTTGGGCACGGAATTCCCATCACAGGTTTATTTTTATAGCTTTACGAGGCATTTTTATTGATACATATAACACGGGTGAATCTCAAATGTATTATGCTGGGTGAAGGAAGCCAGTCTCAAGAGGTTAAAATACTGTATGATTCCACTTATATGACGTTCTGGAGAAGGCGAAATGAAAGGAACAGGAAAGAGATCACTGGTTGCCAGGGAGGGGCTGGGGTGGAGGGACGTGTGGGGTCAGAGGGGCAGCATGAGGGAGGGGATGTTTTAGGGGAATGGAACTGATCTGGATCATGACAGTGGTGGTGGTTACATGACTCTGCAGCTTGACAAAACTCACAGAACTGTACACCAACAGGATGAATTTGCCTGAATGTAAATTGAAATATAAATACAAAATTTAAAAATAAAAAAGGAGGCATCTTTACCTTTTAGAACAGAAGTGGTACTTCCTTCAGGAATGTGTGAGAGTGTGGGGGTGTGAGTGGAAGAGAACGAAATATACATGGTTCTCTGAGAGACAATGGTCAGAGCCGCTATTCTGAGCCCCAAAGAGCTGCAACAGGGTCCCTGGACTTGAGATATTCAATCTCCACTGCCCTCTACGTGAGCTTGAACTGAAGGCTCTGGTTGCCCAGAAACAGGGATTGTGGCCTTTGTTTTTTTTTTTTTGTTTGTTTTTTTTTTGCCTTTTGTCATTTTATGGCCGCGGGTTTATGGCCGCACCCGCGGCATGTGGAGGTTCCCAGGCTAGGGGTCTAATCGGAGCTGTGGCCACCGGCCTTCGCCGCAGCCACAGCAACGCAGGATCCGAGCCGCGTCTGCAACCTACACCACAGCTCACGGCAACGCCGGATCGTTAACCCACTGAGCAAG
>PVHT021183699.1:23968443-23986669 GCA_004024745.2 Catagonus wagneri
AGTCTCTGTGATGCAGTTACTTTCCAGTCTGTGGGGCTTCCCACCCAGGAGGTATGGGGTTGCTTCTATCGCATAATCGCCCCTCCTACCTCTTGATGTGGTCTCCTCTTTGTCTTCTGGAGTAGAATATCTTTTTTGGAAGTTTCCAGTCCATTTGGTTGAAGGCTGCTTGGCATTTGGTTGTAGGTTTTTTTTTTTTGGGGGGGGGGAGAGAAGTTGAGCTCCAGTCCTTCTATTCCACCATCTTAATCCAATCTCCCTCTGCCCATTTTTTGATTTGGTTGTTAGTTTCTTTGGTGTTGAGTTGTAGGAGGTGTTTGTAAATTTTGGAGATTAATCCCTTGTCAGTTGAATCATTTGCTAATATTTTCTCCCATTCTGTGGGTTGTCTCTTCATTTTGTTTAGAGTTTCCTTAGCTGTGCATAGACTTTGAAGTTTAATGAAGTCCCATGTGTTTATTTCTCTTTTTATTGTCCTTACTCTGACACATGGATCTGAGACGATATTGCTATCATTTATGTCAGAGAGTGTTTGCCCTATGTTTTCCTCTATGAGTTTGATAGTATCTGGTCTTATATCTAGATCTTTAATCCATTTTGAGTTTATTTTTGTGCATGCTGTTAGGAAGTGTTCTAGTTTCATTTTTCTACATGTAGCTATCCAGTTTTCCCAGGAAAATCCCAAGGAATCTTACAAAAACAAATTCCTAGAACAAACCAATGACTAAAGCAAGATCACAGGATACACATTGATCAACACACAAATACAATTACATTTCTATATACTAACAATGAACACATGGAAACTGAAATTAAGGAAATTATCAAGAAGATTGGATTGAGATGGCAGAGGAGTAGAATGTGGACCTCAATTTCTCCCATAAATACATCTTAATCCAATCTCCCTCTGCCCACATCAGGGGTTTCAGCAAGATGGAGGAGGAGTAAGAGTTCATGCTCACCCTCTCCCACAAACACATCAAAAAAAAAAAACACATCTAAATGTAAAACAACTTGGACAAAACATCAACTGAATGGTGGCATAAGAACTTAAACCTCCAAAAAGGGCAAGAAACTCTTGACATAACTGGGTAGAACAACAGAAAACAGAGAGAGAGAGAGAAAGAGAGAAAAGGAATCAAGATGGCACCAGCACTCCAGGGAGGGAGCAGGGAAGGAGAAAAGACACCCCCACTCTGGGAAGCCATCTAACCAACAGAAAAGTCAGCCAAGCTGGAGGGACCTCAAAGTCTGAGAAAAGTGCAGCAGCTGGACTGAAAATGGCAACGTGGAGCAACAGCCTCACACACAGATTATCTGAACACCAGGACAGACACCACAGCCTGAGACTCTCGGGCAGGGACTGGGAGCTGAGACTTAGGTTCTGGAGGTCAGTCCCTGGGCGAGGGCTGGGGTTGGCGGTGTGGAGACAGCCTAGGGGGCTAGGAGGCAGTGTGCCACTGGCAGGAGAATGATACTCTATGGGCTGGGTAGTGGAACGCCAGGACAGAGGGAACCTGGGAGGTTTGGGCCCCCAAGAGAGGCAAGGCTCCATTGTTGGGGAGGAGGAGAGGAGGAGGGGCTGACCGTCATAGGAAGCACCTTGAACCAGCACAGAGGGTGGGGGTGATCAAGTGCAAACGTCCAACAGCCTGAGGCTAGTTGGCAAAGGGCAGGGTGACTCAAGAGCCTGGTAGCCGGAGGCCACTTGCTAGACTGCTCTTGCCCTGGTGTCTTCTGGATGCACCACGCCTGGTGCATGCAACCAGAAGCCCCTTGCTAGCCTGCTATGGATCAGGCATCTCTGGGCACAGCTCACCCGTGATGGAAAGCAGCATGCAAGACCGTGGCAGACCAGGCTTCCTGGGGCACAGATTGCCCACAACAAGGAGGCCACGTGCTTGCCTGCAGTCGTCTGGCATCTCCAGCACAACCACCCATAAGACTTTTGTTCTTATACCGAAGATCGGGCACTTCTTGTGCAGGCTACCCATGGCCAGGCACCTCTAGCGTGGGCTAAGGGCATCAGGGAGCTAAGTTGCGACATGGGGCCTACCAAGCACCAGGCACTGTTGCTGTCACTCCCCTGGGAACACACCCGCCCTACAGCTGCCACTGCCAAACGCTCAGGGCAGTGCCCAGACACTTGTTTGCTGTCCCCTCCAAATCCATACAACTAGGCGCAGCTGGTACAGCACCTCCTGTGTGGTCCAAGTGGGACAGGGTGATTCCTGGTGGCCTGCAAGGGGCAGGAGCAAACCACCGCAGTTATCCCTGACTCCAGAGGAGGGCATGGCCCACCGCCACAGGGTATACCTGAACAAAAATCACTCACAGCCCCAACCACCTCAGAGGGCACCATAGAGAAGGACATTACAATGGAACACCACCTGCTGTTGCTCTTGCTGCCCTGGGAACACACCCGCCACTGCAAAACATTCTGGGAAGTGCCCAGATGCTTGTCCCATCCCAGGAACCTGTAACTCAGAGCACTCTGTGCAGCATATCCTGTAGGGGCCAAACAGGACAAGGTACTTCCTGCATGGTCTATAGGAGGCGGAGGCAAACCACCAAAGTTATCTCTGGCTCCAGAGATGGGAATGACATGTCACCATTAGGGGTCCGTGAACAGGCACCATCTGCAGGCCCAGTCACCTCAGGGGCACCACAGAGGAGGGCATTAGGACTGAACACCACTTGTGAACGCTCTTACACTCCTAGGAACACACCAACCACGATGCTCCCACTACTAAGTGCTCTGGACAGTACCCATATGCCTGATCTCTATCACTTCCCAGGACCCTGCAACTAGGAACAACCTGTACAGCACCTCCTATGTGGGCTAAGCGACATGGGTTGCTTCATGCATGGACTACAGGTGGAGGGGGCAAACCACCACAGCTATCACTGGCTCAAAAGATGATCATCGCCTGCTATACTAGGAGTCCCTGAACAGGTACCACCTGTGGTTCCAGTCACCTCAGAGGAGGGCATTGCAATCGAACATTAGCCATTGTGGCTCTCAGTCCCCTGGGAACTCACACATCTGGCTGCTGCTACTGCCAAATGCTCTAGACACCTGGCAGATCTGCCTAGAGCTCATTACCACTTCCCAGGGCCCTGCAATTAGGAGTAGCCAGGGCCACCTTCCTGCAGGTCCTTGCTGCTGTTGAGAGCCCAGTGAACAGGCACCAACTGCTGGCCCTACCCATTGCTTCATGCTCCCTGAAAACATATGGAGCACCACTGAGATAACAGCCTGCTCACACCGAAGGAAGACACACCAAATATTCAAACTCCCACACCAAAAATAAATAGTAACCCCACCAAAAAATACAAAGGGTGCTGCTGCCTCGAAGTAGCCTTACAAGACTACAGTGTGGCTTACCCAAACTCACAGAAAAAGGAAACCATAAGCAAGATGAAGAAGCTCAGAAACCATTCCCAGTTAAAGGTATAGGAGAAGTCATCTAAAGCAGCGAACAATGAAACAGACCTCTGCAGTCTGACAGAAATGGAGTTCAGAAGGGAGGTAGTGAAAATACTTGAGGAATTAAGGCTGAATATCAAGGGATTAAGAGAAGATGCAAACAGCAATGCAGATTCCCTTAGAAAAGAACTAGAAAATATGAGGAGGAGCCAAGAAAAGCTAGAAAACTCATTTGCAGAGATGCAAACTGAGCTAAAGGCAATAGAGAGCAGATTGAATAATGCAGAGGAATGAATTAGTGACATGGAAGATAGAATAATGGCAATCACCAATCAGGACAGCAAACAGAAAACCAAATGAAAAAACATGAAAGCAACATAGGAGATCTATGGGATAATATAAAGTGGGCCAATCTATGCATAATAGGAATTCCAAAAGGAGAAAAAAAAGAAAAGGGGATTGAAAATATACTTGAAGAAAATTATGTCTGAAAACTTTCCAAATCTAAAGGAACCTGACATCAAGATACAGGAAGCACAGAGGGCCCCAAACAAATTGAACCCAAACAGACCCACATCAAGGCATACTATATTAAAAATGGCAAAAATTAAAGATAAAGAGAGGATCCTAAAGGCAGCAAGAGAAAAGCAAAGTGTTAATTATGAGGCATCCCCTGTGAGGCTATCAGCTGATTTCTCTACAGAAACGCTACAGGCCAGAAGGGAGTGGCAAGATATATTTAAAGTGCTGAAAGGAAAAAATTTGCAACCTAGAACACTCTACCCAGCAAGAATATCATTTAAAATAGAAGGGAAAATACAGTATTTCTACAACAAGCAAAAGCTAAAAGAGTACAGCAATACTAAACCCTTTCTAAAAGAAATACTGAAAGGGCTCCTAGAAAAAAAGGTAAAAAGTAAGAAACAGAATGGAGGAAACTACAAATGGAAAGCAATCATTCAAATAAGCCAGCAAACAGATCTAAACGTGTAGATGCTAAAAAATTTTTTTTAAAAAGACAACAAAACCACACAAATGGGGAGGGAAAATAAGAAAATATAGACTCTTTTAACTTTTTAAAAAAATTTTAATGATGTACTTGAGCCTATATGGCTATCAGGCTACAGCAAGCAGATATAAGAAGGTGTTAACATACTTAAAAAACAGGGCAACCATAAATCAAAATGGAACACCACATCCACAAATACTGAAAAGCACTCAAGCATAAAATAAATGGAAACCACTGAACCAAAAAAAGAAAGGAAGAAAAGAGAAACATAGAATCAACTGGAAAATAAGGTCTAAAATGGCAATAAATGCATATCTATCAATAATCACCTTAAATATCAACGGACTAAATGCTGCAATCGAGAAACAAAGAGTGGCAGACTGGATAAAAAAGCAAAAACCTACAATCTGCTGCCTACAAGAGACTCACCTTAGGGCAAAGGACACAGATAGACTGAAGGTGAGGGGGTGGGAAAAGATATTTCATGCCAGTGGACAAGAAAGGAAAGCAGGAGTTGCCATACTCATATCAGACAAAATAAACTTTAAGATGAAGCCCACAAAGGCAGACAAAGAAGGGCACTATTTAATGATTAAAGGATACATTCAAGAAGAGGATATTACAATTGTCAATATATATGCCCCTAATATAGGAGCACCCAGATACCTATGACAAATACTAACAGACATAAAAGGAGAAATAGATGGCAATACAATAACAGTAGGAGACTTTAACACTCCACTTGCATTGATGGACAGATCCTCTAGGCAAAAAGTCAGTAAGACAACAGAGATCCTAAATGACACAATAGAAAAGTTAGACCTGGTTGATATTTTCAGGACATTACATCCAAAAAAAATCAGAATGTACATTCTTTTCAAGTGCACATGGAACATTTTCAAGGATAGATCACATACTAGGGCACAAAGCTAACCTCAACAAATTTAAGAGTACAGAAATTATTTCAACTATGTTCTCTAACTACAATGGCATGAAACTAGAAATCAACCACAGGAAAGGAAATGAGAAAAAACACACTACATGGAGACTGAACAAAATGCTACTAAAAAAAGAAAGGGTCAATGAGGAAATCAAGAAAGAAATTAAAAAATACCTTGAGACAAATGACAATGAAGACACAACCACTCCAAATCTATGGGATGCTGCAAAAGCAGTGCTCAGAGGGAAATTCATAGCAATACAGGCCTTCCTCAAAACAGAAGAAAAATCTCAAATCGACAACTTAACCCAGCACCTAAATGAATTAGAAAAAGAACAACAACAAAAAAAAACCCCCGAAAGTCAGCAGAAGGAAGGAAATCATAAAGATCAGAGAGGAAATCAATAAAACAGAGATTCAAAAAACAATAGAAAAAAAATCAGTAAAACCAAGAGCTGGTTCTTTGAAAAGGTACACAAAATTGACAAACCTCTGGCTATACTCACCAAGAAGAGGAGAGAAAAAACCCAAATAAACAAAATAAGGAATGAAAAAGGAGAAGTCACAACAGATATTAACAGAAATACAAAAAACCATGAGAGAATACTATGAACAATTGTACACCAACAAATTTGACAACCTAGATGAAATGGACAACTTTTTAGAGACTTACACCCTTCCAAAACTGAATCAAGAAGAAATAGATCAAATGAACAGACCAATCACTAGAAATGAAATTGAGTTTGTCATCAAAACACTCCCTACAAATAAAAGTCCAGGACCAGATGGCTTCACAGGCGAATTCTGCCAAACATACAAAGAGGAACTCATACCCGTCCTCCTTAAAATTTTTGAAAAGGCTGAAGAAGAAGAAACACTCCCAAAGACATTCTATGATGCCAACATCACCTTAATTCCAAAGCCAGACAAAGACACCACGAAAAAAGAAAACTATAGGCCAATATCTTTGATGAATATAGATGCAAAAATTCTCAACAAAATTTTAGCCAACCGAATCCAACAGCATATCAAAAAGATCATACACCATGACCAAGTGGGATTCATCCCAGGTGCACAAGGATGGTTCAACGTATGCAAATCAATCAACGTCACACACCACACTAGTAAAAGAAAAGTCAAAAACCACACGATCATCTCAATAGATGCAGTAAAAGCATTTGACAAAGTCCAACATCCATTCATGGTCAAAACTCTTACCAAAGTGGGTATAGAGGGAATATTCCTTAACATAATAAAAGCCATTTATGATAAAACCACAGCAAATATAACACTCAATGGAGAAAAGCTGAAAGCCTTCCCACTAAAATCTGGCACAAGACAAGGATGCCCACTTTCACCACTGTTATTCAACATAATATTGGAAGTCCTAGCTACAGCAGTCAGACAAACAAAAGAAATAAAAGGCATCCAAATAGGAAGAGAAGAGGTAAAACTGTCAGTGTATGCAGACGACATGATATATAGAAAACCCCAAGGACTCAACTCCAAAATTACTTGAACTGATCAACAAATTCAGCAAAGTAGCAGGATATAAGGTTAACCTCCAGAAATCAATTGCATTTCTGTATACTAACAATGAAATACTAGAAAATGGATACCAAAATACTTTACCTTTTAAAATAACACCCCAAAAAGTCAAGTATCTGGGAATAAACCTGACCAAGGAGATGAAAGACTTATATGCAGACAGCTATAAAACATTAATCAAGGAGATAAAAGAAGATAAAAAGAAATGGAAAGATATCCCATGCTCATGGGCTGGAAAAATTAATGTTGTAAAAATGGCCATACTACCCAAAGCAATCTACAGATTCAATGCAATCCCTATCAAATTACCCATGACATTCTTCACAGAACTAGAACAAACAATCCAAAAATTTATATGGAACAACAAAAGACCCAGAATCGCCAAAGCAATTCTGAGGACAAAAACCAAGCAGGAGGCATAACTCTCCCAGACTTCGGGCAATATTACAGGGCCACAGCATTCAAGACAGTGTGGTACTGGTACCAAAACAGACATACAGACCAATGGAACAGAAGAGAGAACCCAGAAATAAACCCAGACACCTATGGTCAATTAATCTTTGACAAACGAGGCAAGAACATAAAATGGGAAAAAGACAGTCTTTTCAGGAAGTATTGCTGGGAAACCTGGAGAGCTGAATGAAAATCAATGAAACTAGAACACACTCTCACACCATGCACAAAAACAAACTCAAAATGGTTTAAAGACTTAAATATAAGACAAGGCACCATTAAACTCCTGGAAGAAAACATTGGCAAAACATTCTATGACATCAATCTTACAAATGTTTTCTCAGGTCAATCTCCCAAAGCAACAGAAATAAAGCAAAATAAACCAATGGGACCTAATCAAGCTGACAAGATTTTGCACAGCAAAGGAAACCAAAAAGAAAACTAAAAGGCAACTTACAGAATGGGAGAAAATAGTGTCAAATGAAGCAACTGACAAGGGCTTAATCTCTAAAATATACTAACAACTTATACAACTCAACAGCAAAAAATCCAACAACCCAATTGAAAAATGGGCAAAAGACATGAATAGACATTTCTCCAAAGAAGATATGCGGATGGCCAACAAGCACAAGAAAAAATGCTCAACATTTTTAGAGAAATGCAAATCAAATCTACCACGAGATACCACCTCACACCAGTCAAAATGGCCATCATCAACAAGTCCACAAACAGCAAATGCTGAGGGGGTATGGAGAAAAGGGAACCCTCCTGCACTGTTGGTGGGAATGTTAGCTGATACGACCACTCTGGAAAACAGTATGGAGGAACCTTAGAAAACTATACATAGAACTACCATGTGACCCAGCAATCCCACTCTTGGGCATATAGCCAGACAAAACCTTCCTTGAAAAAGACACTTGCACATGCATGTTCACTGCAGCACTATTCACAATAGCCAAGACATGGAAACAACCCAAATGTCCATCGACAGATGATTCGATTAGGAAGATGCGGTATATATACACAATGGAATACCACCCAGCCATAAAAAAGAATAAAATAATGTCATTTGCGGCAACATGGATGGAACGAGAGACCCTCATACTGAGTGAAGTAAGTCAGAAGGAGAAAGAGAAATACCATATGATTTCACTTATATCTGGAATCTAATATACTGCACAGATGAACCTTTCTACAGAAAAGAAAATCATGGACTTGGAGAACAGACCTGTGGTTGCCAAGAGGGTGGGGGAAGGAGTTGGATGGTGTGGGAGTCTGGCATTAATAGTTGTAGACTATTGCTTTTGGGATGGAAAAGCAAGGAGATCCTGCTGTATAGCACCAGGAACTATGTCTAATCACTTGTGATGAATCTATATATATATGTGTAACTGTGTCACCATGCTGTACAGTTGGAAAATTGATAGAAAACTGTAAACCAGCTATAATGTAAAAAAAAAAAAGAATTACCATATGATCCAGCATTCCCACTGCTTGGGTATGTATCTGCACAAAACTATAATTTGAAATGATACATGCACCCCTATCCACTGCAACACTATTCACAATAGCCAAGACATGGAAAAAACAGATTAAGAAGACATGGAGGAACAGATTAAGAAGATGTGGTACCTATATACAATGGTTTACTACTCAGCCATAAAAAAAGAACAAAATAATGCCATTCACAGCAGCATCGATCCAACTAGAGATTCTCATACTAAATGAAATAAGTCAAAGACAAATATCAAATGATATCATTTATATGTGAAATCTAAAATGTGGCACAAACAAACTCATCTTCAAAACAGAAAGAGACATAGAGAATGGATTTGTCATTTCTAAAGGGGGGAAGAGAGAGTATGGGATAGATTGGGAGTCTGGGGTTAACAGACGCAAGCTATTACATTTAGAATGGGGTAAACAACAAGGTCCTACTGTACAGCACAGGGAACTATATCCAATCTCCTGGGACAGACTATGATGGAAAAGAAAAAAGGAATGTACATATGTATACAACTGAGTCATTGTGCTGTACAGCAAAAACTGGCACAAAATTGAAAATCAATTACACTTTAATAAAAAAGCACATCATTACAATTACACCAAAGAAAACGAAACACTTATATGTAAACCTAATAAGACATGTATAGCATCTGTATGCTGAAAAATACAAAATGTGGATTTTAAAAATCCAAGACAAACTATGTCTAATCACATGTGACAAATCCATATATGTACATGTAACCAGGTCACCACGCAGTGCAGTTGGAAAATCTGACAGAAATCTGTAAACCAGCTATAATGCAAAAAAATAAAAAATAAATTTAAAAAAATCCAAGACGAGATCTAAACAAATGGAGATACATATCATATTAATGAATTGTAAGACTCAGTATATCAAAAATCTCAGTTCCCCCCAAATGAGCCTATAGATTTAATGCAATTCCTGTTAAAATCTCTGCCATAGTTTTTGTAGACATTGGCAAGTTTATTGGAAATTCTGCATGGAAAAGCCTGGGAATTAAAAGAGCTAAAACTTTTTTTTTTAAGTGGGAAGAGTCACTCTCAATATTAAGCCCTACTGCATAGTCACAGTAATCCAGACAGTGTAGCACTGGTAAAGGAATAAGCACATAAATCCATGGAACAGAATAAAGGACTCGGGTTAAATCCCAAACAAAATGTCTAAATGTCTAACTGATTTTTTTTTTGTCTTTTTGCCTTTATGTAGAGCCGCACCCGCAGCATACGGAGGTTCCCAGGTTAGAGGTCTAACAGGAGCTGTAGCTGCCGGCCTTCACCACAGCCACAGCACCGCGGGATCCGAGCCGCGTCTGCAACCTACACCACAGCTCACAGCAACGCCGGATCCTTAACCCACTGAGCAAGGCCAGGGATCGAACCCGCAACCTCACGGTTCTTAGTCGGATTCGTTAACCACTGATCCACGAAGGGAACTCCTAAATGTCTAACTGATTTTTGACAGATGCAGAATCATTTCAATGGAGCCAGGATAGACTTTTGAATAAATGGTGTTGGAGCAACAATATGAACCTAGGAGTTCTCTTGTGGTGCAGCAGGTTGGGGATCTGGCATTATCATTACAGTGGCTTGGCTTACTGCTGTGGCACAGGTTCAGTCCCTGTCCTGGGAACTTCTACATGCCATGGGCGCGACCACAAAAAAAGTGAACCTAAACCAAAACCTCAAAATTAACTCAAAATAGATCACACACTTAAATGTACAACTAAAAACACTTTTTAAGACTCAGACATGACATCAAAACCATGAACCATAAAAGGAAAACTTGGTAAATTGTATCTCATCGAAACTTAAAACTTTTCTTGCAAAAGATCCTGATAATAGGATGAAAAGACAAGCTATAGTTAGAGACAAAATATTGGCAGTCCACATATCTGACAAGGGACTGCTGCCAAGTATGTGTACAAAATTCTGTAATCTCAACAGTAACACTAACCCAAACAAATTGAAAATTGGACAAAAGACACAAACAGATGTTTCACTAAAGAGAATTTACAGATGGCAAATAAGGACATGAAAAGGTGTTTGGGGGAGTTCCTGTTGTGACTTAGCAAAAACGAATCTGACTAATATCTGTGAGGATGTGGATTTGATCCCTGGCCTCACTCAGCGGATTGGGGATCCAGTGTTGCCGTGAGCTGTGGTATAAGTTGTAGATGCGGCCCGGATCCCAAGGTGCTGTGGCTGTGGTATAGGCCAGCAGCTGTAGCTCTGATTCAACCCCTAGCCTGGGAACTTCTTCCATATGCCGCAGGTGAGGCCATTGTTAACCATTAGGTAATGGGTCAGTGGGGGTTTGTTCGTGTGCAATTGTTCTTTGTACTTTTCTCTATATTTTAAAGTTAGAATAAAAAAATGGAAAAAAATTCTATCCAAACCCAACAAATCAACAAACAAGAGTTAAATGAGTGGAGTGAGTCTAGATCACCTTCAGCCAAGTTTTGCTATGAAGGACAACAGGCAGATGGGTGGGAGGGAGATGTGGGGAGGAAGCTGGGTGTATGTGTTTTAAGATGGGGGACACAGAACATATTCGAAGGCTGGATGAGATTGTACGCAACTGGGGGCACAGAATGACGGTTTTATTTATTTATTTTTTTGTCTTTTGAGGGCTGCACCTGCGGCATGTGGAGGTTCCCGAGCTAGGGGTCTAATCGGAGCTGTTGCTGCTGGGCTACACCACAGCCACAGCAATGCCAGATCCGAGCCATGTCTGCGATCTATACCACAGCTCATGACAACGCCGGATCGTTAAGCCACTGAGCAAGGCCAGGGGTCAAACCCGCAACCTCATGGTTCCTAGTCGGATTTGTTTACGCTGCACCACGATGGGAACTCCCAGACCGACTCTTGATTGGAATGTAACTCCATTTTAGGAGGGGGGAGCACAGGTGTGTTTGTCTATTTGCTGGTGGGAAGATGTCTAATAACTTTATTCTTTCAATTAGGAGTAACAGGATGTTAAATCCTAAGTGTTGATTGAGACACCAAAACGTAATAAACCTGACATGCTGAAGTGAGGTGCTAGACCAAGATGCAAATTTTTGAAGAAACAGTTACATGACTCAAATTTCACTCGCACTGAAGGATGAAGGAGTCAGGATGAAGGTGGAACGATTTTTGAGGCTGATTCTTTGATGAGAGGGGCCACAGTGGGCAGAGACAGTGTGCAGAGACCCATCCCCACCTCCACTGGAGAGGTGTTGTGGGTGGCTTGTCTGCCTTTTATCTGAACTCTGTGAGGAGGATTTCAGGAAGCCAGCTTTGGGAACCCTGCAAACTGGAAAGGCAGTGGCTGGTGTTTGAATCCTGTCTGGGACATTAAACAGCCAACGGTGGGCTGTCCCAGCTGTAGGCAGAGAAATTGAAGGAGAGGTGGCTCTACTATGACAGAGATGCCCTCTGAGAATTTGTTAGGGTATCTGTCAGATCCATGACTGTTACCGTGAATCAGATGTGGGTTATGAGAGAGGGAAAGAGAAAGGAAGAGACAAAGGGAAGGGGGAGGAAGGGAGAGGGAAAGAGAAGGAGAGTT
This sequence comes from Catagonus wagneri, assembly GCA_004024745.2. Taxonomy (NCBI): domain Eukaryota; kingdom Metazoa; phylum Chordata; class Mammalia; order Artiodactyla; family Tayassuidae; genus Catagonus; species Catagonus wagneri. The sequence goes on from PVHT021183699.1 coordinate 23,980,904, forward strand.
TATGAATCTAGCAGAGCCCTCAGCAGACAGAACCTGGAGGTGGACCACCTCAGGGTTTCTCAGGGCTGTAGGAGGAAATGAGTGGGCAGAGGAGCTGGAGGAGAGCATATTACTCCAAACAAAAGAACTGCAGGTGAGAGATTCCCGGAACCAGAGATTTTAGATGAATTCACAAAAGCTCCCAGAGAGTCATCTTTAAATGTTAGCCAGGTTCAGAAAGCGGGAGAATTTTCTAGGTCCCTTCTCTCTCCAACCACCAAAGCCAGTTGGAGTCTGAGATAGCATCTAGGGGAGTGGAAGCAGGCAAGTGAGTAGGAAAGCAATCAATACTCACTTCCCAGGAAGCGGGGACCCTGCTGCAGCCCGCCTCAGCTTGAGGGGCGGGGAGGAACCAGAAGTTTGAATGAAGTTGGAATCTTTGGCTATTACACAGGACTGACATGCTAAATGTCAAATCGGTTGTGTTCTGAGACTTAAGTGACCAGTGGACTGGCTTATTACACAAAAATAATCAGAAAACTTATGACACAATCCAAGATTTCATTCAGAAGTGTTACAACATATCCCGCAGAGGACATGTAGATGGCCGCCTGGCACATGAACAGATGTGCCACACCACTAATCATCAAAGAAACTCAAATCAAAACCATTATGAGACATCACCTCACACCTGTCAGAATGGCTATCTTCAAAAAGAACATGAGTAAGAAATGTTAGCAAGTATATGAAGGAAAGGGTACCCTCATATACTGTTGGTGGGAATGTACATTGGTGCAGCCTCTGTGGATAACAGTTTAGAAGTTCCTCAAAAAACTAAAAACTGAACTACCATATGACCCAGGAATTTTTTACTCCTGGGTATATATGTCAAAAACACCCCATGTAATTCAAAAAGATGCATGTACTCCAATGTTTATAGCAACATTACAGTAGCCAAGATATGGAAGCAACCTAAGTGCCTAACAACCGATGAATGGATAAAGATGTGGTCCATATAAACACGGGAATATTACCTAGCCTTAAAAAGGAATGAAATTTTGCCATTTGCAGCAACATGAATGGACTTGGGGAGCATTATGCTAAGTGAAATAAGTCAGAGAAAGACACTCTATGACATCACTTATATGTGAAACCTAAAAAATGAAATGAATGAATATTACAAAACATAAGCAGACTCACAGACCACAGACCAAACTAGTGGTTACCAGCAGGGAAAGAGAAAGGAGGAGGGAGATATGGGGTAGGGGATTTAGAGGTACAAGCTATTAGTTATAAAATAAGCTACAAGGATATACTCTACAATATGGGGAATATAGCCAATATTTTATAATAACTATGAATGGAGTATAAACTTTAAAATTGTGAATCACTGCATCATACATCTGTAACATATAATATTGCACATTAACTTTACTTCAATAATAAATAAAAATTTAAGGAATGGTGAATGACAAAAATGAAATGGAATCATTGAATAGAGAAGGGCTGGGAGCATAGACTGAACAATGAAGGAGGAAAGAAGTTAGAGGTTGGGAGGGTTGGAAGAGACACAAAAATATCATTTTGGTGAGTAGGAAAATGAACTTTCTAGGAAAATGCAAGTAGGATCATTAGACTATATTTATAGCCCATTTGAATTTTGTGGTTATGAAACTGAAGTGAGACCAGCAACTGTCTGGTGCAGGAGCAGAGAGGGTAGAGATTTGGGATTAAATGGAGGTGTTTAAGGTTCTACTGGACATGTAGGAGGCAGGGAGAAGGTGGCAAAAGAATTGAATGTGTTCAGAAGCATGAGATTATCAAGATATACTGTGACGTCAGAGTGGAGACAGAGAGAACGGGAGTGATGGAAAGTCAAAGGGTGGAAGTCCTATAGCATTTGCGGAAATATTTAGGGTAGAGGTAGTAAAGTAATCATCATGGAGAGGGGATAGTTGGCAGGATTATAAAATTGGTATTGTTGATGGTGATGACCACTGAGTGGGTGGGGACTGTAGAGCGGAGGATGTGTCCCTTGAATCTGAGAAACCTGTATGTTGGACAAGCCCCTCTGGAACTGAGAATAGGAATAGGGTTGTCAATAGTGAGCCAGAGGCTCTGGCATTAATGAAAAAGGAGAATAACCTCAGACTGTCACTGCAGAGTTCCGTGGGTGGATTAGAAGCAGGGGTAAATGGGGCCAAAACTAGGGTTAGGCAAAAGAGGTGCCAGGGTGCAAAATGTGAGGAGGTGCCCACTCTTGGGTTTATCAGGTGCACAACAGGACTTGAGAATGAGGACATCCCTAAATATTGTGCCCAGGGCAACTTGCTTGCCTCACTCTGTCCCCACCCTGGTAGACAGGACTATAGGGAAACGCACAGCCCCTGCAAGAGGGGAGGAGGTAAGCCTACTTCTCTGTACCTATTAGGAAAATATCAAAATTATTGTGTGTGGGCTTCTTGAAGGGTGCCCCAGCTTCAGGGAAGTGATGACTATGGGTACCTTGGAAGGAGGGGTTGCTAGATTTAACTAGACAACATCTTTTCTGCTTCAAGATGGCTCAGGATTCTCCAGCAATATATTCAGAGTATCTGCCCTGGTATCTTCCAGCTGTGGCACCTTCAGGATTTATGGCAATGTTCATGCAGAAGGTAACTTCTCCCTACGCTGCTCCCATCCATAACTAAAGATGGTGGGGGAAAAAGAGCTGGGTCACTGCTCGCCCAAGAAAGAGACCTCCACCATGCAGTCTTTTTTCTGGGATGCCCACCAGCCTGACTGTGACTTTCTCAGAGCTGTACTCGGACTGAGGTTGTTGGGCTGCATCCCGCAGGCCTGCAAGCCCTGTGCTTGCCCAGCTTTACGACCAAAAGGAGAGCCCAGAGTCAATGACAGAGACGACAGTGGTTTAATGGATGGGGAAGTTCACACGTCTAAGGCAAGGTCCTGGAGCGACTCACCACCATGTGCAGCCGAAAGAGGGCCGGACATGGCAGCAGGTGTCACTCCAGGGGAAGGGGAGGGGAAAATTGCCAGTTATAGGGGGAACTGACACCAGGTGGGCTCATCAGTTACCAGGGAAACCAACGAGAAGCACATCCCCATCACCCCTTTGAGAAGAACCATCACCAGCTGGGGCCTGGAGGCAATGCATACTAAAGTGATAGGGTACAGGTGAAGCAGGCACTGGTTAGGCAGGGGATATAGATGTAAAGAGAGCAAGAGAACGGCCACTGTGAGTGGTTTGACCATACACTCCACCCCTGCATGACCCTTACAATCTTGGCTCGCCCCTCTTCTGCAACATCCCTGGAGTCAAGTGTGTAGAGGGCACTGCATGGGGAGGGGCAGTCTCTGGTTTTAAAAGGAACATTCTGGTGGCCCGGGCAGGAATCAGAATTCCTAGTACAAGTCTGCCACCCCATGTTATTGTTGAGCGCCAATAGCGGTGAACCCTTTAGGTTTCTCCAAACAACAACAACAACAAAAGAATTAACCCCGCTAGTTGGACTTGTGTGTCCAGAAGTCAACCTATTCCATTCCACACAGCATAGCCCGGGAGGCGCTTCTGGGGCAGTCACGTTTACTGACGTATTGGCATGTGAGACGGAAAGGCAGTTAGTGTCCTTCCCCCCCACTGTCAGTCATCCTCAAATAGTCCCAGTAGCCAGATCAATTTTTCATGAAGTCCTGAGAAGGACAACAAGAGCATCTCACTGGAGACCCAGCGATTAGACTCATTTCGCAGTGAAGTCATCATTGTGCCTCAGTCCTCAAATAGATTCACCCTTCACCCAGATTATGGATGAAATGTAAGCCATCTAACAGGCCCAAGACAGGAGAAATTATGACAACTGAGTAAAATACAAGCAGTAACCACCTTCTGAGAGAACACCACACTTGCCTGTGGTTTGTCCAGGTCTGCAACACAATTCAGAAAACTCTGTTTTTCAATTATACAGGAATGGGTCTGAAATCATGTCTACAGTGGCCACCTGGTTTTACTTTGGATGTCTGAACCACAAACTCCATTCTGACTTTCAAATGCATTCTCTTCCTCAGTGGCCAAAGTAGATGTAAATGCACATCTGATAGGCCACAAAATAGGCCACTTTGGTCACTAAAATTTAAGTTAAACCATGTATAAGCCTGCTGACTTCCCCCAACCTCAGAACTGCAGATTTTTCCATCATGTCCCCCTTTGACCACAAATCTTTCAATAGAAAACACTGACAATCAAAGTACTTGTCCTGTAATGTTGGGATCCTGGCTCCCACTGCAAGTTCAGATCATGCCCCTCGGTATAGGACCCTTTTATATTCATCTTGTCACTCACACTGCGGGAAAACTAATCAGATCTCATTAGTGGGCTCAGAGATATGTTAATGTAGAAACACCTTAGAGGCCATACATTTTATCACTTATACCCAGTTGTCACACAAGCATTGAACATGTGCTTTCAGCAGCAGACTTACAAGCAAGCATTGTCACACATCGCAAGGAGTTATACTCTGTGACAACTCCATTAGATAATTTTCTTCCTTTCCTAAACATCAGGGTGTAAATACGGCTATCACAGTAACTTTCATAAATCTAGACCTCAAATAACAGCACTGGAATTTAACATCCACTGAAAAATAATATTATTTTCTCTGAAATTACCCTCATCTCCATCAAACACAGCCAAATCAAGACTAATTGGTTTGCAAAATAAGTCTGGTTAATTGATAATTCGGGCTCCTCTGAACCAGCTGTGGTAGAACTCTTCAGAAGGGGTATCAGACAGGCAGTCTTTTCCATTATCCTGATAAGGCTGCTCAGAACCCAAGAGCCTCCAATTTACGGAGGAACCAGGCAGAGAGAAAACAATTTCAATTCTACCCACAGGTGTAGTTTATGAAATTGCTGCAAGTCATATTTAACTTGATGGTGAAGACTCCCCTTTTTCTGGAAAACACAGATTAAAACCAGTAATATTCCAGAAAAAAAAAAAACGCATAAAATTAGAGCCATATTCACCAGTTCACTCAGTAACCGATCCTTTTGTTATTTTTTTATGAAAACATCAGGGCTTTCCTTAGGATTCTTTTAATTTCATACCCAGGCCACCCCAGGATCACTCCCGCAACTTTCAGGCCCCACATTCTAGCGGATGGCCCCACAATTTTCCATTCCCCAGCCTGTATTTCCCCACATCTTGGCACTCACGGGAGTTTCCTCGGTTTCCTGGCTGCTCTGATAATTGTCAGGCTGCACTCCGAAGACCAACAAGCCCTGTACTTGCCCAGCTCAAGACCAAAGACAGAGCTGGGAGTCAGTAACAGAGACTCAATGGACCTGGGGAGCTTACGTGCCTGAAGCAAGGTCCTAGAGCAGCACCTCACCTGTGTGTAACAGACGGTCAGATGTCAGGCAGAACATGGTGGCAGCCTCCACTTCCGGGGGGGAGGGGTCAGTTACCAGTTATAAAGGGAATTGATGCCAGGTGGGCTCATTAGTAAAGTTACCATGGAAACCAGCGAGGGGCACACGCCTCACCGCCCCTTTGATAAGAACTATTGCCAGCTGGGGCCTGGGGCAAGTACTTGGGAAGGTCAATCAAGGGCATAGGGTACAGGTGAAGAAGGCACTGGTTGGGCAGGGAATGTACAGAGAGTAAGAGCACAGCGAACCTTGAGTAGTCTGAGCATACAGAATTTCTTCCTGTCTCATCTCCCTTCCTTCCCTCTCTCCTTTCGCAGTGTCAGAACTGCATCATATAGTCTTTTTTTTTTTTTTTTTTTT
>PVHT021183699.1:23987669-24062943 GCA_004024745.2 Catagonus wagneri
GGTACCCGTCAGAGGCTGGCTCAGCAGGCGGGCGTTTGTTCGGCCCTTCCGCTGATGCTTTCTCGTCTGTTGGGGCGGGCGGCAGCGGCTGGCGCCGGCCCCGCTCCTCTACGAAAGCTAGCTCCGTGTGGTCGCGTACTGCTCCGCCCGCCAGAGCTACCAACTCTGTGGGCTGTGCATCATATAGTCTGAGGTTTTCTTTGCCAACTCCTACTACCCCTCCCCTTTTATTCTTCATATATGTTTCTCCCAGTAAATCTCTTGCACATTCAATTCTGACTTACCTCAGCTCTTGGAGGACCAGGATGGACACAGTGGTCCTTGCCCCATCCACAGCAGCATGTCACGGGAGAAGTGTGTCTTAGACTGTAGATTCCCTATGGGAGAGTTCCAGAGAGGGATTTTGAGAACTGGTTGCTGCAGGAAATGTTTGAACTGGCAGAATAAAGACATCTAGAGGTGCTCTCTACTATCCTCGAAGAGATCTCTATTTAGAAAGATGTAGAATTTGTAAAACATGGTGCAAGTCCAAAGAAGGGATAGTGGGTGACTTAGGTAGACATCACAGTTCACACATATGATGTCACTGGAATGAAGCCACCAGTTTGACCCCTTACTTATTTTTCAGATTTCAGGAGAGAGCTTTGGCTTGCTCATTGACTTCTTTTCTTTCTTTCTTTTTTTTTTTTTGGCCGCAGTCTCAGCATACAGAAATTCCCAGGCTAGGAAACAAACCTGATCTGCAGCAGTGACCTAAGCCACAGCAGTGACAATGCCAGATCCTTAACTGCTAGGCCACCAGGGAACTCCTGATTTCTTTAATGGGAGAGACAACAAGGGGGAAGCCAGAGAGATTCTCCCAAATCCTCTGCTGCTCTGAGTGGCACAAGCCAAGCTCCTTGTTAACTGATGGCCACTTAGTACAATGCTGTGTTCCAGAAAAAGTCACCATGACAACTTCTGGGTAAAGTCCCAGTTTGGTGAGTCTTCTTGCAAGCTGTGGAATGCCAAAGCAACCTAATGCAATCAACTGGGTGATGGATAGAGAACTAGGAGGGGTGATGACAACGCCGCTTATAGGCAGGACCCTTTGTATACCTTATATAAGCTAGGGGAAGTGATTCCTTTCCTGCAGAGCTTTGTCCAGGAGTCATACATAGCAAGCCTGCAGATGGCATGATGGGCACTAGGCCTGCATGAGAAAACAGCCTCCTAATTCTGAGCAGAGGGATAATTGGAAGTTTGTCTTAATTTGCATTTCCTCAAATCAGGAGCTGAGACAAAGATCTAGGGGAAGGTAGTTTATCTCAGAGGTAATTCTGAGAGGCAAAAGAAGCAGAGATAGAGAATTAGCTAAGGAAGGGATAAAGCTGGTTAGCACTATGGGCAACTGGGCAGGGCAGGGATAGAGCGAGTCTGGAAAGTGGCCCAGGGTATAAACGTTAAGGGAGCACTTACTCTCAGGATTGTGAAAAACTGGCCTTACAACTAGGACTCACTTTCTATGGATTCTCTAAGAAATCTGACTCAGAACTATTCCTCCACACATGGGGGGCTGGGGGTATTTATTTATCTTCCTACTCTTGTCTTGCATTGGTTGAGGACTGTCCTTAAAGATGTTGCCGTCTCTCCTTCTTTCTGCACTTCTGGGCTGCTGTGCCTGTGTGGGGGAAAAGCCCAGTGGCTTTGGAAAAAAACCCGAGACAAAAAGCTGCATCATTCTCTTCAAAGTCAGAGGAGGCAAGAGATGTGGTGTGGGGCACTATTTGCTGCTACAGGATCCGGCAGTCGGATCAAAGCATGGTCTCCCAGAGTGGAGTCTGGAAGAGCTACCCTCTATCCTGACCACCAAGGTTGTGTCCAGGGAGGATCCTGCATGTGGTTAGATACACCTTTGCATGTGAAACACAATGTTGCCCACCCAACACCTCCATTATTCTCAATGGGGGAGGGGCACAGCATTGCCCTATGTGAGGACCAGCCTGGGACACAGTGTAGCTGGATGTGTTCTCTAATTTTCTCCCCTTTTTTCTTTCTGCTTCTTTCATTTGTCAGAAAGCGTACTTTTTCCCCTCCATTAAACCTCCTTGGTGAGTTCAGGAGGGCAGGAATATTTATTCCCATTGTATAGACAAGGAAGGTTGTTCAGAGGAGTTGTGATATGTATGCAAGGGAAAGTCTGGAATCAAGGTGGGATTTTCTGCCCTCATCCAGAGCTTGGTCCAGAGCACCATATTGCTTAGCCAATGAGTTGAGTGTTTCTCTGTGGATCATTTGCATACATCCTCATTTTCCAAGTGATTCTGGGGCTCCCTGTTCTAACTACAAGAAGCATCATTATTCAACAGACACATGTACGTGTACATACACACCTTTATATTGCTTTATGATTTGATTAAATCTGTAAGCAAGAGCAGCCATATTTCTAAGAATCACTTAACTCACTTCTGGTAAAAAAAAAAAATGAGTCAGGAAAGAAAAAGACTCTATACATTCCCCTTTACAATTTGTTACCTTTGTGCAATGAATCATATTGACCGAGTTTTGTTGTGGTTTTTAGTTCTTCTGTCAGAACTGGCATTTTAAAGGGTTGATGGTAGACATGAACTTTCCTGGTACAGATTTGATGCCCACAGGCAAGACCTACCTTGCTCTGCTTGAACTCACTTGGCTGATGATTCATCTGGGGCATCTCAGGAGAACACACTTCAAACACATTTCCTCTTCAGGCAATATATAAGTGATTTTCCTGAAACAGAGTACATTACTGATATTTGGGCCCTAAGAGCATTTGTCTGGAGGAAAAGGACTTGGACCTGTCACCAGAGATGGATTTGGAAGCTGGCACCCTCATCCATGCTATGGGGGTTCTATCTGAGCACTTAGTACTTTTCATCAATGTGCATGAGAGACTCAAAAATCCATAGTTCAGTCGCCATTTGGCACAACCCCTTTCTTAATCTCTCTGCTTTAACTTCCTGTACTTTGTCACTGTTGCCAGAGGGATCACTATAAAACATGAATTTAACTTGAAGCTTGTAACATGCATCAGGCATTTTTATCCTCCTAGCTTCCTTCTTCCATTTGGTAACAGTGCCTTAAATTTTGGGGAGGGGACGTGAGGAGTGGAAAGAGGTAAATGACTGCAGTCTTGCTGGAGCTACCGATCAAAATGCCCTCCCGTTTTCTTGGGGGAGCTGAGCCAATCAGATGCTCTCTCCTTGGAATCTGAATCCTAATGGACAACCCCCCCACCCCCAAAATGTAGGAACTGACTGGTCCTGGCCTCATGAAGAGATTGTCTACTGGTGCCCAGCCTTGGCTGCTATACTTGCTGAGTGTTGAGCATTTAGGTTCCATTCTGAGCTTTCCAATAGCCTTCCAGTAAATTCTTTTTATGCTGGAATGGGTTTCTGTTGCTTGTGACCAAATAACTCCTACCAACAGAGAAATTGATATGAGACTGGTGGTGCTATTAATGGACCTTAAAGTGTGGCTTTGGCCAAGATGAGATGGGGTAGGACACTGAAAATCCTCTATCCCCAAGTCTTAAACTGGAAATTTCTACTATACTTTTAGCTATAGCCTGTTATATCTGGAGAGTTACACCACCTACCTCTCGCAGCAGGAGTTTAAGGACCTTCATAGAAAAGTCTAGAATTTGGAAACATGTTGGCTGCTTTTCACAGGCTTAGTAAAGACACACACACAAAAGACAAACTTTGCCTAAACTGGCCCATATGAGAGCAAAAAGGGAGGCTTTTTCTGGCTATGGCCAGCAATCCAAGGTCTTATAGATCTTATCTGCCTTGGAGAATGGAAAAAAACAAATTTCTGTCTCAAGCTAATAATGGTGGAGAAAAGGCAGGGAGGTTGGAAAGAGCAATGTGCTGGAGCCAGCTCATACTGACTCAAATCAACATTTCTTCCCAATTTTGCCTTCAGGGATGTCACATCAGTAGCTTGACATGGGCCATGGTGGGAGTATTTATATCAGATAAATCAGAAAATGCTACAAATCAGGGATTTCTTTTCTCTCCTGAGAAGCAAATTGTTAAACATTTACCAGCATACTGATGATTGGAAACATAAAGACAGAAGTAAGAGTGGGAGCTGGGAGAAGCCTGATGCTCTCCCCTCCTCCCCTCAAAGGATCCTGTCCCTGTACTCTTACAGGGAAAAGGAAATATTGCTCCAATTTAAGGTTCTGTCAAATGGAATACAGACCGGGTTAGGTGCAGGTAACTGTGCCTCTATGCCCAAGCCATTTTTTTTTTTTCAAACAGTATCTATGTACACTGGCTGCCTGAGGCCAGGATGCAGGCAATTCAACTGAGAGGTGAAGGAGGGCAAAACTTCAATTACTAAAAAGCAGTAATATCCAGTCCTGATTCTAGACTGAAGGACCATAACCTGACAAGATCTAACGAGTTGGCAAAATGCAAGAGATAGAAATCACTCTAGTGTTTCAAGGGAGTTCTATTGCCAGAGAAACTTCAGTCCAGGGAAATAAGAGTCTGTGATTGCTCAGACTTGAAGACAGTTTCCAGGGTTCACTGATAACCAACAGAAAGTACAATAAGCTGTCCATTCCTTGGAAGAAATTGCTTTCTGGCCCTCCTATCTCATGAAGGAGCTGGTCAGTGGATGAGGAATTCTCTCAGAAGCAGGACCAAGAAATCCGTCCAATGTCAAGGCCAGCAGTACCTGATCCAGGGTATGCTGTGGGCTAGCACTTCTGGAGGTGGTTCCTCTTTTTCTATATAGAGATTTTTTTAATTAACATTTAATCCTATACTACTGTCTTTGGGATGGCAAGCCTTTGGGTACTGGGACACAAGGAGCTACCTTTGGGTTAATTAAGAAGAAAGAATTAGACAAATATTGTGAATTTACTTTGACACTGTTCTCCGTACTGGGGAAACAACCATGAGCAAAGAGAGTCCTTGCCCTCAAAGAACTTATATTCTAGTGGGAAAGACAAGCAATGAGCAAGTACATATATAATACCTCAGAGTGTGATAAGTGTTGGATGTGGCTGGTAATTAGATAGGTTGTTCAGGGAAGAACGGAAGAAAGTCTGGGCAAGAGCCATGTGGATATAATGGCTGAGGGGAAAGCGAGTTCCAAGGGCCTTTGCCCTGAGGCAAGAGCCTGCCTGGTGTGTTTAAGGAACAGCAAGCAGCAGGGAAGGCAGTGTAGCTAAAGCACAGAGAGTTGTGGGGAGATGAGGTCAGAGGGGAAGAAGGGCCAAATTTTGTAAAAGCCAAGGTAATGATGTCTGCTTGGAGTACAAAGAAGCCACAGGCGGATTTTGAGCTCTGGCTGCTGTTTGAGTATAGACTGCTGGGGTAATTCCCACCATGGTGCAGTGGATTAAGGATCTGGTGTTGTCACTGCAGCAGTTTGTGTTTATCGCTGCTGAGATGCAGGTTTGATCCCTAGCCTGGCACAGTGGATTAAGGATCCAGCATTCTTGCAGCTGTGGCAGAGCTTGAAGCTGTGGCTCAGAATCAGTCCCCGGCTCTAGAACTTCCATATGCCGAGGGTGAGGCCAAAAAGAAAAAGAGAGAGAGTGAGAATAGACTGCTGAGGACAGGAGCAGAAATTTGGGAGCAGCTGGAAAGCTACTGAAATAATACCTGTCAGAGATGATGATTACTTGGATAAAACTGATTGTTGAAACTTTCCTTTCTATAGAGTTTCTTTTTCTTTTGCACTGTAGAGCTCCCAATCCTTTTACAACTCAGCTCAGATAATCCAAGTCCAGGATGGAAAACCACAATTCAGGGCAGCAGACTTTGTGAGGAGTGAGGAGAACCTAACGTAAGCTATTCAAAACTTTATCTTGTGAGCTGTAACACACACATGGAAAAGTGCATCAGACATAGATGCTTAGCTTAACGCATGGTTATAAAGAGAACCACCTAGATGGGAAATTAGAACATTGCCAGAGACCCAGTTGCACATGCCTCCTTCCCCTGTTGGTAATCTCTACCCTGACTTTTATGGACTGATCTCTACTTTTCTTTATACATTCCCTCAACAATAGATTTAATTTTGCCTGTTTCTGAACCTCATAAAATCATATAGTACATATAGGTTGGTGTGTCTGGCTTCTTTCACTCAATATTATGTTTCTAAGATGCACCTATACTTGAACGAGGCTCTGTATCTCATCTATTTTCCTCACTGCATAAAATTACATTCCAGAAATGTACCACAATTTATTATTTTATTCTATTGCTGATGGACATTAGGTTGTTTCTAATTTGGGTCTACTATGAACAATGATAAGAAGAAATCTTGTTCATGTCTCCCAGGGCACGTGTGCATAGCTTTCTCTAGGTTTTATACCCCCCAGTGGAAAACCCAAGTCATGAGTGTAGGTACCTTCAACTCTTTTAGTCAAGTTACACTGTTTTCCAAAATGATCATGCCAGTTTCCACTCTCTGGAAGCACACTAATGTTCTTGTTGTTCTCCATCTTTGCCAACACTTGATATTTGTTAGATTCTACAAGTTTTACAGATCTGATAGATGTGTAATGATATTTCACCATGGTTTTAATCTGCATTTCTCTGATTACAATTAGAATATGCACGCTTTTACATGATTATTGGTTATTCACATTTCCTCTTCTGTGAAGTGCCTCTTCAAATCTCTTGCCATTTTTTCTATTGTATTATCTATTTTTTAATTATTTGAAGATATTAATAAAATTCTCCAATAGATAGTAGATTTTTGCTACGTATGGGTTTTGTATATTTTATCCACTCTATAGCTGGCCCTTTTACTGTTTTTCATGATATATTTTAATGAATTTATGTTATAAATTTTAATGTGGTCAAGTTTATTGGCCATTTCTTTATTCCATGTAGATAGTTTTCTATATTATCTTCTAAATGTGTAATTTGCCTTTCACATACCTGGAATTGATTTTAAGCAGAGTTTTAGGTAGGGATACAATTTTGTTTCTTTTTCTCATGAAAACACAATTGTCTTTGCACCATTTGTAGGAAGATCATCTTTTTCCTCACTGCTATGCTTTGCCATCTTTGTCCTATATTGTGTCCATATATGCTGTGATCTGTTTCCTTCTGTTATTGATTCTCAGCTAAATTGTGTTTTAGTATGAAAACATACATTATATACTTTTAAACCCTTGAAAACTTTTTGAATCTTATTGTATGGCCAAGTATATGGACTAATCTGTAAATGTTCCATAAGTATTTTTTTTGTCCTTATTTTTAGGCCCGCATCCATGGCATATGGAAGTTCCCAGGCTAGGGGTTGAATCAGAACTCTAGCTGCTAGCCCACACCACAGCCACGGCAACACCAGATCCAAGCTGCATCTGTGACCTATACCAGAGCTCACAGCAATGCCAAATTGTTTAACCCACTGAGCGAGGCCAGGGATCGAACCTGCATCCTCATGGATACTAGTCAGGTTCATTACCGCTGAGCCACAATCAAAACTCCCCTAAGTACTTTCAAAGCATGTTTTTGCAGCTTCATGATGAATTTTTACATAGTATATCCTTTTACTTTTACCCTTTTGGTAACCTTAGGTTTTAGGGGTATCTCTTGGTAAACATTACTTATTTGAATTTTAAAACTTCTGCCTGATATTTTTTTTGTCTATTTTTAGAGAATTTACTCCACTTACCTTTAATATAACTACTGATAATATATTTGTATTCAAACATATTACATCACTCTGTCTTTTCTAAGTTGTTCCTCTTGTTCTATATTTCTCTTTTATCCCCCTCCTTACCTTATTTTGTTTATTGCCTAATTATTTATTAGCATATTTCCCCCTTGTCCAACTTTGGAAATTGTGTACTGTTTATGTTCTGTTAGTGGAAACCCTGGAAATTAAGTCATGCATTCTTTTTAGGGGGTGGAGGGGTACACCCATGACCTAGGAAGTCCCAGGCTGATGACTGAACCTGAGAACCTGAGCAGCAATCTAAGCCTCAGCAGTGACAAAGCCGGATCCTTAACCTGCTGAGTCACAAAAGAACTCCAAGTCATGCATTCTTACCTAAATCTAATAATTATAAAAAATTTACTTCCCTCCTAGATAAAAATAAAGCTTTAGAACCCTTACCTTGTTCATGTCACCCCATGAGGACATGCTATTGTTGTCTTGTGTTTATCCAGAATTTTCATCATTTTCAGTGGGAGGGAGGATTCACATAGCCTGTCACTGCTGAAAATTTTGGAATTGCTTTTATTTTTTTCCTTCAACCTTCAGCTGTGTTCATTTCCAGGCTGAGGATCTGTCTTATTAATTTTATATGCCTAGGACTTGGGAAAGTGACTTCACCTTTGTCTTAAGGCAAATGCTTATCACACCAAAGTTCTACCTACATCTTCCAATCTGTGTTGACTGAATGTTCCTGATTCTTGATCATCTATGTCTGTGTGTTATACAGTTTAATGGATTAAAAATTCAGGTAGTCATTATGGTATATGCATATTTTAAAGACCCTGCAGGCTCCAGATATTCATATAGTCAACACCACTATTCTGTACTGATAAGGTATTCTCATATATTCTAGGCCAGAGAGTGGCTAGTGCCGTCCCCTGGGGTGAGGTGGAGAAGGTAGCTCTGGGTCTTCGTCTACTCTGGACCTCTCAGATTTTCTCCCCTTAGAAGTCTAGTTCCTAACTTGTAAGTAGACCACCAGGTGAACTCTGGAACTAGATTTAGCAAAATTTTCAAGGGCTAATCCTTGATACATGTATTAGATACATTTCTGAAAACTCTGTGTAAGGCAAACTGTGTATACTGCATCACTTACCCACTGGTTCCCACTAGAAGCTGGTAAATGCATCTATGTGGGAAAAAAACACAGGGTATGTTTATTTCCTAGAGCTTCTAAAACAAAGTACCACAAATTAGGTGGCTTAACATAACAGGAGTTTATTCTCTTGAAGTTCTGGAGGCCAGAAGTCTGAACTCAAGGTATCAGAGGGGCTATGCTCTGTCTGAAAGTTCTAGAGGACAGTCCTTCCTTGCCTCTTCCTTGTTTCCGGTGGTTGCCAGGATTCTTTGGCATTTTTTGGCTTGTAGCTGCATCAGTCCAATTTCTGTTTCTGCCTCTGTCTTCACATAGCTGCCCTCTCTGTCTCTCTTACTTTCTCTCTGTGTCTTCACACGGCATCCTCCTCTGTGTGTGTCTGTGTCCAAATTTACCTCGTTTTAAATACATCAGTCATTGGATTAGGGCCCACTTTAATCTAGTATGACTGCCTCTTAATTTGATGACATCTGCAAAGACCCTATTCCCAAATAAGGGCAGACTCCCAGGTACCATCAGTTAGGGCTTATCTTTTGGGGAGACACAATTCAACTCACAAACTGGGACAAAAATGTAACAAGAATATCTTTGAGAATAATATCATCTACTTAATAAAACTAGTCTGATGGTTGGGTACCTTTAATTCTTTCACACTACACTGTTAAAGTAAGCCAGTCCCCAAGCTCTCTGTCCATCCAGCTGTCTTATAAACACTTGGGCAAGCATCCTCTCTGAGGGCATTTTCATTGGGTGCATGAGATTTAGCTGTTGAAGAAGCTGTACAGTCAATATGTGTTCTCTCTGGTCCAGTGGAACTAGGAAGGAAGAGCTATTTTGTTGAACTCAGCTTTTAGAGGCAAACCAGCCCTCCAGAGAACAGCTGATTTGTACTGGGTCAGCCTGTGCCCCTAGCTGTTTCAGCATCATCTGATTAACCTGCATCTGTGGGTGCCTGCAAACCCCAACAAGCAATTTGAAAGCCTCTTTGGCCCCTGATGGGTCAATTGCGACAGAGAAAGGAGAGCAAGGCCCTAGAAAATCTATGTCCATGAAGCATGTAAGGTGGACGTGCCTTTAGGCTTTGTGATTAAATAAACGGAAAACCTTATAAAGCGATCAAATACATATCAGTGAATTGACCTGGTCCTTGACATCGTGGCAGGGAATGTCCTAAGAGTTAACAGAAGATTATGTTACTCCTTGTCATTAAACTCCTTTATGTTGCCACATGAACTTCTCATTCTCCTTCATCTTGAGACCTGCCATGTGCCTTTCATCTCCTGATAAACCCAGACTCCATCCACTGCATAAATCCAATGACTCTTTTGGGACTTAACACCCATTATGTCTTGTACTTAGAGCAGAGTCTCTCATATAACAGGTACTTAATGACACTTGTAGAATGACTTAAAGAAAGTATTGGCCATACCTTTGATCTCCCAGATCATCTTTCTCAAAATGTCCCATTTCTTTTGATTGTATTAATTACAGACTCCTGGCCAGAGGAGAATATGAAAACTTTCCTGTAAGCTGTGAAACAGGCTCTGGAATATATTCAAAAGCTGCCTTTTGGCTACACAACAGAAAGGCCATTGCCACTTCAGAAGAGTGTTTTTATCATCTGAATTGGGACTGGGCACCATTGTGTCGTACAACAGGAAATGCAAGGGCTGCAGAGAGTATCCATTCTGCCCCCTGCCACTGCTGGGAAAGAGGGCCAGAGGGGAAAACACTTGGCCCAGGTCAGCCAGGCGAGCAGTGCAAGAGTCTGGATTAGAACAAGTTCCTAGGCCAGTGCTGCTTCCTGCCCACCCAGCCTTAAGCACAAACTGCAAAACATCAGGAACCATGAAAGCGAAGAAATGATTTATGACCCTTTTTAAAAATGATGCTTTAACATATAACACTGGCTTTGACATATCTTCAAAATATTACTTTTAATAGATATCTCAAAGGCTTTTCATGACATAGACCACGGGTGCTACCCAGGGCTGGAGCAATTGTCTGGTAGCTCTTAACATGCAGCCATGCAAAATCCTAAATAACACTGCCAATCTCTATGTGGTGTTTCATGAAGGACGACCTTGGACCTTCAGCAACATCTGTACCATGTATCTTTGGAAATTCTGGTCCTGAGATGTTTGTGTCGGTAAATATAAGTTCTGGTCACCACCAAAATAAAAGGACTAGGGGTATTTCCTGGAAAGTAAGGGAACCCACCATCTGATATTGAAATTTAAAAGGGAAGTCACGGTGGAGATGCCCTTGGCCTCTCTGGCTTCTCCAAAGGTGGACACCAACTGCATTCCCTGCCCAGTCCTGACAATGTGACCAGTGGCATGCACTGGTGAGGTGGTGGTGGTAAGTTGTCACGGAGAAGAAGAACATATCAGAACTGGACATGCCCATGTTGGAGTGTCCTCATTAGGGTCCAGCGGTTTCCTTATTGGCAGCCTCACTTTCATGTCGCATTGAGCTTGATGTGCTTAAGTTGACTTGATCACTAAGGCCTCTAGTGACACTGTCGTAGGATGGTGGGAAAGATGTGGCAGAGGCCGTTTCAGATTTGTCTGGGAGCACGTGGTTTTCATTTGCCATGAGTGCAACAAAGCCTTCATCTGGCACTGGCATGGCCTCTTCCTCGGCCCTGGGCACACCTGAGGGACTGGAGATTGTCATGGAGCGTTGTAGCACATAGCTCCGATAGGCTTTTTGGATGACAGTGGCTGATATGTCTTCTTGCTTCCACCGAAGGGTAGTTGCTATTGGTTCATAGGATGCTTTTGAAAGATTAGTTGCCATGAATTTCTCCTCCATATTTGCCTTCAGAGAATCCAAATCCCCAGATTCTCCCAAAACATTCTTGGTGAAGGCAAAGAGGATATCCAAACAGTGGATCTTGTCTCCGGGGACCAAGGGCAGGTCCATCCGGATTAATACATTTCGATTGGGTTTGGGGATTCTCAGGGGGCCAGTGAGGGTGTCTGCAAAGTCTGAGAGGGCAGAGAAGGTAATGAACTGGGTGGCCTCTGGGTCAAACTTCTCCCAAGTCTCATAGAACATGTCAAAGTCATCCTCGCTCAGGGGCTCCGTGCTCTCCTCTGTGGCCACATTGAAGTTCTCCAGGATCACTGCAATGTACATGTTGACCACAATGAGGAAGGAGATGATGATGTAGGTGGTGAAGAAGATGATGCCCACAAATGGGTTTCCGCAGTCCCCTCTGGTACTGTTGCCGAACAGGTTAGGGTCGCAGTAGGGTGGCCCCGTGTTAAGGATGGGGCTGAGGAGCCCATCCCAGCCCGCTGATGTGGTGATCTGGAAGAGGCACAGCATGCTGTTTGCAAAGGTCTGGAAGTTGAACATGTCATCGATGCCAGCCTCCCACTTGACGTAGGCAAAGTTGGCCATACCAAAGATGGAGTAGATGAACATGACGAGGAATAGCAACAGCCCGATGTTGAAGAGAGCGGGCAGGGACATCATGAGGGCGAAAAGCAGTGTGCGGATGCCCCTGGCCCCACGGATCAGCCTGAGGATGCGGCCAATTCGGGCCAGGCGGATGACTCGGAGGAGTGTTGGGGAGAAGAAAGTTCCATGTGATGTAAGAATTGCGGAAAACACCAGGCCTTTAAAAGTGAGGGGAAGTGATCTAATTAGTACTTCCAATAACAAGCCCTGACAGGCTGTCATTGCACCTCATCATCTCTGCCCCGCATGGACCTCCATGTGAGCATCTGGCACAGTGGTTGGCATAAAATAGGGGCTCAGGAAGTGTCCATTGCATAAATCCTCTCTCCCTGGAGTAAGTCTCACTCTTCCTACTCTGTTCTTATCTTTCCCTTCATCCGGGTATCTTCTTAATCAACCTCCGTGGTCAAAATCCTACCTTCTGCAGCCTAGTTCAGCTCGAAGTGATTGTATCCTACTCCACACACACACACACACACACACACACGCGCGCGCGTGCACGTGCACGTGCACACACACACACACACACACACACACACAGTCCTTTGTTTCTGTCTGTGACACAGATTTGGCTCTTCCCTGATAATTCAGCCTTTGGGCCTTGCCTTCTCTTCCACTCTGGTCCTATGTTCTGTGAAGGCCCAGACCCCCTGTGATTCATCTCCCTATCTCCCACTGCGAAGATTGACTCAGTTCCTGGCACATGGTCCCGTGGATAATTGTACAGAGCCTAGTATTAATTATAAGGGCCTGAGGAGTTGGGCAACTGGTTGACAGCTAAAGCAGAATGGCTTTGAATGGCCAGCTGTCTGCATAATGGCTTTTATTTGTTTCTTCCATTTCCAGCTGTGCTTGAACTCTGTCTTAGGGCTTAGAGATGGGATTCTTTAGGGTCAGTTACAGCCTCTCAACCCCAACTATGAACAGGAGTGTATACATCTCCCTATGTGATATCTAACTTGAAGATCTGTGAAGGTTGGTGTTGGGGATCTGCAGAGGTCTGTTAAGACCACAAAATATTAGGCAAGGCTTTCAGGTCAGACAGGATTCAAAAACACTCGGGACAAATGATGGGGGGTATGGTTAGAAGCTCTCTCTCTTTGCCAGGGTGCCCTTGACCCTTTTCCCCTACTTGTCTTTTGTCATAAGAATATGGGTTGGAAGGAGGAAGGAGGAAGGAAAAGGGAGAATAGATCAATAATTATAATTTTGTATTATGAAATCTTTATGACAGCCCCTCTCTTAAAGTCCAGTTTAACCTGGGCATTTTCCCACAGTGTGAGATACATTATGTGTCCATACAATCTAGTAAGATTCTACCAGCCACCTGGTCTACCTCTTCACACTTGTATTGGCATACTCAGTTCGTGTTTCACTGATGGGAAGGAAGAAAGGGGGAGAGAGAAGGAGGGCAGAAGCATGGCTGGTGGGTTCTTGCACTTGCTTTCAAGCTATCTCTATGAATGATTTCTGCCCAGTGAAGGGTGTTGCTGTATAGGTCATAGGAACTTGTAGTTAAGGAATCCCTATGACAGAATGGAGTACTTTGAGTATATTTTATTGCTACAGTATTGATATTGGAAGTCACATAAGCAAGCTCTCTTCCCTAACATAAAATCAAAAATGGCCTTTAGAGTTTCTCAGTTTGGAAGGCAAACAAACAAAACAAAACAGACTTCCCACCAAAAAAATCTCAGGAGCAATAGAAAAATAAAACAAAACAAAAATAAAATTAAAATCCCCAAACAACCCAAGGCTATGTTTCGGCCAGGATAGGGGGATTGATTAAATGCTGCCAAGTTGTATTTAGATGCTATTAGCTCTTGAGGATAAATCAATGGAAAATTAAATATACAGCTATGCCTTGACATGAAGAGTAAGCAGGTCAGGATATATTTATAATACAAAGTAAAGCTGGTGTGCTGGGATTTGGCCTTTATAGGGTCAAACTTTGGCTAAACCACACAAAGGCCAGGGACGATCTCTTGGTTGGTGGGAGGCGGTTTATGAAAAAGGACATTAGCCTGGTCTAAATTCAGTTCCACCATTTACAATCTGTATGACTCTGCAGAAATCTCTTAATCTCTGAGGTGCAATATTAAATGTATAAAATGAGCATAGTAACACTCTTTCACAGGTCTGCTGTGAAGCTCCATGGAGGCCAGCCCAGTGCTCAGAACTCAGCAAACACTCAATTACAGTGGGCGCTCCATTTCCGTCTTTAGCCTCTGAAATCCATTCGTTTTTCTCTGAACACCGTTAGCCCCCAAATACTGAGCTTGTCATTCAACAAGACCCAGACTAGGTCATAATAGCACTGATCTCTTGGCATTGGCCCCATGACTTTTCTATCACTCATATTCCCTAAGTGGACAGTTAAACAGAGATTTAATTCCAGACCCTTGACTTAAGAATCTCCTTTGAACAATCTCCTTCTAGTCTTTCCTTACTCTTTTGGCAACCACCTCCTTTTCCAGACTCACCTCACACCATACTACCCACTCTGCTTTGAAGGCCATAAAGATAAGACCCACTGGAAACTCCATCATTTTAGGTTCTCTTATGAGTGATTATTCCCTGTCAGCCCCCTGAATTCTGGCGATGTCTCTGCACATAGTAGGTGCCTGAATACATTTCATGGCATCAGAGAGAAAGCCAGTGGAACCTCTTCATTTCACTGAAGAGGCCAGGGCCTTTTTAAATCCACTGTTCTTGCAAAGCAGCAAATACTGAGCTCCTAAAACACAAAATGTAGGTTTTTAAATGTTTGCTTGTTGTCTCCGTGGTTTTGAAAGAGCAGCCAAAACAACCCAAGTAGGGGCTGGGTGTCTCCACCACACGCGATGTCCACTTACTCAAAATGGAGAGGACGACGACGATGAAGTCAAATACATTCCAGCCATTGATGAAGTAGTAATGCCTCAAGGCGAACATCTTCATGACACACTCGCCTGTGAAGACGGCCACAAAGAACTGGTTGATTTTGTTCAGGACTTTTGTCTTTTCTTCGCTCTGCTCATCAGTCTCCACCATCATAGTGATCATGTTGAGGCAGATGAGGACCATGATGATAATGTCGAAAGTTTGCTTGGTCACGATATCAAAGACAAAGCCCTGATACTTGTTCTGAGAAAACAAGAGAGGGTACATGAGGCCTTCAGACCAACATAAACCAAGTATCTAGAAAGGTTGTGTTCTTCACAGACAGGTTTTGAAAGTCTGTCTCTTTGGTCTCCCTCACACTCCACATCCAAACAGAAGCTGAGCCCTGTCCTTAACCCTTTTAAAATCTCACTCTTAGTTGATTCTACCTCATCGCCTCAGTTGAAGTTCCCATTGCTTCTTCTGGCTCCATGAAGTCATCAGGCATTTTGTCCTTGTCCATGCTCTTCCCTCAACTTGAAATGCCCTTCCAGTCCCTTCTCTTGGCCATCTAAATCTCAACTGCCTTGCATAATCCATGCCTTCTAAGCCCTACTTCCTCCAGGGAGACTTCCTTAATCACATTAGACCACAGAGCTCCATCCCTTCTTTGGGGTCTCACAGCCATTAGGGTCAGTCTTGAATTCTAGTGTTTCGGGTACAATTTTCTTTTGTACTAGTCAATAAGCTCTTTGAGGATGGGGGCCAAGTCTTATTTAACTGCATTCCTGCAGTGCCCTGCATGGAGCAAGAGTTCAAGAACTGCTTGAAAAATTACTTACTTGAGAGTAAATTCAAGTGTAGCTGTATAACTTATTCCTACAAATGTTCTTTTTAGTGTTAGGGCTGTGCAATTATTTTAGCAAGGCATGGCGTCAGGTCTAGGTTGTCTGCATTCTCAGAGGGAAGCAGAGTGGCCCCAACAACCAAGAGATCATTTGGTGTTTTTAGGGTGTTTGTTAATTTAAAAAAATTTTTTTTGTCTCTTTAGGGCCACACTTGCAGCATATGGAGGTTCCCAGGCTAGGGGTCAAATCAGAGCTGCAGCTGCCAGCCTATGCCACAGCCATAGCAACAGGGGATCTGAGCCATGTTTGTGACCTACACCACAGCTCACAGCATCGCCAGATATTTAACCCACTGAGCTAGGCCAGGGATAGAACCCACATCCTCATGGATACTAGCCACATTCATTACTGCTGAGCCACACCGTGAACTCCAATTATTAGGGGGTTTAAAATTTTTTTCCTGGTATGGCCTTCTAGTCTCTCCTGTGCAGTTAACATCTTCTTGCTCTGTTGAGTTCTTGATTCCAGCCTCATCCTCCACCCCCAGCGTCTCTTGGCTGCTTCTGAGCTCTGTGGAACTTACCTACCTTAATCTGCAAACCTCTCCTCCTGCTCAAAGGCTGATCATTCTCCTCACCCCACGGACCCCATGGCTGCAGGTGGACCTGAGGTCTCTCTTGTTCCTCACTGTTACCCCCAGACCTTTGCTTGTGTCTTGGAAAACCCTTCCTCTTCTCACATCTGCATCATCGAGTTAACCCACTTTGGTCTCCTCTTCATTACTGCCACTCACCAACTTCCTGGCCCCTCTGCTTCAGTACTGGCCACTCTTAGCTATTATCTCTTGGTTCCTTTGCTAAATCTCTAATGACCTAGTTTTTCCTAACAAAGTAAAATCTTCCTAAACCTCCTATCTCCCTCCAGCTCCCACCCTACTTCTCTCCCCATTTTCACAGTTAAATTTCTTGAAAGAGTTTTGTAATCACTGCTTCCCATTCATTCCTCAACCTACTCCAACAAAGCTTTTGTCTCCATCCTGACACTGATATGGTTCTTGTCAAGACTGCTTGTAACCTCCATGATGCAAAATCCCAGAACACTTGTTTGGCACTGCTCGCCACCCCCTCCACCTGGAAATGCTCCTTTCTTGATTGTCATCAGGCCTAACTTCCCTGGCTCTTTTCTTGCCTTTCTTGTTCCTTTTTTTTGAGTTTTCTTTACTCATCCTTTACATGTAAGAGCTCCTCAAGACTCAGCCCTAGGAGCCCTTTCCTCTTCACCCCATTCTTTCTCCCTTGGCAATCTTTCCAGCCTGTGAATTAATATGTATGTGACTTTTGCTGTTTTCCTGTTATTGGACTATCATCTCTGTGAAGGCAGGAACTTTGTCCATCTTACTCATTACTCTATCCCCAGTGTTTGCATAGTACCTAGCATGCAATAGATACTCAACAGACAGATGAATGAGTGGATGACAGAATGGATAACTCTGGATTATCCACATATCAAATAAAATTATAAAGCCACTCCACTAGGTGGATGAAATGTAATTCTGTACAACAGCCTTCCTGAACATGTACTATGTGCAGGGCTCTGCACGAGGGCTGTGAGGGAGAGAGGAACCTATTATGAATCTCACCAGGAAGCTCCCAGGAGCTGCAAAGCAGGTAGAGGGAAGAAGTGCTGTGACAGAAGCTGGTTCCTGCTTTCTGCTTCATGGTGGGGATGGTTTGCTACCCTGCAGGGGTTAGAGCAAAGAATCAGACCCAAGTGGGCCTGACTCCAGGCATTACTGCTGGCTCATGTCTTTTCTGGAATGGGGGAGGGACTGCTGAGCCAGTAATAGCTTTCATTCCCTCACTGAAAATGGTGAAAAAAAAAAAAAACAGAGTCCCATTCATGGCCACACGATTTCTAATTAAACAGAGCAAGCAACATGACTAAGTTCAGAATTTGCCCTGGACATTCAACTTCTGGGGAATGGAGCAGCTTGCTGGCTGCTCTTGGCTTAGCCTGTGGGCCGGGATCACTTCTTTGCATCCCTCAGTGCTCTCAGAGATGATGAAGTGGGTGACTGATTTGTAATATTCTGGAGCCTATGATTTTCCTATAATGTGGAGTATGTGAAACCTGCTTTTAGTGATTTCTATAGTAGGCAATGTTACAGAATAAAACTTACCAGTCTTATGGAAGTCTTAGTCTTTGTTATGGATGAAGCATAAGATTTAGAATTTGGGCTTCACCCGCAGCAAGGAGTAATGTGTATATGCATGTGTTGGAGGTCCCTATGCCATCCAAAGCTGGCCCTGCCATGAACTGGCATTTATGCACCTTTGGAGCAGGGTCCTATGCCAGTGCTCAGCTTATCTAACCAGATCAGCCTGTAGGACCCCCTCAGGGAAGATGGGCCTTCCAGCACCAGTGATCTGTTGAAAAGGAGGCTGGACCTAGGAAAGTGAGTCAGGTGCAAGTGGGAATTTCTTTTTTCGTTGGGTGTCTTTCTTGGCTATGGACTTCATGGAGGGCAGATGATCAGGCTTGTCCTACTGGGTGGTGGGTGCCAAGATGCTGCCTGCCACATGGATGCTAGCCAGCAGCTAGGATGGGCCAAGGCTTGTGGGCCCTGGAGAGCAGCCAGATGTAGTTGTTGCTTGGACCCTGTCCTGCTAGTTTCCCTTTTGGCATCCCTAAGCCTCAAAGTCTTGTTTAAATGTTCCAGCCTTGCCTCAGCTATGCAAAGAGGAACAAAGGAAAGAATATTCACCATGCTTGGACCAGAATATTAAGGAGAGAGGCGTGTTCCTCCACTAAAGCTGGTACAATGCTGATAGCTAATTAATAGTACACCCACTCCCATCCAAGAGACGGCTAATCTCAGGAACCCAGCCAGGCCATGAGGTCTCATTTCCTTTATCCATGTGGAAGACCTCCTCCAGCGCCAATCTTGGAAGACCTTGGTTATGGTTTAATTAGTAGTCATGATGATATTGTTGCAGGTCTTCCTGCCCAGCCACTGACTTCCACTCCTATTTCAGTGCCTGGAATTTCAACACTCAGTTCCTACCTTTCTATTAAGATAGTGTCCTTTCCTGAGTTCCAGTCATGGTGCAGCGGAAATGAATCTGACTAGGAACCATGAGGTTGTGGGTTTGATCCCTGGCCTCGCTCAGTGGGTTGGGGATCTAGTGTTGCTGTGAGCTGTGGTGTAGGTCGCAGACGTGGCTTGGATCCCGCCTTGCTGTGGCTGTGGTGTA
Source organism: Catagonus wagneri (assembly GCA_004024745.2). Lineage (NCBI taxonomy): Eukaryota > Metazoa > Chordata > Mammalia > Artiodactyla > Tayassuidae > Catagonus > Catagonus wagneri. The sequence continues at coordinate 24,006,917 of PVHT021183699.1, forward strand.
GGCTGGCAGCTGTAGCTTCGATTTGACCCCTAGCCTGGGAACCTCCATATGCTGCAGGTGCGGCTCTAAAAAGCCAAAAAAAATCACTCTATCCCAAGGAAATTGTGCTCCTGGAGGGGAGGAAGCTATGGTTGCCTATGGGATTGGCTGATGAAAGGGGAGAAGCTGAGATGTTATAGAGATTGAGCAAGTGTGAAGGGAAAGGTACAAAAACTGTTATGATTTTGCCAAGGGTTGCACCTAGCATAAAATTCCTTGGTGTCTGGTCCAAATGTGGATTTAATACTAGTCTAGCCACCAGTAAAGGCCAACAGGAACTCAGTTTCTTGTTTCTTAGCAGGTCTTAGGATCCTTCTCCCATAACCCCTCTGAGTGGCTGGGCTCAGCCGTTCACCTACATCCTCTGGTTCTGAACCTGCTTCTGTCCACTGCACACTGGGGGGATGTCCTGGAGCCTCAGGGACTCTCCTTCAGCCTAACTCAACCCAGTTACCTTGAGTTTGTGGGGGCTTTCGAAGGAAACCTCTACCTCTACAGAGGTCTGTACATCCTATCAGTCTCCATTAGTAACACTTATCAGAACTGAGAATAGTAATAAATTCATGACCACTGTTTCCAAGTAAAGTGTGTGAAAGGTCTTAGCATTTTTCCCCCTCCTGTGAAAGTTTTCAAGATTTTGTGCTCATTAAGTCTTTAGTTTGAGTTTATACAGACCCCATGCCTTGATTTAGAAATCCTAATGCCTTGGCCAACAGAATGTATGTCTCCCTAATTCATTAGGGACGGGTCTGTACCTTTGTTGAAGGTCCTTACACTTTACGTAGGGAAGTACAAATGGGATTGTGCTACGGATCTTTGTGAAGAAAGGAATCAAAGGGGAGTATGGCTTTAAGTGTTGGTCAGTCTTTAAACACTAGAGTGGGATAAGTTTTGGTTCCTATTGTGTCACCTGAGCATGACCCTGACTGGGTCCACAATCCTAAGAGGGCTGGGTTTGGCCAGTTCTCTGCCTACCTGTCCAAATGGGGTGGAATGTGGGGTGAGGTTGGTGATCCACTGCAACCTATGTCATGATACACAACCACAAATTTTTTTATTGCAGGGTTCTAACCATCCTTACTATTATTTAGCCTAATCTTCTCCCAGTCCTGTGCTAGACCACTCAGCTAGTTGGGCAACTCAGTACTTCCCTATACAGGTAGGAGATACGTTCACTTCAGAAGACCAGTTGCTTCTTGCAGACTTTTCCTCCTTGGGCCTGGGAACTCTCATTACCTCGTCCCCAAAGTCATGCAGATGTCCTCCTCCACTAAGAGCAGTAGCCAGACCCCTACCAGCACAGGCATGGATTTCTAAGACACGCTCTGCCAGAGGAGAGCTCCGGGGCTCACCAGAGGCCGTGGGATGGGCTTCTGGGGCTTCTTGGAGCCCAGCTTCTTCATGGCATTGTAGTACTTCTTCTGCTCCTCTGTCATGAAGATGTCCTGGCCCCCTAAGTGCAGAGAGATAGGGAGACACACACCACTGTTATTGCCCCCTGGGGGCAGATTTTCCCTACCACGGAAACACTTGAGCCCCACTTATCTTTTTTTTCTGTTGGTTGAAGTTGTCAATTATGACTCCAACGAAGAGATTAAGTGTGAAGAAGCCGCCAAAAATGATGAAGATGACGAAGTACATGTACATGTACACGTTGTCCTCCCACTTGGGCTGCATGTTCACCTGCTGGCAGACAAGGAGGGGCACGGAGGAGGGGGTGTCTGAGTTTGTGTTCACCTCCAAAGAACCCTGAGACAAGGACCTGGGTGCAGGTGGCTTATGTGGGAGGTGAGCCCAGGAAGCAGGAGTGAGGGAGGGGGAGGGGAGACAGGAACAGGATAAAAGCAGTACCATCACCAAGGGCAACTGGCACTCCATCTTCCAAGGACCATAGAACACACCTCAGAAGTGTGCCTCCAAGGGAAGGAAGTGAGAGCATTTATCTACAGACTCTCAAAGCTTATCTCTGAGGTTTGCCCCTGCAGACTTGCAGTCCTCTGCCCTTGAGGGGGCAGGGCTGCTGACCAAGCTCTGAGGCCCTGAGGAACGTCAAATCTCAGATGGAATCAGAAACACAGCATGTGAGTAAACTCAGGTGGGCTGAGGGCATATGGGGCAGGGCATCAGTAGTGTCCGCCCCAGTGGGAAAGGGTCTTTCCCCAGCAGTACCCATCTCCTCCACTTAGCTGCCATGATGGTGCCTAAAATTACATTGCTCGAGCCACTGCCCTCACCCTCGCCTCTGCCCAGGGAGTGCCCTCATACACAGTCCTTCAGAGGTTTCCTGATAATTTCCTTAGTGGTGAGTGGGGAAAGAACTTGAGAAGCCTAGAAGACTAGGTCAGCTTAAACAACCAGCGGAGAACCAGCTGACACTACTCCAGGGAAGGACAGTGGCAGGCTGCTGGGTGATTGCCTCTCCCAGCACCAAGGCCGCCTTCACTCCATTTCAAATAGACTAATGTGGGCAGGACGCACAGAGCAGGAGGCAATAGGCACCACAGGCTAAGACTCACGTCCCGGGAATCAACAGCCGCATACATGATGTCCATCCAGCCTTTAAAGGTTGCCTAGAAACGAGGAGCAGAAGCCACTCAGTGTCTGCACATCCATCTACACTGGCCTCTGTTTTGGTTCATCTATTTGTCTGTTTTTCTCATAGAGCATTGTGCTCCCTGGAGCCAGTTCTGACATGTCTCTGATTTCAGTGCCTGGCACACCATAGCTACGCAGGCACTAGTTTTTGAATGAATGCATGAGCAAATGGTGGAATAGAGGAAGTTGTGGGTAACTGCATGACAAAACGTATAAGCAATTGCGTCAACACAGAAAAAACAAGTGGATGAAGACAAGGGGTGAATGAATGACTGTATGCCTGGAAGTGTGAATGTTATTGACTGTCATCATTACAAGCATTATCGATCATTACATTCCACCGAGAACATAGTTTATTACCCTCTAGGAGATGATTTGCAGAAGACTGAGCATATGGCTATGCCAAATCTATTTTGTATGATTAGTGAATTCTAAGTCATCACCTGATATAGTCCCATGACAGGCACACCCCTTAATCCTATTCTTTTAGCACACATTGGTCTAATTGCACCACTGTGAGACCACATTCATCAGTAAGACCTTCCAGCCTCACAGTGTAGTCTGTAGGAAGAGAGAATAATTTCAGTTTACAGACCGCTACCACTTGCAAAATCTCCATGGAGCATCTTCTGGGAGACTGCAGACCCTCCATGTTATCGAGCAGCCAAAGGAATAAACGTGACTGATTTCAGGACTCACCACCTGCAGAAGTGCAAGGTAACCCATTGCAACATTATCAAAGTTGACCTTCACATTGACCCAAAAGAAGCTTCCAGTGTAGTTTTGACGTTCACAGTCAGATACGTTATTCACGGTAGTCCAAGGCACAAGAAGAAAGCCTTCAGTGGTGTTGTTGATGCATTTCTGAAACTTCCCTGCAAACAGGTTCACGCCCATGATGCTGAAGATGAGCCAGAAGATGAGGCAGACGAGGAGGACGTTCATGATGGACGGGATGGCGCCCACCAGGGCATCCACCACCACCTGGTGGGAAAGGCAGAAAGACCCAGAGCCCCACAAATGCCTCACCCTCTTTGGCAGATCCCACTTCTTTCTATGCTCACTCAGGCTGCTTCATGAGCCAGTGGCCTTTGAAGCAAGAGATTTGAGTTAACAAGAGCTGTAATTCAGACTCGAGAGATAGGTGCAGCTGAGCTGGAGATGGGTTTATACCTTCTCTCTAAATTTCACTCAGGGCAGGTTTTAGCATCTCTCCTCCAGATTGAGAAGATGGACAAATTCACACATACACAGATGCTCATTTAGGGGTGTAAGCATGTGTGTTGTGCTTCAGTCTTGCTTTATTTTCCCTAAATACAACACACAACATAAGAATTTATAGTGTGCTTTGGTCAAGAATCAGTGAACACCAGATTCATATTCACAACCTTGCTTATTGTAAATCAGCAACCTGAAGATAAAATAAAAGATCAAAGTATTTCAGTCATAAGCTCCTAGTGTTTGCAAAGGTACAAGTTAATTTTTCTCCCATACCCATGGCATGTAGAAGTTCCCAGGCCAGGGACTGAATCCAAGAAGCAGCTGTGACCTGAGCTGCTGCAGAGACCATTCTGGGCCCTTAACCCTCTGTGCCACAGTGGGAACTCCAACATGTTAATTTTAAAATCTTACTTTTGCTTTGAAGATGTGATATTTTCTTTGAGGCAATGGTGGAGGAAGAAAGCAAAACTTACTTTCTGTACCAGGAAATTCTCTAATTGGGAGGAAAGGGAGGAGGGGAAATTAGCAGCCCCTTGCGTTCCCAGAAGACAAGGGCTCAGGATTCCATCCTGAGGAAGACAGTGAAGCTGATCTCAAAGAATGAGAAGAGGGATGGATGAAAGGAGAGAATCCATAGAACCTGAGGACTTCGCTGGACTGGGGAGAAGATGCATTCCAGTGGGAGAGGGCTGAGCTGATGATGTCACTACACACAAACGGAGTGTCAGAAGCAAGCCTCCCCCCCCTTTTTTTTTTTCTTTTTAGGAATGCACCCACAGCATATGGAGGTTCGGAGATTCCCAGGCTAGGGGTCTAATTGGAGCTACAGCTGCCAGCCTACGCCACAGCCGCAGCAACACCAGATCCAAGCCACATCTGCAACCTACATCACAGCTCATGGCAACGCCAGATCCTTAACCCACTGAGTGAGGCCAGGGATTGAACCCGTAACCTCATGGGTCCTAGTCAGATTCATTTCCACTGTGCCACTATGGGAACTCCAGAAGCAAGCCTCCTTTGTCATGGAAACATGAAACTCAGGATGTTCTGGAGGTGTTGGCAAAAAGGACAAAAGGCAGGGTGGGGAGATTGACGTGAGAGATGCTTAGGAAGCCGTGAAGCAGGATCACCTAAGAGCAGGAGAGAGTGAGGACTGAGTCCTGATGGATGTGACTGTTGATGGTGAGAAGGGAAGAGGGCTCACAGAGGGACCTGACGGAGAACCAGGCAAGCTGGGACACTGTAGCACCGCCAAAGTCAGAGCAGGAAGCGGGGACCCAGAGCCCACCTGTGGGGGTGGGGCCTGGAGCTCAGGGTCAGCCATATGGAGGGTGTAAAGGGAGGAAGGGCACCAAATACCAAAGACCAGAGCAGCTTGGAGATAGGTCTTACCCGCATGCCTTCAAATCGAGACAGAGCTCGCAGTGGCCGCAGGGCGCGGAGGGTCCGAAGGGCTTTGATGGATGCCATATCAGAATACTGCAGCATCTTTGCTATAAGGCTTGTCAGTGAGATCTGAGGACAGGCAGAGACAAAGCACATCACCCTAGGTAGGGTTCCAGAAAGTTAGTCCTGGTAGAAGGAAACAGGAACTCCTTCCCAGCTCTTTGTCAGTGTGGCTCCCACCTTATTCTGAACCTGGGTGAGAGGTGTAGCAAGAGTTCAATCTCCTCTCTCTCATTAAAGATTTCATTCATCATTTACCTGAACCTTTGGGCAAGAACATTTCAGTCTCCCACATCACCACCCCCTGGTATGCAGATGGTTAAGCTCCTGGTGGAGTTCCCTTCCCCTTCCCCTCTAGGTCACCAGCCAGGCCCCAACAGCCACAAAAATCTGATTGACTTTCAGAGACTTGGAGAGATGCTGGCACTTCATGGGGGTTATGCTGAAAGTCTATTTTGAAGAATATAAAGTGAGTCTCAATTGTATTTGCACAGAAAAGTGGAGAGGAAAGATTCCCGGGATTCCTGGGGGGGGGGTGGAGTCTTGTTCCCTTTCAACCCCGATTTTTTTTGTGACTTTGGGTCAGTGCCTTGCTAGTTCAGGTGGCATTCCCACCCTCTGTAAAATGAGAACCTGGGACACACAGCTCTGCAGCTCCTCGGGAAGAGTGACTGGCATGGGACCATGAGATCTAGCTTTGAGAGGCTACTGAGATACAATTACTGAGTTGGGAGTCCCTGTTGTTTGGTCAGTTTTGTCTCCTTTTTTTTTTAGTGTTGGACCAAGGACCTCAAAGGACATAAATTGACATGTAAAAGTGGTCACATCTTCCAGGAACTTCAAAGGTGCCGGGGAGATTCCATGTACATTGACTTGAGCTTGCCAGAGGCTGTGACCCAGTCCTGGGAGACTCCAACTGTGCCCTGACTGGTGGGCTGAACTCAGGCTCAGCTTATCTTGACAGCTACGTGGGGGGATGTACATCAGAACTTCTGAAAGGGAAGGGTTTACACTGGGGTGCTAGAGGCTCAGATAGAGCCTGTTCTCTGAATGGTGACTTCTTTCAACAGGACAAAAAGGTAGAATGGAAAGGACCCCCTTCCCTCATCCAGGTAAGGCTCCAAATACCAGTAGGTGGAACCGGGAGCAGAAGGTCTGGGGACAGTTTCATGCTAGGCCCTGTTAACTTTTTTGTTCAGCCTCTGGGAAGTCTGCCTCCTGTATAAACTCTGCAGTTGGACATTCAGGTCCTGGAGCCTCTCCATCAAATCCCTCCCACCCAAGCCCAGCTCTACTTCCACTGCTCAGGCACTAGCTTCCCCAGTATTGCATCCATCCCATCAATTCTCCACTGCAAACTTGATTATGATCATGTTTCTCTCTTACTCCCAGCCTTCACTAATGCTAGCATTCTCAGGATAAGCTCCAGACTCCTTAGTCTGTATTATATAGCTACAGCCTGCATTTCTAGTCATATTTTGCCCGTATATCTTATCCAAATCAAATTGTTGCCTAAATGTACCTGTCTGTGCCTCTGCCCAAGGCCATCCTTTAATTGAGATTGGACACCACCAATCCTTCTTTCACCTTGTTGCTCCTGCCCATTTTAAACCCTACATCAAACGCCACCTCTTATATGACACCTTCACAGAATGGAAGCAGGCTCATGTCTCTGTGTTTCTAAGACACTAATTATTTCCAGCAGTGCTCACCACATTCTCCTCCTCATCATATGCTTATTTCTCTCTGTGTGTCTTTTCTGCTGGAAGATTAAAGTATAAATTCCTAGAGATAGGAAATTTTTATTTCTTGACTTCTGTCTCTCCCAGAGCACTTCATAAAACAATCCCATATTCAGTAGTTATAAATAAACATCTGATAAATTGAAAAAAAGATAGAAGCATGTTGGGCTGGATTGATGGAAGGAAGGAAAGAAAGAAGAAATCTTTATGGAAAGTTGAAGGAGGTTTGGATAAAAGAATGGATTAAATGATACAAGGATGGATATGATAGTTGAAAGGAAGGATGGAAAAAAGAAACCAAAGAAGAAATGACAAAATAGAGAATCATGGATAGTGAATGAATGAGATGGATGGACTGGGGAAGATGGATGGCTGGGTAAAATGACCGATGAATGAATGAAAATATAGAGAGATGAATAGATTAAAGGAATGGAAGGGATCACCGAATGGATGAAAGGCTGACTGCATGGATGAACGGAAGAGTGAATGGATGACTGGAAGAAAAAGGACAGATGAGTGGAAGAAAGGAAGGATAGATAGATGATTGATAGGAAGAATAAAAAGATGGAAAAATGAGTGAAGAGAAGGATGCTTGAATGAGTGAACAGAAGGTCAGATGACTGGATAGTTCAACAGAAAGACAAACAGAGGAGTTCCCGTTGTGGCACAGTGGTTAACGAATCCAACTAGGAACCATGAGGTTGCGGGTTCGATCCCTGGCCTTGCTCAGTGGGTTAAGGATCCGGTGTTGCCATGAATGAGCTGTGGTGTAGGTCGCAGACGCGGCTCGGATCCCACGTTGCTGTGGCTGTGGCGAAGGCCGGCAGCTACAGCTCCTGTTAGACCCCTAGCCTGGGAACCTCCATATGCCGCGGGTGCGGCCCTAGATAACGCAAAAAGACAAAAAAAAAAGAAGAAGGGTTAAGGACCAATGATAGATGGATGGAAGGAAGGTTAAGATAAATAGATGAGTAGAAGGGAAGAGGGAAAGAAGAATAAGCATGGATGGATGGAAGGAGAGGTTATGAATAGATGTTTGGAAGGAAGGAAAAAGTCAGGGTGAATGGCTTGAGAGATGGAAGGAGGGATGCATAGAAGGAAGGGTGGACGGTCAGAAGGAAGAATTAGTAGGAGGAGGGATACATGGATGAGTGGGTGACCATTTCAGGTGATCAGGGCTGAAATCTGCGAGACCTACTTAGGTGGAAGTTACTATGCCCCGAACAGGGGTGGGCAACAAGGATAAAACATTTCCCCTTCATTTATGAATAATTACTTGATACTCACAAAATTATCACCTGAGATTCAGATTTCAGGCCTCACAGCTAACCCTTGTGTTGCAGTGGCCTGATGCTGCTAGTGCACTGGTATCAGGAAAGAAGAGAATTGGGTGCACAGACCTGCTGTGGAGGACCTGCCAACACAGGAGGCTGGACAGAATGTTCTGAACTGGACCCCATCCAGCTTCAGGAGGCAAACACCAAATACAGACACATTTCCTAACACCTCTGATGTGCAGACCTTGGCACTGGTGGCTGTGGGAATGTGGAAGGCAGAGACAAACATAGCACGTGCCTCCCCCTGCCTGCAGGGACCCTCGGCCATGCAGCAGGGAAGAAATAGCTTCCATGCCAAGCCAAAACTGCCAGGGCCTGGACAGATAGAGGACTGTGTGGTTAAGAGGAGGGGGAGGTCACTCCTAGCTTTGGGGTTAGGAGGGCTTTTAGGAGAAATTTATTGGGGATGGTCTCTCCAGAGTTTTGAGGAATCTCAAGTTTAAGGCGTGGGAGGTACACGGCAAATCCTCTACTGAAGAGTTAGTGGCCACAGGTTAGTCTGAATACAGAGTTTCAGCTCACTCACAGAGCTCCAAAGGCAACCTCTGCCCCTTTTAGTGCAACTGGGGAGATACCAGGGGTGTAAACTCAGGGGTTCTCAAGCCTGTTTGCACATTGTTCATGCCTAGGAGCTTTCACAAAATACTGATGCCTGGACTCCACCCAGGACCAGTAAGACCTGGATCTCTGGAAAGAGTAATGTTCTTTGTGTTCTTGAGAGCTCCCCAGGTGATTCTAAAGTGCAGCCAGGGCAGGGGACCATTAAGTCAGGGAGAGGGTCAGTTCTCTGAGCTGGACAGTCCTCAGCATCCAGAGGTCGAGAAGCCATGTCAATGGATGCAGGGTCACGTGTCATCTTGCTTTGGATGTAAAATACAGAGGTCAGTAAGCAGTCTTTCTGGATGGAGATCTAGGAATTGGGGTTTGCCGTCATATTGGAATAATGTACTGCCTAGATCTTACCTGGACTACAGATATGCAGGGCTATTCTCAGACCCCTTGCTAAGACTGCTCTTTGGAGAAGCCCTTGGAGGCCAGACCTCCGAGCTTCCTTTGCACTGGATGCAGCCATCAGCCAGAGGAGAAGATCCCAAACCCCATATGTGCCCACTGCGCCACTCACGTTCACGATGAGAAAGTCCAGCCAGCACCAAGCATTGGTAAAATAATTTTTTAAGCCATAGGCCACCCACTTGAGCAGCATCTCAAACACGAAGATAAATGTGAACACCCTGTCGGTGTACTCCAGCAAGGCCTTCACTGTGGGCTTCTGGTCAAGGTAAAAATCTTCAAAGGCCTGGAAGGAAGGGAACAAAATGGTAGGTGGACGGCTTGGACCCCGAGCCCTGGGGCCCAGGGACAGGGAAGGGCTCAGCCCGCCCTGCCTGCAGCCTCTGGAAGAGCTTTGCTAACCAGCTTGCCTGCATCATTTTGTTTTGTTCTCTGCTCTGGGGAGGGATGATGGGGGTAGTGGAGGAGGTCCTGAAAGATATAAACCAGGACTTCCTCAGAGCCACTGGGGACACACAGCCCTACTTATACTTTGCAGGGGAGCTGAACACAAGTGAGAAAGGAAACCTTCTCAAATTGGAGTTTGGAAGTAAACCAAAGGAATTGCTAACAGTGACTTGGTTTAAAAATAAAAGCATCAAAGGACGTTCATGAAAATAAAACTCCTACATCTCACTGGTAATCAAGGAAATTCAAATGAAAAAAAGATGCCGTTTCTCTTTTATCAGATTGATGAAGATGAAAAGGCACTGGTCGGGGGAACCCCCAGTATCAGTGTGGTTGCAGAGAAACAGCTACTATCATACGTGGCTGGGGGAGTGAGAACTAGTTCAGTCTTTTGGGAAGCCAATTTGGTAATATGACTCAAAGGTTTTAGAAACCCAGCAATTCTGCCTTCAAGAGTGTGTCCTTAAGGACCCTAGATGTTGCTGGAGCCCCACCCAGATCCTGTTTAAGGGGCCAATGAGACCATCACTGCTGTGAACAGTGGCTGCTAACAGCTGGTAAATACTTCCACTGCCCGAGGACACTTCCCTGGGCTGAAGGGAACTAACTGCCTCCACCTTAGGAGATTATATGGCTCCTCTGGAGGTAGCCGCAGCCAGTGCCTGACTCTCCCCTTGCCTCAAGATGGGACAATGCCCTGATGCCCTTTATGCTTTAGAGCTTCTGTGGGATCGGGCTGAGGCTGGGATTCAGGAAAACCCAAGTCTTTTCTCAGCTTCTTTCCCTGTCCTACTTCCTTCATGTGCTCCAAACTTAGGGAGTGGCCTCCACAAACTGCATAAGAATTCTTGCCTCCAGTTCTGCTTCTGAGGCTGGACCTAAAACTGGAAATAAACCAACATCTCTGAAGGAGTGTACACAAGGCTATTCAGTGCTTATTAGAAGTGAGCATGAGGACTGGTTACACTGCAGCCATTTAATGAGGTAGGAGGAGCATATTACCGAGAAAATTTACTGAGAAATTACAGAATGCAGCAATGTGGTTTCCATTTTGTAATATTTATGTATTATATGCATAAGAAAGATGGGAAGGAAGTGCACCAAAATGTTTTCAAAGTGAGATTCTCTTTGAGTGATAGGAAAATTGGTGACATTTTTCCTTTGCATTTCCCCATAATTTTCAAGGTGTTTTTTTTTTTTGCACTTTGTCAGAAAAAACTCATGTTATTTTTTTCAAACATACTCAAAGTAAGAGCATAAGGAAGACTAAATTTGGTGCCAGCCTGTTTGGTCCCTTGGGGAAGGTGATGGGGAGGGAGGGGGAGCATTGGGGCAGGGCCAGTAGCTGGTGCCCAGTGTGAGCTCCCAGCCAGGAAGGGAGGGTGGGGGAGCAGCTGGGGATGTGGAGATGGGGAGTAGGGAGAGAAGGGAAGGGGTAAGGGGCTGTGGAGAGGAGAAAGGAGGAAAGAAAGCCGGTAGGAGCCAACGAGGTAATGAAGAAAGCATCTAGTCCTCAGCAAATGTGCTTACATTCTCATCCAACCGATGGAGGTTATCATTTTCAGCATTGGAGGGAAGGGTAAGTGTGGCGAAAGCACTGCAGGGACACTGCTGAGACTGCTATTTTGGGGAGACAATCACCACCCTGTGCCAGGGCAGTGGGCAGCATCAGACACTGCCACCCCCTCTCCACTCAGCCAAGGTGGCAGGCCAGCCTGCTCTGTGAAACTCTCAGAGCTTTGTGCCTGCTTTTCCTCTCGCCTCACAGATTATACCTTCTCACCTGCATTTGCTCCTCCCTAAGGCTGGGACGACACCCTGAGCAGTTCTGGCTCCCTCCCTGGGAAATCTGGCACTTAAGTGGGTGCCCACATAGTCCATAGACTGTTTTCAGGGAATAAACCCAGGGAGCAAGACAAGTGGAAAGAGTGGGGGCCATGAATCAAGAGGTGAGTGCTGGTCCTCCCTTAACCAATTAGCCAGGATCTGGGCAGCTCCTTCCCCGTCTGTAGACCAAGGCCTCCTCATCCATAAAATGTGGACAGCTGGGGGTGATGAGCCCCTTCCTGGGTCCACATCTACCTTGGTTCATTGGGAAGACTGGCTGAGAGCATGTAGTGAGCCTAAGCACTACAAAACATGTGCAGAGAGAAACATCCTTTCTTGTCCTACAAAGCTGGGCATTCAGGAAGGGGGTTAAGTGTCTCAACTCAGAATCTCTATGCCTGTAAGGCCTTGTTATTCCAAGTGTGGTCTAAGGACCAGCAACAACAATATCAGGTGGGAGCTGTTGGAAATGCAAATTTTCAGGGCCTTCTGAATCAGAATCTGTATTTTTGGGGGAGGGGGGTGGCGAACCCACACCATGTGGCAGTTTTTGGACAAGGGACTGAGCACATGCCACGGCAGTGACCCAAGCCTCCGCAGTGACAACGCCGGATCCTTAACCCGCTGCACTACAAGGGAACTCCCAGAATCTGCATTAACCCACTCCCCAGGTGATTAAATTTTGAGAAGTGCTGTTGTAATGGTTTGTCGTAAGCTCTGAATGAGTGATAGAGGTATTTGCAAGCAGCTTGACAGGGCAAGGAAGGACAGTACTTTTTGTACTAGGCCCTCAGAAAAGGACAATGTGTTTGGGAGATCAGAAGGTGGAGAGTCAAGGACTCTGGGATTGAATGAGAGCAAAGCTAGGTTTTGCTACTGACAAGCTGGGTAACCTTGGACAAGTCCTATAAACCTTTGAATGTCAGTTTCCCCATCTATAAAGTGGGAAGTATGCACTCACTGCTTGAAATTCATGCAGCCAGGTGTAGCAGGCCAGCTACAGGGCACCTCCAAGCCCTCCTGCTAAGGGGAGCCCATGTGCTGGGCTGTGGTTTGCCTTTCAGCCACAGGTGGGGAGACTTTTGGCCCAGGGATCAGGGGAGCCCACTGCCACAGCCTCAGGTCTTTGGATGGTGCAAGACCCCATCTGGAGGGCTTTGGGGTAGGGACCCCACTTCCCCTCACCAGTGCTCCACTGCTGAGCAGGATCATGAAGACGATGAAGCTCTCAAACCAGCTGTGCTCCACGATGCGGTTACAGGTCTTGCGCACTTGCCGGCCCACGGCCCATGGAAACTTGGAGCTGTTCACTCTGCAGCAGGGACAGTGGCGAATGCAGCCTGTGGGGAGAGGGGACTGTTGGTGAGTGATGTTCCTCTGATAAAGGAGGAGCATTTGGGCCCCAGCCCTGCATGGAAGCCACTTTGCTGGGAAACCCACTTGCCACACCTTTGGAAAAGAATTCTTTTCTGGACTATGAGAGAGGCCGGGTCCCTTTCAGCCTGCCCTTCAGGTGTCCCTCTCCACTCCTGCTCTTGCCCAATCTCACCTCCTCCCAACCATCGTCCTCCCTACAGAGGGTACCATGGTCTCCGTACGTGGTCCCACTCTGGAGGCTTGACAAGCCCTGGGCCTGGGAGTATCTGAGGGGCAAGGCACTGAGCCTGTGCTGAACTGAGAGGTCACCACATGGCTGGAATGGGGCCTGGGGGGCAGCTAGCCTGGGGGTCATGTGAAACTGGAAAGTATTTTTTCAAATTATTGAGGCCACAATTACTTACATATTATTACTCATTTATTGCACAAATGTCTACTGAGGATACAATGGGCCTCGCTGTTCCACACATTAAGGACAATGAAGAGAAAGATGCAGGTTCTACCTTTTAAGAGTCACATAGGAATGGAAGGACACAGATGTATCAGGGCCCTCCTCTGGGCCCTTTGGGGCCCAAGTCAAGAGTTTATGGCGGTGGCTGCCTTTTCCCCTCTCAACTTGCAGAGGGATAGTTTACATAACTCGGTGAGGGTTTTTGAGGGTGAGAAGGGAGGCAGAGCTCTGTTGGCCGGGTCTGACGTGGTGTAAGTTGTAGATCCCACCGCTAGGCTGCTGCCTGTTGACATTTGTGTTTGACGCTGGGCCCTCAGGCCTGGGAGGGAGGAGCAAGGAGCCCTGCTTCTCAGTCCCCCAGGGACCCCAGGTCAGGACCCCAGACACAGAGAGGCCCAGATCCGTGTTTGTTTAGCTAGATTCTGGCCCTGGTGAACGTCAAGGCTGCCACTCTACCTTCTGTGAAGCAGTCATCTGGTTCGTCAAGGTCCTCCGCCAGCTCGGGGATCTTCCTCAGGATCTCCTCATGATCCAGGCAGTCCACGGTGCTGCCTTCCGAGGAGCTCATGTCACCCACGCCCTGCAGGGCAGAGGCCCCGGCAGTAAACTCAGCTCCCTGAGGGGCCCAGTGAATCTGCACACGGTCACCGCAGGTCCAGGGCTCTGAAACGTTTCAGGCCCAGGGCTCTGAAACGTTCTAAGATGCGGCGAGAGCCCCCTTGGGGCTGGACCACCACGGCGTCCCTGGTGTTTCATTCCCTCACCAACTGAGCCCCAGAACAGTGATGCTCTCTGTGGAGCCCCAGAGGTTCAGCTGTGCGAGGCTTTAAACCTCTAGGCCCCTGATGGAGTGTTGGCAGTGGCCCGAGACACCGTAATTATACCCATAAAGACTCTCAGCCTTCACGGGGCTTGAATATTTAATCACGGAGCAGTGCTGCAGGGCCCCTGCTGCCCTCCTGGCAGCTTCAGCCCTATAATGTCTCCAGATGAATTCAATTAGGAGCTGAAGCTGCTCTCGTATTAGTAAACCTGATCGCTTGGCTAATGGACCCAAATGGTGGGGTGCGTCCCCATTTGTCACTGTCAGGCCCCTCCCTGCTTGGCCAGGGTCATGGACGAAACAAAAATAATCCCCGGCAGTGGTGTACTGAAAACACTGAGTAGAGAAAACTAACCAGGGGAGTCCTCAGAATGCCCAGTAGGAAGCTACTGTCCATGTGTGGAAGATGGCAGCCAGCACCCAGCTGAACCCAAGAGGCTGGTGTTCACGCGGGGCCCCCAGATCCCCTCTCGAGCCCCTCTCTGTCTCACCCCGCTGGGTCAGCCTTGCCCAGAGGCACTGGCTCTCCTCAAGCTGATGGGCTTGATAATTTTGGGATGAATTATATCTTCCCTATTTTTGTTTTCCTCGTGCCTGTCACCATCAGCACTCAGTGGCTAGGTGTCAAGTTAAATTCTTGAATTTAATATGGTGCTATTACAGATGCTAAGTCTTCAGAGATACCTCTTTCCATGTAGCTTGTTTTCTTTAAAGATTTGTAATGAAATCGCCAAGCATATTTTTACCTCTTATATGACATTCCTAAATCTTCTTCCTGCTCAGTCTGTGTAAGGCTGTCAATACAGCACTGGGTACAGACAGCCCTGCCCCAGCACCAGTCTGGCTTCAGCCAGAGAAGGTGATGTGGACAAAAGAAAGTGGAGGTAGGAGGGTGGGGGCTGGTCACAGGGAAGACTCCCTCACCCACAGGAACTCTGACTTCTCTCTGTTGGCTCTGAAAGATACTTAACTTTCTCTGTGGATTGTCTTTTGTTTCCTTTTTTCTTGGCTGTCATTTTCTGGGCACTTATTTCCATTTCAGGCAGAAGCTAAACACTTGACAAGCAGCATCTCATTTAAGCTTCCAAAGAATCCTACCATGTAGGCATCATGGTTTAGTTTCACAGATGGAGATGCGAAGGCTCAGAGAGGTTAAGGAACTGGTCCTTGGTCCCCCAGTTTATGGACCTTCACTCTTCCCACTGAAATCATGCTGATTAGCCCAGAGGTTAGGAAGGACTTGAAACATTCTCAGGATGAGACATGATGCTATGTGGTCGAATGCAGTCTGGAATACCCACCCCTGGCCCCGTCATCCAGCCCCACCATCCCACTGGTCAGGGTCCAGCAGGCTGTTCAGCATCTCCAGGAAGCTCACATACCTACCTCTGCAGAGCCCTGAGCAGCAGCCTTGGCTCTCCACTTCTCACCTAGGTATGGGGCCAGGTCCTCAGAAGATGCTGCATGATCTGGGCTCCTAGATGAGCAGTCCTCAGACCTCCCGACTTGCTGCACCTGCTCCTGTTAGTGAGAGAGGGTCCCAACTTGTATACCTGGGCTCCCCCTCAGCTGACCATTTTTAAGTTTGAAGAGATCTTGTACATCACAGTCTGTCAGAGCCAAGGACCTAATATATGTAATACATGCAGCTAACATAATACAGTCAGACAGATCTGTGTATAACTCTTGGTATCATTACTTACAAACTGTGTGACCTTAGGCAAAGTTATTTAACTTCTCTTATCTTCCTTTTTTTCCCATCTACAAACTTTGAGAAGGCAAGATCTACTTCATTTGGTTATTTCGATGACCAAATATGTTCATCCTTGCAAAACACTTCACACATAGTGCCCGGCTCCATAGATGTTAGCCACGACCATTATTATTATTATTATTATTTTTGTCTTTTTGCCTTTATCTAGGGCCGCATACGTGGCATATGGAGGTTCCCAGGCTAGGGGTCTAACAGGAGCTGTAGCTGCCGGCCTTCACCACAGCCACAGCCACAGCCACAGCCACACGGGATCCGAGCTGCGTCTGCAACCTACACCACAGCTCACAGCAACGCCGGATCCTTAACCCACTGAACAAGGCCAGGGATCGAACCCACAACCTCATGGTTCCTAGTCGGATTTGTTAACCACTGAGCCACAACGGGAACTCCACGACCGTTATTATTGGTCCAAGGGTTGGAATGGTAGTGAATTTGGCCCTCCAGAGGCCCCAAAGGCCCCCCAAAGTACTGAAAATGACTCTGAGTGGAGACAACCGTCACAGAGTTCATGTCCTTTATTCTGGGGATGGTGACGCTCTGCCCTTGGCTGTCACCCAGACAAAAGCATGTAAAATATGGCAGCTGATAACAGCAGCTGCTGGAAAACAAGAGAAGTGACAGCTGCAGGGGAAGGAGGCTAGGGAAGAGCTACGGTTCAAAGCACAGCTGTCTGAGGCCACTTAGTGGCCTGGCCAGCAGTGCTCTGTGTCCCCAGGTCCCACAATGAACCCTGCCTTCACACACTGCGCAGATGTTCGTGCCTTGAGTTGCTGAGAAGAGGTTAACAAGGGTTGATTTAACAGCATAAGGTAGAAAGGAACTGTGTGAAGCATTTAAAAATATATGTTACCAGAAAATGTGCTCTAAATTCTTTGGTGCCAAAAGGAACAAGTGTCATTTCCCTGTGACATCCCTTGTCAGAAAAAGCTGGATGAATGAGTCACATAATGATCACGACTCTTTAGGCTGCTGGTGAAGACGAGCCTTGCTCTTGGACAACATCTGTTCTTAGCATCTCATGCACAGACAACGGGTTGGGTGTAGCAAATGGGGAAGCTGTGTTAAAGATAATTTCAAGCACCTCCAAGTGGCCTGAGGCTCAGGCACTGTCCCTGCTCCCTGCTTACCTGGGGAATTCTGACTCCGTTTTTCAGGTTCTGCTTAAATGTCACCTCCTCCAGAAAGCCTGGCACAGCCTGTGCTTCCTTATATTAAGGGCTCTTATGCCTTGCTTGCTAACCCTGATGTTGGAAAACCTCTTTATCAAAATTTCCCTACTTCCCCCCAGCCGCTCCAGCCCTGAGGCCCCTCCCTGCTTCCTGTGGCTGTCCTGCGGGAGAACTCTCACCTGCCCTTGGGGGATCACGTCTTGCTGCGTGCTCTGAGCATCCTCCTCACCATCATCCTCCTCACCATCATCCTCCAAGTCCTCGAGGTCGGATTCGCCCTCAGCAATGGGGACAGAGACCCATATGCTAGGATTGGTGATGAAGTCACTGTGATCATCCCTGGGGCCTCTGGGAGCCGAGAGCCCTCTGGGGTTTGTCACGGCTGTGTCAGCAGCAATGTGGTCCCTGGCTTTGGGGGTGGAGAGTGGGAGTTTCACCACTAGCTGAGGCTCTGCCTTGGGCTGGGGGAGCAAGCAGGGCCAACTGAGGAAGCTGCAAAGGGCCTCCTTGGTGTGCTGGCCGAACAACTGAATCCGTGCTAGGGCGAGCTGCAAGTTGTTCACCTCCCCATCATCCTCCTGAGTTGTGAGGTTGTCAGCACTGAAGGAGTTCAGCAGCAGGGCGATGAACAGGTTAAGCACCTGCAAAAAAGGAGTGGAAGGAAAGATCACTCAGACAATGAGCAGAGCCCCTCCATGGCCCACCAGGTTGGCAGCTGGATGGCAGGACAGCCACATCTGGGCCTCTCTCTGCTCACCCAATATGCTTTCCCTCCTGGAGCTATGGACATCGTGACAGCTGCTGAGGGGAGCCATGGGGGTGTGCCGAGTGACCTGCTTCATGTGCACAAGTCTTGTAAGTACATTCTCTACCATAAAGGAGGCTCATCCCTGCTGAGCAAAGGGACATTCAGGGACAACAGAGAGGAACAGGCCCAGGCCTGCCCCAGGACCACCCTCATCAGCCTGGGTTCTATTGCTCACTCTGGAATCCTGGGCCCATCTCCTTGCTGCTTCCAACTCCACGTTCTTCACCTGTAAGGAGGGAGTGGAAACTCCCTACCTTTCAGAGTGGTTGTGAAGATGAAATAACATGAGGGATATAAAAGCGCTTAGAGAAGCAAACTTCCTGTCTCAGGTTAGGGGCACTTGTGCCTCTGCAGGGATGGGGAGCTTAGCTTGGAAGAAAGGAGTTTTGCCCCTACTCAGGAATGCAGGCAGAAGGCATCTATGGCTCAGGGGCCCTAGCGGAAAAACTCTGAAGAGTCTAGATTTGTTGTTTCATATCCTCTCTTGATTTAGGTTTCTCTTATCTGTAGAACTTTATGGAAAAATAGTCTAGGTTAGATGATTTCCAGGGCAAAAAGAAAGGGGACCCTGGGAGTTCCCTGGTCGTGCATCCGGTTAAGAATCTGTCATTGTCACTGCAGCTGCTTATGTTGCTGCTGTGACGCAGGTTCATTCCCTGGCCTGGGAACTTTCATATGCAGCCCAAGAAAGGGGCTCTTGCAAGACATGGAAGCAAACCAAGCATCCATCAATAGATAGGTGACTTCAGAAGTTTTGATACACACACACACACACACACACACACACACACACACACAAGGACTACTACTCAGCCATAAAAAAGAATGAAACATTGCCATTTGTAGCAACGTGGATGGACTTAGAGATTATAATGCTTAATGAAGTGAGTCAGAGAAAGAAAATTACTATTGGATATTACCTTTTTTTTTTTTTTTTGTCTTTTTGCCTTATCTAGGGCCGCACCTGCGGCATATGGAGGTTCCCAGGCTAGGGGTCTAACAGGAGCTGTAGCCGCCGGCCTTCACCACAGCCACAGCAACACTGGATCCGAGCCGCGTCTGCGACCTACATCACAGCTCATGGCAACGCCAGATCCTTAACCCACTGAGCAAGGCCAGGGATTGAACCCACAACCTCATGGTTCCTAGTCGGATTCGTTAGCCACTGAGCCAAGACGGGAACTCCTATCGGATATTACTTACATGTGGAATCTAAAAAACAATACAAATGAATTTATACACAAAATAGACACAGACTCACAGACTTAGGAAACAAACTTATGTTACCAAAGGGGAAAGAGGGGGAGGGATAAATTAGGAGTTTGGGATTAACAGATACATATTTCTATATATAAAATAAACAACAAGGATTTACTGTAGAGCACGGGGAATTATACTCAGTATCTTTAAATAACATATAATGGAATATAATTCGTAAAAAAAAAACCCCAAAGCATTATGCTGTAATCTGAAACTAACACAATATTGCAAATCAACGATACTTCAATTTAAAAAAGTAAGAAAGGGACTCCTAGAAATCACACCTTTCACCACCCTGACCTCACTTCCCCGGGCGACAGCTGGGAGAGTAAGGGTACCCAGAACTTGAGGGAGTGGAGAAAAGTCAAGGGTGAGGAGCTAGGCTGGGACAGAGAAGAAGAAAGGGGCCAATCGGAAGAAAGGCGCCCGGGGGGGCTCCTGCTGTGGGAGTGGATTTTGTTTACTGTGATGATGGCATTGGATATTGCCCATAACCCAGTTCCTCTCCTTCCTCTTGTCCCACTGTGCCTCCCTCCTGCTCCTAATTAGAACCCATGTAGCTTGAAGACATCAACTAGCTCTTACTCCCCTGGAAAAAAAAAAAAAAAACCCTTCTGAGACCCCCCTAGAGTGGAGAAGGAAAATTTTCCTTCAATAGCTAAGAGCTACCATTTATTGACTTCCTGCCATGGCCCAGACATTGCACTAGGCAATTTGCATATGTCATTCCTGTAATTTAATTCTCCCAGTATGCCTATGAGTAAGCACTATTTTCTTGATTATAAGGAAATTAAAGCTCAGGAGATTGTCTCTTGCACTGGGTCTTATTAGAGGTGGAACTGGGATTCTAAACCAGGTCTTTCCTGTTCTGTCATACGTGCTTATTCCAGCTGCTTCCCAATGAATACTTCATATGATGATGTGTCCCACACGACTCTGAAAAGTTTGAAGACTTTTCAGTCAGGGAGGTACAGTGTCAAAGCTTTCCAAGATAACCTGGAGTCTCCTGCTTTGCCCATGCACTCACCACCAGGTTGCCCAGCACCATCACTGTCAAGAAAAGGATGAGGCAGATGGACTTCTGGCCAACTTCCATGCAGGCCCACATGTTCTCAATCCACTCTCCACAGAGGATCCGGAAGACGATGAGGAAGGAGTGGAAGAAGTCGTGCATGTGCCAGCGTGGCCAGTCCTCTTTGGGTGCTGAGATTTTGTGCCGGTTGTTACAATAGTTTTCCCCCAGAAGCTGCTTGCCAACCAGAGCGAAGACAAAGACAATGATAGCCAGGATGATGGTGAGGTTCCCCAGAGCCCCCACCGAGTTGCCGATGATCTTGATGAGTGTGTTTAAGGTCGGCCAGGACTTGGCCAGCTTGAACACCCGCAGCTGCAGAGAAACAGAGACTGTATTAGGTCCTGGTGGCTGCTTCCATCACCTTTCAGCTCAAGGCTTGACCAGAGACCAAAGGTCTGGAAGGAACACAAGGCAGCTCATTCCATTAACATGGATTGATATCCCAGGAAGCTGTTACAGACCTTTCTTCCTATATCACCAGTTACTCAAAACTATGACCAGCCCATTGTGGTCCCTACGTGCTCCACCAACTGTGGATCAGTTCTAGTGGGTGCAGTTGGGTATGGTGGAGATTACAAATGTGTGAGAAGAGCCCACTTTTGATCTGAAGAGAGGCCAGCCTCCTGCAGGCACAACAATTTGAGGTACAAGCTAACCATCATCTCAGGGCATTTCTCACCTTGAGGCAGTGGACAACATATGTTGCCCACACCAACTCTGAAATGGAAAGTATACATGATTTTATGAACCTGGGATTCATATGTTTATTTAATTGACCAACCAATCTACCTGCTTTGTTGAAAGCTAGCCACACATGCACATGGCACTGTGCCAGCCTCTGAGGTATGTGGAGAGAGGTTACATGGGCTCCTGCCTGCACAGAACTAATGGTTTAGTTATAGAGGCAAGGCAAAGACCCATAAAGTCCTCATTGTAAACCCAACTGTACTAATTCCCACAGGAGAGCAAAAGTACCATGCATATAGATGTTTAAACGTTTAAAAAATAAAAAGATTTAAAATTTAAGAAATTTTTGTGTGGTTCTTTAATTTGTTAGAAAGAAATGTGTGAGCACAGCTGTCATGGGGTATTTACACAACACTTTTACTAAGAGCCAGGCTCTGGCCGAGGTGCTAGGATGCCATGCTGGACAGAGAAGCAGCAGTGTCATCACCCAACACAGCAGTAAGTCCCAAGGGAGGGGGTTAGCCCTCTTATACAGGAAGTTCCATATCCATTGTTCTTTGCCATAGGAAGGAGTGTCTATGTTCATCTTAGATCTAATCTGTAACTTACTTTAATAAGGATGCTTTAGTGTGAGAACAGAATGCAATGGAAGTCTATCTGTCCTCTACAGGAAAGATCACCACTTGCTGATGAAATAGACCTTGCACTTGTGAAGAATATCAGAAGAAAGAGTAATATATAGACTATATTGGGTCCCCCGGGTTCCTTTTTCCATCAAAAAGTTAATAAAATGCTAGATAATAAAATCTTAAGCACACCGATGATCTTTCAATAAAGTAAGTAATTATTTTTTTGGGGGGGAGGTGCTGCACCCATGGCATATGGAAGTTCCCAGGCCAGGGACTGAATCTGAGCTGCAGCTGCAACCTATGCCACAGCTGCAGCAACGCCAGATCCTTAACCCACTGTGCTGGACCAGGAATTGAGCCTGCATCTCAGCAGTGACCCGAGCTGCTGCAGAGACAATACCAGATACTTAACCTACTGTGCCACAGTGGGAACTCCAAAGTAAGTAAGTCTTTAGCCAAAAATTAAATAGCAGTGGGAATTTGGAGATATAAACAGATTGTTGAAGCCAGATGTTTCTCTAAAGACATTTGCAAAACTCAGTGAATCTGTGCATAAGTTTTAATGGTCTCATGGGGCACAGCACACAGGAAATACATCCCAGGGCTGCCTAAGGGAGAGAGTATAACAGGAATTTCTCCCCCCATGAAGGCCAAATCCCATAAGCAATGTCTCTCAAGACAAAGGCAAACCTAATGGCAAATTTTAGATGAAACTGAGAGAGAGGTTACTGTCAGAAGGCACTCACTAAAAGAAATTCTAAATGCTGTACTTCAGGCAGAAAGAAAGTGATCCTCAAAGGAAAGTAGTATAAGCAAGAATGGACAAAGAAAAAGGAAGTGATAAGTATGAGAGTGAATCTAAATAAACACTGAATGGACACAGCAATAAAATCTCATGGGGTAGGGCAGAGACCGGCTATATGGTCACGCTTCACTTATACTCCTCTCAGACACAAAGGAAGACTGTTTTCCAGCTTTGCTTAAATATGGTCGAGGTCACATTACTGGGTTCCAGCTAACAGAATGGAGATGGAGACAGAAGAAAGGTACATCACCTTCAGGCAGAGCCATAAAACACTATGCACTTTCTCTTTTCTTCCCATGGCCACCTTAGAGGTCACTCATTGAAGATGACATCACACCATCCTGGATCCTGGGGTCACTACTTGGAGCAGACACACCGGGAGAGCTTCCCAACCAGGCTTGAATATTTTGTGAATGTAAACCTCTATTATGTTAACTCGCAGATTCAGAGACTGTCGCTGCCACCTTCTGTACTTCTGAGAAATGGATAAATCGGTGCACTGAAGAGAGGGACATTGCCATTTCAACAACACAGAATGTGTGGCACTGGCTTAGTGACCACATGATGGACAATAAGGAAACTGGTAGAACAAAGCTTGGAAAGTGGCAGTCTGTGTTGTGGGGGGAAAATGATTGCCTGTAATAACTGTGGGGCAGATCATGAGCCAGAAGCCCTAGAGGAAGGGTCTGTAAAACTGAACACTTTGTGTGTTTTGTGTGTCAGTTGTAACTGGTTACATTTTTCAAGATGTACAAGAAAGAGATGAGCTCAGGGAATATTTGGCTTATTGATAAATAAAAGTAGAATCTGGAAGTTCAGAGTCTTCAAGGTTTAGGGGAATTACACTGCTTTAGATCTCGAAGAGTAAGCAATGGGATTAAGTCTTTATGTGTAGAAGAACAGTTAAATTTTTCAATGAAATGAGGCACATCTTAGAAAAGATCATATTAATAGTGTAGCCAACATCTGAAAGAGAGAGGGGGGTGGGGCATGGGGACCAGAAAGGAAAGAAACAAAGCAGAACTGAGAAGTGTGTCAAGGAAAGCATTTGGTGTATAGTGCAGAGACGAGAGACGTCTGAATCCATTTAAGTTTTGAAGGAATTGTATTGCAAAAGAAACCATGAGCCCTGACTGAAAAAGCCTTTGACTGCTTAAAATCTGGCCATCTTTCTACAAGCAGGAGGTGAGCTTTGAAGGTTGTACAGACCTTCTTCAGATATGGCATAGTCACTTCTAGAAGCAGTCCCTCAGAGAGCTGACTGACTTGCATCAGACTATAAGATGAGTGAGGAATAAACTTTTCCTGGGTTAAGCTGCTGAATTTTCTGTATTGTTTGTACAAATCAGGAGTTATTTATCAAGAATTAAGCCATATAGCTTTATAAAAAAGATAAAATTAAAATACTTAACACAATAATAAGTTGGAAAAGAGAACTGGGATAAAAATTGTCCTGGAAAGTAAAGATTTTAGCTAAGTTTCGACTTTGATTAAGTTAACAACACACACTGTCATTTCTAAGGTAACCATTCAAAGAATAAAAACAGAGTATTTCATCTCCAAACCAATATAGAAGGAATGGAACAAGGAAAAACAAACAGTCCAAAATAAATCAAGAAAAAAGAACAAAAATACTAGATCAGAGGAAACAAGTAGAAAACCTAGAACATAATGATGGACACGTACCAAATGTATCAGTATTCATAATAAAATAAGTGGACTAAATTCTTTGGTTAGAAGAGAAAGTGGGTTGTCAGAACTAAATAAGAATCCAAAGTCTGACTGTATATTATTTATAAGAGATATATAAAAATCTTAAAGAAACACAAAGGCTGGTGGAAGTAAAAGGATGGATAGAGATATATCAGGCAAATTCCATAGAAAAGAAAACAGAGTTCTTTACTATCAGTCAAAGAGATTTTTAAGGCCAAAAGCATTTCTAGGGATAAAGAAAGTCAATTCTCACTGATAAAAGTTTCATTCCACTGGGAAGATATAATAACTTAAAATATGTATGCATTTAATAACAGGCTCAAGACACCATAAGGAGAAACAGACCATGCTTTAATCATAGTGAGAGCTATTTTTATACACTACCATCTCAGTAATGGCTAAAACAAGAAGACAAAAAATAAGCAGGGATATAGAATATTTGAACCACACAATGAACTTTCTCTATCCAACGGATACACATGTAGAGTATTGCACCCTACAGCTACAGAAGAACATTTTTAGTATACTGAGCCAAAAGGAGACTATCAATAAACTTCAAAGCATTAAAATCATACAGTGTATGTTCTCTGAGTATAGCACAATTAAGCTGGAACTCAATGGCATTACGATAACTAGAAATACATACATTTCAAAATTAAGAACCATGAATCCAATTAACCTTTGAGTCAAAGAATAAATCAAATTTGAATTTAGGAAATATTTAGAACTAAACAATAAAGAAAGTTCTACATATTAAAGCAGCTCTTAGAAGGAAATTAAAGTCTTCAACGAAAATATTAGAAAAGAAAATAGGCTGAAAATTCCAGCTTAAGAAGTTAGAAAAGAATAAAATATGTAGAACAGAGGATGCAATTAAGATAAAATGCAAGATTAATTGAAATAGAAAACATCAGTGAAGCAGAGAGTATCAACAAGCAAAAAGTTGGTTCTTTGAAAAGCTTAATTAAGTTGATGATCTTTGGCAAGATTAGTAAAAACAGATAAGAGAAAGCGCAAGTCACTATTTTTAAAGAAAAAAAAGGTAACATACGTACTAGTGATGTAGAGCATTAAAAGAGAGCAGCATTGAATGCACAATGTTACGCCAATACACTTGAAAATTTAACTAAGGAAAAATCTTTAGAAAAATATAACTTAGCAAAACCAACTTGAGAAATAGACAATCTGACTAATTTCACTACCCATAAAAAAATTAAATCAGTAATGAAAAACCTTGACCTCCAGATGGCTTAATTAGCAAATTCTACCAACTTACAAGAAACAAATAATAGGAATCTTATGCAGAGATTGAATGTAGAGGAAAAGGAGTATTCCTTACCTTTTTTCATGGAGATTAGCATGAACTTGATGCCTAAATACTAAAACCTAGCAAGGACAATGCGAGTAAGGAAAATTACAGGCCAAATACTACTCATCGGTAGCAATGCGAAATTTAAAAAAAATTTTTAGCAACCCGAATCTTCCAACGTATAAAAGAAATAGATCATGATCAAGCTGGGTTTATCCCAGGAATGAAAAATTGATTTAACATCAGCAAATCAATTAGTATAATTCACCACTTTAACAGATTACAAAAAAATCATGTGATTATCTTCATCACACAGAACTGTCTGATAAAATTAAACATCCATTCATGATTAACATTCTTAACAAAAGAGAACTTCCTCAACCGATAAAGGTTTTTTAAAAAATCTTTTTTAAAAACCTGCCACAAATATCAGACTTGCTGAAATGCTGAAAGCATTTTCTTTGAGATAGGAAAACAGCAAAAATGTCTGCTATTAACACTTCTTCTCAATAGTGTACTGGATGTCCTAACCAGCACAGTAATGTAATAAAAAGAACCAAATGGTATAAGGATCAGAAAAAAGAAACAAAACTCATCATTTGCATATGCTATGATTGTGTTAACAAATTTAAAAGATAAGTCTTTAAAATAAGAGAGCTACCTGGATACAAAAATATTAAATAGCAAAATGCTAGCAAAAATAACAAACGAAACAACACCCAGAAAAAAGAATATTTAAAAATAAATTTCATTTGGAGTTCTCTTGTGGTGCAGTGGATTAAGGACTTGACATTGTCCCTGAAGTGGCTATTGTGACCAAGGTTCGGTTCCCAGGGTGGGGACTTACACATGCTGTGGGTGTGGCCAAAAAGAATTTCATTTGAAATAGCATAATGAACTAGGGAATATCTAGAAATAAACCTAACAAAAGATATGGAGAAAATTATAAAACTCTATGAAAAAATAATAAAACTACCAAAAGACTGAAATACATGGAGAGTATGCCATTTTCATGAACCAGAAGACTATACAACATAAAGGTTACATTCTTCCCAAACTGATCTGTAGATTATTTCAGTCCTTTAGAAAAAAAAAAATTTGTATGTATATGGGTGTGTAACTTGGCACATTGATCCTAAAATGAATATGAAGTGCAGGGGCCACAACATTCCTAAGAAATAAAACAAGGTGGGCAACTTGCCTTGTATTAAAGGCAATTGCAATGATAAAGACAGTGCAGTACTTGTACGAGAGATCAATGGATTAATGGAGCAAGGCTTCAAACGGTAGGAAGAGAAGTGATGCTACTTTGAGAGGAAGGAAAAAGCACGAATGAGGACACAGAATTTTCCTGTCTTCCTTCAATCCTTTTTTTCTTTCCTCCTTCCTTCCTTCTTTCACTCAACAGATATTTACTTAATTTCTAGGGTGTACTAGCACTTGGGATAGAATGGTAAACAAGAAAAAACTGCTTTGTGCCTCACAGAATATCACAGTAACTGTAAAGTGTGAAAAATAGGTTAATTTGATGAGGGGATCCAACTTTAGATAAAGCGGTTGGGGAGACCTTTCTGAGGAGGTGATATGTGAGTTAAGCCAGGAAAGATGAGAATGAATGAATAGTAAGTAAAGACTAGGGGGAAAGTATTCCAGGCAGAGGGGATAACTGTGCAAAGGCCCCAAAGCAGAAATAGTTCTGTTACGTGTGAGGAAAAGAGAGCTGGCCTCTCTGGCTGGAGCCAAGTGGGCAAGTGGAGATTGTCTGGAGAGCTAAGCAGGGCCTGATTATGCAGAACTTTGCAGACCATCGCAAGGATTCAGGATTTCATTCTCAGAGCAATGGGAAACCACTGACGAGTCACCTGTAAGAAATGTACCTTACCAATGAAAAATGATAAAAATGGGGAAAACTCTGTGTATATGTGTCTGTTTGTGTGAGGGGTGTATGGGAACTCTGTACCATCTGCTCAATTTTTCTAAAAAATCTAAAACTGTTTTAAAAAATAAAACCTACTTCAAAATATCAAACTGATGACCTGGGCTGTGTGAATTTTCTATAGTAATGTCCACAGTTCAGGTGTAAGCATGGCAGAGGGAAATATTTGGCTTCAATGTCAGGGAAGGGTTTTACTAAACACAAACATGTGAAGGAGCAGAGAGGAAAAAGAGTTGAGTTTGTTTTCAAGGGCATAATAATACTGATGGGCCATCATCAACAGATGGTGGAAGTGGTGGGGGAGGAGGACTAAATGTCTCTAAGAAAGTGTGGGATTGGTCACTCCTGGGCATCTATCCAGAGGAAACCATGACTCGAAAAGACCCATGCACTCCAGTGTTCATTGCAGCACTCTATGCAATAGCCAGGTCATGGAAACAACCTAAATGCCCATCGACAGAGGATTGGATAGGGAAGATACGGTACACACACACAATGGAATATTACTCAGCCATTAAAAGGACCAAAATAACAACATTTATAGCAACATGGATGGACCTAGAAATTATGATGTGAAGTGAAACCAGTCAGACAATTAAACAGCAACACCCAATGCTACTGCTTACATGTGGAAACTAAAAAGACACAATGAACTTCTATGCAGAACAGACAATGACTCACAGACTTTGGAAAACCTTCGGTTTTTCAAATAAGACAATCTGGAGGGTGGGGGATGCACTGAGGGTTTGGGACGCAAATGCTATCAAGTTGACTTGTGATGATTTTTTGTACACTTATAATTGAAATAAAATTCATTAAGCAAAAAAAAAGTGTGGGATTGGTGCAATAGTTAGGGAATTGCAAGTTTTTCAGCATGCTAGAATTGCAGCAAGGGGCAGGTACCTGGAGAATTCTGTAGATCCACGCTAAGGAGTGAACCTGGTTATTTTGACTTGTTTGAGACTGTAGGCTTCATGGAATCAGAAAAGGAGCATGTAGACCTTAAAACACCAAGTTTGTATTTCCCCAAATGTACCAAAAATGTTCATATGTTATTAGGATACTGACCTCAGATCCTTCTCTTCAATTTATTAATTCCTATTAATTCATAGGGAGTATGGAATCCCCTCCCTCAACTACTGTTTGGACGTCTCGTGTTGACCATTAGAATAAGTGCCTGACTCTTGCCATTTTCTAGATACTTAGAGAAATCTATCCTTCTAAAAATGTGATTCAATGCTAATCTTCTTCAGTTTCCAGGTTATGAATAAAGAGCCCATAGGCTCTGCCCTTCTCCATAGGATGGTGAGAACACCATGATCAGGCAGATGTCATCAACCAGGACATGCTTTGATTGGCTTTTAGAGTGCTTTTCTTTTTTAAAAGACTGGATTAGTAATCAATATTATAAGTATCACAAAAAAACTTGGACTCCTGGCTTCTCATGAAAAATCAGAAACTGTGACAATAATGGACAGGGCCACCTCTTTGGCATAAGTCACGTGGATTTCTCTGTAAATGCCTCACCCTGGAGCTGGTCTCCAGATGGCCTGGGGAACTGGAAAGCCCCCGTAGCCCCAGACCCACCTCCTGGGCATCTGGCAAATCTGGCAGATGTGGCTCTGCTCTTAGGAGCAGGCAGCCTGTGGTCAAAGGGGCACCAGCGAAAGGAATAGGTGAACTCCTGCAGATGGCATCCCAAAGCTTGGCGGGGAGAAGAGCCTGGACGTGAAGCTAGTAGGAGGCAGTTTTTGAGATGCGTGAGACATTGGGACTGTGATTTGGGGACCCGGGAGTCAGAGGATGAGCTCCTAGGGACGGGAGGAGCTGGGACTTTGTAGTGAGGCAGCCTGGCTCTCAGATGCAGGTCTGAGGCTCACTCAGCAGTGGGGAGACCTCGAGCCACCGTTTAGGCACCCTGCCTCAGTTTTCCCCGCATGTCTGTGGGGATAGTAAAAGCAGCTCTCTCAGCGTGTTGTAAGCAAAAAACGAGGTCTTATGTCAAGGGATTAGCTCCATGCCTCATGCATTGTCAGAGCTCAGGAAACAGTAGCTGCTCTGATTACTGCTGTTACTGTTATCTGATAAGAGAAAAGGGGGGTTCTGGGAAGCCCCCTCTTTGTGCAGATGAGGGGACCCAGGCTTGGAGAGAAGAAGGTACACCCCCACTTTGGAAAACACCAAGTCTCCAGCTCCCAGGAACCACGCCCTCTTCCAGGGACCAGAGAGGAAGAAGGAGGTGGCTGGTGGGGTCCCCAAAGGACAAAGTCTGTTCCCAGTGGGGTGCTTCCCTGGATGTCTTAGGGGAGAGGTCCTCAAATCGCTAAGAGAGCACATTACCAGGCGAAAGGTCCGCAGTACCATGAGGCTGCCTTTCCTGGCCATGCCCAGCTCTACCAGGCTCACGGTGACAATGATGCAGTCAAAGATGTTCCACCTCTTCTGAAAGTAATAATAGGGGTCGAACGCTATGATTTTGAAGACCATCTCAGCAGTGAAAAACACGGTAAAGACCTGCGGACAGAAACAGGATTCATCTCAGCAGGGTCTATGGGTCAGGGGAGGGGGGCAAAGACAAAAAGAGCAGGGAGAAATGTCTTGTTTATAAAGTGGCAAATCCCTTTCCCTCGTTTTTACTTAGTTTCTATATCATCTGTGGGCTCCTGAGGGACTGGGGGATGGGAACACTCAATGTGGCAGCATAGAGAAATCTATGGACCAGCGCTCAGGGAATATGCATTAGTGTTTCCATGCGTCGGTAAATGGTGTTAGACATGGAGTAAGTGGATAATCATTAGGATATAATCATGATATAATTATGTAAATGAAAAGTCAATCTGGTTCAGTGGTTTAAAAGTAAGGATCGATTGTGGGGCAACCCAGACTCAGATAAACACCGTATTCAGCCATTTCTTAGCTTGTATAAGGTTTGACAAGGAGTGCATCCTCTCTATCTCAATTCCTTCATCTGTAAAATGGGCTTAAAATGAGATAATACATCTGCAATTCTTAGTAAAGGTCCTGGCAGATAGTATTTCATTAATCAATAATAGCTATTAGCAAGAACAATAATAATACACTGTCTCTAAAATTCTTCCAGCCGGAGTCTCTTTAATGGTCTTAAGCAGGAGAGAATTCTGACATTGAGAGAGGTCAGGGTCAGGCTCAGGTCACACAACATCCAGCAAAGAAGGGAGACAGGCAAGGAAGAAAACCAACAGGCTCAGGAGCTTTTCTCTCATTTGCTCTCATCAGAGCCTCTCACTAGTCTGGGAAGCAGAGGCGTTTGCATCCCTTTTACAGAGAAGGAGATATCTAAGAGTTTGACTTGCCTGATACCACAAGACTGCAGCTGTGCGATGCAAAGAGCATCTACTGACTGCCCTTTGTAAGCACGTCAGTGTGGTGGGGTAGAGGGTAGGGGTGAGGTCCTGTGTCCTAGAGAGACCTGGGTTACCTCTGACACTCCATCAGCTGTGCCACCTTGGGCAAAATACTTAACCTCTCTGAGCCTTAATGGGCTCTTTTGGACTGTGAGAGTGTTATCATCTGATAGCACTGTGATGCTGCCGTAACATTCATAAAGCCCCTGACTCACTGTAAGTATCACAGTGAAAGAAAGTGCCTGTCTTTCTTTTTAGAAATGGCACTGGGTTCTGTCACAGCCATGAAGGCCTTTAGTTTTTCTTGCCTCAGCTTCTCCAACTGTAAAATGAGGTATGGACCCAGAGGTCTTTCCCTAAGACCCTGCGGGGTCTATGAAGACTTCTTGGAAATAGGCTCTCCCTTCTATTTCCATTTCCACTCTTCCCACACAGAATGGGATGTCTTAGCCCAGGTGCTGCTAAAATGTAAGGCATGCTGGCTCCACAGTGTCCCAGAACGTAATGGCATCCTTTTCAAATCCCTGGATTCTGGGAAAGGGGGAGATTTCTGGACAGGAGTAGTCACATTTCTTCTGGGACTCCTCCGTCTATCTGGTCTGCAGCCTACCAGGAATCAGAAGAGCTAGATGGTTCTGGGAGACCTAGTTAGCCCACCTGCAGTGAGATAGACACCAGTACAGACACAGAGGCAGGACCCTGACCTTCCTAGCCTCTGCTTTTCTTGTGTGCATATTCACGTGTGCCTATGCACACGCATGCAAGCACACACACACTCCCTCTCCTATCTACCTTGGGCAAGTCTCATGCACTCACATACATGCACGTGTACATTAACATGCACACCCTCTCCCTCACACACTAGCAGGTCCTGTGAGGGAGTTTAGCATCCAGGAGCTGAGAAGTGTGAACTCTGGATCCAGTTGGTCTGGGTTCAAATCTTGATGCTGCTACTTACTCACCTCTATGACTTCTGGAAAATTATTTAACATCCTCTGTTTTTCCATCTGTGAAAGGGCATAATAATAGTACCTACCATATCAGATTTTTGTTAAAATTAGATAACCCATAAGAAGTATGTGAGGCCATGTCCGATGGTGGTCAAATGAAGTTGGCTACTGCTACTGTTTCTGTGGGGGCACAGGCTGAGGACAGTTCTCCTCTTAGTCTGATACTTTACTCCACATGTAGTGAAGTCTGCTATGGACTTTATCTTGTTGAAAGAAAATAATGCTAAAGAATGATGGAAGAGGAGTTCCAGTTGTAGCTCAGTGGGTTAAGGACCCGACATTGTCTCTGTGAGGATGCAGGCTCAAACCCTGGCCTCACTCAGTGAGTTAAGGATCCAGCATTGCTGTGAGCTGTGGTGTAGGTCACAGACATGGCTTGGATTCTGCATTGCTGTGGCTGTGGTGTAGGCCGGCAGCTGTGGCTCCAGTTTGACCCCTGGCCTGGGAACTTCCATGTGCCACAGGTGCAGCTGTACAAAAAAAAAAAAAGAAAAGAAAGAAAGAATAACCTTCTCTAATATTTATTTTCAAAATGATGGAGGAAAATTTAAGGGAGAGTCCTGTCTAAACCAGACGGAAAAAAAGTTCTGACTTCCTGATGCTTTTGTGACAACAGCAATACTGTTCCTCTTCCGTCCCTCTCATTATCTTCCCCTCCCCCACACTTTCTGCCCTTAAATGATAGCACTGATAAAAGGCAGCCATTGTGTTTTGCAGGCTTAAAAGCAGTAAACCTGTAAGGAAACTTGCAAGTCCACAAATTGTCTTTAGAAGGGAAAGTGACATTTATTGTCATTTCAAGGTAGATACAGCCGCAATCCAGAAAATTCAGGTGGCTGTCCTAAATTCTGTAAAGGGAGAGCTGGCAGCCCCTAGGTCAGGGCTTTCTCGGTCCACTTCCCCCCATGTTCATTCATCCACCAGCTCAGCCTGGGCAGACTTGGCTCAGACTTGGCTCAGACCAGGCTCAGACTTGTCTTTCTGCACTCAGCGTCTATACATCTCCCATGTGGCTCCTCTGTCCTCAGCCTGCTAGATCAACACTCCAGTGAATGACAGCATACTGCCGCCCCACCCAAAGCCCCCCAGCTGGGACAGCATGGGTTGTGGCTCGCCAGGGCACTCACAATGTTGCCGACATGGAGCATGGCTTCAAAAGTGGAGCTCATGCCATGGTGCTCCATAGCCATGAAGATGGTGTTTACCACGATGCACAGAGTGATGGTGAGCTCGGCAAAGGGGTCCGTCACAATACTCCAGAGGAGATTCTTGAGCTTCACCCATGTGGGGCAGCACTTCCAGATCAGATACTTCTGAGCCCAGGTGGTCAGGCAGGGTGGGCACCTCGGTTTAGACTCCTCGAGTTCTACATCACCGGTGGAGCCAATGACAGTGGTCAGCCAGGCATGGACTTCGCCCACCTCCCCAAGGCCATCCCCTAGACCTTGTCATTACTAACAAATACCACCTCTCACCTCCATTTCAGCACTCCCACCCTTTATCGTTTTCTCCTTTCTGAGCTCCTGTAGCCTAGCAAGTGCAACCCAGTCTCTGTCCCAATTCAGTCCTCCAAACCATGGCCCCTACACTTTTTAACTGCCCATGTATGTCATATCTTTACTTCCTAACTACCCAGCTTAGATTTCATGTTCAGCCTTCTCTACACTCCTTGCAGACATCCTCAGTCCCCTGACTTTTTCCCCTGTCCATTGTACTTGTCTGGCAAAACGCCAACGCTGAATAAACCCAACACACAGTTGACTGTACCTGCACCCAGCCAGCTGAACCCAGTTAGAAAAAATACATAACTATGCTGACTGGTCTCATCTTGTCACTGCCCAGGAATCCTGCCGCATTTCTCCATTTCAGTCCTTCAATCTTCCAGACCAGCATGTCTTACGACTTCCCTCCAACCTCTTCCTCCTCCTCTCTAATCCTCACTCTCTGCTGATGAGTAATTTATTAAATAGCGATCCATCAGGAAAAATAAGACAAGTGTATGTACGCACTGTTGTTACTGGAATAGGTACACATTTCTCAAAACATAAACTCAAGTATGCAAGAAATGTAACTTGAGGGTTTTTCCCCTGTAACTGAATTTAACTTATATTTCAAGTCTCCAACCCAGGGACTTTGTTTTGGTTAATTCATTGCCTGCTACTATTTCTCATTTGAAGTTGAGTGTCTGAGTTTCGGGAAGCTCAAGGTTGGCGGAGGACTGAGCTGGTCCTGAGTCATTGTCAAGTGTGTTTTACTTGAGTCATCAAAGTTCCTATCTGGTCACTGGTAGGAGAGCCATGGAGATGGCTGTTTCTTCTTTGGTTCTCACTCATCCTTCTGGAGCCTTCAGTGAGAGCAAGGTCATCATCCAGATACTCTCCTGTCGGGCTGGGGCCACAGTGCACCCTCTGGGGCTGCCTCAGATCTTCTCTATCCAGGTGCATCACCAGCCCATTCTACAGCTTCTGTGTCATGCTGGGCATGTGGGTCCTTCTAAGACTTGCCACCTCCAGCTTCACCTAGAAAGTACGGCTCATACTGGCCCTGTTTCAAATTCTTAAAATATTTTTTTGGTGCCTATTGTCTACCATGCCCTCCCCTGCAATTTGAATTCAGCTCGGGGCTGGGAGCAAAGTACCAAGGACCCCTTCTCAGGGACACACCAACATCCATTCTCCCTTCTCCAGCACAGGACACTTTAAATTCACTTGGAGGATATAAATAACTGGATATGACTAAGGCCATATTTTCCATACCCTGAGGCAAAACAAAGGCTAATAAGAAGAGAGGTCCTAGAGTAAGGGTGAGAAGGATGGGGCCACACCCTTTAGGAAGTGGGCTGCCAGGTGGCCATTCTCTCCCTCCACCCTTAGCTTGGTATAAGTAACTGGAACTTGGATCCATCCCTGAGATCCCCACCTGATTGATGGAATTCTGAATTGACAAGGATTTAAACTGACTGATTAATTTACTTAAATTGCCTTCTAATGCTCAGCATGATGGGGGCACCTTGAGATAGAAATTATGTTATATCCGTAAAAGCTACAGCCTTGAAATACATCAAAATAATTTTTCCCTGTCTAAAAATTAAAAACTGTTAATGGAGTTCTTTCGTGGTGCAGCAGGTTAAGGATCTGGTGCTGTCACTGCAGCAACTTGGGTTGCTATGTGATGCACGTTTGATCCCTGGCCAAGGAACTTCCATATGCTGTGGACTTGCCACCATCCTGACCTCCTCCCACCCCCAAAAGACTTAAATTTCTTGCATACCTGAGGGCATCTCATTCTTTGGATTTTATTGTTTTCAAAAATTTATCCACATTTTAAAAACTACATTGACAAAGGGTAATGGGGAAAAGGGTATTAAAAAACAGGAGTATTTATGATCCCAGCACACAGAGACGATACCCTTTGACACAGATTTGGGGCATCCCATCTTTTGCTCATGGGGAACTCATCATGGCACAGTGAATGGAAGTTCCAATGAACACTACTTACCCTCAAGGACAGAGGTCATGATACTGACAACACTCATTGCCCTCTGGGCCCGGAAAGTTTCGTTCAAGTATTCTGCTGTCAAGAAAGTCTTCTGTCCTGCATCAAGTACCTGCTGGGACACAAAAAGAGTCAGGACACTCCCCCAACCCGAAGTCTTCAGTGGCAAAGACAGATCACTCAGCCTCTTATTGGCTTGCCTCGGGTAGCTGCAAGCCGCCCAGTGAAGATACGATCCTCTGTAATCATGCTTGGAGTAAAGGGGCTGCTGCCTAAACTTGGGGTTAGAGCTCAGGCATGGGGAGCAGGACACAGAAGCAACTATAGCCTGGATTTGTGGCTAACAGATGACCTGGGCTCACCTAAGGCTTTGTAAACTCCTGTCCTAGGACAGGTACCTGGGCACCAGAGTGGGCATGAGACTGCCTCAAGGGTCTCTAAGGTTTCATCCCAAGGGAGGTGGGAGCTGCAGGGGCATGGTTTCAGGCAGTCATTATGAGACTTCTTCTGGGCTGTGCATGTGACATTTATCCAGAACTCCTGCTCCACAATAGGTTTCCTTGAACTCCCTCCTAAGAGGCCCATTTTTCTCCCCAACATAAAACCCAGTTCTAATTCCACACGGTCTCTTTTTTCCATAAGAATATTTCTGTGTGTCGATGGCCCATTTCTTATTTTCTTTTTCTTTCTTTCTTTTTTTTTTTTTTGCTTTTTTAGGGCCACACCGTGAATATGGAGGTTCCCAGGCTAGGGGTCTAATCGGAGCTACAGCTGCCAGCCTACCCACAGCCACAGAAACACTGGATGCTTAATGCTGTGAAAAAGGCCAGTGATTGAACCCACACCTTCATGGATACTAGTCAGGTTCCGAACCCTCTGAGTCACAATGGGAACTCCCCTAGAAATCTTTTAATGAGGAGGTTTTTTAGTTTTGTTTTTCCACCTGTGGCATGTGGAAGTTTCTGAGCCAGGGACTAAGTCCATGCCACAGAAATAATAACACAAAATCCTAACCGCTAGGCCACCAGAGAACTCTCTTAGTAAGATTTTTATAAGGGGGGACGTGGAGGCCTGAAGAAGTTAAGGGACTTGATAAAGGTGATTCAGTTAGTAAGTGGCATAGCTGTGACTGAAATTCATGTCCATGTGACACAGAAGTGCTTAAAGTGTTGATCTTGCACTAGTCAGATAATTTCCCTACACGAATCAAGCCTGGAATATCCAGGAAGGTGGTCAGCTACAGAGCAATAACAAGGTTTCTTGAATGAGGCATTTTCTAGAGTGTTAAAATACTTCCAAGAGGGTCCAACAACCTTGACCTGAGGACTCTGGGTTGATGATTCTCCAGAATCACCTGTGGAGACCTACCCTCCAGCACCTCTGCCCCCAAGGAGGGTGACCTGGACAAACTGCATCACCCTCACCCTCCTGGTTCTGGTCAGTGGGAGGCATAGACAGGAGATCAGAGGCCGGAAGGAGAATGGAGTTGGCTGTGTGTCAACTGGCTTCTTCCCTGCTGGGCTGTGGCCAGGTAGAGGCTATGATCCCCCACCTCCGTCAGGCCACCTCTCACATACAGGGGCAGTTCTTGCTGGGCTCTGGTCCTTCCCCTCACCCTTTCAGCCTAAGCTTGGAACAGCTTCCCACTGAAGCTAGTCTCTTGCTGCCTCACTGCCCCATCTTAGTTCCAGAGCCTAGTGCACACCTCTATAAACACTTCATAAACTTTCCCCTCTTGCCCACTGCATCAGCTCACCTGTTTCTTGCTGGGACACTGAATCCCATGCATTCAGTCAGAGATGCTACGTTAACTCTGTAAGACTTACCCAAGTCACTAGAGACATATAAATGTCAGCTCACAAGTCTGCTCGCAAACCACTCTGTGTCTGGGGCCAGCCAGAAAGCAAAAGAAAAATACTAGAAGCATTATTACTGAAGCTGGAGGGAGAACTTGAATTAAATCACAGCTCCAATCCAATGAGGAGTCCCTGGTTTGCCATTACATTCTCTGATTATTCTATTAAGAGTCACTGTTGCCTAATTTGTGCATATTGGCAAGTTATTGCTTCTCTGAGTAAAGCAAGGGTTACTTTGCTTCTGCTAAGACCTGTCCAGGGCACTCAGGATTACTCTGAGTTTGAACTGTCAAGCCCACAGTATCTGGCACAGAGTTACAAGCAAGAAAAGAAGACCTTTAATTTTTTTTTCATACTCATCCAGGGAGCAATCTCTAAAGCAGTGATAATGAGTAGGCACAGAGAAACTCCAGGAAAAAAATGAGATCAACCAGCAAACATTCTATACCACCGTACTGATAGGGATGGAGCAGGCACAGGTGGTTGCAGAAGTCATAATAAGGGACAATAGACAGGGAAACCTAAGGGATTTGGGGAGATCACTGTAAGTTAGTAACTGCTCAAGAGGACCAGCAGAACTAGGCAGGCTTGACTGACTAGTAGGGGGAGAGATATGCCTCAGGTCATTGGGTTGGGGAATGGGGTGAGGCCTGAATTCAGATTCAGACCAAGGGCAGGAGTTTGAAGACCCACCCTTCTGCTGATTTGAATACATACCTTACAGGACACTAAGGAGGAGCTACTCCTGAAGAAAGAGGAAGAGGTAGTTTTCTCAGACTCCCACTCCCCTTGGATAATAACACTGTAGCTCACTGCATCTGGATGGGAGGGTAGGCAGAGACTCCTTGCCTGCCTGCTTGCACCTCTCACAAGCGTCCTGTCTTAATAAATCTATTTCTTGCCTATCACTTTGTCTCTTGCTAAACTGCTTCTGGATGGAGGCATGAAGAACCTGAATCTCAGTGAGTCCAGACACTGGGTGAATGATTCTAATTTAAACTGTGGGTTTAAGTCCCAATCTGGGTTTCGGCTGGGTTTGAGCCCCAATCTGGGTTCTGGCTAGATTCAGGCTATTAGTGCTGTTAGTTTCAGTACTGCAGAGTAAACCAGAAAAACTGATCTCAGGTAAACCCAATCTCTCTCTTGGTCTTGCCTGCCCTTTCGGTAAAGTAGAGGTAGCTGGGAGGTGTTGGCAGAGTGATGTCTAAAGGCTCCTTCCATAGGTGACACTCAGGGCTTCTTGACCTGAAGCTGTTGTTGGAGAGCAGCCCCAGAATCTGGAACATTCACAAACTCACCAAGACCTCGTTGGCTCCAGGGGCAAGCTCGCCAGTGGGTAACGTAGAGTGTCCATCTTCTCCACGGCCTGAGCCAGGGTTGGGGGTTTGAGGCAGTGGACTCCTAGGGAGGGGTCCTTGCTGGCCTGCACCCCTGCCCAGCAGCAGAGAGCCCCGACGGCTTTCATGGTCTCCAGGAAAGACTCCATCATCTGTGACCCCATCAGGGAATGCGATGTCTCGGCCAGAGGCCTGGAAATGGAACACGCTGCCATGGCTAGCCCGGCGTCTCCCAGGGGTGAGGCCTAGGAAAGACTGGACATTGCACCAAAAGAGTGGGAAGGAAGTTAGGCTGGAAGATCATCATGCAGGAAGATCTGGAATTCAACACGTCCCTTCACCCACTCCCATTTCCCTGCCCTTAGCCTTGTGACTTTCCAGTGGAAAATTAAAGAAAAAGACCTACGGGACGTTCTAGGTATATGTAGGGAGAGAACAAGGGAAAAGAATACTCTCGACACAGCCCGGGAAAAGGCCAAGAGCAGTAGGAGACTGCGAGGTGCTCATGATCATTAAATAGGTCATCATGGCCAAGGATATGTCAGAGAACAACCCTGAGACCCAGATGGGTCAGCTGTTTGCCAGTCTTTGGCCACGGGGCTGGATGAAGCTGTCTTAAGTTCCTTTCTTCAACACAAAGTTGTGGCTCAGGAGACTATTTTGTACACCCACACGGGAACAAGTTTGGTAAAGGGTTGGTGGATGAACGAGAGCTCTTTATTGTCTGAAATTAGGTTGGACAATTCATTAGATGCGACCTATATGAGTGTGAGCATTTGTGTTGCAAAGGAGGAGACAAGAGCTTTGTAATATGATGAGCTTCCAGGATCCCTGGAGGCAAACTTTGAATAGCCAACAATGGGGAGGTTGGAGGAAGAGCAGCAGCCTAATTTCCTGGAAGAACAGTGCCATTCCTCCAAATCAATAAACATTTCCCATCAAAATCTCCCTCCAAGGGAACTGTGTGGCATACAGTTGCCAGAGGAAAGGAGCTAATTCATAGGCCCAGAGTCCCTGGAGGGTTAGGAGGCTGGGTTGGCCGTTCCAGTGACCGCAGTGGGAAGCTGACCAAACAAGCTATCAATTCTGAACTCAGGTCAGAGAAGTGTTTTCAAAATCTAAACATTAACTTCCTATTAGGTTCTGATCATATTGCTGAATTTGTCCCTTTTCTCCTTTTATTTACTAAATTACTAAAATTGAGACCTTTTGTGAATTAAAGCCCTCTTTACTTAGCCCCCTCTGCCACAGAATTGAAGTTTCACTTTCTTGATAATTTGGAGCTCAACTCCATTCAATATCCATCACTGTCATTCAGTATTGAAAATGCAGCACTCTTGGCCTAGAATATAAGTCTAAGGTCTATGAATTCCTAAAAATCCACAAATCCTTCCCATTTTTGAAGCAAAGACACAGAACTGGCAAATCCTTATTGAAGCTGAGACGATGGAGTTATTTCCACGTGGGCACTAAGCAAACCAACGAAGAAAAATAAAGAAGAAAATTTTGGTTCCATATTTGACAAGCAGCGCCACCAACTAAAATTTCAGAGTTAACCTATTTGACAAATGGTGACAATGACCTCTTGATAGGGATGGAGTAGGATAGTTACAGAGTCACTTGTAGAAGCCCCAGTAGGGGACCGTAGATAGAGAGGGAAACCTAGGGCACTTTGGAAGACCACTGTAAGTTAATAATAGCTCAAGAAAGCCATCAGAATGAAGCAGGCTTCCTTAACTACAAAACCACAAATAAAAGCCTCATTCTTGTGACCTGCATTCAAATTCAGAAAGACAACGATCCTTAGGACCAAGGGCAGGAGTTTAAGGACCACCCTTCTGCTGATTTGAATAAGCAATTTGACAGTCCTAATTTGACCTTATAGGGTCAAATACTCTCTTACCAGATACCAAGGAGGAGCTACTACTTGAAGAAAGAGGAAGAGGCAGTCTTTTTCCATTCCCCACTCCCCTGGATTATAAAAATGTAGCCCACCTAATCCTCCAGGCAGAGCTTCCCTGCCTGCTCGCTTGCATCTCTCACAAGTGTTTTACCTAAATAAATCTGTTTCAGGAGTTTCTGTTGTGGCTCAGCAACAAATCTGACTAGCATCCAGAGGATGCAGGTTCGATCCCTGGCCTCGCTCAGTGGTTAAGGATCTGGCACTGCTGTGAGCTGTGGTGTAGGTCACAGATACAGCTCGGATCTTGTGTTGCTGTGGCTGTGGTGCAGGCCAGGGGCTGTAGCTCCGATTCAGCCTCTAGCCTGGGAACCTCCATACGCCGTGGGTGCAGCCCTAAAGAGATAGATAGATAGATAGATAGATAGATAGATAGATAGATAGATAGATAGAAAGAAAGGAAGGAAGGAAGAAAGAAAAGAAAGAAAGAAATCTATTTCTTGCCTATCACTTTGTCTCTTGCTGAATTCCTCCCGCACTGAAGCACAAAGAACCTGAACCTCAGTAAGTCCAGACACCGGGTGAGTGATTCTAATATTAAAAACCATGGGTTCAAGTCCCAAGTTTAAGCTGGGTTTGAGTCGTAAGTGCTGTCAGTTTCGATCTGAATCTTAGTATTGGACTTGCCTTAAAACGCACCATCCAAGGAGATTGACTGGTCTCCTGTCTGTTTCCTGAAATTCCTGCTATCTCTCTCTTAAGTGCTACTGCCATCAACGTCTCTTTCATCACTGCTGGTCAGAAAATGGCTTTTTTATTAAAACTGTCTATGGTCTATCTATTACAGTAACACATCTGGCAAAGCAGGAAGGAGATGCCTTACTGAATGCACTTCAATCAATCGGCTGGCATTAAAGAAGTACCCAAACCATTCCTTCCTATCTTTTCACACACATGTTCTTTCTGCCTGGAAAATGTTCCTCCCCAAACCCTCACAGTCCTGAATTATTGGAGGACCTTCTACTAACTATTTACTATTCACTTCAATTATCTCCTCCACTGGAAGCCTTTCCTGATATCCCCTCACCCAAATAAGAGTAGATATCTCCTCTTCTAGACCCAAACACCATATATGTGTCCCTAATACAGTGTTCAACACATAACTGTTGTTACACCTGCCTCCTCCACCCAAACAGAAGTCCTTGGGAAGTGGACTGTGTTTCAGTCAACTCTTTAATTCAAGCACCTAGTGTTGCTGAATTAACAAGACATGGTTCCGCTTTTTTCCTTTGAAGGTAAACCTGCCTGGGGAGACAAGCACATACACACACCAGAAAATTATTGGACATCCAAGTGCTAATCCATGTGGGGCTAACTGAATGGGAGAAATTAAAGCCCAATTCATTGTCACTGACAGTTCTATGGAAGCTGTGATTCATCCTGCTCCATGATTATCGGAGCCGTGGTCAAATCCCCTTTGAAACAGCTTCTAAGCTGTGTTCTATTCATGCCAGATCTGCTCAAAAGAGGCAGAGCAAGGAAGGCAAGGGCAGAGACTGATAAAAGCTGAAGTGTGGGTGTCACTGAGGCCAGTGTGCATGGGAGTGTCTGTGAACGTTCACGCACACATATGTCTGGGGCTTGTAGAGACTGTATTCTAAAAAAGCAGAACAACCTTCAGAGGAGCACAAGGAAAAGAAATCGAGAGAGAGTGAGGATCGGTAAACCTGAAAAACAGCCATGCTTCTCCCCTTCCCCAAACGATTAGTGTGGGCTCTACTTTACCCTCTCAGGCCTGTGGAAGAGGTATAAATGGGATACATAGGACTTTCAGGGGAGAGGGAGCTGGTGGGAGGAAACTTGCTGAGTCCAGGGAATCTTGGAGTAGGAGGTACAGGGTTATTGTGGTCGGGAGAAGTGCTACAGGGTCTGGGGTGAAGTACTACAGTTCTTTCCAGGCTGGCTCGTGTCTCAGAGATGGGTGCTGGGATCTCCTGCACCAATAGTCGGTGAGAATTGGAGCTGCAGGCACTGAGGGGTGAGGTCAGAAAGAAGCTTGTAAATGACTTCAGCACCACAAACAAGGACCTGCTCCAGAACTGCAGATTAGAGTGTCAGAAGGAAGCTGACCCTGATGTCCACGGATGCCTCACTGTCAGCATGTTCAAGGTTACTGCCTGCCCTGCAAATCGAGGTTGTTCGTCCAGTGCTCCTCTCTTAGAATCACCACCCATCTAATTGCCCAATCTAGAAAGCAGGTAGGCATTTTGAACTTTTCCCTTCTTTTTCAGCATTCCACTGTTGTTTCCCCCTGGCCTTCATGAAAGTTTTTATAATCCACCTTTTCCCCATCCGTAAAATGCCCCTGTCCTAGTTTAGGGCATTTGCAGGGGGCAGGGGTCTGGATTACCAAAACATCCTCCTAAGTCTCTGTGCCTCCAGCTACTCTTCTGCTATAAACCTCTCCGCACTTCAACATAGTGTCCATGGCAGATGCAAAGGTGGGTCATCTTTAAGGCATACACCTGAGCCCCTTACCATTCTGTGCTGGTTGTAAGGTTCAGACTGGGGTGACTTGTCGTCTGTGGAGCCCTCCGATACCCTTGGCTTCATTCTGTGCCTTCTCTCATTGGCAGTTTTGGAGGCCAAAGATGATCCATTGTGGGAACAGAGAGAGGCTGTGTCAACTCCCAGCGCTTCCAGGACCTGAAGGGAGAGAATAGCAGCTGTAGCCAAGAGTATTTGGTTGAGGTTAGCATAAAGGTGTGTCCCCTAGACATGGAGTCACAGAGGGGAGGACATCTAAAACAGAGGCGTTCAGGCTTAGGACGTGGGTGGTGGTGGGATTGGAACATGGCAGGAAGAGCCACATCTGGGTCACCTCCCTCATTCACACCCTGTAGCAGACCCTGCTGATGCCCTGCCCAGATCTCTTTTACAAGGTCAGTACACTCATCTCTGGCTGCTTGAATGTTAGCTACTAATAGGTTATGGCTGCAGAATTCTGCAGAAAATTTCCTTTGACTATACATTTGGTCTAGGCAAGTATGAGGTACAAATGACCAGCCCTCTTGCCTTTTAGGTAGGTAGTTAGCCCTGCTTAACTCTGTGGTGCAGTTCATGCCCTGGAGCTTCCCGTGGGATCAGACTGAAGGGAGTCCTTGGCTGAGGTCACTTTCCTGTTGAATTCTTCCTCTGTCCCATCCTGCTTCCTGCACTCTCCTCCTAAGAACACCCCTCATAGAATCAGGCTCTCCATTCAGGTCCTTTTTTTGAGAAAATCTAAGATGGTTCCCGAGATAAAATGAATCTTCCCATGGTTCCTTAAAATGACGGCCTTGATCTAAGAGGCTGGTCCAGACATCTGGCCAAGACCATATAGCCTGCAACAGACTTCACCAGGATCCACCCTTCACGGACCTTCTGCTCCTTCTGGCACATC
Source organism: Catagonus wagneri (assembly GCA_004024745.2). Taxonomy (NCBI): domain Eukaryota; kingdom Metazoa; phylum Chordata; class Mammalia; order Artiodactyla; family Tayassuidae; genus Catagonus; species Catagonus wagneri. The sequence continues at coordinate 24,050,821 of PVHT021183699.1, forward strand.
TCAAGGGTCTCCTGGTACTTTTTCTCCTTGGCTTCAATTTCAGCAATGGTGGCCTGGTTCTGTTCCTCATAGGCCATGGTGACCACAGCCAAGATCAAGTTGACCAGGTAGAAGGAACCCAGGAAGATAACAAGCACGAAAAAAACCATATAGAATTTCCCAGAAGCCCTCAGGGTCTGCAGATTTAAGAGAAAGAAGAAAGACATGTAACCAGAGGACGTGGGCCCCTGATGTGGTCAGGGTCCTCCAGGCAAAACATAGTCATGTAGCCAACCCCTAGCCTCCAACTGAGCCCACGTGGGGACATGCAGATCAATACCTGCTGGTAGAGGCGTTCCCAGGAATCCTGTGTCATGAGGCGGAACAGTGAGAGGAAGGCCCAAGTAAAGGAATCAAAGCTGGTGTAGTTAAAATCTGGGTTGTCAGATGTTTTAAGACAGAAATAACCTTCAGGGCAGCGGCTGCAGTAAGAACAGAGAATGTTGTCAACTGTACAGCCTCCTGCTTGTTGGAGGCAAGGCATTTCAAGGCTGTGGGAAGACCACAGGGTCTGAAGTTAAAGACTGGCATTCAAGGCCTCACCTTCCTCTTATTAGTGGGTGACCTTGGACATTCAATCTCTTTAGGTCTCAGTTTCTCTTGCTCATTAAATGGGGATGACAATACCAGGAAACTGTTGATGGAAACCACCTGCCCTGGCCAGGCATGATAATAACCGCTTATGTGAGTTGTCCTGATAAGGAACACAGACGAGGTGGGCTGCTGCCAAAATGAACTGGAAAAATTTGGAAGGGGCCAAAAGGAGGGAGGAGAAGCCAGCCCATAATAGTCATGTTAACCTCCCAGAAATCCTCATGCTTACTGAGAGATGTGTGCATGCAGCCAGGAAGGCTCTTGGGTAGGACCAGATATGGGCACGAGCAAAATGATTGGCAAGAGAAAATCCGGAACCTAACCCCACCTCCACAAACGTGGAGAGACAGTTAACCATGAGGCAGAGCACTTCTCCTGGGTTCCCCTACCCTGCTGCTCTGTGCTCCAGCCCCTCTTTCTATAAAGCCTTTTTTTGTCCTTTTTTTTTGCCTTATCTAGGGCCGCACCTGCAGCATATGGAGGTTCCCAGGTTAGGGGTCTAACAGGAGCTGTAGCTGCCAGCCTTCACCACAGCCACAGCCACGTAGGATCTGAGCTGCGTCTGCAGCCTACACCACGGTTCACGGCAATGCCAAATCCTTAACCCACTGAGCAAGTCCAGGGATCAAACCCGCAACCTCATGGTTCCTTGTCGGATTCGTTAACCACTGAGCCATGACGGGAACTCCTAGAGCCTTTTGCTTTGCCAGTACCTGTGTCTCTTCAGACAATTCACTGCCAACTGTTACAGAAGAGCCCACTCTCGGGCTCTGGAAGTGGTTCCCCGCCCCTCAACAATAGCACCTTCACTTCAGAGCTTCATGCAGAGGGAAATGGCCTGGAGAAGGCTAGCTGGCCGCCCAGACATGACCCCATAAGGTGGTACGCTATTTGCAGATTCACATGGCGGGGGTAGGGGGTGGGGTGGAGAGTCAATAAAACCTGAGTTGGCTGCCATCACCCGCAGAGTTGTCTTTCAAAGGAGAATGCACATTAGCCAAGTTCACTGAGCAATTATATATAACAATGAAAACACCACTTTCCACTAACTGAGCACTTACTGTGTGCCTCTCTCTCCCCTAAGTGCTTTACAAATGCTATAATTTAATCATCTCGACGATGCCTTTTTTTTTTTTTTTAACAGATGTGGAAGCTGGTGTTCAGAGAGAAATCAGTTGTCTAAAACTACACCGATGCCAATGGACTTATTTAAAAGAAGAGAAGTGTAAAGTAGCCTGGGAAGACTGACCTATGAAGGAAGGCCAAGTTGAAGATGACTGTTTGGTGAGAATGGGGTGGGAAAGGCTGCACTGCTTTCTCTCTCTCTCATAATTAAGGGGTAAGTGGATGCTGGAAAGTATCCTAAAGCTCGAGGCATGGGAGAGCTCTCCTCCACACCAGTGGGATGGCTGGGTTGAGGGGACAGTAATGCCTCTTTTGTAGTTTGGGATTCTACTTTATGATTCCTCCACCAACGCCAGCCTCTGGGGGTGGGGGTGGGGGTGGGGTCCTCTTTATTCCAGAAAACACACACCCTAGAACCCATACAACTGATTAGGGCTGGACAACTTGATTACAACCAAATCTCAATTCTGTCTCTCTGCCAGTTTCCAGACTCTACAGACCCACATATAAAGACAGTCTCTTAGGGAGCTCTCTTGTGGCACAGTGGGTTAAGGATCCACTGCTGTCACTGCAGCAGCTTGCGTTGCCTCTGTGGCTTGGGTTCAATCCCTGGCCTGGGAACTTCCACAGGCCACAGGTGTGGCCAGGAAAAAACAAAAAAAGACTGTCTCTCAGTTTCGCTCTCCCAAGGAACTAGTCAACCCATTACCGGTAGGGTAGTTAACACTAAGCACAGCTTATCTTTATGTCTTCTGTAGAGCCCCACTACAGCTACACATTAACAGCTGACTGCGTGAGAATTAGATGAGACCACAGTGCAAAGGCTCCTGTAAGGTGCCTTCAGCATAGTAAATATTATATGTAAAATGCTAAATTAGGAGTTTCCACTGTGCTGCAGCAGGTTAGGGACCCAGCATTGTCTTTGGATTCTATTCCTGGCCTGGTACAGTGTGTTAAGGATCTGGCAGCTGTGGCTCAGATTCACTCACTGGTAGGGAACTTCTATATGCCACAGGTGCAGCCATAAAAAAAATTAATTAAAAAAATAAGTAACATACAAAATTAAAACTCCTTTTTTTTCTTGTTTGCTTTTTAGGGCCGCACCCAAGTCATATGGAGGTTCCCAGGCGAGGGGTCGAATCGGAGCTGTAATTGCTGGCCAGCACCACAGCCACAGCAACAGGGATTCAAGCCGCGTCTGCGACCTACACCACAGCTCACGGCAAGGCCAGATCCCTGACCCACTGAGCGAGGCCAGGGATCGAACCCACATCCTCATGGATGCTAGTCAGATTTGTTTCTGCTGAGCCACGAAGGGAACTCCTAAAATTCTTGATTTTAACCCAAAGCTACCAAAAGTATGGACTGGAATAACATATATGAAAGAATGCTGAAAATCAAGTATTTCCTGGTATTTTCTCCACCTTGGGACCCCAGTCCTTCTCCCCACAGTGCCGCTGAGTGGTACAGGCTTCCACTCAGGGCTCTGGCTTCTCTGAGGCTCAGCACGGGACGCAGGTTTGGTGTCCACAGCAGGCCTGCCTATCAGGGCTCATTCTGCCCATTGTCTAAGCTGACCTCTACTTAACATCTGAGCCCCAGCCACTCCTTCCCCACCTGTCCAGGACCTACCCAGAGGATATCTGCTCTGTCTCAGAGCTGGGAGGAGGGCCCCACAGATGGACCCCACAACATGACCACAGTCAATGCATGGGCTACTGTGGAACCATCCTCATGGGAAGTGGCCTTATCCAGACAGAAAAAAGACAGTGACAGGCCCTCAGTGTCTACTTAAGTCAAAGGCTAATGAAAACTGACATCAGAACACCCCTCTCCCTGAGCTCAAGAACCAAATGCCAAGTGCATCTGTGAAGAAAGAGGCCAAAAGGCCTGTGTTCCTCAAATTCTATTAGTCCCACCCCTTAGCTCTAGCCCAGATTGTTTTCCTAGTGAGCTGATTAAGGCAGAATTCTGTACATGTCCCACCCAGCTCTGCCTGCCCAATATAGAGCTGTCAGCCACTCAGGGAGCGGGGCTGTATGGATTCCAGATGCCCTGCCGTGGAGATGGAGAGGTGAGCCTTTCTGACCTGCTGTCTGATCTCTTTCTGCTCCCATGGACAAAGCAGCAGGCAGATTTGAGGGGTTCCCTACCCCTTTGCTTCATCTCATTTTCTGTCCTGCCACCTGGAATGGTTCCATCCAAACCATCTTATTTATCCAGCCTGGAGACACTCTGCTTGCCTTTTAATCTCATCTCAGTCACCACCTCTGGGAAACCTTCTTGATATCCTCCCTGCCTCACACCATCACCTTGCCATGTTTCCCCAGCCCAGGGAGCCTGTAACACAGCACTGGCTCTCCACAGGGTAGCATCCTCATGTGTATGCATCAGAGCTCACAAACTGGCAGACTGCTGGCTAAATTTGCAGTACTGAAATATTTTGTTTGGCCTACAATATGTAGATTTTTTTTTTTTTTTTGGAATTGGTAGCCGATGTTTATAGTTAAGGAAGTTCACATACCAATCTAAATTTCCTATCTCTTTTTTAAAACTTGGGCAATATGGAAGCAGTGGACCCACATTTCCACATTGCAATCACAAGCTGAACTGAGCAGCAGCTACCCTTTTATATGGGGCAGGAATTCTCAGGGTCACGGTTCCCACCCAGCCTACTTCTCACATTTGTTGTTATATACATATGTCTGGCCTCTGTAAGAATTTGAAATTGCCAAGTCCGATGCTTGTGTTTCTTCCTCTGTTGTGTGAGGGTAATGAGATCCAGGTGATAGAGTTGGGATAATTAAATGGAGAGTACCTGACACAAAACATATTTGACAGTAGTTCCTTCCTAGCGTAGACTGTTTGTAAAAGTGACCATAATTATTCCCCTTTCTGTATCCACGCCCTTTGCAATATGATGTTGCAGGTTCTCCCATCAAGAGGCAGAGTCCATTCCCCCATCCCTTGGATCTAGACTGGCCTGTGCCCTTGCTTCAGTCAAGAGAATGCAGAAGTGACACTGTGCTAGTTCTAGGCCTAGGCCTCCAGAGACCTTGCACCCTTCTACTCTTTCTCCTGGAATCCTGCCTCCACCCTGAGAATAAGCCTGGGCTAGTCTGCTGGGGTTGGAGGGGTGGTAAAAGACCATGTGTAGCAGAGATAAGACACCTCAGCTAAGGCTGTACCAGATCAGTTGGACCCCCACTAATCTGTCCATTTTGCAGTTGCATGAATGAGCCCAGCCAATGCCAGAACACCAGGCTGATCTCAGCCCAACATGCAGATGCACAGAATCCTGAGCTAAATAAATGGCTGGTGTGTGAAGCCACAAAATCTTGGGGTTGTTTGTTCCATAGCAAGAACTGACTCATACAGTCCCTTTCCGTGAGCCTGGGATAGCAGAGGCTATGACTTATTTATTTCTGTATCTTCCTCAGGACTTGCAATCCAGGCTTCACCTAGAAAGAGCTGATGACAAGGAGAAAGGACTGCCAGGCATTAGTCATAGGTGGAGCACTCACCCAGAATCAGATCCATTGCCACAAAGTAAAGGATCAGAAGTGCCTGGTTTGTTGGTGTAATAATCTGTAAAATAAAGGAAGAAGTGAGAGATTTACATATGGTTCTGAACCTTTGGCTCAAGCTTTGAGTGGTGAAAGCAACACTTGCTAGGTCTTCTGCATGAGCCAGGTCTTCTCCCTTGGCCATGTGCCCTCAGTGGGCTTGTCGGGACACACTGAAGGGAAAACAGCTTATCTGGGAAGGGAAAAGCTAAGCAGTGACTTCCGTCCAGCAGAGGCAGAATGACCTTCCTCTTGATTTTGAGCTCATTTCCCTGTAAAGGGGACACTGGAAACAGAGAATGGGAAATCTGAAAGTAAAATATAACTCACAAGAAGCATTTCAGCAGAAAGAGGAATCAAAAGGTGACTATACAGTATGCAGGGGCTTCACACCTCCTGCCATCCAGACCTTGGTCCCTACGGCAGAAATTCCACTCCTGTTTTTCATGAGAAGAATAGTTGGCTGTTTCGTTGACAAGTGTGCAATTCTTGACACATTTGTTCTTGAGATTGCCCTTGAAGAGCTGCAGGCCCACCAGGGCAAAGACACTCAGGCAGAAGATGGTGAGGATGGTCACATCTGCAAGCTTCCTCACTGAGTGGATCAGGGCCCCCACAATGACCTTCAGTCCTGTGGGAAGATAACAGTGATATTCCACATGGATGAGGTGCCACACGGACATGGTTGGCATGCTAGCATATTAGCTGTCCTACCCGGCAGGTGTGAGGTATTTTACAAACTCTTGGGCATTTCCAAGCCCATTTCCTCATCTGAGCCTTGCAATAAGCCTGAGTGACAGGCAAATAGAGATTACTGTCCCATTCTAAAGATGACGTAACTGAGACCCAGGCAATTTTTTTTTTTTTTTTGCTTTTTAGAGGCACACCTGGGGCATACGGAGGTTCCTAGGCTAGGGGTCTAATCAGAGCTGTAGCCGCCAGCCTACACCACAGCCACAGCAATGCCAGATCCGAGCCACGTCTGTGACCTACACCACAGCTCACGGCAACGCTGGATCCTTAACCCACTGAGCAAGGCCAGGGATCGAGCCCGCAACCGTATGGTTCCTAGTTGGATTTATTTCCGCTGAGCCACCAAGGGAACTCCCTGCATTTTCAAAATCATCTCTTTTTTCTCCTTTTTTGGCCACACTGGTAGCATATGGAGTTCACAGGGCAGGGGCTCGAATCTGAGCAACATCTGTGACCTATGACACAGCAGCAGCAACACTGGATACTTAACCCATTGCACCAGGCCAGGGATCAAACCGGCAATGCCACAGAGAAAAGCCAGATCGTTAACACGCTGTACCACAGTGGGAAGCAGCATATGGAGGTTCCCAGGTTAGGGGTCTAATCAGAGCTGTAGCTGCCAGCCTACACCAGAGCCACAGCAATGCCAGATCTGAGCCGCATCTGTGACCTACACCACAGCTCAAGGCAACGCCAGATCCTTAACCCACTGAGCAAGGCCAGGGATTGAACCCGCAACCTCATAGCTCCTAGGAGGAATCATTTCCACTGTACCACAATGGGAACTCCTCCTAGAATCATCTTAAAGCTAATACACTTCTGACAAGAGAAACTCTATTTAAAAATTAATCATTGCGTAATTGCTATGTTCCAGGCACTGTGCTAGGCATGAGGCTACTAACCTCACTCATTATTTGACATCTGTTTTTCTGTCCTTACCCCAGTCCTGGGAGGTAGCTCGAGGTGGGAGGCACGTGAACCTCAATGTTTACGTGTGTGTGTGTGCGCGTGTGTGTGTGAGTGTGTGAAACAGAGAGACAGAGAGAGGGAAGAAGTCGGGAGAGGAGGAGGAGGGAGGGAGAGAGATATGCACAAGACAAAGAATTAATCTGAGACACAAAGACACAGAGAGATGAACATAGCAACAGAGTGAGGCCATGAGAAACAGTGAGAGTCACTGAGGCAGAAAGAGAGAGGGAGAACAGCTGACAGCAGGATGGGACCCCTGCTTGTTTAAGGAAGGATGATTTGTTGCTCTGACAAAGGAAACCATCTTCTTTGGAAAAGTAGCTTCCCAAGAAACAGAAAGTGCCCAGACCAGGAGAGCAGGTTGCAATCTAGCCTGGCCTTCTAATTTTGGTCAAGAATAACCCACTGAGCACCCCCTGCCTCATGTGGTCCCCACTGGGAGCTAAGCAATGATTAAGGCACTGGCCTGTGGTTGAGCTGTCTGACAAGTGAGGGGAAACTCCATAGCTTTACTGAGCAGGTGGGCACACAGAGGAAGCCTGGGGGAGGGATGTGGGGAAGTTGAGAAAGACAAGGCAGTCTCCTTGAGGAGATCCGACTGTGGCAGAGCTCTGAGGATGCATATGGGTTGAGGGAAGAGAGGAGCAGGGGCTCTCCTGATGGAGAAGCAGCAAGGTTAAGGGCAATGAGCAAAAGCTTCGAGTATCTGTGGAATCTGGAATGTGATGTGAAGTGGATATAGGACAGAGACGAGGCAGCAAGGGTTCTGGACAGGCTAGGTCTTACATACAAAACTGAAGGTCTTCCTGGCTAAGAGTAAGTGACAAAGCTACCAAGAGACAGAACTGACTACTTATTGCTGTGACTTCCTTCATGAAGAAACTTGTCCAGTGGCAGCTGGAAAAGACTTTCCAATTTCTCCCTGCAGAGCCAGATACAGAACTGTGGAAAGGAATTTCCACTCTAGTGTATTTCTGTTTCCCAGATGAGGGCATGGGTTCTCAGGGGTGAAGGAGGCAGGGCAACCCATCAGGCCACAGGGGTGAAGCATTGAGTCCCGTCTCAGGGCTTTTAACCTGGTCTTTGGCCTCGCCATCCTCTCCATCAACCCAGCTGGGGAGGAGGAATATCATTGGTTTATTGGTGGCAAAAGAGATCTTGGAGGCCCAATAAAGTGAACCCTGATGGAGTATTTTTGTTCCTGAATCATCTGCAAACAAGAATCACCAAACTATTTTCTCTTCTGTGAGTCCAAAGCCAGGATCGAGGGTCAAACTTTCAGATCCATGGACGTGGCGAAGACATTCACCAGAGCCTAAGGGCTGCCTTTCTCCTTCTTCCCTGTTTTCAAATTTTCACCTTTGGTCTAAAGTATAAATGAGAATCCACTGGAAGTTTGCCTGAACCCCTTAACAGGAACATAAAATGAGTACATGACCTTTTCAACATTTATCAGCAGTGAAGCCATGAGGACAGAATATTGGCTAGGAATCAACACGTGAGGTTTCCGGATCACGCTTTGCCCCTAGTGATGAAAACTTGGGATTATGTTTTCTACTCTTTGGGCCTCAGTCTCTTTGTCTCTTAAATGAAGACAATAGCCCATGCTCTGGAACTTTATAGGGCTCTTGTGAAAATCAAAGCGGGACATCAGGCTGTGGAAAACAACATGTGCTCTATGAATAAATACGCTGGTTAAAGCAGCTCACCTGGGATCACAGACACTGTTTTTAAAGCTCTGAGAACTCTGAATGTCCGTAGGCCTGAGATCCCTCGGAGATCTATCGCTTCACCAACATATCTGAAGGACCGAGAAATCAGTCAGCATCTTTGCAAGAAGAGGGTCTTGAGAATTCATGAAGCATAAATAAGGGCACTTGGGTAATACAATCCTAGGGAGGACCCAGAACAGACACTGAGAAGGTACACCTATAGACCGACAGGAACACTGATTTAATTCTGGCTGTGTTTTCCAGAATGGCCCCTTTGAGAAGGTGTGTGCTGATCTATGGGCTCTGTGTACTTCATGTGTGGATGGATATTCGAGCACATGGATGGGGCCAACCAGTCTCCTCAGACCTTGGTTCCTCAGGGAAAGACCTTAATGTCTAGTAGGTACAAGGCTGAGCCTTGTCTGATTCCCTCTGATAGAGCAGTTATCAGCTCAGATTTGGGGTCTCCAACTTCTCTTTGAGCATGTGGGACTAACCCTGGAAAATGAGTCCTAGAGTGACAGTCTGTGGCAAGACAATCCCAGGCCATGCAAGCTGCGAGTGAGGAAGCTGGATAGAGGGAAGGAAACACCCCCAGAGTGGGGCCTGGCTACACCTACAAGCCCACACAGACGCCCATGCAAAGCAGTGTGGAGAAATACTCACGCCAGGGTGATGACACTAAAATCCAGCCAGTTCCAAGGATCTCTCAGGTAAGTGAACTCATTTAGACAAAATCCTCTTGCCAGTATCTTTATCAAGGCTTCAAAGGTGTAAATGACAGTGAAGACATACCTGGGAGGAAAGGCAGAAAAGGAATATGAACTGTGCCTTGGAGAGGGCTCAGGGTGAGAGGGGCTGTGATTGTTCCAAAGGAAAACATACAAAGATCATCACCAAGGCGGGGAAGGGGGAGAAGGTAAGATAAGGAGATTGGACACAGACTGAAGAACTCAGAGGAGTCACACAGATGGGTGGGTAGCGGGGAGTCTGTGGATGATCAGCAGCCACTGCTCCTCTGAAGGTAGGCAGAGGGGGATGGCAGGACCCCTGCAACGATGTCCTGAACAAAGTTCCTCCTGTTCCACGAGGTTCCCTGAGGCTTCCTGCCCCAAGGGAAGCTTCAGCTCCTCTCTCAATTCATTGCTGGCAGAAGCTACCAAAGAAGGAGGAGGCTGGCTACATCTCTCCTCTCCAAATGGCTCTGCTTCCAACTGTCTTTTTTTCTCACGTCATGCCTGGTCTGCCGGCATTTCTGGCCACAGGGATTCCAGTCTAAGAGCCATATAAGGCAGTGAACAACTAGGTGTCATGGAAGAGAAAAGCATCTAAGTTCACAGACATTTTCTCAGGAGGATGGATCCTGTTAGAGGACGTCATCTCAAAACAGCTTTTTTCTACCTCCCCCCCCCCGCTGGGTGCTTTGTGGGTTTGGATTTGAAGAGATGGATCTGAAGCCGAGGCTGAGAATAGGGTATTGTTTCTCAAGTGTTCAGAAACCCTCAGTCACCTATAGTGGTTCTCAAACTCTAGCACGCATTTGACCCCCTGGAGGGCTTGTTGAAGCATAGATTTCTGGGCTCTATGCCCAGAGTTTCTGATTTGGTAAGTCTGGGGTGGGCCCCAAGAATTTGCATTTCTAACAAGTTCCCAGAAGAGGTTAATGCTGCTGGCTTGGGGAGTTCCTTGGTTCTACCTCTTTAGAACTGTTGACCAAAGGGATTCAGATGCATGCATAAATCACACCAAATTCTGGATGTATTACATTTTTCAAACTGTAAAATTATAAACGTAAACACTGGTATGAAAAACGAAAAGACTTTTGGTTAAATATGGCAGATTGAACATATGTGTTTACCTCTATCCTCTCTGAAATCCTTCTCAGATGATAGTAAAAGGAATTTTTTAAATAGCATAAATTCACTAGGACAATGATGATGGAGAACACAACAGCATTTTGGAAATTAGTGTGAAAACAGATGAGTGATAACCGACAGCAGACCTGGCAAGATGAAACCTTAGCTGGAAGGGCGGCAAGTCCCAGAAGCAAGTCAACCTTCATGGCAGAGTTGTTTAGGACTTGAGGGTGCAAATCCCTCTGAAAGTGGGGTTTGGTGAGATGATGGCAAGTGGGACTGAAAGGGCAGTTTCAAAGTCTTTACAGGAAGCAGCTGGACATTCTAAATCTCATTCCATACCACCATTCAGGGAGGAAGTAACTCTTCTCATCTGGAAACAGACTGGACTGAACAAGAGAGAGACAGAATTGCATCCTGAATTAGGAAAAATCTCTGGAAAAAGAGCTGTGCATCAGGCCTTGGAACATCTAGACCAGACTGAGGCAGATGAGGGACTCTAAGAGGGATTTCCCCAAGAAAAATGGAAACTGACAGATAACCTGCTGCATGCAAGTAAACTGAAGCAATAATGAAACCTCTAGGAAAGAGTTTCAGGGCAAATTAGTGGTAAATATATAGAAAACAGAGCAAATGATGAAATGAAAGCAACATAGTGCTTCAGAGAAAGCAACATAGTGCAAAAAGGAAAATATAACCAAAGTATACTGCATGATACAGCTGTGAACAGTATTTGCTTAGCAACACTATTATGTAATCATATATGCAGTCAGACAATGTACATATTATCTGATTATCTAACCAAAAATTATAATAAAACTATAATGCGAAGACGAATGTGAGAGGAAATCAGCATGTGTATGTGGACCTAATCCTTTTTTTTTCCATAACAAAGCTAATAGATAATATCTAACATGGAATTTTTCTTAAAATAGTAGTCTGAATATATTATTAGAGATGAAGTATCTGAAGAAAGAAGTAAAAAAAAAAAAGCTGAGAGTGGTTGCCTCTGGAAATATAGGATTAGAGGTGAGGAGATGAGAACTATGAAATTGTGGGTTTTGTTAGTCTTTATGGACACATGTGACCTTTTAAAGCATAGATCTGTACATCTTAAATAAAAGTAAAAATCAAAATAAAAGGTGAAGAGCAGTAACTTTTTTTTCCCCTATCTGCGAGAGGAGAAATCGCGTTTGGAATCATTCATGAAGAAATCTATAGCTGTCTGGGTAGCTGCTTGAGCTGTCAGCTGCCATAGCTTGCTGGGTTCCCCCCCACTCTTTATGTTTTCTGAATTGGAAAATCTTAACTCAGAATTACAGGTTGTTGTGAAGCTTTGACAGATATTTCTGGCCTTTCAGATCAAACGCAGACCCAAAAATTATAGACAGAGTTCTCTCTAAAGACTATTTTCAGTGTTTCACCAGAGGACAAGTGTCCCAGCTTAGTGCTGCTGAAAGCAAGGTTAAAGGTCTCAGCTCGGGAGGCAGTGGCTGACAGAGTCACAGC
>PVHT021183699.1:24063043-24108799 GCA_004024745.2 Catagonus wagneri
GGTTAACGATCCGGCGTTGCCGTGAGCTGTGGTGTAGGTTGCAGACGCGGCTCGGATCCTGCGTTGCTGTGGCTGCGGCGCAGGCCAGTGGCCACAGCTCCGATTAGACCCCTAGCCTGGGAACCTCCACATGCCGCGGGTGCGGCCATAAAACCCGCGGCCATAAAATGACAAAAGGCAAAAAAAAAAAAAAAAAGAAGTCATGATGTCCAATCATCTAAAAATCCTGATATTTAGATTCTGAAATCAAAGATCCATGATATTCAAAATCCTAAATGTATGACTAAGAAATGCCTCATATATTCACAGAAATGGTAATTTAAAAAATTTAATTCCCTATTTGAAAACACTGCAAACCATTTTTGTTTTCCAGCCCGAGCAATTCAGCATAGAAAAACATTTTGTACTCATTTTTCGCTTCAGCCCTGTAGGCTGAGCAGACATATACTAAGTGGCCACAATCAGCATGTAGTCACAACTTCTATGACATCCCTCAACAGCAAATCAGGGTCTGGAGGCAAGGAAACCCCACTGTTTTCATCAATAAGATACAGACTACATTTGGGGGCAACATCTTCCATTGGTATAGCAATGCCTTTCCTTGCTGACTACGTAATGGGAGCTTCAATACTAATTCAACTATTTTTTTTTGTCTTTTTAGGGCCACACCTGTGCCATAAAGAGGTTCCCAGGATAGGGGGTGAATCGGAGTTTTAGCTGCCGGTCTATACCACAGCCACAGCAATGCCAGATTCGAGCCGTGTATGCAACCTATACCATAGCTCACAGCAACGCTAGATCCTTAACCCACTGAGTGAGGCCAGGGATCAAACCTGCAACTACATGGTACCTAGTCAGATTCATTTCCGCTGCTCCAAGACAGAAACTCCTAATTCAACTATTTTTGAATTGTGGTAAAACAGTCATTACCTAAAATTTTACCACTTTAACCATTTTCAAGTATGCAATTCAATGGCATTAAGTACATTCACAAAATTGTGCAACAATCACCAGGACCCATCTCCAGAACTTTATCGTCCCAAACAGAAAATCTGCACCCATTAAACAACTCCCCATTCCTCCCTCTCTACCTTCCTGGCAACCTCTGTTCTACCTTCTGTCTCCATGAATTTGCCTGTTCTAGGTACCTCATGTAAGTAGAATCAGATTGTACTTGTCCTTTTGCGTCTGGCTAATTTGACTTAGCATGTTTTAAAGGTTCATCCATGTTGTGGAGTATATCAGAATCACATTCATTTTTAAGGTTGAATAAAATTCCACTGTATGTACACACCACATTTTGTTCATCCATTGATCTGTTGATGGGACATTTGGAAATATTTTGGCCATTGTGAATAATGCTGCTATGAACGTTAGTGTACAAGCTAGTATACCTTTTTAAGTCCATTTTGGAATTTATAAAATAATCATTAATTAAACCAGAAATATCTTCTTTTAAAAATCTTTTTACATAGGCCAAAAAGTCACTGAAGCTTCACTCTCAGGTACATGGTGAATATGCACTGACAATTTATTCATCATTTTATTTAACTCTGAACTAAAATGTCTGCTTGTTTACATACATAACAGTCATTGATTTTATTTATTTAATCAAAGTAGAGTTGATTTACAAATGTTGTGACAATTTCTGCTGTACAGCAAAGTGACTCAGTCATACATGTATGTATTCTTTTTTATATTATTTTCCATCATGGTCTATCCCAAGAGACTGGATTTAGTTCCCTGTGCTATATAGTAGGACCTTATTGTTTATACATTCTAAATGCAATAGTTTGCATCTACTAACTCCAAACTCCTGATCCATCCCACTCTCTTCCCCAGCAGTGATTAATTTTAAATGTCAGTTACATGATAAGAAATTCAATAGTTTTGATAAAGGAATTCTACTGATTATTTCTTGCTTATCTTTCCAACTACAGGATTTGTCATTGATTTTGAAGCTGGTTCCATGTCTAACCAGCAAGAGTATAATTGTTCTTGGTTTTGCTAGAAAGACAAATGAGGACTCTGTAGTTTTCATGTTATTCAAACTTTAACATCAAATTTTGACAATTTTCTACAGGAAATCCTCACTTTGCATTTGTGCTAGAGACAGTTAATTGGTTCAAAAGTGAGGCTGGTAAACTTTATCAGAAAATTATATGGAGAGAGTTCCCTCATGGCTCAGCGGTAAGAAACCTGACTAGCATTCATGAAGAAGACACAGGTTCGATCTCTGGCTTTGCTCAGTGGGTTAAGGATCTGGCATTGCCGTGAACTGAGGTGTAGATCAAAGACGTGGCTTGGATCTGACGTTGCTGTGCCTGTGGCATAGGCCAGCGGCTACAGCTCTGATTCAATCCCTAGCCTGGGAACTTCTATAAGCCAAGGGTGCAGCCCTAAAAAGACAAATAAGAAGAAGAAAAAGAAGAAGAAGAAGAATATGGAAGTTTTAGTAGCTTTCTATTATTAAGAAATAATAAACAGACAATAAACTTGGTACTAGGACAAAAGGATCATTGATCCAATAATTTCCTTTTTTTTTTTTTTTTTGGTCTTATTAGGGCTACACCTGCGGCATATGGAGGTTCCCAGGCTAGGGGTTGAATTGGAGCTGTAGCTGCCAGCCTACACCACAGCCACAGCAACACAGGATCTGAGCTGTGTCTGCGACTTACACCACAGTTCACGGCAACGCCAGATCCTTAATCCACTAAATGAGGCCAGGGATTGAACCTGTACCCTCAAAGATGGTAGTCGGGTTCACTAACTGCTGAACCAGGATGGGAACTTCTGATCCTATAAAATTTAATTATCATTTTTCATTGTCATACTCCGTTTTCTTATTTATTTTCATCTGCCTTTGTGAGATTATCCACATCCCTTGTCCACTTGTCTCATGACATACAGATTCAAGCTTTACGTTTGTGAAAGAGTCCATTCATTACTTTTATTTGTAGCCTAATTTCATATTGTAGGATTTATTTTTCTATTTTCATCACTATTGTTATATTTCTGCAAACCACTTCTGAAATGACGGTTTACTTTTTGAACTGTGATATTATGCAATGGTAACAATTTGATAAATTCAAGTTCAACAAATGTAAATGTAATGTCAGGGGACAATACATTTGTTAAGATAAAGTACTCATGATTAAGTCAGTCCTGGAAGCACATACAACTGCTTTTTTTTCTTCTTCTTTTTAGGGCTACACCTGGGGCATATGGAGATTCCCAGGCTAGGCATCCAATCGGAGCTGTAACCGCTGGCCTACACCACAGCTACAGCAACACCAAATCCCAGCCGTGTCTGCTACCTATACCACAGCTCATGGTAACACCAGATCCTGAACCCACTGAGCGAGGCCAGGGATCGAACCTGCGTTCTCATTGATGCTAGTCAGATTTGTTTCCACTGAGCCATGACAGGAACTCCCCTACACTGCTTTTAAGAACATAAAAAGTCAGAAAATCTACAAAAAATATGATTAATATTACATTTTAGATTTTTAAATTATCTGTGCATAAAATGATGGCATTATTTTTTCTTCTGAATCTTTCAGTGATTTAGAGGCTGCTGAGAGAATTCTAGTGAGTAGTAGAGATCCTTTCATCACTTACTGAGAAACACTGTGGGGTTTGTGGATCATAGGCTAGTTCTATATTTAGTTTTCTGAGAAACTTCCATACTGTTTTCCATGACGGTTGTACCAATTTACATTCCCACCAACAGTGTAGAAGGGTTCCCTTTGCACCATACCCTCTCCAGCATATTTTCTGTAGACTTGTTAATGATGACCATTCTGACTGGTGTGAGGTGGTACCTCATTGCAGTTTTGATTTGCATTTCTCTAATAATTAGTGATGTTGAGTATCTTTTGATGTGCCTACTGGCCCTATGTATGTCTTCTTTAGAGAAATGCCTATTTAGGTCTTCTGCCAATTTTCTATTGGGTTCTTTGTTTGGTTGTTGTTGAGTTGTATGAGCAGTTTGTTTATTTGGAGATTAGCCCCTTGTACCATATGATCCAGCAATCCCACTCCTGAGTATATATCCAGACAAAACTATAAATTGAAATGATACACACACCCACATGTTCACTGCAGCACTATTCACAATAGCCAAAATATGGAAGCAACCTAAATGTCCACTGACACATGAATGGGTTAAGAAGATGTACACATACACAGTGGGATACTATTCAGCCATAAAAAAAGAATGAAATAATGACATTTGCAGCAACATGGAGGCAACTAGAGATTCTTATACTAAGTGAAGTGAGTCAGAGAGAAAGAAAAGCACCATACAATATCACTTATATGTAGAATTTAAAATATGGCACAAATGAACCTATCTACAAAAGAGAAACAGACTCACAGACATAGAGAATGGACTTGTGGTTGCCAAGGGTGAGGGGCTAGGAAGTGGGAGGGATGGGGAGTTTGGGGTTAGTAGATGCAAACTATTGCACTGAGAATGGATAAGCAATGAGATCTTACTGCATAGCACAGGGAACTATATGCAGTCTCTTGGGATAAACCATGACGGAGGATAACATAAGAAAAAATATATATACGTATGACTGGGTCACTATGCTGTACAGCAGAAATTAATACAACATTGTAAATCAAGTATGGTCTAATTAAAAAAACAAGCAAGAAAAAAAAGAAACACTGTGGGGGATGGAGAGAGCTAAATAGCTCTGCAGAACAGAGTAAGAATTTGGCATTCTCAGAGACAATACAGAAGGAAGACAGTGAGACAGAGAGATGGAAAAGCAACACAAAGGGACAGTTTATGAGAGAAGACTGTAAGTCAAACTCATGTACCAAGGTAGATCAAATGAATAAACATCTTTTTTTTTTCTTTTTTGGCTGCCCCACAGCATATGGAGTTCCTGGACCAGGGATCAGATTCAAGCCACAGCTGCAACCTATGCCACAGCTGCAGCAATGCCAGATCTTTAACCCACTGTGCCGGGCCAGGGATCGAACTTGTGCTCCAGTCCTGCAGAGACTCTGCTAATCTCATTGCACTTACAGTGGGAACTCCCAAGACAGATCAAATGAAATGCTGGCAAACTGAATCCAGCAATGATCAAGCTGGAATCATTAAGACAGATTAGCAAATTTATTAATGTAATCTACTATATTAACAGATAAAAGACTATATGATAATCTTAAACACAGAAATGTTGATTAAAAACCAACACTTATTCAAAATGAAACTCTTAAACCCAAAATGGAAAGAAATTTCCATAACTTGATAAGGGGTAATTATGAGAACCCCATAGTCATCATGTTGATAGTGGAATATTAGAAACATTCTTTAGAAGTAAGAGCAAAAGCAATATGCTACTATTACAGTTTCACTTTAACATTGTGCTGAAAGTCCTGGCTAGTTTAGTAAGACAGGAAAAGTAAACAAGTGGTATAAGGATTATAAAGGAAGAAATAAGTTCATCATTATTTGCAAATGATATAATTGTTTAAATAGAATTGTTAAAGGATTTCAGCAATGTTGTTGAATGCAAAACCAACATACAGAAAATTAATAACACATTTATTTTAGCAATAAAAATATTCAAAAGGGCAACCAAAATGATAATGTATCTAGAGATATGTAAGAACTTTATAGAAGACATCAAATGTTATAGAAGAATATAAAAGGAGGCCTATATAAATTGGGAGATACAACTATATATGTTGTAAATGTGGTAATTCTTCCTGTGATGGTAAATTCAATGCATTTACAATCAAGGTTTCAGCATATCTGTAAGAAAAGAGATGAAAAATCTGACCCACAAACTGACACGGAAAAGTAAAGAAACAGGAAGAACCAAGATAATTTTTAAGAGGACAAGTTAGCCAGGGATGCTATAATCAACCAGGTCAAATCATTTAATTATTATAAATCATTTAGGTTGTGTGGTGTTGATTCAAGGACTGATGTAATAGACCATTAGGAGAAACAGACTTGAGTACGTATGGGAATCTGGTGCATGACAGAATTAGTAGAAGGAATAATTCAGGAAATAATCTGTTAAAAACGGTGTTGGAAATAATCCATATGGAAAAATATTAGAAGCTTATCACATACCATGCGTGCACACACACAAAAGTCTAAGAGAATGAAATATCAAAATGTAGAAAGAAATATGACTTTTAGAAGAAAACACAGGAAAATATCTTACGGAACATTACATAGTGATAAAACAACATTAACAAATGGATACATGTATCCATTTAGATAAATCTCAAAAACACAATATTGATTTTTTAAAGCATCAGCTAAAGCATGCATGTAATATGTTATCATTCATATGAATTTGAAAAGACAGAAAATAACACTTCATGCCTGCGCTGCCAGTTACCCATCTGCCTGTTTGCCATAAGTTCAATTTCATTTCACCATTCTTTTCTAGGTGAGATAACATTTATTTTTCCACTGTGCTTTTTCCTACAGCCAATTGCTGTATTTTGTCAAATTTTTTCCAGATGCTCAGTATGGTTAGTGATGGGTATCCTATGGCCATCAAACAGCTCCTTCAATGACATTCTGTAAGCTCGGGGTTGAGGATGGTGGGAAAGTTCTGCTCTGGATGTTGTTTACACTTCTTCCATCCCTTAGCTTTTCATCTTTTCACCTCATTCTGGGGACCAGTTTGACATTCTGACATTTCTCCACTTTGGCTCAATGGATCTCTAGTTTCTTTCCAGCACAAGGGGGTATTAAAAAGAAAAAAGGAACACACACATATGGATGGATATATATATATATATATATATATATATAACCTTCTCTCAAGCAGACAAGTGGGCAGGCAGTCAGGGAGGCAGGAAACAGGTAACAAGAGGCAGGTAACAGTGCAAAGCTAATGTTTAGGGAGGGCGGTAATGTCAGGGAGGGGAGATAGGGATGGGAACCACTTGTGTTCAAAAGACTATCAAGAACATGGCTATAAAATTGTCTCCTGGTGGTACAGTGACTATAATTTAATTTTCATGAAAAATACACAGCATGATACATGCAGTCTCAGTCTATCCCAAGGATGTTTACTCTTTCCCTCTGGGCTCCCAGCAACAGTGGGTGCTATCAGTTTCATTTCAAAAATAAAATCTGGAGTCTGAAAATTTTCTTGAGGCCAACCATGCTGAACATCACCTGATACCTGCCACACACATTTCTAGCACTAGGACTAGCTAGGTTTATTTTTATCTCTTCTATTTTTTTGAAGTGTGTTTATAAAGGAAACTTTATCAATAATTTAATATAAAATCCGACAAAGAATAGATTTAATAATTAGCAGGAATGAAGATTGGTACAGCTTTGAAAGATGCTTTGGCAATATCTCAAAAATTAAAATGGTACATTCCTTTTTTTAAAAAAATTGTATATCCCTTTGACCCAGCAATTCCACTCAGAGGAATTCATCCCTCACATTTACCCACATTGTGTGTGCAAAGATATGTGTATATGGATATTCACCAAAGAATACTGTTGGCATAACTTGAGGATTATGTTATAATAAACACAAATTCCTATCAATAGAATAAGAATTAAATTAATTTTGCTTCATCTATGTAAAATCTTTTCAATCAATTTCTACAAAACATGCTAGGATTTTTATAAGGATTTCATTGAACCTATAGATTAATTCCTGACATTGTAATAATGGTGAGTCTTCTAATCCACTGAATTTATTTTGATACTTAAAATTTTTCTCACTAATGTTTTGTCTGGGAGTTCCCATTGTATTGCAGCAGAAATGAATCCAACTAGTATCCATGAGGATGTGGGTTTGATCCCTGGCCTCGCTCAGTGGGTTGGGGATCCGGTGTTGCAGTGAGCTGCGGTGTAGTTTGCAGATGTGGCTAGGATCCCGCATTGCTGTGGCTGCAGCGTAGGCTGGCAGCTGTAGCTCCTAGCCTGGGAACTTCATATGTGGAGGATACAGGCCTAAAAAGCAAAAAACAAAAAAAATTTTTGTCATTGTCAAAATACTTTATACTGTCTTTTTTTTCAGTAAAAAGGTCCTGTGCGTGTTTTTTTTTATAACAGCTTTTGGGTTTATTCTACTGTTTTTCTATTTTCTAACGAATTAATTTTTTTTTAAATTATTCACTTTTTTCTGTTTTCATTTCTTGTCTTTTTACAATTTTATTTTAGATACTTAGATTTTTTTTTTTTTTTTTTTGCTGATATATTCTCCACTTCAATGCTATGGGCTATCCCCCAAGTGCATCTTTAACTGCATTCTACTCTTCTGATTAAAATGTTTTTTATTTTTTTCTTCCCTGGAAATTCTATAATTTTGGTTTGTATTATTTATTCCAATTCCATCTAAGAATCCTTTTTTTCTTTTTTTTTGGCAGTGATAATGCTGGATCCTTAACCTCCTGCACCACAAGGGAATTCCCCATCTAAGAAATCTTTAGGAGAGGTTTTAAAAATTACCAAATGCTAAGTCTTTTCTATCTCTATCTCTCTTTTTTTTATTTTTTTTTTATTTTTGCTTTTTGGGGCCACACTCACAGCATACAGAGGTTCCCAGGCTAGGAGTCAAATTGGAGCTGCAGCTGTCACCCTACACCACAGCCACAGCAACACAAGATCCGAGCAGTGTCTGCGACCTACACCACAGCTCGGGTAACGCTGGATCCTTTAACACACTGAGAGAGGCCAGGGATTCAACCCGCATCCTCATGGATCCTAGTCAGATTCGTTAACTGCTGAGCCACGAAGGGAACTCCTCTTAAAAAAAAAAAAATTGTTATTATTTTCTCATTTTATTGCAATGTGATCAGAGAATATTTTCTTTATTATTTCTACTTTTTGGAACTTACTAAAGTTCTGTTGTTTAATATTTGGCCAATTTATATGGTTATTTTTCAAGGAATATAGTTTGAAATACATTAATTAGATCTATTAATTATAATATTACTCTGATCATCTATATTTTTATATACTTTTTATACAGTTGATCTGAATAAAATTGAAAGAAATTAGTTATATTTTTCTATTCCTACAATGTTTTTGTCTATATACCCCAATATTCTTTTAATTTTTGATCTATGAACATTGTTGTCAAGATATACATTACTGTTTATGGATTATTTAGCATTACAGAATGTTATTTTTGTCCTGTTTAGTAAGTTTGGGCCTAAATCCCACCTTATCTGATATTAAAATCATGCCTCCTACTCTTTCTGTTTGCTTTTGCTTACCTATATCTTTGACCGTTTTAAAATTTTAACCTTTCTCTATCATTTTGAGTGGTATATTTTTTAGTCAACAGAGTTCAATATTGCTTTGTTATATATAACATGATTTTTTTTAAACAGATGAGTCAAATCCATTTATATTTATTGACATGATAAATTTACTTGGTCACAGTTTGCTTATATAACTTTGTATTATGTTTTTAATAATTTTTAAAATATTTCTCTGCCTTGTGTATTTCATTTGCTTTATTTTTTATGAGTCTAACTTTAGAGGAGCTTTTATTCTAGTTCTTGTGGTTGCCTTAAAAGTATACATTTATAATTATAATTAAAACTATGTAATACACTGCTTTTAGTATGCTCTTTAATATATCTTATTTCCATTAATTCTCTTTCCTTTCCCCTCTGTTTTATCTATCATCTGATTGTACTTAATATCTTTTTCCTGTTTACCTTTGTACTGTTAAATGGAATTACTTTTCATTGCTTAATGTATGAACTTTAAAGCATGCTCTTTAACTTCTTGCTAGTATAGAAGCAACAATAAGTGAACATATACTGCTCTCATGTTCTTCCATCTTCCTAGTCCCAGTTTTTGCTGTTTGTACCATGTCAACATCTTCAGGGCCTCTGGGTCTTTAGGGGGTAAAACGCCTTGCTCCTCAATTTTATCCGTCTCTGCAGGCACTATCATTTAACAAACCCTGGTCTGCTGAGTCATTTACCAATCCTCCACCCACTTTCTGTCTTCTGAGATTGTTTTGACATTTTTTGTCCTCTGTGCTTTCCTTTCTACTTCTCTTTGTTCTTGTATATTTATACTGTTCTTATTCCCATGCTGTCATTTTACTGGCATTTTGAGAGGGTTGGAGTAAAACATATTCAAGCTATCTTCCATATTTAACCAGAATCCCCAAATAACTCTTACTTTTGAGAGAAAATGCTTTGCATTAAAAGTTTTAAAAGGATAGAAATTTTACATGCTATATCATCTGTTCATATATATATATATATATATATATACACATACAGAAAGAGAGAGAGAGGTACAGAGATAAAGATATAGAGATAGAGAGAGACAAAGAGAAAGAAAGAGAACTAAAATACTGACAATGACTTATCTATCTAGTAACTATCTTCTGAAATATTTTCCAGTGTTCTACATTGTATGCAATGGTCATTTTTCTTTTTTTTAGGGCCGCACCTGCGGCATATGGAGGTTCCCAGGCTAGGGGCCTAATCAGAGCTGTTGCTGCCGGCCTATCCAGAGCCACAGCAATGCCAGCTCCGAGCTGTGTCTGCAGCCTACACCACAGCTCACAGCAATGCCGGATCGTTAACCCACTGAGTGATGCCAGGGATCGAACCCACAA
Organism: Catagonus wagneri; assembly: GCA_004024745.2. NCBI lineage: Eukaryota > Metazoa > Chordata > Mammalia > Artiodactyla > Tayassuidae > Catagonus > Catagonus wagneri. The sequence continues at coordinate 24,073,642 of PVHT021183699.1, forward strand.
CCTCATAGTTCCTAGTCGAATTTGTTTCCACTGCGCCACGATGGGAACTCCAGTCATTTATTTTAAAATTTATTTTTTAAAGCTTTTCATCACGATATGTAACATGCATAATGAAAATCCACGTGGAACGTAAACTAGTTGTAAAATGAATGCTTGTGTATTAGTCAGCTCAGGCTGCCATATCAAAATACCATAGGTTGAGTAGTTAAACAACAAATATGCATTTTCTGATGGTTCTAGAGGCTGGTGCCAGTGTGGTCAGCCCTCTTCCTGGCTTGCTAAGGGCAATTTCTAGCTGTGTCCTCACACTGTGTGTGGGAGAGAGAGCTCCTGGTATCTACTCTCCTCTTATAAAAGTACCAGGTCTGTTGGATCACAGCTCTGCCCTATGACCTTATTTAATTTTAACTGCCTCCTTAAAGGCCCCTTCTCTGGTACAGTTACACAGTTCGGGGGGGGGAGTGGCAGTTAGGGCTTCAACACATGAATTTGGGGTAGGGGGGAGCCGGGAACATTGCTCAGTCTATAGCAGCTATATGGCAATTAGTCGCGTCACAAAATGGAACATTTTGAGCACCCACAAGTCCCTTCTTTCCTCTGCCCTAGAGGTTAGTACTTTCTTAATTTGGGGCATTTTTCTTGCCTTTTTATGTTTTACTCCAAAATATGCATTCTGAAATGAAATAGTTAAGTTTTGCTTGTTTTTGAATTTTGTATAAATGGAATCACATTTTTGCAATCTTTTGTGTATGGGTTTTTTTTTGTTCAATATTATGTTCTTAAGGCTCATTCTTGTGGAACTATAGTTTATTTATACTTATTGCTGTACATTATCCACTTTTAAGAGATCCTGCTGTATAACACAGGGAACTATATCCAATCTCTTGGGATAGAACGTGATGGAAGATAATATGAGAAACAGAATGTATATATATATACATTACTGAGTCACTTTTCTGTACAGCAGAAGCTGGCACAACATTGCAAATCAACTATAATTTTAAAAAAGAACATAACAGAGGTATTTAAGGTACTCAAAAATGTATGGACATTTTGGTTGTTTCCAATTTTGGGCTTTCATGGGGAATGTTCATGAACTCTCTTACAGACGTATCCTGGTGCCCATAAGTATATTTTTCTGTTGAATGTATGTACCTAACAGTATAACTAGAGGATTACAGTGTGTGTGTGTGTTTTCACCTTTACTTGATAATATCCACTGCTTTCCAAAGAGGTTGTACACATTTACATTTCCACCAGCAATATGAGTTTCTGTTGTTCCGTATCTTTCTCAATACTTGGTATTGCCACAATTTAGAATTTTCCTCATCTGATAAATGTATAATTACATTTCAGTGTGATTTTATTCACATTTCCTTTATTAAGAAAAGAGTTAAAAATATTTTCACATATTTACTGACCATTTGGATTTCTACTTTTGTGAAATACCTATTTAATTTTTTTGTTCGTTTTCCAGATAGTTGCACTGACATATTTCTAACTGATTTGTAGGGGCTCATTATTCTCGATAGAAATACTTTTTAGTACGTGTTGCAAATATCTTCTACTCAGTATTAATCTTGATTTTGCACTCTCATAGTCTTCTGTTGAACAGAAATTCATAATTTTGGCATAAAAATGTATCAGTTTTTTCCTCTATACTTAGTACTTCTTGTGTATTAATAAACCTTCACATTAATAAACCTTTCCCTAATCTGAAGTCATGAAAACATTTTCCTTTTTTTTTCAGACTTTCTAAAAGCTTTATTGTTTTCACAGATAAATTTGGATCTTAATCCACCTAAAATTGATTCTTACTGATAGTATAAGTTGGATATTCAATGTAATTTTTATGTTGGGATTCCTAATTCATCAGCATCATTTACTGAAGTCCGCCCTTTCCCTGCTGTTCTGCAGTACCACTTTTCTCACCAGTTCGAGGTCTGTATGTGCACTGGCCTGTTTATGGTCCAACTGCTCTGTTCTACTGGTCTGACTAATCTTATGCCAGTGGCACACTGTTTCAACTATTGGAGCTTTATAGTAAATCTTGATATCCAGTAGAGCACATTATTTTCTCCCACCTTGTTTTTCTGTCTCAAAAGTGTCTTGGCTATAATTTGCTCTTTCCATTTCCATATAAATCTTAAGAGTCATTTTGTCAAGTTATACAAAAAAAACCTGTTGGGATTTTGATTGGAATCACATTAAATTTATTAGTCATTTTGGGGAGCCTTAAAATATTGTGACTTTGAATCTAAGAATATAATACATCTCTCCATTTGCTAGGTTCTCTGTAATATTACTTAATATTTTTATAATTTCTTTGTAGAGAACTTACTCATATTTTGATAATCTTATTTCTAGAAACTTGATATTTTTAACTGCCAGTGCAAATGGTATTCTAAAAACTATTTTATTTTCTGTTTGTTGCTAGCATATAGCTATACAAATGATTTATGCATATTAATTTGTACTCATTAATTCTAATAGTTTATCTCTAGATTATATTATTTTATGCACACAACCATATTATCTGTCTATTGTAGCATCTTTGGTACTTCTTTTCTTATTCTTATACTTTTTATTTCTCTTCCTTGTCTTACTACACTGGCCAGGATCTCCTTTACAAAGTTGAATAGAATTGATGAAACAGACATCTTCGGCTTTTTTGTTTTTAATCTTTTGACCCCAAAGAGAAAGCTTGCTGTGTTTCACAATTAAATATGATGTTTGCTTTTTTTTCTTATAGTTTTAAATCACAGATACCAAACACTATTAAATTATTTTTCAGCATCAACTATGATGACCACTTGATTTTCTTCTTTAATTTATTAATAGAAATAGCACATTTCCTATTGTATCATGTATTAGTGTAACAGTCAGGAAAAGATAAAAATTAAAAAGTTGGAAGAAGAGAAAGCTCTACGGAGCTCCTATTATTATTCCAAAAATATGACAGGCTTGAGCTGGACTGGGGCACCCCTCCCAGATGTGTTGATGCACTATGTTTTTGGAAAGTCCCCGCAGTCTGAAACCACAGAGGTTCCACCATTAACCCAGGGGGATAGCTTAATCTCAGGAATATTAAGGTCACTTTGAAGTATATGAGCCAAGATAGTTTCAACATGGTGATTTTCTGAATATGCTTCAGGATCATTTGTTCTTAGTTCCACCTCGGTTTTGCTCCTGCCTCTCTTTCTGAGTAGGACTTCCCTCAGCTTCATTTAGGTGTGCACCTGGCAAGTGAGTTTGTGTGTTGGGGGTGGGCAGTAGGGGAGGGAAATGGGGGATCATCTGCCCAGGCCACCGCAGACTAGTGAAATCAGACCCTCTGGAGCTGGGACCCAGGCATCAATATTTTACAAATCTCCCAGGGGATTCCAGTGGGTAGCCAAGGTTGAGAACCACACATCTACAGCTCTTTGAAGCTGAAAATCATATGCTTGTGTATGAAAAAAAGTCCACAGAGAAGAAGATATCTACCCATTGCAAAGTCAGATAGACCACAGGACTCTACATTACCCAAGTGAGACCCAGCAGGATAAATAAGAGAAAGTGCTGCCAGTGAAGGAAGAGAAAGAAGGAACAAAAAGAAAAGGCATAAGAATGACAGCAAATCTACTCACTCGATTCTCTCTGGAAGGTCGGATTGGGTCATGCCCACACAGTTGACCAAAATAGTGACTGTTATAAATAAACTGAACCACCTGAGAGGCCTGTGTTAAGGAAAAGCTGAGAGTCACCATGTTTTCCTCATATCATCTATGATCACCTTGACGGTGATATTGATTAAATTCATAACTCTTAGCTAGGATTAGCTTTATCGTCTTGTCACAACACAAAACAATGGTTAACACTAACTGCCTGCCCTGGGCTGAACACTTTGTCCACGTTATTTCTAATACAGCTAACCTACAGATGGATATTATTATCACACGTTGGAGCTAAGAAAACAGGCTGACAAAGCTTAAATATTTTCAAGTTCATATAGCTAGTCAACCATGGTGCTGAGATGTGGACTCAGATTGTCTGATAACAGAACCCTCAGCAAGATGAAAGGAAACAGAATCTTTTCCCCAAAATGTCCTTCTGTCCCGACACCTGCATTTCACTGTACAACACAAACTGAAATTTCACCCAGCAAATGTTTCTTTTTTCCTAAAATGCAAAAAGAACGTAGTAGTCCCCCCAATCTGCAGTTTCATTTTCTGCTGTTTCAGTTACCTGTGGTCAACGGTGGTCTGAAAATATTAAATGGAAAATTGCAGAAATAATCATATGTTTTAAATTACCCTCCATTCTGAGTATCATGATGACATCTCAGCCTTCCCACTCCTTCCCACCAGGCATCACCAACCATCAACATCGTCATGGTGCCAACCCTAAGCAGTCGGCCCTGCTTCTGACTTATCATCTAGATATCAATAGTAATCCAATGCTATTTCACAACACTTACATCATTCACCTCATCTCATCTACTCACGTGGCGTTTTATCATTGTACATCATCAAATCACAAGAAGGGTAAGTACAGTACAATAAGATATTTTTAGAAACAGAACACATTCACCTAACTTTTATTACAGTGTTTTGTTACAATTGTTCTATTTTATTGGTAGTTATTGTTGCTAATCTCTTACTGTGCCTAATTTATAAATCAACCTTTATCATAGGCATGTATAGAGAAAAACATAGAGGGTTCAGTACTGTCTGCGGTTTGGAACGTATTTCCCATGAATAAGGGGAGACTACTATATTCCCAGAAGTTAGAAATAAAGGGAGGGATACACACTTTCATGGGATTTAGCCTGGTCAGATTCTTTTTCTAACTTAGATGGAGTCACATGGAGGAAATGGACATCTGGTTTAGGAATAGTGGAAGCAAGCACAGGGAAGTGAATTGCTGGCTAGAGAAAACTCTGAACATGATTATGCTGTTGTGGAGAATTCTGAATAATAAGAAAGGAGGATCCTAGAGGAGAGTTTGGGGGCAAAGGGATTACCAGAAGGGGATGGAGACACTGAAAAGGAAAATGAGTGGAAGGGAGTAAATAAATGGGGAAGAAATGTTGATGGGAAAGTCCAAAGATAAGTTTCTCCCATCGAACATTTTGCTGAGGACTAGCTGGGAAACAATTACTTCCTAAAGAAAAACAATGCCTGAAGATAAGCCTGACCTACAGAGAAAGTGAACCACTCATCTTCCATAATTTCAATTTGAGCAGAAGTATCTAAATCTATTTTTGTTTTCTGTAAATGCCTTTAATGTGCCCTGTTTTATAGTTACTTAGGAACACATCTATTTTGAAAAGGGAAATTCTACTAATTAAACCACATTTTCCTGTTGACTTGTAATTAAATTAAGAAATGTGTTCATGTGGGGGGAAATGTTAACCCAAGGATTAAATTAAAATCATATCTCCAGCCCCATAAATCTTTAAAAGAATTATATACTCTGATAATATTACTTGTGAAAACACTCGCAGCAAATTTGATTAGAACTATAATTTTGGTGAACTATTAAGAGATTGTGAATTCCATACCTTGAAGAATATTTGGGGGGATGGAGTTACAAAATCAATGAGATTTAAATATATAAATGCAGACTTCTGTGAGGAGACCCTCAACAGCTTTTCTGTCCAGATTTTTTTTTTCAGATTTGAATATACCCAGCAATTATGTACTCATCAAATCTCAAGATAAGAAGAATATTTACGGGTTACTCCGCTTTTTAAAGAGGTTTTATTTCTAATTAGTTGTTTCTTACTCAACTAGATGTAACTCAACCAGGATAGATGAATAGGAATTTGTATATTTGCTGTTTTTCTTTATTTGTAATTTTTATGTGACTGCATATATCTTAAAAAAAAAAAACACCTAAATAGAGATGACATACTGAGACAATGAATTACCCTAATTCATTTCCATTAACTGCCTTCTTACTTCCTTACTGCTGATACTGCTTTAAGCAGGGTGCAGTCTGGATCTTTCAGTTGACAGTTGGACAAGTGGACAATTAATTGAGTCCAAGTTCAATGAAAAACTTTGAGTATCAGTTTCATCATCTGTAATATGGGGCTGCTAATCCTTTCTTCAAGGGTTTCTACCTATGACAATACTGATGCTTAAGAGTTTTTTTTTAGCAAATGGGAGCCTATTATTATCATTAAACACTCTTATAGAGCATTAGGAAAGCCAAGATTGAATTAAGAAAATAAGATTCCCACTGCTTGGCCATAAAGGTAAAACAAAAGGGAAAATGTAATGCAACTCCATCAAGTAGTCAGTTTCATTCTGAGATGACTCTGTGCCAGGACTACCAGCTCCCTGAGTCCTGTCCAGCAATTTAACAAGCTCCCCCAGAGTGCAAGGTGAGAGTTCCTTTTTATTGGACCTCCCTAAGAAGAGACTGGCTACTATCTGCCAGGCAGCCGAGGCAAGGCTGTTCTTACAAATCAATCTCCTAGAAACCAGGGCTGAATTTGTTGTAAGGAACTTCCAATTTGGACAGTCACCAGGGAAGATCCTTGGAAACCAAGCCAAAGTCTCTTGTTTGTCCCAGTTTGGCTTGCCTTGTGGGGGTGGGGGGGGCAGAGAAAGAAGGAAAGAAAATCTGGAGGCAGCTTCTGAAGCTTCCTAAAGCTATTAATTTAGTATAGACAATTGACTAACATGTCTCTAATTATTACTACATTCCCCAGTGACATGAATCTCAGACTACTGACATTTTTAACCTACTAGTAGTTTGGGGGTAACTTGTGCTGTAGGCAAGTGCTCCATGACCAATGAGGCCCCACTGAGACAATCTTTGTTCTACCCTTTGCCATCTGTTTTCTTTGCCCCCTGGGAAGAGCTGTTCTTTTGCCTAATAAGAAGCCACTTTCCATCATGGCTAAGGCATAGACTAAAAACCCATGCCTATTTCATCTGCCCCATGAAGACTTGGGGTCCTCTTACTAGTTATTATGTTTTGGGAAGAACAGGCCACATGTGGTGAGAATGTGTCTAGGTGCATCAGCAATCTCTCCTAATAAAGAGGACTTTTTTCAAATGGTGCATCCACAGGTAGGTCCAGGCTAGTCTAGGTGAACCCAAGCTCACCTCTGGGTTGCATGAACACTTCTGTCTTGGGACTACTTTTGGGTATTAATGCATTAAAACCACATTGTTTTAAAAAATTTAATAATCTCACTGTTTCAGGATTCAATTGGAGGAAGGCTCTATGGTTAACCCCTGAAGAAGGTATGGGAAAGAGTGGGCAAGGCCTGATTCTAACATTTGGAAGAGGCAACTGTACAAAGGATATGAGTGGACAGACACTTTGATGGCTGTTCTTCTGATCGGGTTGAAAGGACTGAATAACCACAGGGCCCGAGTGGCACTAAATCGGGAAATGGTCCTCCCTTTGTTCAGCACCATAAATGTCTAAAATAAAACACAACAGGAGGGAACCTCCAGTGAGAAACATGCATCCTCACCCAACCATGGGTTGAGCGTGAGATCACCCTAGGCTCATGAGTAAGTAGGGTTCTAGGAACCGTAGGCCAATGAGAGGCAATTGGAAGGACAAAGGGTCAGGGAGGATCAGGGGCTAAGAGTTGTATCCTTACCCTCCTAGTAAGACCTGAATCCCCGTGGCTGACTGCATCAGGATGGGACTCTGAGAGTGCCCAGTGAGCTGACCCCAGGGTGGGTGTGATGCATCATGCCCATGGCGAGGTTTCTGGCAGCAGAAGGATGGAGTTCTAGTCACATATAATTCCTCTTCTGCTTAGTGTATCACCCCTGGTCTGTGATGGTCCTTCCGTTTTCCACCTCCTAGGTCTCCTCTTTTAAACTCTCTACCCTTCCCTCCTTTGAGCATCTAGGGGAATGAGGGATCTTGGCAGGTGAGAGGAGAGAAAAACATTCCAGTGTCTTTTTGCTTTTTAGGGTTGCACCTGTAGCATATGGAAGTTCCCAGGCTAGAGGTCAAATCAGAGCTACAGCTGCCAGCCTATGCCACAGCCACAGCAATGCTGGATCTGAGCCTCATCTATGACCTATACCACGGCTTAAGGCAACGCTGGATCCTTAACCCACTGAGCAAGGCCATGGATTGAACCCGCAACCCCATGGTTACTAGTCAGATTCATTTCCACTGCATCACAATGGGAACTCCTCCAGTACCTTTTTATTTTCTCTATAAACCATAACTGAAATGGCTGATTCCTGCCCCTCCCATCTTTCAAACATACACAGAACACTTTTTCAGCTGTGTAAAATGTCCATGATACAATACAAATACGATAACTGTTATGAAATAGCTCTCATTTAAACTAGTGGTTCTCAAACTTTGATTTAGGACTCTTATTTTTTTATTTTTTTTCTTTTTATGGCTGCACCTGTGGCATATGGAAGTTTCCAGGGCAGGGGTCGAATCGGAGCTGCAGAGGGCGCCTATGCCACAGCCTCAGCAACACAGCATCCAAGCAACATTTGTGGCCTCCACTGCAGCTTGTGGCAGCACTGGATTCTTAACCCACTAAGTGAAGCCAGGGATCAAACCCGCATCTCACAGAGACAACATTGGGTCCTTAAACCCGCGGAGCCACAATGGGAACTCCTAGGACCCTTTTATACTCTCAAAAATTATTGATGATCTTTTGTTAATGTTTATAATTTTTGTTTATACCATGTATGTGTATGTGTATATATATCTATAATATATATGTGTGAATATATATCTATAATATTGGAAATTAAAAAGATAGGACATTTTAAAACACAGGAGTATACCAGCACACAGTAACAGCATCTGTTAAACAGATATGGTCCTCCATCAATAGATTGTATGTTCGCTATTGTATGCTCACAAAAAAGTGTCAGTGAAAAAGACAAATGTCATTTTAGGTATCATTAAGAAATAGTTTTGAATTCCTGAACCCAATAAGGGGTTTTGGGAACTCCTGGGGTTTTGAGATCATGCTTTGAGGACCACTGGTTTAAATCCTCCTGATTTCGGTTCCCTTTCCCTATTCTACCCTCACCCTCACCCTCAAGATCTCTGCTCCCTACTAACTTAGAGAGCCAACACCTCTGGAGATCTGAGGCCAGAACTCATCCAAGATCAGCCAATTTCCTCTGAAAACTCCACAGCAGTTGTCACTGTTTTTGAGGATTTGGGTTTAATTAACCTCTACCATGAATATCGTAGCGATTCAAAGAGGGCATTGAGGAGGTGAGTTAAGTATCTTTTTCATTAAGAGAGTCCAGCTGACAGCCACATCACCCAGGGTACATGAGGACGCCTGGGCTGGGTGGGAAAGAGAATTCCTCTCCCAGAGCTGATAACGGCCATTTCAGCCAGAGGCCCTTACCCGATGTGTGCTGTAGAAGGGGTCCAGATCCTCCAGCGGCTCCCCAACCAGCTCTGCTGGGAGCTCACCATAGAACTTGGGCAGCTGGTTGTAGGCTTTCAAGTCTAGCTGGGGCCGAGGCTTCTCTTCCTGGCCCTTCCGCTTCCTGGGCTTCTCTTTGGTTTTCTTTGCCACCTGCTTGGCAGCAATTCGCTTTTCAATCTCCACCAGGGATTTTGGAGTGAATCGATGAAAGCTGGTAGTTCCCAGGGTCCCAAAGGGGAATTCCATCTTCTCATTCTTCTTCAGGAAGAATTTCTACTCTTATGAGAGTGGACAAAACCACAGAGAGGTAACGGCCTGCCTCCTGGCCCTCTCCCTCCCACCTTATTTGCTATAACACCACCCCCCACCTTTCCAGTTCTGTCCTTAACTCACATCCAGTTTCCCCAAGACCCCACAGCCCCTGCAGCATTCTTAGGGGAGGCTGTTTATTCTACCCTACTCCAGATAACTCAGGGATGTACCTGTGCTCTCCATGAGCTTCTAATCATCGCTCCTCTATCATTTTTGTAACCCATCACACAACGAGATCCAGCCACACTGCCCTCTCTCCTCCTTTCTATGACCACTGAGTAGCAGGCACTCTTCTGCATTCATCAAAAACTTTGGTTCAAGTTCTGCTTTATTTCAAGTCTCATCCTACTTTCCCACCACAACCTTTTATTATTGACATTTTCAACACTTCTTCCCTTCTCTGAATTCTGTTTGGACCGCCAGGTGTCCATGGTGGAACACTTCTCTCCATATCCGGATCAGATCCCGGAGTCCACCATTTGACCATTCCCTTGTCCTTATCCTAAATACACAGCCTAGGCCAATCTAGATGAGTCTGATTCAGGTTTCTCTGACTCTGGACCGTTCAAGGGTGATAGGAAACATCAATGCTGCTTGGGTACCATATGATTTACCTAGGCAGCGATTTCTTGTGGCCTAATATTTCAAATACTCTTCATCTGTACTGACTGCTATTCCCCACTTCCACTTGCAGTAAGACACTGATCATGTTCTCTCCCTCATGAAGAAAGCCTAACTCCCTCAACTTCAAGTCCCCAAACCTCCAACTTACTTGGATCTACACCTTTCTTTCTATCCTCCTTCCAGTCACAGCTGGGGGAATATCACCCCTCATTCTGGCTGAGGCCAATATTTTCCTTCTGTATTGGATCTTTGTCTCTCCCTACCTGTCTGCTTGTTCCTTCCTATCAACATTTAGAGAAGCTCAAGTCTACTTCAACTTTAAAAACTTTCACCTGGTATGTAGCTCACCCAGTCCTTCCCTCTTCTCTCCACCCATCCTCTGCTGAATTTCACAATGGACTCTTTTCCACTCACTGTCTCTAGTCATTCTTCAGTTTTAGCAGCTTGATGTCTGTGTCCACTACTTCACTAAAATGCTTCCTTGCAAGGACAGCAGAAACCTTCTTGTGGCTAAATTCAGGGGAAACTTTTCAACTGTTATCTTGAGGGGTTACTGGATATTTTGACTACCTCCTTCTTCTTGAAACACAATCTCGCCTCAAGGGTTATGACGTACTCCATCTCCATTTCCTCACTTTCCCCTATATGTGACTGTGACTCTTGAGGATCTACATCACACTTTTAAATTTTTTGCATAGTAATAATAACATCAACAGTACTTACAATAGCTAGTATTAACAGAGATCCACTATATTCCAGATTCTGGATTAAGAAATTTGCATGCATTATCATATTACCCATCACTGTACCCTATGAGGTATTATCTCTAATATATAGACGAAAACCTAGAGTGGCAAAGTTAAGTTTCCCAAGATCACATTCCTAATAAGTGGCAGGGCAGGTGCTCTTTCCTGGTCTGACACCCCCTCCTGAGAGCATCTCCTCCATACTCATGGCTTTATTTCTCCTCTATACACAGATAACTCCTGAGTCTTTATCCTCAGCTCCTATTACGTCCCTGAAGCTCAGGCCCTAATTTGAAATCTCTGCTTGAATATCTACTGGGCACCTCAAACTCAACATGACCCAAACTGAACTTACTATCATCTCTCCACACCTATCTAATACCTACTTCTCCTCTAACGTTTTCTCTTTCTATGAACGGCCCCCAATTGCCTATTTCTGTCCCTGTCCACAATCTAGGTATCATCATGATGCCCTTTCTATTCCATTCCCACATCCAATCAGACATCCAATTGTTTTAGTTCCATCTCCTTAGGATCTTCTCTCCATGTCTCTTTCGTCTCTCCATTGTACTGGTGGTTCAGTCACTGTCATGCAATGACCACCCCCCCACCACCCAGGTATCCTTTTGCTTCCATTTTAGTTCTTTGTTATCTACTCTCTAACTGTAACCAACAGGTCTCTCTAAAATGCATATCTGGTGATATTATATTTTATTTAAAACCCTTCTAAATCTCCCCACAGGACTCAAGATAACCCAAACTGTGTGCTTACCTCTCCAGCACTGTGGTTGTCACAAAATTATTGGTTTATCCTTTAATCTGACCCATTCTTTTTCATTTTTAGACCTTTCCATGTTCTATTTCCTTTGCCTGAAATTAGTCCCTCACCTTGCTTTGCCTTATTAATCCCCTCTCATTCTTCACTCTTGGTTTTGAGATAACTCCTCCGTTTCTGACCCTTACATGAAATCTGTGTTAAGTTTCCCATTTCATGCTCCCATAGCTCACAGCATTTTCTCTGTAAACCTCTGATTTGTGATTACTATTTGCTTTTCTATTTTTCTCACTAAAGTGTAAGCTCATTGAGGGAACACATTCATCCTGTGAACTGTTAATTCTCCAGGCCATAGCATAGTGTCTAGCATTTAGTAAATACTCAGTAGACATTTGTTACATGAAGAGTATTTTTGAGTTTTAGGAAAACAGGGAGGAGAAATCACCTGTATTTGGACTATGACACCAGGGTGGATAGAAACTGACCATATCCCACGTTACTAGTGTGTGTGGGGTGTTTTCTGTTCACTAACAACTTAAGGCAGGAATTCCTAAAATCCACCCTGATCTGGATAAAACTTGTTATTCAAAGTGGAAGGAGAACAGTGAAAGCTGGAATCTGGAGGGCTGCGGGGGTGAAGAGGTGCTGAACATTACAGCGATGCTGTAGCCAGAAAGGAAGAAGAATAAGGATATGTCAGTGTCATAGAAAATCAGGAAGAGGAGTTCCCGTCGTGGTGCAGTGAAAACGAATCCAACTAGGAACCATGAGATTGTGGGTTTGATCCCTGGCCTCACTCCATGGGTTAAGGATCCGGTATTGCCATGAGCTGTGGTGTAGTCCAGCAGCTGTAGCTCCAATTAGACCCCTAGGCTGGGAACCTCCATATGCCATGGGTGCAGCCCTAAAAGAGCAAAAAAAAAAAAAAAAAAAAAGGAAAAAAAATCAGGAAGAGAAGTTTTAAGAACTGTTGAGGCTTATTCTGTGGGTGGGAATAGTTTTAGTCATGGAGACTCAGAGGGAGCATAAATAAGTACCATGAAGTGGAAGAATGTGACTAGAGTTTGAGTTACTGAGAGTGGTTGGAATATGGGTGTAGCTACAAATACAATTAAACTAATTATGAGGGGTACCCAAAGTGCAGGACCATGATAATGAGCTCCTTCAGGTTCTGCTTCCATGACTTGGTTGCCTGGTGGAAGAGCAAACATGTTATTAAGATGTCACCAGGACTGAGAATGTGGTTGGACATTTCATGGATGAATTGTGAATGTGACTAAGCTGGTGCTGAGTAATAGTAACCAAGCCATTGACACATCTGAGTGAAACTGTTCTGCATGGTGCTGAGAGTGTGGTTGGGCTCTTTAGTTAGTGGAATGAACAATTTAGTTAGGTTTAGCACTGGAAATACTGCTGGGTTCTCTGTGCCAGTGGGAACATGGAATTAAATGTCCCTATTTTGAGGGATGTGGCTAGATTAGTCAAGACTTACAGCAGTCACTAAAGTGTCAGCAGTTTAGATAGTTGGTGATATTGACGTATGTCTAGTTGAGCTGTCCATTGGCCCGAAAATTTTAATTGTTAGGCATATGATTGGAATAACAAGGAAACTGGACAGGTAAATAAGCTGTCTGTAGTGGTGGAAGTGTGACCACATTATCCATGCGCCTGCCCAGTAGTCAGAGATTGAACCTCAAGAATCTGGGACATCAGAAAAATATCACTGAGACACCCTTCAGGTTGAATAGACCTGAGTTGCCCCTGGTGTTAAAGGAATAGGGCTATGGGAATCCTTGCTGAGCATAATTTACCTCCAAATGATTCAGAGATAATAGCCAGCTAATCTGTTGTCCAGGGATGGAATATAATAAAAAGTATTTACAGTGTGGAGAAAATTGCATGTACTGTCCATAGTGCTGAAAGAGCAAGGCTGTGCCCACTATGAACTTGAGCTGTCCGTGGTGCTGAACAAGAACCGTGGGGATGGGTTGAGAGCTGAGTGGGAATGGTTTTCTTTGGGACTTGGTGAGTAACCGACCTGTTTGTAGTGCTCAATGAGTGTACCAGGCTAAAGTGCTGAGAATAATAAAATTTCCGCGGGTGATAAAATGGAAAAAAAGGAGTAATTCAAGGAAGAAAGAAATGTGGAATTTGAGGGGTAAATGCCTAATGAACATTTAATCAAAACATCATTGCCCACCAGAATGGAGATCCAAATGAAGTGGAAGAAGAGAAAAATATTCTTTTCTCAAGGGTCTTTGTCTCCCAACCCCAACCGGCTGAAACTAGAATTAGAATGAGGGAAAATATTTTTGTCAACAGGAAGAAAACAAGTTCATCATCACATAAGCTGGGAGTTCAGCTCCAAAAATTCAGGATGGTGGATTGAGTCAGTTCTAGAGACTTAGAGTTATAATTATTTAAAAAAAAATACACACACACCAAGAGAGAGACTGTGGTTTTGTTAAAATAGCATTGGAATTGGAGAGAAGAAGCTTGAATTCTGACACTAACTAGGTTTTTGAATTGTCTTACCCTCATTTCTATGATTTGTGAACTGGAGATAACATCTGCCTTTCTAATCTGACACTGTTGTTGAGAGAATCAAATAATGTATGTGAGAGTATTCTGTAAGCTAAGTGCTGTGCAAATGCACAATGTAACTTTAATAGTCCCATTATACATGCGATTTAACAGCCAATAGCTACTTAGCCTATTTCAATTCCACACCACTAGCACACAAACTAGACATTTCTCAGCACACAAACTAAACATTTGAGATAATTTACAATTAAATACAGTGTTAAAAACTCATAATGTTTCTTCTTTATTTTTCCATCCCCACCTTTAGTGTATGAATACTTTTGAATATAGTTCAGCTGCCGAAAATAAGTGTTTAACGAGATGATACAACTCACAATATACTCAAGAATTTGAAAAGAATTCATGCTATAGATAAGAGTTTTTATTTAAAACATATAGAATCTTTTTTCTTTCTCCTATTCCTAATACCCTCCCCACCAGAATTCCTAACCTATTTAACAGGTCCCTATCAGAGTAAATCATTAACAAACCTTCAGAATTCTTAGGTGAGGGAGGCTAACAAGCACTGTGAGTCCTTATAGTTTTTAAAACTGGCTCAACATGCCCAGGTATATTTAAGTAAGCTAAAGATTTTCTAAGGATAAAGTGCAAGTTTGATTCAACAAGAATATTGAAATCATCATACAGTCAATTATTTGCCATCTGTAAAGTCGCGGTCGGTAGGCAGTAGAATTGGGGCAGTCAATTTCATAAGGAATTAAGGTTTTTTTTTTTTTTTTTTTTTTTTTTTTTTTAGGAATGGTGGGGTCCCCTAGCATCAGATTTAACTAGAAAGCATAATATCACAAATGACAACATTACAAATGCTCCCTTTAGTACATGTCATAACTCCTCAACACACTCTAATATGCCTTTCCCAGCTCCTTTCACTAAAGCTTTTTCTAAATTGTAAATGACCTCCAGGGTGCAAAATTCAGACAAACTTTTAGATCTTGACTTAGTTTCTTCTCAGCAGGATTTGACACCATTGACCACTCTCTTTTTTTTGAAATCCTCTTTCTTTGTTCTGACACTTCATTGAAGACTCCTTTTCCATCTGGCTATTAAATACTGGACCTTCTTGGGGTTCTGTCCTAGCCTTCTTCTCCACCCCCCTCAATGGAAACCTGATCTCTTCCTATGGATTTAACATCCACTCAGACTTCTCTTTTGTGCCAGACCTGTTATCTGTTCTTTCTGGATCTCCATCTAAACTGACTTCGTCTTCCCTATTTTGGTAAAATGCACCATCAAGCACCTGCTTTATGCCCACATCATAAACCTGTAGGCTCTTTCTCTCTCCCTCACTCTCCACATGTACTCTAATCACCAAGCCCACCCATCTTTTATCTGGCCTCTATGTTTGCTTACAACCTGGTCTCTCTGTTTTGCCTACATACATAGCAACTAACATAGTCATTTTAAAAATGTAAATCTGATGATAAACTCCTCTGATTATACCTTTCAAAAGCTTCCCAAGCCCTTAAGACAGTGTCTAAATTCATTCACATAGCATATAGGACTGGCATGACCTGGTCCCATCCCATCACCTCCTTACATCACTCTTTCCCTTGCTTTCCTCCTGTAGCTATCTGGACTTCTTCCAGTTACTCAGAGTCACCAAGTTCCTTTCTGCTTTGGTAGCTTCACAGGAGCATTTATTGTTCCTCAATAATACTTCTTCTATTCCTTTTTCATGACTGGCTTCTATTTTTCCTTCCACTTAGTTTAAATATAACTTCCCCAGCAGCCTTTCCTGACCCACTGGACTAGCTTTCTTTGTTACTCGTTTGCACAGCAGCCTATACTTTCAGAGTAGCCATTTACTTCAGTAATTATCTGTTCAGTGTCCGCTCCTATGCTAGGAAGTAAACTCCCTGGTGCCAAAGACCATGCCTATCATTGCCCCTGCTGTACCATTAGCACCTAGGATGATGTGACACATGTAAGTGGTGAATAAATATTTCTTGAGTAAAGGAATAAATGAATGAATGATGCTTTCTTAGAGACAGGCTATTTTAGAGGAGGGTGATGAATGTGATTCATGATTGTTCAGCCCAGAGTTTCTGTTGTCCGTGTACCTGACTTGACCTCAGAGTGAAAAAGATTGTTCCTACCCTCCAAAAGAAGCTGACTAGGACTAGGCTTCTCTGGTATAAAAACAGGAGCCTGGATTTGTACACAGAGGGAAGATGCCTAAAGTGAGAGGAATATGACTAAAGGAGAATTCAATTACATTTACCAAGAATGGGTCATTGCAATACATTGGAAAGAACTATGTTTTAGGAGAGGGGAGTCCTGGCCTCCACCCTGGACCTTCTGCTGACTTGCTTGCTAATGTTGAGTTGTTGTTTGTCTCTGAAAAGGAGTTATCACACAGGAAGATGAGAAAGTGCCCTAAGATGGGCTCTATGAATGCTAGTGTCTTATCAATTTGGAATATGGCTTTGACTCATTATGGCTTTGACTCATTCTGAGGGTGATTTTCCAAGGAAAGCAAGGTTTTGTCTCGTTAAGGACTAGGTGGGTTCCATGAAGACAGGTTGACTTTGCATTACAAACATCAAGCTTGGGTTTGATCGGGCACCTGGCAGCAGTATTTCTCCAACATGATTGATCTGTTTAGTTGGCTTCTAGATGTAACTCCTGGAGGAGTAAGAGGATTGCCCTTCGTATTTATTTTGGTTCTTGAGTCTCCAGGGAATGAAAAGTAACAGATCTGTGCTCTCTTGGCTACAGTCAAATGTGAACATGGCCTTGTACCTTTAAGATTCAAGGGTTCTCTCTTGAAAATGCCATAGCTTAGAAGTGCTCAGCTGAGCTCCAGGAGGTTTCAGAGTAAGTCAGGAAGGCTTAGCTCTTCCTTATTCTGTCAAATATCAGAAATTCTTCCATTCTCAGCAATTGCTAAAGGCTTACTATCATTTAACACTATCAGATGTGACGGAGGGTGGGATGGTGCAGAGGAAGAAACACTGGGCCAGAAGTCAAAAGACTGGAATCCCAGCCTCAGGTCTGTAAAAAACCATGTTCAGTCTTAGGCTATTTTCTCTCCTTGGATTTCAGTTTTTCTCTATACCATGAGGGAATTAGTATAGGTGTATACTGAGGCCCTTCCATCCTGGCAAAAAAAAAAAAAAAGGCCATGTTTCTTGTTTTGGAAGCCTTTGAATCTTCTCAGAAAAGAAACCCTAACAAGTAGGAAATTGGAAAAAATAAGGGCTAAATTATGTGGTTCTGACCATGGAGTTTAAAGCCATAAAAAACAAGTGCCTGAAGGTACTGAGGAAGGGCAGGACCAACCTAGATGAGAAAAACTGGTGAAGGCTTACTGTTTCAGAGTTTTTTTATGACTGTATGTATCACAATATGAATGCCACATGCTCTAGCTAGCAAAGGCACAAATGCACTCTGGGCTAAGTGTCCCTAAAGAATACGCAAATTCACATTCAGGCTGATGGCTCCCACTGGAGCACTTTCTGTATCTGGCCTCGGTTGAACACCTCCTAAAAGCAAGTGGCACCTATATGAGGCCCCTTTCTATGAGGCAATTATATAGCTGTTAATCTTCTTAAACATTAATTACTTTAGAGTCAAATACGTTTCTCATGAACAGTAATCCCCCTTTTTCTTTGCTAAGTTTCTACAGAAAAAATATGCAAATTCTGACAGGTAGAAATGGATTTTGGACAAGTTTCTAAGGCAAGAACACTCTGAATATTATGTAAATGCCAACCAACATAATGCAGCCCACTGGTTTATTCCAGGGAAGAAAAGGGTACTCAGAAAATCCAGTGCTGCTGCATAGCTCTTGACATTGAAGGAATCTGTCTTTTGTCCACAAATCACATTCTGATTTGGTCCTCAAATTCTGCTTTCAAATGACAAATTCTGACAAAAATAGTGTATCCCCTTTTAGGCCACTGATTAAATGTCATTTCCTCAGAGATGTCTTCCGTGATCTTGCCTTTCTAAATTAAGTGCCTCTACGATGATCTCCCAAAGAATCCTGTTTTTTCCTGACACTTATCACAGTTTATAAATACATTTATTTGTGTATTTAATATTTGTCTGCCCCAGTACACTGTAAGTCCTGTGAGGGCAGAAACGAATGTATTCTGCCCACAGCTCTGTGCCCCCCCAGTACCTGGCATGATGTACAGCATGAAATATCATCATTAGATAAAAAGGAGGTTTCAGTGAAATAGCCATATTTCTTTTTTGGCTGCATCCACAGCATGCCGAAGTGCCTATACCAGCGATCAAACTCATGCCACAGCAGCAACTCAAGACACAGCAGGGACAATGCTGGATCCTTAAGCTGCCGAGCCACCAGGGAATTCCCCAAATAGTCACACTTTAAAACCTATACTTCGCATGCTTAGTGGTTCAGATCTTTAAAAATGTACTATGTGATTTCAACCAATATTTGAGTCCTCTAAAATTTTTTAATGCTTTTTTACCTCTCCCTCAAGATAACAAAATATTTTCCATTGGTGAAGAAACCAGTAGGTAGAGAGGCAACATAGTGTAATGGTTAAGTTCTTGGATTTTGGTCTGCACCCGCTGCATATGGAGGTTCCCAGGCTAGGGGTCAAATCAGAGCTGTAGCCGCTGGCCTTCGCCACAGCCACAGCAACGCCAGATCTAAGCCATGTCTGTGACCATGTTACACCACTAAGTGAGGCCACGGATCGAACCCGTGTCCTCATGGATACTAGTTGGGTTCATTATCTCTGAGCCACAATGGGAACTCCAGGTTCTTGGATTTTGGAACCAGACCACCTGAGTTAAATCCCCATTCTCAAAATTACTAGCTGTGGGACGTTGGGAAGTTAACTTCTCTGTACCTAGTTTTCTCATTAGGCATCAAATGAGCACTATGTGGTAATCATGAGAATTAAGTGCTTAGAACAATGAGTAGAACATAAGAAGCATATATAAATTTTCCTGTTAATATTATCATTACCCCAGGGAACATAATTATTAAGTAATTGACCAGGAAGTGCTACACAATCAATCTGATTTCACATAAAAAAACATACAGTTTCCCTGAGGTACAACTACCTCTAGTTGACAGGTAAAAGATTCTTAGACCCAGATGGATAACGGATCTTGCTCAAGTCCTCCAGCTAGAAGAAGGCAGAGCTGGGACAACAACACAGATATCCTAATGCTTTGTACACTCCAGCACCTGTGCTTTCATTTTCTCCAAGATTCCCTTTCTCCTACCCCCATTCTGATGTTCCACAGAGCCAGGACTGGAATAGATGGGAGCAGGAGATGCAGTGCCTGGATGAGCACTGAACCAGTGCGCCAGCCAGGACATTTTGAGCTGACCCATTTCTACAGATAAGGCAACTCAAGTCTTGAGGCTGATACTGCCAAGGTCAGAGAATCCTGGGGACCTAAGTCATTATTCTTATCTGCTCTGCTCAGAAGATAAAGAATGAAAGTATTAACACTGACTCTTTGGAGAGATTGCTTTTGGTGATTTATTTTTAAATTAGAGGGATAATATACATACGCAAAATAAATAAGAGGCACTAATTTTTTTTTTGGCTATGCTCATGGGATGTAGAATTTCCCAGGCCAGGGATCGAATCTGTGCCACAGCTGTTACCAGAGCCACAGCAGTGACACCAGATCCTTAACCCAATGAGTCACGAGAGAAATCCAAGAGGCACTAATCTCAACTTTACAGTTTGGTGCTCTTTTTCTTTTTTTAACATGTAAACACCTATGTAACTACTACCAAGACCAAGACAGAGAACATTTCCTGCACCCAGAAGACTCCCCCATATGACCACTACTCTGACTTCTGTCATCAGAGTTGGCTCTTTCTGGTATTTCTGATCCTTTGCCTATGTCTCTTCACCCCACGCACAGTAAACCACCTCCCTCCATCTAGCTAAAGCCCACACACTATTTGAAGCCTCCCTCTCCCTGAAGCATCCTTGATTTGTCCTGCCTGTCAGCTTGGTGAGCACCTCAAATAATAATAATAATACCATGACTCACTCCGTCTTTTCCCTAGGACTATGTCTAATGCAAGGTCAAGCTCACACCAGCTGATGAGTCCATGCTAAGCTTTGAGGGTGTTGGCCCCTCCCTACAGAGTATGAACAAAAGCATCCAAGCAGGGTTCCTCTCCTGTCACCTGGGAGCCAGTCAGTGCCAAGTGGCAGAAGGAATGCCTCACATGTAGCAGGGAAGCTGAGTTCCTGCTCCTTGTGCCAGTAACCACCTATGTGACCTTGAATAATGGGTGGGCTTTAAGAATAAGTCACTAAAACTGAAATTCCAGGTCTGAGTTTATCTATACAACTGGGGCATTGGACTAAATAATAATAGGAATAGTAGCTAACCAGCTGGGCTAAGTCCTTTATACATCCTCCTGTTTAAACTTTGAAGTCATCTTGTAAAATAGGTATTACTATGGCCATTTTGCAGTTGAGGAAACAGAAGGAAGCAGGAGAGTTGTCTAATGTGCTAATAAATAGCAAAGCTGGGACACCATCCAAGGTCCGCTCGTCTCGTAGGACTGTGCTCTTGGCGCCTGGACTTTCTACCTGCCTGTGGTCACGGTGACCTCTTCCTGCTCTTCTGATCCAGTTCCTGAAACATGACTCTAGTTCTCTTTGAAGATCCAGGGGAAAGCATAACAATGTATAGCAAGGAAAGAAGAGTGACCCTGGGGTCTATTAAGCACAATGGACCACAGTGACATCTTCCCCAAGGACAAAGAATTCTTAGCCTCCCAGAACTGACGCCAGCAGGCAAGGGAGAGAATACATTTGATTGAAGCAGGAGAGTGAGAGAAGGTGCTATTGTATTTGAGTCTTTTTTCCACATGATCCAGAACTTCAAGCCATGATTTTAACTCAAGAAGCATTTATTGAGCAGTTAGTGTGTGCAAAGTTGTAATGGGAAGCGTATAAAAATCAAGGAGGCTGAGACCCTGCCGTTCAGAAACTCACTCTCTGGTGGGCATTCTAATAGGAGACATGCACCATACAAATAAACATAAACAAAGTGGTGAGGCAGAAGCAGAGAAGGGGAGAGAGGGCATCATGTCTTGTGGGAGAATGAGGTCTATCCAGGACTCTGAAGGACAGGTAAGATCTGGGTAGAAAGTGATCATGCAGAAAGGGAGACGCCGGTGATGAAGACTGTGTGAGACTGGGCCAGCAATCACAGAGGGGGAAGGGACAGAGTTTCTTGCATGGGCTCAGGAGGCACGGACTCTAAGCTCATGGTACTGTCTCATATGTGGGACCCAGGACAGGTCTGTTCTGAGACTGGGAGGCTAATGGGAACTGTGAAGCTGCTGCTTATAAAAAAGCTGGGGTCTCAGGAGCCTTTTTTTTGGGGGGGGGGCCTGCCTGAGCATGTGGAAGTTCTGGGTCAGAGACTGAACCCAAGCCACTGCAGTGACAATGCCAGATCTTTAATCCACTATGCCACGAGGAACTCCTCAGGAGTCTTGTTGATGTGATTGGGCTCTGACACAAGCAATGCATGGGCAGAGTTGTGATCATAGTTTTACCTTTTCCTAGAACAGCATTTCTTGGCAATGTGAAAGACTCTTTGTCTACCATTTACCTTTCCAGACCCTTCTCATTTTCCATTTCTTCAATTTTTTTACTTTTTTTTTTTATTTTTGCTTTTTAGGGCTGAACTCTTGACATATGGAAGACCCCAGGCTAAGGGTCGAATCAGAGATGCAGCTGCTGGCCTACGCCACAGCCAGAGCAACATGGGAACTGAGCCACGTCTGCAACCTACACCACAGCTCACAGCAATGCCAGATCCTTAACCCACTGAACTCAGGATCAGACCTGAGTTCTCATGGATACTAATCAGATTCATTACCACTGAGCCACAATGGGAACTCCTCTTTTTCCATTTCTTCTTAGACGATGATTTTTCTTAAAACCAACCCTGCAGATAACTCTTACATATGCCAGAGGGAAAAAAATGGTGATGTTTCACATAAAATGCTTGTTCATTATTACTATTATTGTCACCAATATTTGATTGCTAAGTGGGTGGATAGCGAACCCATAAATTAATTTTAAGACCAATATAAAATCCTCCTAACAT
Source organism: Catagonus wagneri (assembly GCA_004024745.2). Lineage (NCBI taxonomy): Eukaryota > Metazoa > Chordata > Mammalia > Artiodactyla > Tayassuidae > Catagonus > Catagonus wagneri. Next base: position 24,096,173 of record PVHT021183699.1, read on the forward strand.
CTGAAACCAACTTTCTGCCATTTCAAAACAAATTTTTCCATCAAACTAAAAGTAATTCATTTTGCAATGTCATTTTCTCTTTCCTCCCACACCAGGCGGGTAGAAAGCTCAACCTTTAGGCTGCTGTTACTGAAAATACATACATGTGGTTGCCTCTACCTGCTTCATTTTGCAAGCCCTTGAAAGTCTATCAGGCTACATTTTAAAATCACAGTGACTTTTCTCTCTTTTTCTGGCACTGATCCAAGCAGGTTATCTCAAAGAGCAAATCATGATCAAGAATCAAATGTACACTAAGTGCCCTTGAACTATGAGGGGGGAAAAATGCCAGACAGAACCACAGAAACTTCTGAATGAGTCATGCTTCTGGACTGGGGATTTAGGGCTAAAAACAAAGCAGAGGAGGAGTTGGTTCAACCTATTGTCAGCTTTCTGAATGTCTATAAATGCCCCCTTGAAGCTTCGAAGACACCCGTGGTCACCTGGGTTTGTCTTTAAAAAACAAACAAACAAACAAACAAACAAAACACTATCTTAAAACAAGAATTCATCAACCTCATTGCCCATTAGAATGATTCTCCAGAATGTTCGGGAGAGCCTTGAAAAGAAATATAGATACCTAGCAGTCATTCCTAGACTAGATTCAGCAGGCCTCAAGTGGGGTTCAGAAGTCTCTTCCTAAAAAGTCCTCCAGGTTTTTCTGACTTGTGAACAAGCGTGGAAACCACTGCTTTCAATCTTACCTGTATTCCTCTCATAAGAGGACTTGTTGCCTTGAGTTTGAGGCAAAACTTATCTCTGAAAGCGTGTATCACCTCCTACCCAAAGACCATGGATTCTCTGCTTTCTATTCCATTCTTATTTAAATTTTTATCAACAACCCTAGGTTATTTGGTCTGTTACCACAGCTTTGGTAAAATTTCTAAGATCACACTTGCTAATAAAACATCTCTTTATATCAATGTGATTCTTTGAAGAGCGTATACTTGATAATAAGGTGGCATATAGATTTGACTGGTTTTGGATTTAGTCATATTTTCCCCCGATCCTTCAAAGGAAGGGAAGCAGAGGAGTTTTCTATACAAACAGATAAACGGTAACTATTTTCTAAGAACTATGGGTGCTCCATTGGTGAAGGTTGTGTATTCAGATAGCCTACAAAACACGCTTCATTTGGGGATCATGAACAAAACCTATAATTCCTCCCATATCACCCCAAACAGAAATCTTTAAACCATTAGCCACGGACAGGCCCCCACAAGCCCCACAGCCAAACCTTTGCCGCTCAGTCTTGCTTGTCTTCTAGGTGAGGGATGGTCTCTTCTAGTCCAGATCGCCTCCACTGGAAACCGTAAGTCCTAAAACATACGTTCAGCTTAACATTCAAGCATGGCAAAAGAAACTCCGACTGATGTCTGTTCTGCCTGGATGCTAGCGATCGACTCTGGGAGGGGAGGTAAGTCCAGGACCCCCAGTTTTGCAAAGACTTACAGGGAGTCGGTTCGGCCTGTCTGATGGGAACCTCGCTGTTGTTCACGGAACTGCAAGGAATTCTGCTTTCTTGGGTGTCATTCCCATTTCCCGTCACGAGATCCACTCTGCCTGCTGGTGCTCCAGAAAGTACTCTCCTTGGATGGAGGCAGGGCGTGGGGAGGGGGTGGAGAAGCTTATGTGTGATTAGATGGTAAAGTAACAAATGTGATTTTAAATGATCTCATGGGAAACGCTGAAACCTGAGGAAGCAAAGAAGCTGCACTTTAGATAACAATGCCTCCAGCATCCACGATCGACTCCCAGCCTGGAGCAAGGCTGCCTTGAATAGCTGGACAGACTGTCCCCCTCCACCGATCCGAGATAGAAGAGTTGCATCCATTCATGGGATACCTTCCTTGTCTATGTGCTGCTTCCATAACCAACACTCACGTTTCTTAAAATGCTTTTATTCTCCTTCCCCTAAATAAAACTTAAAATTTTATTGTTTGTATTCTGAAAAATTTAAATGAAAAACATATTTGAGTAACTTTTCTATTCACGCATTCTCAGTAATAGGCTAGGTCTTATGAGAGAAGAGCTTGAAATTAAATGATAAAAAAGGTCTAAAATCTTAGATTTGGTAAAAGAAAAGGGCAGGAAAAAAATAACTTGTTCCCATGGCCATGGGACCAAGAGGGAGGGAGGAGTGAAGCCAAGGGGAGTGAAGCAGCCCATCCCGACTGCTCTGAGGCTGCCTGGTTCACCCTGGGCTGCTGTGGGAGTTGTCCCTCAAGGCTGGTTTATATTGCAGGAAACTGGCTGGATGTTGAATTGCATTATAACTTCATTTATTCAAAATTTCCCAAATCAAACAAAAAGTGTCTTCTTCAGGTCATGATTCTATTCTCTCCCTGCAGGAAGCAAAACTTTCGAAGGGACAGGCCAAGGAGGGCTGACCTCCTGTCCCAAGGCTTCAGGTCAGGAGGAAGGCTGGAGGCTAGGGGTTTAGGCATCACAACAGCTCTGTGGTAATATCACATGATATTTGTATTTCTCTGTCTAACTTACTTCATTTAGTATCTCTAGGCACTTTCATGTTGCTGCAAATGGCATTATTTCATTCTTTTTTTATGGCCAATTATTTGTTATCGTACACATGTACCACATCTTTAGCCATTCCTCTGTTGATGGACATTTAGGTAGCTTCCATGTCTTGGCTATTGTAAATAGTGCTGCTATGAACATTGGGTGCATTATGCGATGTGATTTACAGAAGAAATACGTATTTGACCTTCATTCCCCGTTTCTGGCACAGAGCTCTTGAAATCCTTGAAATTTCCTAAGTGGTGAGAGCCATAAACGTGTTTCTTGTTACGTTAATGAAGTGACTTTTGGAGTGCACCTGAGAACAGGGCTGGTTTCAGGAAGAAGCATCTGTGTATTATAGGATTAGAAATTTTTGTCTTGCCCCTTAACCTCTGGGGATGGCAAAGGGTTGGAGGTTGAACCAGTCACCAATGGCCAGTGATTCATCAACTGTGCCTCTGTAATGAAGCCTCTATAAAACCCCAGGACTGGGCATTCAGAGGGGAGCTTCTGAGCTGGTGAACACATGAAGATTTGAAGAGAGTGGCAGTGGGAAAGGGCATGGAAGCTCTGTGTCCCTTCCCCATACCCTGCCCTTTGTATCTCTTTCATCTGTCTGTTCCTGAGTTTCCCTTTATAATAAGCTGGTGGTCTAGTGAGCAAATGGGTACCCTGAGTTCTATGAGTCATTTTAGCAAATTATCAAACCCAAGGAACAGGGAGTAGGAACCTCGGCTTTATAGCCAGTTGGTGAGAAGGGCAAGTGACAACCTAGGTTTGCAATTGGCATCTGAAGGGGAGGGCAGTCTTACAGGTCTGAGCCCTTAGCCTGTGGAATCTGATGCTATCTCTGGGTAGATACTATCAGAATTGAGTTGAATTGTGAGACACCCAGCTTACCGTGTATCAAATGCAGACCTGCTTGTTTGATGAGGAAAACCTCCTCCAACACATGCATTGGACCTGGGTGCTCAGGACACTGTTAGTGTATTAAAAGAGAAGAATTATCTTCCAGAAAGTAACAGCTTTTGCAAAGATTTCTTCTGCTAGAGACAACAAGAGAATTCTTTTTCACCCCCTCAAACTCAACCTCTTCCTGCTTCATCCCAGAAACCTTTCCGTCCTGAGTAGACACTCTTCTTCCCCACTTACTACCTTCCTGCTGTGTTTGCAGGTGTAGGTCTTGTGTTCATCTCCCTAAGTTTTATTTGTGCTCCTAGAGAACCGTGACCATCTATTCTGGCCTGCTTTTCAGGGCCGGACACAGAGTGGGTCAACAAAAACCCTTTCTGTGAATCTGGGAGTCCCTCCAGGGCAGGGTCCAGGACTTATCCTGGGTCTCCAGCCCCTGGCACCATGCCTGTCTGAATACAAAGGTACTGAGCTCAGACTAATCGAAGGAATAAAGGAATTGCTCCTTTTAATCCATCAGTGAGTTGTCTTGCTTGCATTTATCTAATTGTTTTGAATGGAGATGATGCTTTTAGCCTATTGCACCAATTCGTTATACATACAAGGGCTCTATAGCTTACACTTTACTCTGAATACTGATACTCAGTGGATATCTGGATATCAAAATAGTCCTTGTTTTATGTGTGGGGAGACTGGGGTTGGAGAGGTTGAGAGCCTTCACCCATGCCCCCAGTTCTGCAGTGTGAGGACAAGGATGAGAACACAAAGTCTCCTACTCCAAGGATCTTGACAACACAAGTTCCCCAGATGTGACTCTTGCCTCATTCCGTTACTGCTGCTTGGGCAAGCCAACTCCTTTCAGGCAGTAACCATCCCCGGGAATCATGGCAGTGGCAAGATGCAGTGGGAGGAAAAGAATCATCACCAGTTTCTTGGTCCCTCTGCTCTCCCTTCTCCTCTGAGCCCCTGCCATCTATCTCTGTGCCCGCCATGTGCCCTGGACACAGGCTGAGAGGGCGAGGAGGAGCCCAGGGGCATGGGCGCTCTGTGGAGTCTGGCCTCCCTGTCAGAACTCCAAGCGCCAGGGAAAGGCGAGCAGCTTGGTTTCCATGGAGACCTGCCCACCCAGTCCCTGCAGCTGCAGCCCCTCTCTGGCCCCCTGAGGCGGGGGCTGCTGGTGACCCGAGCCAGTCCTGTGCCCACGTCAGCCCCCGCTGGGTTCAGGCCTGAGGCAGGCTGTTCATTCTGAGCTGGAGCTTTGCCTGACACGGTTCCCATGGGGACGGCTGTAGGCACATGCTGCCTGTGGTCAGATCCCCAGATCAGAACTGCCCTGCAGTTCAGGCAGCTCCTCTCGGGCTTAGAGGCTTTGGAAGAAAGACTGAGTTTCAGCTGCCCTAGTCCCTCAACCCTCTACCTAGCCAAAGGCAGATTTAAGAACTTGGCATTATGGAGCTTTCTGTGTTGTGTACAGGGCCTTCCCTCTGTGCCTGGGGCCTGGGATACCAAGATGACTAAGACACAGTCCCCGCCCTTAAGGGGGGATTGAGGAAGACAGCCCATCAAGCTGGTAATTACAGCACAGAGGGGCCCGGTAACAGTGGGGCTAAGAACAAGAAACAGAAGGGATTGCTCAACCCAGGGAAAATTTCAGAAGGGGAGCAGGAGGAATCCCAAACGGAAGAAGGGGCTCCTGCAAACATGTAAGAGGAAAGAATATGCTGTGTGAAATAGCAAAGTTTCAGGTGTCAGGGAAAGAGGGGAAGGAGGGGCACGGCCAGGGATGGGCAGGAGCCCTGCACTGAGCTGAGCTGGACTGTGTCCTATAGGAAGAGAGGAGTCATTTTACATAGGAAAGCAGTGAGGCTGGATTTTGAAAGGTCACCAAGGATGCTGTGAAGGAACCGATTGAAGGAGGAGGAGATTAGAGGTGGGGAGGGCAGTGAGGTGGCAGTAAAAATCCTGGTGAGGTTGCAGAGGTTGGTGACCAATTTCTGAGAGTCAGGGTTCTCCTCCCCCCAGGTGTGGCCAGGGGTGTACCTTTATGTGGAAATGGAAGGAACCTGGAGCCAGGGGATCTGACTGTCAGCTGACAGATGCCTCACCTACCTCCTGCCACAGATCAGGAAGACTCTCGGGGAGGGAGGTCAGCCTCCTGAGGTCGTGTTAATTAGGGAGACCTTCTAGGTCGGCTGCTGTGAGGGAGGGGCAGTGGCAGGATTGGGCAGGCAGAGAGGTCAACTGGGACCAAGCCTACGGTCAGCTCTGGAGTTCAGGCACCATCAGAGCTATCTGTGTCAGGTGGCTGGCCGGGCTTTCACACTCTCACTTCAGTGGGTCTTTGGAGGTGGGCCGTCCCCAGAAGGGCAGGATCTGGAGGCAGCTGCCTGCTGCTGCGGCTGTCCCTGAGAGCTGGCAGCTGCATCCACCTCCACACAGCCAGAGTGGGTGGTGGGTACTCACTGAAGAGAAACAGCTTCATACCTTGTCCACATCTACAATTTCTCCCAACAGCAAAATGCATGGGTCTGGACTAGGAGGTCTTGAAAGTCCTCTCAGGCTTGGTTCTAATCTTGTGTGCCTCCAAAGCCAGGAAGCTGCAACAAACAACAAAAATAACTACCATGTACTGACTCCAAGCCTTCACACTCCATTTATATCATCACTTTTATCCTATGAAATAGGCACACCTATTATTCCACTTTGTAGGGGAGGAGGTAGGGATCAGAGAAGTGAAGCAACTGCCCAGGTCCCCAGGACTTCAGCGGCGGAGTCTGGCTCCTGTGCTGAGTGCACTGTCCAGGTGCACTGGCCTCCTTCCTCACTGCAGCTCACACAGCTGCACAGGAAGACTGAGGGTTGATGATGTGACTGTCATACAAGTATAGGCCAGACAACAAGGTGATGGTACCTGCCAGGAACCCCACCTGGTACCAGGGTGATACTTGAAGCAGCCCTCCCCCACCCACCCACGGCCTACACAAGCCTCCCGGGCTAGGGCCTGGGACTGTCCTTGGGGCCTCAGGAATGGGAAAGTGACACATATAAGAAAACATACTGCCCTCATTGAGAAATACACTTATCTGGTTGTAAAGCAGAAATCCATTCAGTGAAAGTGGAGGAGAGGCAGGGAGCTGAGTTCTGAGAACCTGAGATGTAATTCACTTGTCACCTTCCACCAGTGCCTGTGTTACCTTCTCTCTCCCTGTAAGTACCTTCTATGAGGTTCTCCATCTCTTGACAGATAGTTCCTTAGCAGCACGGTCACCCCCATTCACTGAGTGGCCAGGACAGGACAGGTTTGTGCCCAAATCTCATCTCTCACAACAGCCCTGGGAGATGGGATGTTGTCCCCATTTCGCAGAGGGGTAAATCAAGCCCCAAATGCATTAAGTCATTCACCTGGGTCATACGGCCATTGTGGGGCAGGATTTGAATCTGACTAGACTGTCTGCCTAACAATGGTGTTGAAGGGATTGAGAGCAGGTTCAGGTAAAGGGGTCAAGATTAAAGAAGGAGGTCGCCTTGCAGGCCGCAGTTGGAAGGAGAGTAAAGTCATGCAGAGCCACTGGAATGTCGGGCTTGGGGAGCTTTGGAAGCAGAACCTTGAGAGGAGGATTTGGATTCTTTGGGAGCAAAATCTTGAAAGGACAGTTTAGTTGAGCTGGCTTGATGACCGTTATGGGGGCTTTGGGGGTGAGTTAGAAAGCAATACTGAGCGACACCCCACAGCAGACTTGGGAGACCTGGTCTCTTGTGTCTAAGTCTCAGTTCCTTGGTGTAAAATGGCCAGGAAGGTGGGGGTTGGGGAAAGATGAGATGGGCTGGTTTAGAACATGGTCTGAGAACCGTATTTCAGTGTGTATTAGAATCACCTGGAGAGCATGTTCGACCCAGCAGCTGACTTTGGAGGGGAGGTCTGTGATGGGTGATGTTCTCCATTCTTAACAAGAGCAGGCCATGCGGCAAGTCCTGACCCTGCTGTGAGGAGCATGGGTTTGGGGGCTTCCGTGGGCCCCTCCTGCCCTGGCATCCCAGGTTTCTGAGACTGAGATTGGCTTCCCAAGCAGGTCCCCTCTCCCTAGCGATGGCCACTACTGGTGCAGGCATGGGGGAGGTGACCCTCTAGCTCCAAAAGCCATGACTGGGAGTGGCTGCCACTCTCAATATGCTTTTTGCACCAGCTTTACAGATAACAAGCCTGGAAAGTCAGAGAGGTGGTCCCAGAGGTTACACAGCTAACAGGTGCTAAAGACAAGCTTAAATCCTGGGGCTTAGCTGAGATCCAAGGGGACAAGGCATGGACACTAAAGAGAACCTTCAGTACCTGGCATGTCCATTGCTCTGTGGGAAGGTATAATAGGGTATTTACTGGGGAGATCCTGGTCTCCACAGGCCTGAGATTCACTGAACAAACTCCAACCAAAACTTCTGAGACAGGAAGGTCACTGGGATGAAAGAGGTACATTTTGCATAGGGTCTGGGAGTTACCTGGGGAAAACGGCTTAATACCATGACTTATTCCCCAACTTCCCAGGACATGGATGGACAAAGCACAATGAACACCACGGAGATTCCTGAACTTGGTATGAGCAGGCAGAACTAGGGGAGCAAGACCCCCTCACAGGGAACAGAACAGAGCTTAGAGTTATATGAATTTGAATACTAAAGGAGGTGTGATTTTTATTTTGTACCCCAGGCTCCTCGCTACAAAAGAACGGGATGGGGGTGGTGCTGGCAGGAAAGGTGTGCTATTACTCACATTATCTCTGAAATAAAGGCGAATTCATTAAAATGACAATTGTTTTAGAGTCATAATTGATACCTGTTACCATAATTTCAGTCAGAGAGAAAACAGGTAGAAGAAAAGATGCCTAAATTGGCGATGACAGTGAAATCAGAAGGCACCAGCCTGAGACAATGGCATTCCATTTTACTGAGCACTGTTTGGAGGAAAATGCATTGCCTGACGTGGACTCAGTAGAAATTGGCTGAAGAGATTTTTATAAGAGAAAACATTTGGGATCTCAAGCCTCTTAGCCCTTGGCTGGAGGAAAAACTCAGAGCTGGGCTGGAAGAAGCAGGGTGTGCTCTAAGAGCAATGCCATGCCCTGGAGAATCAGGAACTCAGAATACAACTTAATCTAAATGGACAAAGGAAATTCAGAATGGATGTTAATGGATATTTCAATCCAAGATGAAATATGAGTCCAAGGAGCATTCCTTATAATATATATTTAATTGAAATGAACTACATATCTTAAATCAAAAATGATGTTAGCAATTCCATTCAGAATGAGAACTGTTCTGTGACCTTCATTTTCTCCCTAATGCATATTTGGGAAAAGAACAGTTAGCTCAAGTATTTGCTGAATGAATGATTGAATGAATGAAGTTACACTGGCAGAGGAAGGTTCTCAAACTGTGCTTTTAATAATGCAGTTAATTTCCCATGCTTTCCAGGTTTTCTACAGTGAAAAGAAATTACATTGATAGAATAAATTAGAATTGGGTGGGAGACTGGCTAGGAATCTGTTCTCTTGGGGGAGAGTTTCTTGAAAGGAGCAGATGTCCCTCCAGACCTGTGACCCAGCCACAGGGAGAAACACGAAGGCAGATGCCGGTTAGCAAGGCTGAGGCATTGAACCAGCTGGGACCCAGTCTCTCTGTATCAAGAGTTTCGTGGGGAGCTGGCATTCCAAGGAAGGTACTCAAATGGCCTCTCCCTCAACAAACACAATTTGGCTATGATGGTTCATGCACTTGACACACATAATTCTAGAACAACCTGTCTAAGTCTGTAGCCAAAAAGATAGCAGTGCTGGAGTGGAGCTGAAGAAGGATGGCTGGCAGATGGGTGGGAACTCTGTTGAGAAATAGCTGTTAACACAAAGGAGAAGGGTGTGTCCTGACCACGAACCCTCTCACTGGTCAGAAACAAATGGAAAATGACAAACTGTCTCAGATCTCCCTAGGGTGTACTTCCTGGCACTGAGAACAGAAAATTCATTCAAGGACTTTACCGGAGTTCAGGTCAGGGTGGTCTGGAGTTTTCCTGAAAGGGGTAGGGCTACATCTCATACTCTTATCTTTTTGCTCTGCCATCCTGATGGTATGGCTTCTAGTCTTTAGTGTGCCTCATGGTCACAATATGGTTATTGGATCTCTATCATCACATCTGTACACCAGGCAGGAAGAAAGAAAGGTGGTAAAAGATAAAAAGGCATATATCAACTGATTTAGCCTCTTGTTTTTTTTTTTCTTTTCTTTTCTTTTTTCTTTTTTTGGCCACTCCTGCAGCATACAGAAATTCCTGGGGCCAGGTATCACACCCATACCACAGCAGCAAACCAAGCCACAGCAGTGACAACGCTGGATCCTTAACCTGCTGAGCCACGAGGGATCTCCAAGCTCCCTCTTTTAAGGAGTTTTCTAGAAGGCTCATGTAGCACTGTCCACTATAACTCATTGGCCATAATTTAGAGCAAGTCCTCTCCCAGCTTCAAGGGAGAATTAAAACTCTTTTTATTTTTAGGCGGGTACTTTGACACCTCTAATAAAAACATATTTCTTTTACTAATGAAATATGAGAGTGGGTATTGGTTGAGCACTGTAACCCCTCTGCCACGACTTTACTTTGCCTTGGCTACTTTGGTCTCGGTAGCTAAGGATAGCCGTAGGAGGCACTTTCATAGAAACTAAGCTGCAAGTGTCTTGACTATCAGAAACCTGAAGTAATCCTGACCCTGCTCTAAACGCTTTCCAGAAGCAGCCTCAATAGCAGTTCATCTCTGGGCTGGCCTCAGGTAGGAAAGCACCCACATCTGGGGAGAATAAATAGCTTTGGCTTAAGTTCCATGGCAGGTGTGAGCCTCAGAGGAGCTAAGGCACGTAACAGCACTTCATAAACTGTGATGACAAGGACCTCACCACTAAGAAGCAACAACACTGGAACTACCTGGGAGCTTGCTAGAAATGAAAATTCTCAGGCTCACTGCTGCCTTGCTGAACTAGATTCTGTATTTTAACCAGGTTGCAGGTGATTCGGGTGAACTGAGTTTTTGGTTTTCTTTTCACAGCCACACATGCAGTATATGGAAGTCCCCAGGCTAGGGGTCGAATTGGAGGCCTATGCCATAGCTACAGCAACACGGGATCCGAGCCGCATCTATGACTACACCGCAACTTGAGGCAATGCTGGACCCTTAACCCACTGACCAAGAGCAGGGATTGAACCCACATCCTCACAGAGACAATGTTGGTTTCTTAACCTGCTGAGCCACAATGGGAACTCCAGGTGCATTAAAGTTTAAGAAACACTTCCCTCTAGAGCCCTGGGCTTCCAATGTAAGAGAGGCCATGTGGCAGGAGACAGGTGAGCTCCCCTGAAACACTTGGGTAAAGTATCTTGGGAAAGTCACTCTCCCCCTCTGGGCTCAGTCGTCCCACCTGTTAGAGGGGACGTTTTCACCAGACCCTTGTTCTACAAAGAGTGGTCTTAGATTAACGGTATCAGCATAGTCCTGCTAGAAATGTCGAATCTCAGTGGACCTCCCGCCCAGGATGACTGAAGAAGAGTCTGAATTTTGACAACCTCCCCAGGTGATAACTCTGTATATTAAAGTTTGAGAAACCCTGCACTTAGATGCTCTGTGTGCTCTGAAGTGAGAAGTCAATGTCATTTAGGCAACTGGTCTCAGTGATGTGAATGACGGAAAACCACTGATTCCTGGAGCTTCTTAGATTGGGCTAAGTGGAGATAAACTCCCTTTGAGAGCTTAGTGACTGGCAGAGCACAGGCAGTGAGCCACATGGCTAGTACTCTGGGTGCCTAGGCCAGGCCTGGAGCAGGGATCAGGCTTGGGGCTTCTCATTAGGCATTTCTCCTCTGGAGCTGGATTGGTACTTGGAGCCAGAAGCAGCAGCTGCAGGCAGTGCTCTGGGGATGGCTCTGGACCATGTCACCCTCTCCCATTCTCTCTCTCCAGGACAGAGGTGGACATACCTGAGGTGAATCGGTGTGCAGTGAGTGCACAGCAGAGTCAGTGCTGCTGGCTTTCAGCAGGATAAGGAGGAGGAGCCTACCTAACCAGTCTTTTTGCCTCAAGCACTTTGTTATCAGAAAGAATCTGTTCAGACTGTTTGATGTTTTGGACTAAATAAAGCTGTGCTCCCACTCCGACTGAGCTTATAATGGAGTCTAATTTTATAAAGAAGCCAATTAATGGCTTTGTAAATATAAAAGAAAGAATCCCTGCTTTTTTTCTTGACCAAAAAAGGCCCCAGAAGTTAGTCCTGTAAAAATGTCAAATCTTGCTTTAAAGAATGGCAGGACTTCTCCAGGGAGAATAACAGGAAATGACTCACAGAGGGCGCCCCAAGGCAGCTCAGCTGTACAAAGGGGCCCCCTGTGCGGTAATGCGAGGCTGCAAAAGGACTGCCGGGAGGAAAGTGCCCCGCCCACGGAGGCGGGCTGTCTTCTCTAGGCTGAGGCTCTCTGAGGGGCCCAGAGATGCCGGCATGATGGCTCCAAGAGACCGAACATCACAGTGAGGCTGAGAGCCTGACACAGCAAGGATCTGGTCCCTGGAAGAAAACTCACGTAGAAATAATGGTAAATTAACCACACAAAACTACCAGTCCAGGAACTTTGACCTGTACTGGACTCTATCTGGCTCTTACTTTTATCCCATTTGATAAGCAAGTGGACACCAGGAAAAGGACTTCTTGGTTTCTCGTGGACTAACTCAGACCTGAATCTTCTATTCTGTCATCTCTCTCCCTATCTGTCTCCCTTTCACTTCCCTTCTCCCTCTTCCCCCACTTCCCCTGGAACTATTCCCTCTTCAATCCATAGACTTGCCCTGCCCAACCATGGCCTGCACAGGAAGACCAGGCATATTCATTCTTTCTCTCCCTGGGGCCTGCTTGAGTCACTTAGCCCATGCCCAGCTGTGGCACATGTGGGGCCAGATGATGAAAGGTCAGGAGTGGATGTAATACAGAAAAGGTGGCCAGGGCACTGTAACCTAAACTGCACTTGGCAAAATCCTTTACATGTCAATTATAATGGGTTCACCCTCTAAACCAATAGAAACCTATGCAGAATTTCTCCTCCTTTTCCAACACATCAGTTTTGTTTTTTTTTTTTTTTTT
>PVHT021183699.1:24109799-24184766 GCA_004024745.2 Catagonus wagneri
AAAAAAAAAAAAAAAAGAGGCCCATAGAGGGCATGAGCCTTGCTCAAGGTCACACATCAAGTTGGTGGCAAGGCAGAGCTCAGGCCCCCGCTGCACTGTGAGCAAGGGCAGGAAGGCTTTCTGTGCATCTTGCAAAGGGATCGGGAAAGCAGCTACAGGCCCCAGTGGCTCTGAGAAAAGGCTGCTGTGGGGCTCAGCAGAGCATTCCTAAGTGTAATTGACTTTTAGGCATTAAACTTTTACCAGAATGAGCTCACAAGGTCTGCAGGGAGAAAGAAAGTGCCTGGCATTTCCTGCCTCTTGAGGCAGTGTCTGGGGTGCAGAGAGCCCATCTCCAGACTGCCCTCTCCCTCTCCTGGGAGGGAGAAGTGGGGTGAGGCCCCAGGAGAGACTGCAGGCCAGCTGGTTCTCACTATTCTTCCAGGAAGTGGAGGGACGAGGACTAAGAGGACCCACTCAGTAGCCCATAAGCTGTCACGCTTGAGCAATGCAGGGATGGAGAAAAGGGACAGAGACTCACACCCTGCTCTTACGGAGCACCCCCTACCTCTTGATCATGTTCACTCACTTTTTTGTACCTAAACCTGTCCTACCATCGATCATGGACCTGGTTTAAATCACTACCAATCTCTGGGCAGCAGTTTTCTTATCTATATAATGAGGAGCTGGACAAGAAGACGTCTTGGAATGTTTTGAGCTTTGTCTTTCCCTAATGAGGCAGTTATTCCAATTCTTATCCCAAGGCTTCTTTTCAAATACTGAGGCAGCCATTCCTTACCCCCAGGCAGGGCATCACCTTTGATGTGTCTCCCCAGTGAGTGGGTGGGTATCAAAGCTTAGTAGAAACCCCTAGAATAACAGAAGACTCTCCCTTCAGACTTCAGTGATAAAAGAAGAGATCCGTAAGGTACCGGAGACTTCCATTTAGATTAAAAAACTCAAGGGCTTTTTTTTATAGGCTTATTGAATTATAATTCACATACCATGAACTGCACATACTTGAACAGTACAATTTGATAACTTTTTGACATAAATTATTCACTTGTAAAACCATCCTCAGATCAAGACAGTAAACAAATCCATGATCCCCCAAAGTTTCTTCATGCCCATTTATCCTCCTGTTTACCAACCCTTACCCCATGCCCAGATTACCACTGATTTACTTTCTGTCACTATAATTTGGCTGACATTTTATTCTTTCAAAAGGAAAAGGCAACCTACAGAATGAGAGAAAATATTTGCAAACCATGTATCAGATAAGGTGCTAATATACAAAAGAGATAAGCAACTCATACAACTCAATAGCAAAAATACCAAACAACACAATTTAAAAGTGGACAAAGGACCTGTGTAGACCTTTTTCCAAAGAAGACAATACATAAGGCCAACGGGTACATGAAAAGGTGCTCAACATCACTAATCACCTGGAAAATGCAAATCAAAACTGCAACGAGATATCATCTTACATCTATTAGAATGACTGTTATAAAAAAGACAAGACAAAACAAGTGTTGTGAGGGTATGGAGCAGAGGGAACCTTGTACACTTTTGGTGGGAAAGTAAATTGGTACAGCTAATATGGAAAACTACATGGAGAATCCTCAAAAAATTAAAAACAGACAACCATGTGATCCAATAAACCCTCTACTGTATAAAGGAAATACAATCACAATTTCAAAGAGATATCTGCACTCCAGCATTCAGTGCAGCATTATTCATAATAGTCAAAGCACAGAAACAACCCAAATGCCCTTGTATGGATGGATAAAGAAAAACGGCAGGTATGTATGTACAATGGAATATCATTTAGCCACGAAAAAGAAGGAAATCCTGCCAGGTGCAACAACATGAGTGAATTTGGAGGACATTATACTAAATGAAATAAGACAGGAGTCCCCATTGTGGCTCAGCAAAATCTAACCTGAGTGGTATCCATGAGGATGCAGGTTTGATCCCTGGCCTTGCTCAGTGGATTAAGGATACAATGTTCCCGTGAGCTGTGGTGTAGGCTGGTGGCTACAACTCTGACTGGACTTCTAGACTGGGAACTTCCATATGCCGTGGGTGCAGCCCTAAAAGACAAAAAATAAGTAAATAAATAAAAAGAAAAAAGAAAAGAAAAACCAAACCAAAGAAACAAAAAAGAAGACAGATACAGAAAGACAAATACTGCATGATCTCATTTATATGTGGAATCTTAAAAAAGTGAAACTCAAAGAACCAGAGGGTAGACCAGTAGTTACCAGGAGCTGGGGGTTGGGGCTGGGGTGGGAAGGTTAAGGAGATACTGTAAAAGGTACAAACTTTCAGTTATAAGGTAAGTTCTAGGAAGTCTAACATACAGTATAGTGACTACAGTTAATAATACTACATTTATGCTAGAAATTTGCCAAGAGAGTGTATCTTAAAGTTTCTCACCATACCAAAAGAAAAAAAAGGGTGATAATGCAAAGCAATTGACATGTGAATTAATTTGACTGTGGGAATCATTTCCCAATGCATACGTATGTCAAACCATCATGTTGTACACCTGAAATACATACAATCTTCATTTGTCAATTATGCCTCAATAAAGCTATAAAAAAAAAGGTATGATCTGTCATTGTGATTTGGCTCCAAAAGTGAATTTGTAAATGTAGAAAGAACTTAGTCTATGGGAAGCAGTTAAGGGGACTGAGGAGTTAAGTTTCAACGGCACAAAAGACACAATATTTTATTTTCCTTTTTTTTTTTTTGCTTTTTAGGGCCACACCTGGAGCATATGGAGGTTCCCAGGCTAGGGGTCAAATAGGAGCTGTCACTGCTGGCCTACGCCATAGCCACATCAATGCAACATCCAAGCTGCATCTGCGGCCTACACCACAGCTCATAGCCAGATCCTTAACCCACTGAGCAAGGCTAGGGATAGAACCTGTGGCCTCATGGATGCTAGTCAGATTCATTAACCGCTGAGCTACAAATGTTTTTTTTTGTTTTGTTTTTTTGTCTTTTTGCCTTTATGTAGAGCCGCACCCGCGGCATATGGAAGGGGTCTAACAGGAGCTGTAGCTGCCAGCCTTCGCCACAGCCACAGCAACGCAGGATCTGAGCCGCGTCTGCAACCTACACCACAGCTCACGGCAACGCCGGATCCTTAACCCACTGAGCAAGGCCAGGGATCGAACCCGCAACCTCATGGTTCTTAGTTGGATTTGTTAACCACTGAGCCATGGAGGGAACTCCCACAAACGTTTTTAGTTAGACTATATGCTTGTTCAAAGTGGCTTGGGTTGGAGGACTGACAGAGATTAATAAAAACATAAAAACGAAATCAGCGCCTCCACAATACCTTTTGGTACCACCACTCTGACTAGCACACTTGAAGTTGACATGAATAGAAGTCTATTGTACAGAGGGAGGGGACAGTACCTCCCTGCCTGCTGGACACCAGGTGCTAGAGGAGATCGATTGACCAGCGTTTGCCTGGATAAAGAGGGAGAAAACGATAGAAGGATGGAAACGATACCAAAATATCAGGGAACATAGTACATCGATAGGACTAAGGATGTTAGCTTTAGAGAGGGAGCACAGTATCTCCTACGTAGAGGTTTCCACAAGGTAAGAATTTTGAAGACATGCATTGTTTTCCAGAAGAGAAGGAATGGATGTTAAAAAATTTGCCAACACAACCAGGAAAACTCTCTACCCTCCCTTCTACCTCAACATCATCTTTTGGTGAGGTATTGGTGTAGAGGAAATAGCTCGAGGTCTGAGCCAGACTGCTAAGGTTTGAATACTAACAGGGCCACTTCTTGGTTATGTGGCCTGAATAAGCCTTTTATTTTCTCTACATGCCTGTTTTCTCAGAATAATGAAGATTAAAAATACTTTATCTCTAATAGAGCTGTTGTGAAGATTAACCAAGGTAATACTGAGGGAATACCAAGGGAAAGTGCTACTGAGTCCAGAATAAGTGCTCAATAAATGTTAGCACTTGTTTTCTCACTGCCTCTTTGATTACTCCTAGGCAGTGAGGGACAGGATTGCCCACTGAATGACCCTGGAGGTTCTGTGTGGGTTGCCAGGCAACAACAATCTGGGACTAGCGGCTCTCTCTCCTTGAGCAGGAGGAGCTGCACAGGATTTCAGCTTCCCCGAGGGCACTGGGTGCTTGTAGCTGACATTCCAAGACAGCTCCCCAGAACATCTGGCTCTTGAGTCTGGATTATTTATAAGGCAGGCTCTCATACTTACTCCATGAGAGAGTAGGGACCCCTTCCTGCAACACTACTGCACTATGTCCTGACTTCTGGCATGCTTCCTAGTGGAAAGGATGAAAAGGTGGGACCAGGTACCTCATCTTGTTGGCGGTGACTTTCTCGTGAAGCCTGCTCTGTGCCCACACTGCATGTCCCTTCACCTACCTCTCCTCCTCACCTTTATTCTCTGAAAGCATGGTTGGCTCCCAGGACGAGTCCTCCGCCTCCTTCTAAATCTGGGTATGCTCACTCCTCCATGATTTTGTCTGCTCCTGGAGCTTTAAATGTCACCCTTGTGTTGAGGACTCTTGTCCAGGCCACATCCTCAAGTTCCAGGTCTGGCTGAATATTGTCACTTGGATCTGGTATTTTAAACCTTTGAAATGTTCAAAAGTGAATTGATATTTATATTGTCTTCTTCCTTCATGAAAACAAACAAAAATAAATGAAAAAAAAAAGCCACCTTGACACACCTTAGCTTATTAATTTGGTAACTTGTGCTGTCACCCTGGTCCCAAATCCTACGGTTCCCCCTAGACACCTCCCCCGTGGCCAGGCATTTGGCACAAGCATCCTAGTCACACCGCATTGTCCTCTGCTTCCATCCTCACTCAGTGCCTCTTTCATACCAGGATCACTATTCTGAACTCTTTCTCCTCCATTCCACCTGAACACTCTGTCCAGTTAGCTTTTCTCCCCTGCTCAAACACCGGCAATGCCTCTTATTACCTAAGTATGTTAGAACTCTGCACTCTGGTATTAGAGGCCCTCCATGAAACAGTCCCTTTCTAGATTCAAGTGCTGCTACTCCACTATCTACACTCTGGAATCCAGTCAATTGGGGAGCTCGTGCTCCCTTTCACTTTCTATACTCCTTACATTCCATGGTGTTGTCTATACTGTCTTCTCCCTTTCAAACACCCTGCCAAACCACTTCCACCTGTCACAGTCCTACACATTACCCAGCTCATTTCAGATGACCCACTCTCTTGTGAAAGCCTTCCTGTGATCCTGCCCCCACTCACACTTTGAGAGCAAAGCTATATCCTGGTTCATGCACTTGTTATTTTTCATTGTATTATCATCACCTGAAAACTTGTCCAGTTCCCCTCCCAATTAGCATACATACTCTTAAGGTGAAGAGCTATCAATTAGAAGCAGTTTGCATAAGGTGCTATTACACTGGCCCATAGGACTTGCCTGTTAATTGAACTGAACAGGGGCTGATGAGCCCAGGGAAGTGAAGGCTGAGAAGACAGGGAACTGGCTTCATGTGCCTATAAGGCTGTCTGCTGTGGACATTCAGTATGGCCCCAGGAGTACGTAACTTCGACCAACATCTCTGCCTCTTAGGGGATCCTGGGTCCTTGCACAGTGAGCTCTCTCTGAGAACTATGAACTTTCTAGCACCCAACCAAGGTAATTCATCACTTCCTGCCTTGGCTCTCTTCTCTCCCCTTAGCCCTCTGGCTCTGAGCACCAGGCTTATACAGATAGATGCTATGCAGCTTTCATAAAAAGAACATGCTGGGCATTTGCTGCCACCTAGTGAAGGAAGCGTGGCTTAGCCTCTTGCAAAAGCCAGAGGGATCTTGTGCTCTCCCCAGGAGATGGTTCTAGAAATCCAGTACTGGTGAAATGGGACATGCGGGGGTGGTTGTGTATGTGCGACAAGGGCCAAAGCTATTGCACAGAACAGATTTTAATCAAACCTGTAATTTTTTAAAATGGTCTCACTTGTGGCATGTGGAAGTTCTCAGGCCAGGGCTTGAATCCGAGCCAATGCTGGATTCTTTAACCCACTGCAATGGGCCCAGAATTGAATCCAAACCTCAGAAGCAACCTGAGCCACTGCAGTTGGATTCTTAACCCACCCTGCCACAGTGGGAACTCCCTCAAGCCCATTAACTGTATGTAACCTGGAATGGGCAAGACCATATCCTTTCAGAACCTCCCTTACTGCCAGATGGGAAGTATCTCCATTGGAAGCATGGCCAATCATCTTTTCCAGGAAAATTGGTAGGGATATGTAAAACACCCAAAGTTCATAATTGGAGGCATCTTTTGGGGAAGCCATGGGTAATCCCCAGTGCCTCAAGCAAAACTGGCCGTGGCTTTAGAACCTGGCGATCTCAAGGCTCTTGTAGCCCTGCACAGAAGACCCTGTGACCCTGTCTCAAAAGCACCCTGGTTCTGGGAACATCCACTCCCCCACCCCAGCATGGCCCAGAGTCTACCTGGAGAGTGACTGCAAATCACCAGGGTATTGTGAGGCACAGATGAGATTATGCAAATGCTTAGCCACTGCCCGATGTCCAGCAAATAAATGCTAAGTAAAAATGAGATACTGATAATGGTTAGATAATGGTATTACTACTTTTTGCCAATGTTCCAGAACACAAGGCTCCCTACAAAACTCACGAAACTAAGGCCTTGGATACAAATACACTGAGTCACGGTTAGATCTTGTAAACGTTGAAAACCACCACCCTCTCTGTATACGACAGCAAAGAGCACTGGCCTTACCTCCACTGGACAGTGAAGGGCAGGTCAGAGGCTCAGACCTCAGACCCCAGGCTGCTGACAGACACATTAACTCCTCCAGCTTGTCTGAGATACAAGATTCCAAGGCTATTTCTGCAGGGTTTTCCTCCAAGCCTAGATTATCACAGGTCTTTGCCCCAGTCCAGCTAATGTCTTATTTAGCTTCTGGTATCTCGTTTTTGGGGAGGTCCTGGACTACTCCCGGGGCCAGGTCCTCTTGATAGACCTGGGTTGTTCTCCGGGCTGTACTGCATGCAGTCTTTTAGCCAGAACTGAATGTAGGGCTCATCAATGGCTGAGGTCACTGGCTAAGCAGTATGTCATATGACTCCCCTGCCCTGGGGTTCAGGTGTTGCTAAGCAGGTGTTCTCTCCATCCAAGGTGCCCATTGCAGATATTTCAACCAGAGGCAAGTGAAACTGTCTTACTGGTTCCAGCCAGCGGCGTGCTGAGCCAGCTTGGGCCAGCTCATGAAAACTGACTGTGGATGTCTCTTCCCAATTCTACGTTCAGAAATATCATGCTGATAGCTTAGAATGGGTCGTGATGGCAGTATTCACAACAGAAATCAGTAAACACTACAAATCATATCTTTTTATCCTGAAGAGCAATTGTTATACATTTATCAGCATACCACTGGCTCCCACCTTTAATTCCGAGCACATTTAAACCACTACTCAGACAATCACCAGACAAGAGGATTTTTAGTGTACCATCTGAATGAATCACAAACTGAAAGTCTCATTTATTTTTTTTCCAAGTATACGCAACAGACATTTCAGCTAGTGAAATATAGTGTGGTAACTGACAAGTCATCATCGTACTTTTAGGTTTGAAATAAACCCCAAATATTTGATGTTGGCAAAAAAAAAAAAAATCTGCTGTAAGCTATTTATTGACAGGTTTGGAATTTTCACTTAGCATGCAAAAGAGCCATATGTGATAAGCCACATACTTTTACTGGGGAAAACACCAAACAAAGGTATTGGAAACTGTACTTAAGAGCACATAGGGAAACAGTTTAAAATTTTAATGTTTTTTGCCTTCTCGTTCTTTTCTTTTGACATAATTTGTAACTGTGCTTCAATCCTCACATCAGTGTGTCCTCTACAGCCCTTTCTAATGCCTTTTTCAATATTAAAACAGTACCAGTGGTTATAGTCAGGCAGCATTATCTTAAATCTCTATTAAGAACAATTTGAAGTAAATTCGGAAACATTATTTCTTTTAGCCAGAAAAAAAATGGGATGGCTAGTTCACTGAGTCCACTGCTTGTTCCCAGACTGAGCTGTGGAGCCCTTGGAGCTCAGAGGCTGGAGGCAAGGCTCCGTGGCTGTGAGGTAGGGGTGGAGAGGAGGGGCTCAGTCATAGTGGACTTTGCCCTCGGCCATCCCAGAGCTGGACAAGTCCCCATTGCAGAGTGCCTGGAGTGGAGAATGAGGTCTGTCTTCCAAGGTACACTTGGTCATCTTCATCATGTATTTTCGAAAGGCCTTTTGAATAACAGCAGCACATCTTTCCTCCTCTTTCCTCTTGGTGGTGGTGACTATGGGTTCATATAACTTCTTGAAAGGGTTGGCTTCCATGAACTTCTCCTCCATCATTGCTTTCATGCTATCAAGGCCACTGGACTCACCAAGCACCCTAGTGGTGAAAGCAAACAGAATATCCAAGCAATGGAGGCGGTCACCACTCACCATGGGCAAGTCCATAACTAAAAATTGGTATTTATTTGGCTTTGCCACACGCAGAGGCTCAGGAAGGGCATCAGCAAAGTCAGAAAGGGCAGAATATTTGATAAACTGCGTTGCTTCTGGGTCAAACTTTTCCCAGACTTCATAAAACATTTCAAAGTCATCTTCACCCAAAGGGTCCTCGCTTTCTTCAGTGGCTGTATTGAAGTTTTCTAAAATCACAGCGATGTACATGTTGACCACAATAAGAAAGGAGATGATGATGTAACTAACAAAGTAGGTTATGGCTATGGCAGAGAGGTGATAGTTCTCTGGCGTGTGGTTATAGGAGTTTTTTGATTGCAACATGGGGTTGAGGAGGGCATCCCAGCCTGCTGACGTGCTTATCTGGAAGAGACACAGCATGCTGCCTACAAAAGTATCAAAGTTGAATATGTCATCAATTCCAGACCCTTGCTGCACTTTGCAAAAACAGTTCATACCAAAAATGGCATAAATAAACATAACTAGAAAGAGTAGAAGGCCAATGTTGAATAGAGAGGGAAGGGACATCATCAGAGCAAAAAGGAGAGTTCGGAGTCCTCGTGCTGCCCGAACAAGCCTCAGAATTCGGCCAATCCGAGCCAAGCGGACAACTCTGAAGAGTGTTGGAGGGAAAGGAATGTGCTCCTGGTTTTCCAAGACAGAAACCATTGTACCTTAAAAGAATGAGAAGGGAAAATCAATTTCTAGCAGGCTGACTGATTTCGACTTAGTCTGTCTCTCCTGTCTTGGAATCTGCATAGGACTAATATTTTATCACTTTTTAATTTATGTATAAAATTAAGAATTATTTTACTCATATCAGGTAAAATATATATCTGTGCCTTAAGTTGGAAATAATTTCCAAGGGTCATACAGTTTTAGATGGGAGTTTAGATGGGATAGGACATCTAAAATATTGGAGAACACCCCCCACAAGGAAAAGAAACAAAATGCAGTTTATGAAAGGCTATTTTAGGCTATTTGGTTAGTTACCTTATGCAACTATACATTATCTATGTTGGGCATTTAAGTCACTTGTGGGATAACAAATATAATAGTTTTCCATATTTACTATGTATACAGAATGGAAAACAGATAAACTACAAATGGAGCCATTTAGATTAGAATACAAGGAGAAATTTCTGCTTCTGAAGGCTGACTAGAGCCCGAGCTGTAAGCAGATATTGTACAACTCCTAGCCCCAAAGTTTCTTTTAAAAACAGGTTATAATTAATAGAGAAATTTGAACATAGCCTGCCACAGGTGAGGATAGGCCCAGAGAATGAGGGTGTTATTGGCATGTTCACCTTTGGGCTAAAGCCACCACAAACCTCTCATATTTGTCAATATGCTGGCAGTCAAAACTATCTGCCATCACCTAATGACTAAAGAGAACTAGTTGATGATATACTTTATTGATTACCCAATTGTGCCAAGGAAATTAAATTCTTATGAAACTGGGCAGCCAACTCTGGTGTCTTTTCTCGGAGCTCAATTCTTCTGTATACCATGGCATTTAGGGTTCAATTAATGTCTCTTTTTCTGACTCTGTAAGGTGGTATATCTTAACACCTCAACTGGATTGTAAACCCATGGAAAGAGGTCACTTTGACTCACTCATTTTATATTTCTCTAAAAGCTTAGGAGAAAGCATGAGGAAATGTAGAGGCTAATTGTTGAGTGGCAGACCAACTGGCAAAAGCACTGGTGAGTAGGAATTGGCTCAACGTGTGGATTTTCTCACCCATTGGAACAAAATGCTATACAGTGCTATGCAGTGTAGCTGCAATTGTTTAGCAGTTCTTCAAAGGAGAGAAGTAAGAGATATATCCATGAACTCTATGATGCCTGGCACTGCTTGGAAGAAGTTCAATAAATAATGGAATGAATGAGCTAGCCTCTGCATGTTGAAGGAAGAGCTCTTTAAGTGCTCAGGGGGCTGCCCAGACCTCATCCTATCATCATTTTCTTTCTTTTTTTTTTCTTTGCTTTTTAGGGCTGCACCTGCAACGTATGGAAGTTCCCAGGCTAGGGGTCTAATTGGAGCTGCAGCTGCTGGCCTATGCCACAGCCACGGCAATGCCAGATCTGAGCCGTGTGTGCAACCTACACGACAGTTCACGGCAATGTGGGATACTTTAACCTGCTAAGCAGAGCCAGGGAATAAACCCGTGTCCTCATGGATACTAGTCGGGTTCATTACCTCTGAGCCACAACATGAACTCTAAATCCTTTCCGAAAAAGCACAAGAGCTTCCACTTGTGAAATCAGTTTTCATTGTCTTCACTGCTTTTTGAACTATGAGAAGATCCCCTGGGCAGTTTTACACAATTATAAAAAGTGAAATTATTGGTTTAGTTAAAAGGAGATTTCAAAAATCCAGAACAAAATCTTATAATTTAGTCATGAAGAATTTGAGTTCAAAGCTGATGTGTCTATGTGTGTTTTACAAAGAGGTATATGGCAATAATCTCCCTTTTTTCCCTACTTTTCTTCCACAGACCTTATAGTTAATTCTCTGTGGTTAAGAAAAACATACTGATTATAGAGTGAGGCTGGCTGGTTAATGGGATCCAAGCAGTTGAGACAAATGTAGTTCATACTGTAGTTTAAGTTAACACACAGAATAGTGATAAAGCACTACTTGTCCTCACGAGACACTCCTGGAAGCTCCATCTAGGTTGGTCCACAGAGGCCTCGTATATGGAGGAAGTAAGGGAAGACCCTGCAATGTCACAGGGGCACAAAAATTGTGACCTCATGTCCACATGGATTTTGAATTAGGGAAAAATACAGAAACTAAATGCCAAATCATTAAAAGCAAGAAATGTTCATTAGGGTCAATAGCTACACAGGAAAGGTAGAACTTTGACTCAATTCTCTGGAGAAAGCAGATACTCCAACAAAAATTTTTTTAAGTCATGGGAGTTCCCGTCGTGGCACAGCAGTTAACAAATCCGACTAGGAACCATGAGGTTGCGGGTTCAATCTGTGGCCTTGCTCAGTGGGTTAAGGATCCGGCTTTGCCGTGAGCTGTGGTTGAGGTTGAAGATGCAGCGCGGATCCTGAGTTGCTGTGGCTGTGGTGTAGGCTAGCAGCTGTAGCTCCAATCCAACCCGTAGCCTGGGAACCTCCATATGCCATGGGTGTGGCCCTAAAAAAGAAAAAAAAATTTTTTTAAGTCATCTTAATTTTGTCTACCTCCATTGAACAAATGACTTGCATAATTATTTAATTCTATTTAAATGTATAGATAGTCAAGGGAATGGAAATAATTCTGTATCACCTCGCAACTTCACAGAAGAGAATGCATTAGTTCATCTGTTTTTCAGAAATCACATTAAGCCTACTTTTCTGCTTTGTGGATAATTTGGACATACTTCCAAATGATAAGATATACAAGTTTACTCTGGCTCTCAGATTAAAGCCCCTCTGGCTGCCCATTTTACTTACTAACAATAGAAAGGACCACGATCACACAATCAAATAAATTCCAACCATTGGTGAAGTAGTACTGCCTCAAAGCAAAGATCTTGATGAGACATTCAATTGTAAAGATGACCACAAAGACCAGGTTGAGACGCTCAAGGATGTGTTTCATGCCATCAGACTGGCCCTTTGATTCAGCCATCATGCTAACCATGTTGAGGAAAATGAGGACGATGATGATGATGTCAAAGACCTTGTGTGTGACTAGGTCAAACACAAGACCCTGGCATTTGTTCTGAGGGGAAAAAAGGAATCACAGATCATTTTGAGTTATAGGAATGAAATCACATACGTTGAAAGGCACATATAACAGGATTTGTCCTCTCTTGCAATTAAAGCAGTTTCTTGGAAAATACACAGGTCCTTTTTAAAGGGGACGAAATTTGACTACATTTTCCCTTTAATTTCATTAAATTTAATTAGATAACTGGTTTCAAGCTGTAGGCTTATGTCTTTAATTCCATTTTGAAACAAAAAATATAAATTAAAAATATTTTAGTAACAACATAAATTTGATGTGGTGGATGATGTTTTCCTGAAAGAAAACAGCTCGTGTCGGACTTAAAAAATGAACTTCGGTCTCTATATCTCATCTGCTTCTGTATTCACTTCAATATTAATGCAGAAAATACTTGCTCACATAACTACGTTGCACAAAACAGAATTAACATCTTAAAGGCTCCATCTGTCAATTCAGAATAATCAAACCATATACTTAACCAAAACTCTGTATTCAAGCAATTCTTGAATGCCAATTTTCTAAAAACAGGGCTAGAAAAATGGGATTCTGATCCAATGATTACTAAAAATGGAAACAGAAAAAGTAATTATTTCACAGTATTACTGCTGATGAACCTGCATATTGGTTTGCACATGGATAGCCTGCTCCAAAGTAAGGATGTACTGATTGCCCTGGTACAGGTTCTAACTCAAGTCTGCACACTTAATCTACTGTGTACAGTGAAGTGACTCAATTATTCTGCTTTCTTCTTTAACTTCTATAAGGCAATACTTTGTTCTTTACTTGGGTATAAAATGCTTCTTAAACCCAAACTCAGACACTGACACTTATGGCGTTCTTGGCTATACGTTGCTTGTTTTACATTATATGTATATATTAGATTATTTTATATAGATATACAATCTAATCAAAGTAGACAGATAGATGGATAGATAGATAGATAGATAGATGGATAGGTATAGTATGCTATTTAGAAACATCATAGACCCCTAAGAATTCATCCTTATAACCCCAGGTGTCTGTTAAAGTAATTCAGGCAAAAGATGATGTTGCTTTGTGGTGCTAACAGTGAAGAAAGACTTTGAGCACTTGGGTTTAAGAACCAATACGGAAGTAAAAGCAGGAGTCAGAGAGTGTTTGAAAGGAGTAATTATGGGCAAGTTAAGGCTGAGGCTATAATTTCTGGTTGGTGGAACATTCAAACAACCAGAGAAGAGATGATGAGTTTGGAGGGGAGAAGACGGATATGTCCTGAGCATGTGGAGTTTGAAGTGTTAGTGGGGAATCCAACGAACATGGGCAGGTAGAAGTACGGGTCTGGAGCTCAGGCAGAGAGCTGGAATGCAAATGTGGAGTTCAAGAGCATCATTACTGATAGGAACTAAAACCATGAGAATGAATGCTATCACTCAAGGAGAGCAAGGGCGATGAGAAGAAGGAAGGTCAGGTCAATACTGGAAGGATACTACATATAAACTGCTATCTTTCAAACTTTGCTCCAGGAGCACCAAAACTTTTACCAAGAAGTCTAGAGAAGAAACCTGAGAGTCAAGTGCATTCCTATGTGAGAATGCATCTGGAAAGTCAAAAAGGACCTAGAGAAAAGATACTTTTAAGGGTGCTCTCCAGGAAAGCAGAATGAGAGCTCAGAATAAATGTGAGGAATTGTAAGCTTTGGCCTTACAGCTCAACTCTAATATTTAGGTAAGTGGAGAAGAGTAAGAGTATAAGCTACCTAAAGTAGCAGATGATCAAAAACCAATGTCATTTTAGGATGCACAATGACTCCCATACCTTAGGATGATTTTTAAACTCAGTAAGGAAGCTACCTTGTGGGGATGCTTCAGGTAACATAAAAAATAATTCAAGATCTCTTACTCTACTGCTGGAAAAAATATCCATCACTATTCAAGTTAAAACAGCTGTATTTTCCCCTCTATATAACTGCTATTCCCTAAAAGGCTGTATTTTTCCATCTATACAAATGCTTTTCCTCTGTTCCAAAGATCAAAAGATAATATGTAGATTTTAGAGATTAAAAAAAAATCTGTAGGGAGGTAAAGTTGTGAGTTAAGGGCTAATATCTGATTTGAAGTCTTAGCTCAAACTCAGGGACATCTGGGGATATGATCTGGGATTTTTGGAATACAACAACACTTTCTGGAATACAGAGGTTAAGATAAATGTTTAACATTAACTGGTAAGAATGTCAGAATCACTCAGTTGTCAGAATCACTCATTGTAAAGGCTTGATTGGTGAGCTACACACGAAGGGCTTTGGGGGTTGCACCTACTCCCTGATGAGCCTTCAATAAGCAAGCTATAAAAGATAGTTAATGAATGGAGGTGGTAAATTCCCTGTGGTAAAGCAGTCCATGCCCACTTCAAGCTTATCTCTCGCATCCTAGCATGTCCAGTGCAGTGGAGAGGGCTAGAATCTGCATCCGTGTCACTGCAACTTCTGTTTGGCTATGTGCTACACTGCTCACTTTGTGAAATGAAAACTGGTAAATATGTGGGAACATATTGTATCTCATGAGTCTTTTAGTTAATTCCAAATCTGGGACCAACTGGTACCAAGTCAGTGGTTGCACAGCATGCACATGTAAATAAAAAATTCTATTTGTCTTTTTTGTTGGCTGAAGTTCAAATAAGAACTTCAAAGTGAAATTAGTACTTGAAAGTGAGATTAGTACTTAAAACTAGATTCAACTTAGGTAAATTGAAGCTCTCCATAGCGTTGTCAGATAAAAACTTCTCAAATATAGTTTTATCATTAACCCTTTGCTAAAAATTCATTGTATAAATTCTAAAGGCTTGGTCCTGACATTTGCAGACATTTTTAGTGCAACACAAACGTTTAATCCTAGTGAAATGGATGTTGTATGTGCCCTAAAATGTATTCCTCTATTCAGCAAATAATTACTGAGAACACCCTTTATGCCAGGCTCTATTTTGATTGGTGGAAATAGTAGGAAATTAAACATACCTTCGATAATTTGGGGTCCCACGTTTGAACGAAAATCTCCAAACCCTCTACATGTATCAGATAGCAAGTCCCTCTTCCACACTGCTTTCCCAGACTTTTCAGTCCCACTGTCCACCCTGTCTTCAAAGCCCCTAAACTCACTTGTCAGAGTTAGCAACTATGCCTATTACATTACTTTACAATCTAATGTTCTCAAATCCCAGCTCCTCGACTAGACTGTAAGCACACCGCAGCCTTATCAGTGCCTTGTAAGGGCTGGAGCTCAGCAAACTATGGCCCATAGGCCAAATCAGGCCCATCATATACTTTAGTATAACCTGTGAGTTCAAATGGGTTTTACTTAGAGTGAGTTTCAGGGGAAAAAAGTCAAAAGAATAAAATTCTTTTCATATGAAAATTTCTACGAAATCCAAATTTTGGTGTTTCTAAATCAAGCTATATTGGAACACAGCCAAACACATTTGTTTTACATCATCAATGGTTGCTTTTGTGCTACAACGTGAAAGTGGAATTGCAACAGAGACTACACGGCCTTCAAAGCCTAAAATATTTACTGTCTGACCTTTTATAGGAAAAGTTTGTCTGCTCTTGATATAGAAAGTTTATCATAAGTTCCAGTGAAGTGGAAATGAGTGTGCATGATCTCAACTTCATACCAGAAAAAGTTGGTAAAAGATATTATAAATGCATTTTAAATTGGCCAAAGTTAAATTAAAAGAAACTGCTAAATTCATATCATTATAATGAATATATACTAAACTCCTATTGTGTGCTCACTAAAAAGCAAATTAAAGTTATTGCCTAGGCTCTTACTGTTGAATTGGAATGTCTACATTTCCTAAGGACTTCAGACATACACCACTGTACCTGGGTTGTTATTGAGTTCTTAGATAAAGTCTATAAATTTAAAAATTAAAGGAAAATAGCACTGCAGATATCTGAGTTCCTCATAACCGCTTAATGCCTCTATGTATTTAGAATCAATTGAATGCTCTCACCAGAGGCCTTGGAATGGGTCTTTGAGGTTTTTTGGATCCTAACTTTTTCATTGCATTATAGTATTTTTTCTGTTCTTCTGTCATAAAGATATCTTGGCCACCTAAGTATATGGAGAAGATGACAGTTAATTATCATTAACAGATTTTTGGAAACAAGTTCTGAATTTTCAGAAATGGTTTTAAAGTCATATTACATTTCTAATATAACTTTTCAATATATAACTTTTCTATTTTCAACAATTCCTAAAACTTCCAGTGGGATGCAGAAAGAGACTCTAGGGGATAGCTGAAGAAAACAGGGTTTAAATTAAGGAATAAGGGAGAAATGTTTCTTTTATCAGTTATATTTCACTTTTTATAATATCGACAAAGATTACAAATTCTTTGCAAACATCCACAGAATCTTTTTTTTCTCTTTTTAGGGCTGTACCTGTGACATATGGAAGTTCCTGAGCTAGGGGTCGAATCGGAGCTGTGGGTGCCAGCCTACACCACAGCCACAGCAATACCAGATCTGAGCTGCATCTGTGACCTACACCACAGCTTGCAGCAATGGCAGATCCTTAACCCACTGAGCAAGGCCATGGATTGAACCTGAATCCTCACAGACACTATGATGGGTTCCTAACCCACTGAGCCACAACAAGAACTCCATCTACAGAATTTTTACAAAAATGATACATTTCACGTTGTAAATCAAAACACAATGCAACAAAAACAGAAATTAGTAACACAAATTTAAACAAAAGATCCTACAAAGTGACAATTAAAATTCTCCTAAATATGTCAATGTATATATCACTACCAATAAAATTGCGTGAAATCTGTCTGGAGCCATTCTCTGGAAAAAAAAAAAAATGAGAGATTTAAATGTTTGCACTGCTGAGGAAGAAAGAATAGAAAAATGAACTAGGATTTTCACTGGGAACTGGAGGGGGGAGGTAAAACATCTAAAAATGCTGTATAAAACAGAACAGAATTCCTTTAAAATACATAGCTGAACTCGCTCAAAACTAAGGAAAACTCTCCATCATCTGAAAATTAAGAGAGATCAAAAAGAGTAATAAGTTAGTCTTCAAGCCATGGCTGGACTAAGAACATTCGCTAATATCTATAAAATCTAGAATCTTAGGATTTAATAATCATAAGAGGGTCATGAGGAAAAGACAGTGGTATTAGGCCAAGGACTCTGCCTGAATCTGGGACTCCCCAAGCACTGCCATTAAAGGATGACGAAGAAAACCAAACCTGTCTGTTGGCAATGGAAGACAACCAGGACACCGTCTCAGTCTGTACTATGGGTTAAAACCCAGTCTTCCCCGATAATTTGTGAATTCAAACCTGCCTTGATGAAGGTATTCTTAAGTCAATAATTGTTATGCTGGGTGATGGATATTTTAGGTTCATTTCACTATACTCTTGAACATGTTTGAAATTTTCTGTAATAAAAAGTAAAACAAAACCGAACAAAAATACTACGGACTAATCAAAACAGTGATTTCAAATGTAAGCTTAAATCTAAAATCATAAAGCCTGACATTCAAATTGCAGGTATTGATGCAATCAAGCTGAGTATTATAGAGGTGACTCTAGTAGCATACGCCTGAGTGACAGAGCAATATAGTCACCTAGGACCATGAACAACTCTCCAGCAGACACTAAGAAAGCTCAGGACTATCAAGGTACATTTTGGATGGATTAAGTGGGTTCAAAAGAAAAATAAAAAGAGCTACCAAAACAATTAGGAAAACCAAAGGTGAATATTTAGTTACCTGATTTTAGGATTGTGAAATGCCTTGAGTATATACTTTTAAGAAAAGACACCAAAATCATGAGAGTATCCTACCACCTACTCAGCCCAGGAAAAGATGACACTTCAAAATCTGAAATTAGGTTTCTCCTCAATACATATCATTTTTGCAACACCGTAAAGTTGGAAAATCATAAATGGAAACATCCTAAGTCGGGGATTGTCTATACTCCTTTAGTCCTGGATAAAACGTACACTTGAAAGATTACTAAAATGACCACAGTTGCCCTGGTAGTTGTTTTTCTATTAGGGTTCAAAAATATCTTTTGTTTAAGAGAGTGTAGTGAAGAGTAAAAACAACGGGTTAATAAAACCCAGCTGTTTTCAGTCCCTTTTCAGCTTCATCTTTAAGAATCTTCTCCAGGAGCCTCCCCCTGTGTTCTCATGCAAATGACAAAGGCTACTTGGCGGAACAATCTAGAACAGATTTATGCTCCATTTAAGCTCTCTGGAGGAGAGAGGTGAATATACCAAATCAGGACAACCCTCATACTTATCTTTTTCTGTTGTTGGTTGAAGTTGTCAATAATAACGCCAATAAAGAGATTCAGAGTGAAGAAAGAGCCAAAGATGATAAAAACTACGAAGTAAAGGTACATGCCTGGGTTCGCCTCAAACCGTGGCTGTTGTCCTTCCTGTTAGGGATTTTTTAAAATAAGAGGAGAAAACAATTACTGGAGAAAAATACAAGCCATCTTAAGAGCCTGGTCCAGAAGGCCCAAGTCTTTCTCAGCCTCAGCATTAACCACTCAGCCTCCTCCAGACAGCCATGGCTCTGAAGAGAGCCCCTTACCCCCTTTTCAGTTTCCCCCAGTGTACTTGAGTGGTACCATGCAGCAGGGAGGAGGTGTGTACACAATTAGACTTTCTTCTAAGCAATGGAAAATCATTGAAGGATCGTGAAAGAGGGGAGTGGTATGATCACATGTGTCCTTTGAAAAGGTCTCTAGAATGTCCATATGAACACGTAATTGGAAGGAGCCAGACTGGAGAGGGCACGTCACCTCAGGCAGAGACTGACTACCAACCGTTGTTGAATGGCTACATCCTTCACACAGAGCCCACTACTGTATTTAGTTTGTGCTGTATCCTGTCATTCTTAAATTCCTAGTGCCTGGCATAGCTTGTGACATGTAGATTCTTGAATGAATGAATGAATAATCAAGCTCCAGAATGGATTACAACCAAGCTTCCCTAACTTAAGGCATAACCAAAAGCATCTGATATTTCTTTTGTACAAGTTCTTCACAGTGTCATCGACTTTATCTTTCTTGAGGAGAGGTGGTCAGAGCATTTCTTTTTTATTTTTCCTGATCACAATAAAAGATATAGATGAGTGCTGACAGCTCTGTCATCTGTTGAATGTACTTATATTTGTTACTCAACATGCACCATTATAGACTAATGTAATGGAAGTAATTATCTGAGGTGATTATTTTTCTTTTTGCCTTGAAGAATACTTGACCTTAGTCCCAGTTGGCTTGAGGCATCTACCTGTTTGAATTAAGAGTAGGCATTACTCTAGAAACAATGCAATGGAAAGAAAGTATTAATACTCAGCATCTAACATTTAAAATAAGATTATGCAGTAGGCTGATAATATTGTAAAGGGAGGTTTAGATAGAAAGAGGAACAGACAAAAGCTCGCCTCACTTGTACCAGGGAATTATCAGAAAGGTAAAACAGAGACAGGGAACATCAGAACTGTAAGATTTGTATCCTGATTTTTTCCACTTTGGGTTTGGAGATGGGGCTTGGGTCCCAGTAAATTGAGGGCAACATGGAGGGCAAAGAGTGCATGTTCAACTTTGGCATTTTTCTAAGAGAAAACCATTGCTGGGAAAGCCTGGGATATACTGAGCAGGCAGGATGATTTAAGAGGCTGGAGTAGCATAATTGGGCAAAAAGAGGTCTCTTGAAGCTTCTTCAGTTCTCATGTGGCTTGGACATGGAGTTGATAGCCATGGGCCTGCCATGGTGGCTTCAGAGCAAGGAATGAGAATGGACTGCTAGGCTGGGGGACAATGTAAAGGATATGCCATAGAGTCAGTGTTTGATGCCAGGAGGAGTTGAAGGAGGAACAAGGTCCATGGTTTCATAAGCTGCAGCTTCAACATTTGAGACCAGCAGGATGCTCTATGACTGCACAGACAAGGGCCATCATACCAGCAGAAACTAGTTAGAACGTTCCAGGACCAGCATCAGGACAGGAGCACCACCAACCACCTATCATTCACTCAGGGAACATATATAAGACACATACATCTTCTATCACACATAAGATCTCCTCTCCATCCTCACTGCCACCCAGAGGCAGATGGATGTCTTAGGTAAACTAAGGGAAAAATCATGTATTCATAGAGACAAAAAAAAAAGAACATTAATATTTTTAAATATTTCCTTTGTTATATATTGCCTCTAGTACTGTTATAACACTACTCATACCCCCTCTACTGCTACAACCAGTTCACATGTAATGAATACCTACTATATGCCAGGCATCAACTCTGCATATTCTCAAACAACAGCACACACATGTAATGATAGGAAAAAATAAACAATGCTGATTCCATTCTTGATTCAACCACTTGCTCAAGCTATGACTTTGGACAACACTCTTCCTTTCTATTTCTCAATTTTTCCAGTTAGGAAATAGAAATGGACTAGACTGCTAAGACATCTTCTGACTTTGCGAATCCATGATCACTTTTTATTTAGCTAAAATTTAATAGTTCACAATTACTAGAAACCCCCTTAGCCTCTGGGAAGCCTAGAGACATGGAAGAGTCTTTCATGCTCAGTTCTAGAGCAAATTTAAGGTTCTCCCACAGTCAAGAGAAAGTAACCTTTGAAATTTGGCTTCTGCCTGTCTATCCATTTGAAGAAAAGACAAGGACAACAAGGCATCCTGATGATTCTGTTGCTTCTGGCTCCACTCCCTACATGAGTAGTTTCCTCCTTGGTCACTATGGAGAAAGAGGACTTGACTTTGGAGCATGCCAGGATGTAACAACACAAGAGAATGAGTAAGAACTCTTTTTGTTCCTGTTTTATAGGGTTTGTCCTAACGGAAACAAGGCAAAGAACCCTGGCCCCTGGAACCATGATGCAGGAAATTCTGGGTTGCTCATGTAGTCATGATATTCCTGATTTGATTCTAGCACTACAGAACACAAGCTCACCTCTGTGGAATCAACGGCTGCATACATAATATCCATCCAGCCCTTAAATGTTGCCTGCAACAAAGGCAGAGAAACATGAAAACAATTATAGACTTGCCATCAATAGATAAGCGCCATGCAAAAGACACCAAACCCAGTGGGCAGATATATCTAAGATGATGTCCCACCCTTCCAGGACAAAATGTCCACATAAAAGAGTAGCAGAAGGAAATTCAAGAATATCTTCGATATCCCCCCCCCCTTTATTTAGGGCCTCACCTGTGGCATATGGAAGTTCCTGGGCTACAGATCGAATAGGAGCTGCAGCTGCAGGCCTACTGACACCACAGCCACACTGGATCTGAGCTGGATTTGTGACCTACACCGCAGCTTGCAGCAATTCCAGATCCTTAACCCAATGAGTGAGGCCAGGAACTGAACCTGCATCCTCATGGACACTATGTAGGATTTTTTTCTTGTCTTTTCTTTTGCTTTCTAGGGCCACACCAATGGCATACAGAAGTTCCTAGGCTGCAGGTCCAATCAGAGCTGTAACTGCGAGCCGACACCACAACCACAACAACATAGGCTGCATCCTCATAGATACCAGCAGGGGTCGTTACCACTGAGCCATGACAGGAACTCCCTATGTTGTGTTCTTAACCTGCTGAGCCACAATGTGGACTCCTTCTTTATCATTTTCACAAGATAAAAAGTTTAAAAGAGAAATTTGTCTTAAAAATCGCTAGAAGGAGTTCCCTGGTGGTCTAGTGGTTAGGATTAGGCACTTTCACCACTGCAGCCCAGGTTCAATCCCTGGCCTGGGAACTGAGATTCCCACATCAAGCTGCTACATGTTGTGGCCAAAAAATAAAAATTGAAAAAATAAAAAAAATTTTTAACGATAAGGTAGCTATGAATCAGCTGCTACGAAGAGCCTGATTAAGGCTCTTTCCACTTCTGTTTGCACTGTCTGTCCAAGACCTTGCAACCACAGTTTGACCCAGGATTGAGGTTACTAATGATGTAGCCTAGCATCTGAGGCTCCAGGTCTCTCTGGCTGGAGCTTGGAGAGCAAGGCACAATACAGGACAGGGTGAGATATCCAGAACCTTGGGGGCCTTGCTTGGAGGTTCAGGCTCAGTAGACAATAAAGTTGCAGATGCTCACTGGGAAACAATTCCAGAAGGCATTAGCTCCCATGTGAGAAATTGGGATTTGATTCTGTTACCTCAACAGAGTCACTGAATTTTTATTAGCTGAGAAATGCTCTGTGATTCTTTTAAGGTTTCTTTCCATAGAATGAAAAACAAACCAACAGCACTTACCACTTGCAGCAGCGCAAGGTAAGCCATTCCCACGTTGTCAAAGTTGACACTCGGTGGGATCCAGGAGAGATTTTCACTTTCACACTGAGTCCGGTTTGTGACAAGGCTATAATTTATAACTGAGTTTGCATCTGTTACATTAACGCATCTTCCAAATTTTCCAGAAAATAAGTTTACTCCCAGGATACAAAATACAAGCCAGAAAATGAGGCAGACAAGCAAAACATTCAGAATGGCAGGTATGGCACCTATGAGAGCATAAACTATCACCTTAAGGAAACAAAACAGAAAAAAAACATAACAGCTATATGAGACCCACCAAGCTTGATCTTCCCAGGATGGGTCTGATGTACAGGGAGGTGGATTTCTTGGAGCTCCATCTTTACATTCCAACACTGACCCCCCAACCTCATGGCAAGCCCTGCTCTCAGCTCCATATGTAATGGGTCATTTCTGTGCCACTTGAGAAGTGACTTCTGATGACGGTGTTAAGACTTATAGAACATCCGCCCTAGCACTGAGGGAAGCCAGAGTCTGTTTTGGATGTCACAGAAGAGCTTTTGTCTTAGACTTTTCTCCATCTCTGAAATTCTAAACAGTAAGCGGGATGGGAAGGAGTCCAGGAAAAGCTTGGCAATCTAAGGGAAGCCCAGCCCAAGAACAGCAGTTGGCCTCTCAACCTTTCCCTGCTAGCTGACTTTCCTCCCATCCACCTGAAGAATGTACCTTCATTCCTTCAAATTGGGATAGTGCTCGCAGGGGCCTCAGTGCTCTTAGGGTCCGGAAGGACTTCAAGCCCTTTACGTCGATGAGACTGGTCACAGAGACCTGGTGAGAAAAGAAGCCACGGTACTGCATCTAACCTGGTACCCAGAGGAGCCAGGGGCAGAGGGGGTAGGTTGTAAGGTAAACGCATTGTGCCCACAGTGAATTATCCAGACACAGAAATCAGCCAGTCTCTCTGCTAGAAGGTGGGAAGGGCAGGTGAGAGGCTATTTCTCTCCTTGTCTGGCCAAGCTACAGCCCATACAGGTGACAACAGTGCATTTACATGCTTCTTCACAAGAGGACAGGACTGAGGACCAGAAAACTCTGTAAAAAACTATTTTAAAACTCAACAAATATGCTGAGCTTAAATTGAAAAATCACTATTTGCAGATCTTCAGCCATTTGTATTGATGATGCAGAGTCTTCAGAGGCTCAACTTGGAAGGGGAGTGGCTCAGCAGGATAGGAAGTGAATTACCAAGACTCCCAAATAAGCTGACATCAAAGTTTACT
This sequence comes from Catagonus wagneri, assembly GCA_004024745.2. Classification (NCBI taxonomy): domain Eukaryota; kingdom Metazoa; phylum Chordata; class Mammalia; order Artiodactyla; family Tayassuidae; genus Catagonus; species Catagonus wagneri. Next base: position 24,133,596 of record PVHT021183699.1, read on the forward strand.
ATTATCTAAAAACACCCTCCACTAACCCGCCGATCTCACTGTCATAGTAAAATATTTGCAAATTCAGAGACTGAGTGACTGTGACAGAATAGCCGGATTTTAAAATTTGAAATCAACTTTTAAAAATCACCATCAAGAGTTCCCATCATGGCACAGCGGAAATGAATCTGTCTAGGAACCAAGAGGTTGCGGGTTTGATCCCTGGCCTCACTCAGTGGGTTAAGGATCCGGCATTGCCATGAGCTGTGAGGTAGGTCGCAGACGCAGCTTGGATCTGGCATTGCTATGGCTATGGCATAGGCTGGCGGCTGTAGCTCTGATTAGACCCCTAGCCTGGGAATCTCCATGTGCCGTGGGAGGGACCCTAAAAAGACAAAACCAAAAAAAAAAAAAAAAAAAAAAAGAACAAAATAAAAACCACCACCAATTCAGAGTTCCCATCATGGCTTAGCAGTAATGAATCCGCCTAGTGTCTGTGAGGATGCAGGTTTGATCCCTGGCCTCGCTCAGTGGCTAAGGAAGCGGCATTGGCGCAAGCTGTGGTGTCACAAATGCAGCTTGGATCCTATATTGCTGTGGCACAGTCTGGCAGCTGTAGCTCTGATTCAACCTCCATATGCTGCAGATGCAGCCCTAAAAGGAGCAAAAAAAAAAAGAAGAAGAAGAAAAAGAAAAAGAAATCACCATCAATTCAAAATGTATTTGTTTATAATGGTTTTTTTCAAATACGCTTTTTTTGTTCTTTTGTTTGTGATGGCATTGCCTGTTGGGAGGGTTATTTAAACAGCTTTCCCACAAATATTCCCACTTTGTTCCACTCTCATGTTTATCCATATGAAAATTGATGTCAAAATCTCAAGTGCTTTACTTGAGGGTTAGGCAGAAAGAGAGCAACGGGGAGCTTTAGAATCAGTCTCTCAGTTGAGGCCAGTAAACCATGGATTCTAGATCAGAGATACTAATAATCTGTGCACTGTCTTATATATTCTTCATTATAACCTAAATGAGTGCACAGTAATTAGCACTCTGCAAACTGACAGAGATCCACATGATGATCATGGGGATGCTTGTGCTAGAGCTCTAATGCCCTTCTAAAACGCCTGGACCACACGACCTATTTGTGCCCATCAACAACACTGTGGCTCTCCAGTATGATATGCTGAGCACATGGCTTATGCTATACATTTGATATATCTAATTCCTTAAATAGCAAGAACAAAGTTTAATTAGGATATGGTAGAAAGGATATAGATGTTAAAATCAAGGGCTCTGGAGTGAGGCTACTAAGTTTGAGGCTCGCATTTACCACTTCTAGCTTGGCGACCTCGAACATGTTTCTTAACCTCTCTATGACTTAGTTTACTCCTATATGTATAGGAAAAATAATATTACATACTAAATGGAAAGGCTGTGATAACTAAAATGAGGCACATGGCAGAGTATCTGGTACAGAGAAAGCAGCTGAACTATGTGACCTAAGATTACTGCTACTGATTGGCCTTAACATCACACAGACCAAGGTGTGATTTCCCATTTCACCAGGAACAAGTTTCTAACCCTCCGAGCTTCAGGAGACCTTGTCTGTAACATGGTAGGTGATATATAGATCTGCTCAACCTGGTACACTGTTGTGCAGATTAAGTGAAAAAAATTTGTGAAAAACCTTCTTCATTGCCTGACAATCAAGATGGAGACCAGCCTAATATGTTGGCTGATAAATGTTGGAAGGAGAAGGAAAAGTGGAGTATACACAAAGTTATTCTAAGTACACATCAGACATAAGCAGTGCTTATGGGGAGAAGTGGATGCGTGCCATCGTGGAAAGGGTTCGGGTGGTGAGTGTCTGAAATGCAGTGTATGAGGAATGGGACATAGGAAAGGCTGAACTGCTGATGGACAACTATGAAGAAGAATATTTTGGAGAGGCACTCGTATGAGGCACACTGGAAAAGTAGCTCCCATGTGACCCCTCCCCCAACTCTACCCACCCCACTGCCTACGCAGGACACAGAAATGGTAAACTTACAATCACAATGATGAAATCAAGCCAGCACCAGGCACTGGTGAAATACTTCTGAAATCCAAAGGCCACCCATTTCAGGCCCATCTCCAAGATAAAAATGTATGTGAATATATGGTCAGTACAATTAAGTAATGTTTGGATTTGGGGTTGTTTCTCAAGGTAAATATCTTCAAACACCTGAAATGATAAAGCACAGCCATTAGGCCAGGTTTAACTTCCTGCTGACTTTTTTTCTCCCTTATTTTAATAAACTAGTATCTCTTTTGGTGACAAGGTTTTGTTTAAAAGGTATTAAGGCTGAACTTTTCTAATGAAAATAATTCCTTGAGTAAATAAAAGCACTAGAAGGAAAATTCTATTTCCAGAATTCTGTTGCTGCTATAGTTCCCCAGGCTCTCATCAATGGCCCCTGGAATACATTAAAAAAAACTTTGAAATGGATCATCATTTCCTGATCTTCCTAATCTTTTCAACTCTGCTTTTTTGGGGGCCACATCTGTGGTAAGTGGAAATTCCCAGGTCAGGGATTGACCCCTTGCCACAGCAGTGACCCAAACCACTGCAGTGAAAATGCTGGATGCTAATCTGCTGCACCACAAGGGAAAGCCTCATATCTGTATTTTTAACAAGCTGCCAAGTGATATGAGGCTGCTGGTCCACACACCACACATGGTAACAAGGGACTAGAAGTTTCCTGTCTCCATTCCTCTACAAATGTGTATAGTGAAATACGGCCTGGGTCCCTGTACAGAAACCCTCTGCACTGTGTGCTCAGTTTCACTCTGCTCAGCCTCTCCTTGGCTCATCTGAAGGCAGATGAAACTAGGACTGTGTGGCCTCTGCTACTTCTCTAAGTTTTCTTATACAGTGCCATGGGGCATGCATCTGTGACCTTGTGACAACACTACTGCTTTCCCACTGACTAGCACAGGGTGTGGTAGACAATAATTAACCATTTGTGGAATAAATGCAAGAACCTTATCACTTGGAAATGTAGATGGCTAGTGAAATGTAATCAGCAGAAGATTACGAAGAACCCCAGACTGAGGGTGAGTGATAAGAATTAATTAAAGGAATTCTTTGGGATGATTTAAGAGAAATTCGCTTTTTGTTTCAGGAATAATTCAACCCAGCAAGTAAATAAGTGGGGATGTCTTTGATCACAGGCTCTAGTAGGCTCCAGTGTGTGCTTATCTCCTTTCACCGACAGATTACACAGGTGCAAAGCACTAACCAGGAAGGCAGGGGTGCAGGAGCATACATTTCCTTGTCCCTGCTGCAAACTTATTGTGAAGTGTTCCGTGACTCTAAATCAATACGGGGAAATCCAGCACTACATTCACTTGACACATAAAATATTAAGAGAATTTAGTTTTATACTATGATCATTTTAAGACGGCACGCAAGACATAATGGGAAGGAAACAGAAAAACAAGTAGGTGATAAGAGAAAAACTACTGTTGCAGAGGGAAGGACCAAAGAATGAGGAGAGAGCAGAAAGGAATGTATGACTATATGGCGAAGGAGGCTGATGAACTCAGTTATTTTCAAACCTCACCAGAAATTGCACCACACTTCAATTTGGAATGATCTGTCATATACATAAAATGGTATCTCTTTGGTATCTCTTTGTCTCTCCTCTCAAGGGATCATGAGTAGTGAAAAATACCAAGACAATTTATGTCCTAACCTGGTCCCTGGAGCGTTCTCCTAACGTTTTACCTTTTAGAAAGCAACACTATGGTCTTCAGGAAAAGAGAAGTAGGAGCATTGCTGTCTAGAGGAGGAAACATGCAAGATCAGTGCAAGATCAGTGAAAATGCCTAGTAATCCTCCAGGAATGATGGACAGACCTGGAGTCAAGGGCTAAACTCCAAGAGCTACTTTAAAGTGCTGATCTGGGTCATGCTTCTCACAATAAAGTATCTTCAGCTTGGGGATTTCCCAGTTGTAGCATCCCTCCAGAATTTGTTGTGCAAAATCCTGTCCTCTAAGGGGATCCAACAGCCTGGATCCCACTTCTGCCTGACATTTCCACAGTCACAGTCCCATGAAGGGCCAAGGCAGAATGAAACCCCCCAGCTGCCTTGATCCCCACTGTCCCCACAAGACCATGATAATTTACCAGTGCCCCACTGCTCAGCAGAATCACAAAGATAATAAAGCTCTCAAACCAGCTGTGATTCACTATTTGGTAGCAGGTTTTCCGCAGTTTCCACCATTTGATCCAGGGGGACTTTCTCTTGTCCACAGCACAACATGGAAAGCAGCAACCCAGTCCTGCAAGGAACAGAGCAGCACTCTCATTAGTGTCTGTGGTATATGTGCATTAACAGCCCTACCCTTTATACCCCCTGGTACTCAGCATGTAACTTTGCAAATACGCCAACTAAAGAGGCAGAGTCTTTCTCCAACCCCTTGAATCTGGGCTCAGCCATGTGACAAAATTTGGCCAATAGAGGAGAATAGGAGTCATAATATGCCAGTTCTGACTCAATGAGAACTTCAACAAAGATACTGAAACTACAGAAAATATGTTAAAAGAACCAATCAGAACAAAAAATATAACTGAAATGAAAAATGCTCTGGAGGGAATTAACAAGAGATCAGAGGATCCAGAAGAATGAATCAGTGATTTGGAAAACAGGGTAGTGGAAATCATCCAATGAGAACAACAAAAAGAAGAATTTTTTAAATGTGGAGAGTTTAAGGGACCCATAAGATAACATTAAGCTTACCAACATTAGCACTATAGAGAACTCAGGAGAAGGAAAGAGACAAAAAAATTATTTGAAGAACTAATGGCTGTAAACTTCCCTAACCCCAGGAAGAAAACAGATATCCAAGTCCAAAAACTGGGAGCACAGAGATTCCCACGCAAGATGAACCCAAAAGAAATCCAGACCAAACACATAATGAAAATGTCAGAAACTAAAGATAAGGGATCTTAAAAGCAGCAAGAGAAAAACAACAGGTTTAATACAAGAGAACCTCCATAAGACTATCAGGTGATTATTTCAGAAGAATCTTTACAAAGCAAAGGAACTGGCACAATAAATTCAAATTTTTGACATTTTAATTATAATGTGTCTTGGTGTGGACTGTATTATTACTGTATTATTCAGTTCTCCCCTACATCTTCTAAATATCTTTTAAAATTCAATTAATTTTATTATATATATATATTCGTATAACCGGCAACACAACCTAATTTTAGAACATTTCCATCCCAAACCCCCAGCCCATCCCTTCCCACCCCCAAACCTGTCTCCTTGGTGACCATAAGTCTTTCAAAGTCTGTTTTTCTTTCTGTTCTGCAAATAAGTCCACTGTATCCTATTTTTAGATTCCACATATAAGTGATAACATATTATGTCTGTGTCTCGTTAACTTCAATTAGCATGATGATTTCTAGGCCCATTCAGGTTGCTGCAAATGCCATTATGTCATTCCTTTTTACGGCTGAGAAATAATCCATTGTGCATATGTACCACAGTATCTTTACCCACTCCGTTGTCAATGAACATTTAGGTTGCTTCCACATCTTGGCTATTGTATGTAGTTCTGCAGTGAATAGTGGAGTACATTTATCTTTTCAAGTCATGATTTTCTCCAGATAGATGCCCAGGAGTGGGATTGCTGGATCATATGGTAATTCCATTTTTATTTTTTTGAGGAAATCTCCATAATATTTTCCATAGTGGTTGCACCAATTTACATTCCCACCAACAGTGTAATAGCGTTCCCTTTTCTCCACACCCTCTCCAGCATTTATTGTTTGTAGACTTTTTGATGATGGTCATTCTGGTAGGTGTAAGGTGATATCTCAGTGTAGTTTTGATTTGCATTTCTCTAATAATTAGTGATGCTGAACAGCTTTTCATGTGTTTTTTGGCTATCTATACGCCTTCTTCAGTTAATTGTCTGTTTAGATCTTCTGGTCATTTTTTGATGGGGATGTTTTGTTCATTTTCTAAATCTTTTTTTTCCCTCTTTTGTCTTTTTAGGGCCAAACCTGTGGCATGTGGAGGTTCCTAGACTAGGGGTCAAATCGGAGCTACAGCTGCCCTACACCACAGCCTCAGAAATGCTGGATCCAAGCCATGTCTGCCACCTACACCACAGCTCATGGCAACAGCGGATCCCTTAACCCACTGAGCAAGAGCAGGGATTGAACCTCTGTCCTCGTGGATACTAGTCAGGTTCGTTAACCACTAAGCCGCAACAGGAACTCCATTTATTTATTTATTTATTTATTTGTCTTTTTGCGTTTTATGTAGAGCCGCACCCGTGACATATGGAGGTTCCCAGGCTAGGGGTGTAACAGAAGCTGTAGCTGCCGGCCTTTGCCACAGCCACAGCAACACGGGATCCGAGCCGCGTCTGCAACCTTCACCACAGCTCACGGCAACGCCGGATCCTTAACCCACTGAGCAAGGCCAGGGATTGAACCCGCAACCTCATGGTTCTTAGTCGGATCCGTTAACCACTGAGCCACGAAGGGAACTCCAAGAACTCCATTTTTTAAGTCTTTATTGAAGTTCTTACTAGAATGAAGTTCTCCATTTTACTCCCTTGTTCAGTTAGAATTCTGATGATCATCTCTTTGAGCTCTTTGTCAGGTAAATTACTTACCTCCTTTTTTTTAGTTTTTACTGGGCTTTTATTTTGTTCTTTCATTTTGGAATATATTCCTGGATCTCCTCATTTTGTTTGACTTTCAGTTTCTGTTTTCACAAACAAGGTGAAACATCTACCTATCCTAAAGAGTGGACTTGTGTGGGAGTGTTTGCTCTGTAGATGGCTTGTGCCTGGCAGCTTTAGCAGGGCAGGTGGAGCTGCCTGGGAGCAATCCCTGAGGAGCACTTCACCCAAGGCCACCTGATCAGGGCATTTGGAGTTAGAGGGGGCTTGGGCTAGAGTCAGTGTTGGCAGAGGATTATGCCTGAGGTCACCTTGGGGGGCAGCCGGGGCTGGAGCAGACCTAGGCCAGGGGAAGTCCCTTGGGAGTGCTAAGCCCAGGGCTGCCTTGGTAGGTAGCTAGAGCTGAAGTTAGCAAAAGCCAGGGGTAGTTGTGGGGGGACTCAAACAAAGGTGCTTGCTGTTACCTCTGATTCCAAAGAGGGCTCTGGCAATCCCCTGCTCATTTAGCAGAAGTTCTAGGGTGAGAATATGGATTTCCTTCCAGTATAGTCTAGGTGTCCTTTATTTTCTTTTAGTTTTTTGGCTGCACCTGTGGCATGCAGAAGTTCCAGGGCCAGGAATCAAACACATATCACAGCAGTGACCCAAGCCATAGCAGCGACAATGCCAGATCCTTAACCCACTGAGCCACCAGGGAACTGCAAGGTGCCCTCTAAATTGGTATTTTTTCACTGTGTCCCAGTGTGGGCAAGTCTATGCTTATGCCTCTCAGCAAAATCTCTTCCTAATGCAGGTCACTATGTTGGGGGTGGTGTTCCCATGGACACCATGTCTCCATCTTTGCTACCTGTTTCTTTGTGGTCCTTCTATGTGCAGTAGGTATTTAATCAGTGCCTCAGGTCTTTTTCAGGAGGAAATACCTTGTATGTACAGGTTGACTATGGGAGGAGGTGAGGGTCTTCCTTCACCACCATCTTGGACCCTTTCTCCCAGAAGAAAATCTTGAGATATGAGATGAAGGCCTGGCAGGAACTCCAGTAAACCTTAGACTTGTGGTCAAATTCTTTTGGACTATGACCTCAAGAACATCTCGACAACTGATACACTGGGGAAAAGAAGCAGAAATACTGATCCAGTGGACTTTCTGATAAAGTTTTCTAGAGTTTCTAGCCGGTTGTTGGGCTATATAATTTGAGCCCATCTGAATCAAAATTTCCTGAAGTCCTTTTTTCTTTTTGGTCACACCTGCAGTATGCCAAAATTCTCAGGCCAGGGAGTGAATCTGAACCACAGAAGTGATCATGCTGAATCTTTATTGCTTGGCCACCAAGGAATTCCTTCTGAAATCCTTCTGCCTCGACCTGATAATGGTCCCAAAAGCCAGGGAAGACCTCCCTTCACTTTTTGTCTCAATTAGAAGTAAAAAACAGGCATCTATCAAAACCACAGAGCTTCAAAGAATAATAGAATCCCACCCAAATATTCCATGGACAGAACGTAGGAATACTGCCACTTACCTCTGGGCAAACATCTCTCTGGTTCCTTTTTGGGAACCATTTCAGGTATGCGCCTAAAGGGATCCTGTGGATCAATGGTGCTACATTCTGAGAGCACACTGGTAGCATCAGACTTCTGAATATCAGAACAAAGCAAAGGCGGAATCATTTACCAATAGCTTCTCTCTCCATGACAATACCAAATACCTCATTTTATGACTTTTTAGGCACGAAACTAGCTAGGCAAAGGTATAAGGGGTTTCTAGAAAGTATCTCTCTTGTTGGGTCTTTCCTAAATGCTCTAACCAGCCCTGACTTCAGGAGAGAATTTTCTAAGTGCTCTCCTTTGGCTGATGAAAGGCAAGGCACATGAAGACACAGTACCTCAACCTTCTCCTCCCACCAACTTAATTCTGATCCGCTGCCTAACCCTAAATACTAATGTTAGGTGATAAAGAGATCACTTTACTAAGAATAAAATCGTCACCTACATCAACTCGTAGAATAATAGGCCTAGACCAGTGGTTCTCATTGATTTTACCCTCCAGGAGACATTTTGGCAACATATAAAGACATTTTTTAAATTTTTACAATGGGGAGATGCTATGGGCATCTAGTGGGTAGAGTCCAGGGTGCTGCTAAACATTCTACAATACACAGAACAGCCTACTGCAACAAAGAATTAACCTGTCCCAAATGTCTTAGTGGAGAGGTTGAAAAACCTCAGCCTAGACTTTTACTTAAGATCTAATTCTGGCAGTTTGCTCTGCATTAATCTCAATATTTTTCCAAAGTGGCTATCTCAGAGAAGGTGTATGGATGAGCTATATTTCTCCTGGGAACACTCTGGGAAAATTACCTTTCGGGAATTTTGTATTGACAGATAAGGATCATCTTCAGAGAATATGTCAATTTCCACACTTTGAACTCCTGGACTGTTGGACTCCTTGATCTTGTGATGGAGTTCACAGGCCTGACACAGAGAAATCCAGAGTAGAATTAATATTCCTCCCGACATCTCATTTGAGATGAAACAAGTTTGACTTCTATCCGGTTTGCTGTTTGTCATGAAAAATGTGAAGTTATTAATCTTTTTATTTTTACTTTTTTTTTTTTCTTTTTCATCTACTCCCATGGCATACGGAGGTTCCCAGGCCAGGCACCAAATTCAAGCCAGAAGTGCAAACTATGCCACAGCTGTAGCAACACCAGATCTTTAACCCATTGCACCAGGTCGGGGATCAAACTCACGCCTCAACGGAGACAAGCCAGATCATGAACCCACTGTGCCACAGTGGGAATTCCTCTTTTTACTTTTTAAAACTGCCCCTGGAAAATTCAACATAAAATAATTCTGGGAAAACTACTACAGGAAACAGGTAATGCAACTTACTCATAAGTAATATAGTGAAAACAATATGGTTAGGGTAAAAAAAATTGCCGAATAATTAAAAGGTAAAACTTACTGTATCCTTTCCATTCAAAGCCTAAATAATAAATTACTTAATAAATTGTACTTGGCATAATTATTTATCCCTGAGAAAATATGACAATGCCAGATGTAGTAAAAAATTAAAATCCACAATCACTTGACATCCTGATATAAAAATCAATGAAAAAAAATGTTAGAAAAATAATTTGGAAAATAATTTTTTATTCTTTTGGGTACAGAGGATTGGCATAGCAAAATAGGTAACTGAAAGGCAAAAAGAAAATATAAAAATATATCACAACCTAGAAATAAAAAATAAATTTTGACTGATGACCTGCAGCTAAATCCAAGAAGGATATGCAATATCACACTTTAAGTGAAGGTTTCCTCCTAAAATCTACGTGAGGATTCGTGTAAATCTAACACTGTAAGATCGGGATTTTTTGTTTTCTTTCCTTTCTTTCTCTTTTTTTTTTCTCTTTTTAGGGCCATACCCACAGCATATGGAAGTTCCCAGAGTAGGGGCTGAATCAGAGCTGTATGTCACTGGCCTACGCCACAGCCACAGCAACTCGGGATCAAAGCCGCATCTGTGACTTACACCACAGCTCGTGGCAATGCCAGATCCTTAACCCACAGAGCAAGGCCAGGGATTGAACCCGCATCCTCATGAATACTAGTGGGGTTTGTTACCACTGAGCCATAACAGAACTCTGAAGGTCATGATTAAGAACACTTCTCCCCTCTGAACACATATACACAATAAACAGGTACATGTTATCTATGGACCAGACACAGAACAAAAATACAAATTAATATCAACTGAAAGCATATAGCAGGCAATAGTGAATAAAAGTGCCTTGTGTGATGAAGGAAACCACAATTACGTCCAAAAGCTTAAAGCTCTGGGCTGGGTTGAAGTTCTTGCACTTAAAAGAAAAAGTCAAAAGAAGTTGTGGCCAACACTTGGGGTTACAATCACATAAAGCTGCAAATGTAGGGAGGCAGGAAGAAGTATAGCCTGCCTCAGAAATAAGACCTGGGCAAAGAGAGCCACGGGATCTCTAATATGCCCAGTATCACTATTATATAAGAATCCCAAGTTTAATAAGACTTGGTTCTGAAATGGATCCCCAGAAGGGTCTATTAAAGATGCCACAGAACTCATTAGCAAAGAGACTGACAGATCCTCCCATGAAGGGAAGGTGAACTTTTAAATCAACACTCCAAAATGTATAAGACAAACATAAAACCAGTAGCCCCAAGAAATTAACCACAGGGACATGAATTTACTCAAGAAAAAAATGAAATTAGTATAATAATCTGAAAATGTCATTAAAATTAATAAGTTTAAATTTAATTTTAAAAAGATATATAGAATTTTACTTCCTAGAGAGTTGAGTAAAGACCTCTGTGGACAAGCTCCACAGGAAACTCAGCATTAGTTGTGGGAAATATTTGTAAAAAAATCATTTAAAGTTTCTGGAGACTGTCCTAAGGGCACACAGCAAATGAAGAAATATTTATTTTTTTAAAACTGCATAATTCAGTAACAATAACAGCAGTCTATGGTATTGAGCCATGACCTGCTCCCTTCCTTCCCACCCCACAGCTCAGTTTGATGGAAGTCCCATTCTAGGCAGATATGACCAGGAAGATAGGGCTTCCTCTACTCAGCTCCTAATCAAGGAGGTCACCAACTGTTCTCAGCTCTTCCAACTGTGAGCTGAAAAGGCTAAATTTCTAGCAAATGTGGCCCAACAGGTTGGGCCTCCTTTTTCAATTCAGCTTCTATTCATAGGACAGAAACTCTATTCCCCGTTCAAAAGCCTGAGAATACTGGGGCCCTGATCACCCTTACTCCAGTTAGTTTGCAGGCAGAGGTTCCATGCAAGAACAGGGAGGCTGAGAAATGAGCTCTGAGTACCTAAAGTAGTAACTGAGAGGTCCTTCCCAGGTGGTAGGCAATTTATAAAAAACAGGATCTCTTTTTCTGCTATCCATTTCATCTCCCACACTCCCTTTCTCACACTTCAGCCACTTCAAACTCTATGCTTCTTCTTTTAGGGCTCAACCAAAGGCACTCAATTCCTCGTTGCCCCAGCCCACTCTGATCTTACTTCCCTCTGAACTCTTCTGACACCTCCTATCTGTGCTACTTGTGCAGGACCAGGATTAGAACGAGCCCTGGGATATGCAGCCACCACATTTTATACACTTATCACCTCTGCAGAGTGCTCAGAACAGGGCAGGCAACCAATGCCCCATGGCAACTCTAGCTTTGTACAACCTCTAAGTCTTTGTGTAAACCTTCATACCTGTTGTCCAGCCTCAGGCTCTGTGACAGGATGTGCCTCCTGTTCACAAAGGGATTCAGCATCATCTTCTTCCTCTGCAAGTGGGGCCAACCAAGTCCGATCATGCCCGACACTCAAGGTCCTTGGTGCAGAAGTCAGCACACAAAACTCCTCCCAGGGCTCTGGGCCTTTTTTCATTTTTGTGACTAGAGGAATGACATCTTTGCTCTCTGTAGCAGGGCATTCTGTAATCTCTTTTTGCTTTGGTAAATGCTGCTTTCTGCACCACCTGAGCCAAAATTGCTCAAGAGTATATATCACAAAACAAAAAGCCCTGCGGAACCGATCCAGGGCTAAATGGACTTTGGTTTTCCTGCCCTCTCCTTCCAACTGTCCATCCCTCTCCTCACTGCTAAAGGAATTGAGCAGCAAGGCAATGAAGAGGTTGAGTACCTGGGAAAAGGTGAAGGGAGCGGGGATACAAAGAGAATGAAAAATTTAGCAAAGGAAAGAATACAGTGGATTTCCACAACTTTTTCCCAAGCCTCAAACCAAGTCAAATGAGAGCTCTATGTTCTTCTGCCTTCCAAGAAGGTTCATCTATAAATACATATAAAAGGTAAGAATATTGAGAAAGTAATAGAAATATCAAGATATGACCAAAGAAAAACTGAAGTTCAAGTATGTCAACAGCCAGTCTGTCTGTGTACAAGCAGCAGCATACTGCAGACCGACCCTCGCCACGGTAAGGTCAAATGGTATAGCCATGTGGAAAAATCAAAAGCGGGTATTCTTTGGGGATCAGCCAGAACCATGAGGTTGGACTTTTGCTGGAAGTGCCCATAGGGATATGGGTCTGACATCTATGACACGAGGTTCTCTCCTCTTTGCACAATTTGAGAGATGGTATACGTGTGCAGGGTTTTTACCTCTTTGGTTTGTGGTGCTTGCCAGCTTAAAAATATACAGCTTTCTGGGAGAAGTGCCTTGTGGGTGCACATGGGTCTCGTCATTCTTCCTCAGCTTCCCCATGAGAATTCCCAAGTCAAAATCTTTGGTCAAGCTCTCCTCACTGGCTAAGTCTTCTTTGTCTCTTAAGTGCCCTTCTCAAGTACTGTGTCTTCCACAAAGCCTTTCTTAGTGCTCCCTTCCCCACTCCCTTGGGTGACAGTCTGCTCTTCTGATCTTTTGTACCTCTTATTGTCTATCAACACAGTTATTAGGTATTTAGGATACTTAATTATATTTGTATGCAGATCATTAATTATATTTGCACAATAGTCCCAATTTGATTCTGAAGATCTTATGCTCAGGTATCCTTGTCTTTCTCCTGTCACTACACACTCTCAGTGGTGTACACCTAATTAGCCTCTCTATAAATAACCATATTTCTAGTTGCAAGTAACAGATTCAGGGTAGCTTACACAGTAAGGAAATGTAACATGACAAGAAGATGTTTGAAACTAAACAATCATGTGTTTAGTTTCCAATTGTGTTCTGACAATAGATTTGTTCCAAACTCCCTCTATCTTCCTCAGCACTGATTTCGTCTTAGTTTGGTTCTCATGGTTGCATAATGTTTGCAGTTCTACCAAGAGTCACAGTCATAAAGGGCCCAGAGGAGGTAAAAGGAACATTTTTTTCCTCATGCCTCCTTCACCGTCCTCTCCGTCCCTCTGCTCCTCCTCCTTTAGAAAAACAAGAAACCCTCCTCAGTGGAAATCTCTTTATATCTTATTCACCAAGTTAAGTCAAAAACCCCTACCTCAGTTAATCAACAGTGATTCGAATAATCACCTGGAGTAGAACAGACATTGGGGCATCTTTATAAGCATGCTTACCATATTTTCCTCAAACCAAATTCAAATGCAGATGTTTTAATATTATGTAACATTATATTTATAATACTATATTTAGAATAACAATTTTCACTAGTGAAGTACTGCAAGAGAAACAAATGCATTTGTTTAGTCCATGTATTTAATAAAACAACAACAACAAAACTAAGACACTCACCACGAGTTTTCCTATCACCATGATCAACAGAAAGACAATAATGCACAGCGGTTGGTTAGCTTCTTGCATACATTCCCACATGTTTTCTATCCATTCCCCACACAGGATGCGGAACACCACCAGAAAGGAGTGGTAGATATCCTCCATGTGCCAGCGCCGTGAACATGGGTTTGTAGGATCCTGGGATTTTGAATTAGTCCTTGTGGAATTGAACCTAGAGCCAAAAAGCTGCATGCCAACTACTGAGAAAATAAAGACCACAATGGCCAAGACCACCGTCAGGTTTCCAAGGGCTCCAACAGAATGGCCAATTATCTTAATCAGTGTGTTTAAAGTTGGCCAGGATTTGGCTAACTTGAAGACCCTCAGCTGTAAAAATAGACAATAAACAAAAATGGAAGAAAAGCCAGTTAAGAACACATTCCATATGTTTAGCTGCAATGCAAAAGATATGTTCCCAAACCACAGTATTTAATAACTTCCAAAAATCTTTCAAAGCCAGATTCATCCTAAACATAGTCACCAACTCTATGTCCCAATCTAATATTCATCTGTATCTACTTTTTATTTTTCAAATGGAAAACTTTGTTCTAATTTTTTAACGATAAAGACTTTGGAAGTTCCCTTCTTGGCTCAGCAGTTAACGAACCCAAATAGTATGCATGTGGATATGGGATCGATCCCTGGCCTCACTCAGTGGGTGAAGGATCCATCATTGCCATGAGCTGTGATGTAGGTCGAAGACGTGGCTCAGATCCTGTGTTGCTGTGACTGTGGTACAGGCCAGCAGCTGTAGTTCCAATTTGACTCCTAGCCTGGGAACTTCCAGATGCTTTAAAAAAAAAAAAAAAAAAGACTTTGGGATCATGACGGCAGAACTGAATATGTATGTTTATTAAATAAAATGAATATTTTGGAAACCTGTATAATATATCAAGGGTCCAAAACCCTAGCCCCATGGCTATATCCGCTTGACTGCTTTTATATGGCCTGAGAAGAATGTTTTTTACATTTTTAAATGGTTGGAAATAATTTTTTTAAATATTTCACTACACATGAAAATTGTATGAAGTTCAAATTTCCATGTCCATAAAGTTTCACCGGAATACAGCCATGCCCATGAGTTCTCATGTCTACAGCTACTTTTGTGCTACAGTGGCAAAGGTGAAGGATTTTGACAGAGACCATATGACTGGTAGGGCTGAAAATGTTTACCATATTTACCATTTGACCTTTTACAGACAGTTTGCTAACTCTTGTGTTATATAACTGAGGTCTCAAGTTTAAATCTAAACTTTATAACCATGATAAGAGTAACATTGTCATTTTGTACCTAGGAGAGAAAAGGTAATCAGCTACTCAAGACATGCTCTCTTTTTCCAAAGAGAAATTTTCTCCATGGAAACCTAATAGACCTTGTACAGGACAATGATTTGAGGAAAAAGCATAACTACTTTCATAAATTATTTCATATATATATATATGTGTGTGTATGTGTGTGTATATATATATATATATATATATTTGTCTCTTAGGGCCACACCCACGGCATATGGAGGTTCCCAGGACAAGGGTCAATTCGGAGTTATGACTGCCGGCCTAAGCCCAGCCACAGCAACGCCAGATCCGAGCCATGTCTGCAGCCTACACCACAGCTCACAGCAACGCTGTTTCCTTAACCCACTGAGCAAGGCCAGGGACCAAACCCGTGTCCTCACAGATACTAGTCGGGTTCATTAACCACTGAGCCATGATGGGAATTCTGATCATTTCTTATATTAAGTTTCAATGTAAACTGATGGTTTCACTCCAAAGTACAATCTTGTTAAACAGCAACCTTTTGTGGGGGCAGGGAAATACTGCAGGTCAGTAAGACTTCTATCACAAGAGAAGGACCACTACTGCCTACTGAGAGGGGAGCTGGAGGCAGCTCAGGGAGAAGCTGTGGTTCTGCTCTCATACACGAACAATGCCACAGAGTTCCTTGCCTCGAAGCATGACTGTAGTAAGCCTCAACAACAGTAAAGGAGAGGTAATTTTGCTCACCTGAGTACCAATAAAATTTTAGGAAGACACCTAATAATGCCTGACTTAAAGCAGTGTGATTTTCTAACATATTCCAGATATAAAATGTATGCTTAGATAACTGAATCAGATGTCTTATTCTTTTTGTTTTGTTTTGTTTTTGTCTTTTTGCCTTTATCTAGAGCCGCACCTGCGGCATATGGAGATTCCCAGGCTAGGAGTCTAACAGGAACTGTAGCTGCCGGCCTTCGCCACAGCCACAGCAATGCGGGATCTGAGCCGCGTCTGCAACCTTCACTACAGCTCACAGCAACGCCAGATCCTTAACCCACTGAGCAAGGCCAGGGATTGAACCCGCAACCTCATGGTTCTTAGTTGGATTCATTAACCACTGAACCACGAAGGGAACTCCTCAGATGTCTTATTCTACAGGCTTAGAAATCCTAACTATGCCAGAAAAAAAGAAAAGGTAAATCTTTGAAAGGGAACAAGAAGTCACCGTTTGTGATTTCCCTATTCCTCTCCCAGATGTGATTTCTCTGTAGCCTTCTACCCATACTTCCTGTGGGGTCTCTCATACTCTACTTTCCTTATGGTCATTTCTGGGCCTGTCTTGTATCTTCCCTAGACCACAAACTCCTTGAAGGCGGGGTTTTCCTCATCTTTGAGGCTTTACTCACATCTTCCCATATCAGGTACTTGGCAAAAGTGGCCAGGATGCCTCCAATGGCTCATGGATGGAGAGCAAAGACTACAGACTAGGAATGTGGCACTGATAGCAGTGAGGACAGGCCCTGGGAAGCAGCACCCATCCCCCTCCTGGGCTCTATAATCTACACCTCTTTGGTGATCTCAGCTCTGAGGGTGCCTAGCTGAGAGCTCTGTGGGGAAGAGATTGTTGGAAGGGTCATACACAAAGCAAGGAGCAGGTCCTGACACCAGAAGACACAATTTTGCATCTGGTTGCCTGAAGGGTCATCTTGTAGTAGAGGAGGGAGGGGAGTAGGGATTCAACTGAGATAAGAACCCTGGGACTCTCAAGGATATTAAAGACCTGAGTGGAAGGAGGAGGGCAGTTTTGGTTCTCAGGTTAGGATAAGAGAGTAAAGTTTAATCCAAACTAGCCACTGAACTCACTCAAGACTCTTCAATCCTAGCAGCTTAATTATTCAATAAAATAAGAAAGTAAGTGCCTTACCACTCTTAAGGAACGAAATATTTTCCACTTTTTTTCTTCTGTGCTCAATATCACATCTACAAAACTCAGAAGAGCAACAATGCTGTCAAAAATGTTCCAGCCTTGGCGAAAGTAGTGGTAGGGATCCAGTGCAATGATTTTTAGGCACATTTCAGCCATGAAAATGCCACTGAAAACCTATAGTGAGACAAAGAAAAATGAGAAAAGGAAGCTACCTCTTCTTGGAGATATACCTTTAATAATGGTCCAAGGCGACAACAGAGGATACAAAGGAATAAAATGTATTCTCACACTTGATACTCTATACCCTGCAATCCATGAAAGAGTGTTTACCACTGTAGCATGAACCTTATTCTACCTTTGCCCCTCTTCCCACCCCCCTCCACGATGTCCACGCCAGTGTCACCAAGCTAACAGACAACACGATGGAGAATAAAAACTATTTTCCATTTTGTTGAAAATAAAGTAAAACTGTCTTCTTGGCAGAGTAACAAGAAGTGTCAAGCACTTCCTCCTCTGGATTCTCTTTAAGATACTAAAAACCACGAAATGGGGGAAGTACACAACAGCTCTGAAAACTAAAGATAAATACTGTTCATAACCCAGAATCTAGAAGTTTACCTAACCGCTCAATCTCAACATCTTGATAAGAAAAAAAAGAAAAAAAATTTAAGGGCCCAGAACAGAGAACTGAAAAGCATTACCAGGGATAGAAAAATATCTTTGAGCAACCTGATATATAGGATACACCCTAGGCTGGTTATGGTTGAAAGGAAAATTTATGAGTCAGAATATAATCCTAAAAACTCAGTGTAGGGTACATCATTCCAGAACAAAATATTAAAGAATTAAAAGGAAAGGCAGGAATTTAAAAAGCACTAAAAACTATGTCTTTTCCATGAGATAAATAATTGTTTGCCTTTGTCTTTAACAATTAGATAAATACAGGCTTAAGTTATCTGATAACTCCATCCACCAGGAGGTGATGAAAGATGGTCCACTGACTCTGTTCAGGTAGAGACTGTGACCCTAAGGGCACAGCATTCTGTTTCTAACTGAAATAACATCATCAGGCTGTTCTGGGATACCTCGACAGGACAGAGCTGAAAACACTGGCATGGAGCCTAGAAGACACCTGCCTGTTAGAAGGTATCATGTCTGTTAGGTTTATCATACCACACGGAATCTAATGCAACCTATGCACACGCAAAGGATACTTCTTCCCAAAGGCAATATGGGGAAAGGAACCTAAATGCAGACTGTCTGTAAGGAGACCCAGCCTGGTGTTATGCTGCAGTCTCATAACACCAGGGGAGGGACGTGGAACCAAAGGTGACAGGCACCTGGCTGCAGTTCTACACTATGTGAAACTTGATGCAGAGAAACAACTCTGTGGACCAACTCCAGATTCAATAGGTATGATGGCTCCTTGCCAATGTAAAAAATTAATTAAAAAGCACATACATACATACATACTGCCTGGAAATATTCTGTAACGCTCACAGTGATCATTATGCTAATAAGACCATAGGAAATGAGTTTCTTCTTTGTAGTTCCCTTATTTGTATACACTTTTCCTTATTTTTAAAATTAAAAAAACAATGCTTTTTAAGTTAGAAAAATAAAACTTTAAGAAGAAGGGGCTAGACATTCTGGTAGGATTTTTTTTTAAGCTAATTAACTCATTAGCAAATTAGAGTAGAACATTCACTGGGTAATTACTTATTTCTGATATTTTGGCAACTATCAAAATTTTCTGCTGTAGAAGTTCCCATCATAGCGCAGTGGTTAACGAATTCGACTAGGAACCATGAGGTTTTGCGGGTTCGATTCCTGGCATCACTCAGTGGGTTAACGATCCAGCGTTGCCATGAGCTGTGGTGTAGGTTGCAGATGTGGCTCAGATCTGGGGTTGCTGTGGCTATGGCGTAGGCCGGCAGCAACAGCTCCGATTAGACCCCTGGCCTGCAAACCTCCATGTGCCATGGGAGCGGCCCTAAAAAAATTTTCTGCTGGAACTATGAATTAAACTGAACAGTTCCTGAAAAGTCTGCTCCCCTATCTTAGTTTTCCCAATTTAACTGAGACTAGATCCATCCAATGAGAAACATACTGAAGCAGTATCAATTCTGGAACCCCACACCCACCCCACCCCACCCCACAAGCCTTGCACACTACCTCCTGGGAAAGTAAACCTCCCACAACTTCCAGGCTCTGACTCGTCTTTCCAAGGAAAATTAACACCTAGTAATGGCAGTCACATTGTTTTGTGACAAATGAGGTCATCAATATCACTGGGGACAATAGTACTCATTACCATGGATCTCTGAATATGGTTAATGTTTTCCTGATTATATGAAATCGCTGACCTTTTAAGACGTCTACCTGCTTCTGTCTTACCACTGAATGACTCTTTAGTCATCCATTAGGTGACTAAAGAAACACCTTAACATACTAGAGGGTGAACACAGGCCCATGGAAAATTACTGAACTGGGTAAAAATAAAATCCTGATAGTCATCTTTTCCTTTCACTCTACCTAAGGGGACCAAAGACCTATGTTAGGTTAGGCCACTCACGAAACGTTTAGACTTTAAAAGAGATGTAATTCCAAGTTTGAAATACATTTTATATTTTAAAAAAGCCTAGAGTTACCAAATTCCCTGTGTACAACATAGTCTCAAAACTCTTGTCCATTTGGTAATGTTCCATGGCCAAGAAGATAGTGTTGATTATGATGCAGATGGTGATGGCCAGCTCAGTAAAGGGGTCGGTCATCACGATTCTCAGGGCCTTCTTAATGCACAGCCACTTGGGGTTACAGTCCCACACGAGGTATTTGGATGCCAGGTTTTCCCCACATGGGAGGCAGGGTTCCTGTGATTTTTCTTGTTCTGAAGAAGGAGAATGAAAGAGCATTTGAGGAGTTAGCTCTGTGACAGTCTGCTCTTGGCATGAGTGCATTCCTTCCTCTTCCCTAGCATCTCCTATGTTACAGCATGATCAGTGGAGAAGGGCACTGACACATAGCTTAGAAAGGTTTCCCACACCCAACTCCCACATGGCATAGTCAAGTACAGCATGTCTGTATATTTATACTGAGCATCCAGGAGCTGGTATGCTCTGTAAGAGATACAGATGGGGAAGTCAGCACTGACTGGCTGTGAACCCACGAGAGAGAAAGGCACAAGCCCAAGTTATATTCACTCAAGGCTGACCACAGTGAGGGGTATACCACGGCACAGGAAGGGCCTCCCCAGGGCTCAAGGGAAGGGGAGATATTCAGACAGCGGCATCTACAAGCAATGAAACAAAAAGCACTCTATCAGGTGGCTGAGTCCAAGTCCAAGCCAAAAAGCAGAGGCAGCTCTGATTTCTCCACAATTTCAGGGACTTATGAGGTGAGGAAACAGGCTAAGAACCCATTTAAACCCACCCTTGCTGGAACTTGAGTCCTGCCCTTGGACATCGACTTCTTAGCTGGGTCCCTGTTACCTGTTAATCAGGTCCATCAGATGGTTCCAGCATTCTACAAAGGTCTTCT
Source organism: Catagonus wagneri (assembly GCA_004024745.2). NCBI lineage: Eukaryota > Metazoa > Chordata > Mammalia > Artiodactyla > Tayassuidae > Catagonus > Catagonus wagneri. The sequence goes on from PVHT021183699.1 coordinate 24,154,270, forward strand.
ACTGTCCAATGCCAGATTCCTACTTTAACTTCAAGGACAACTGTGACCTCCTGGAAACTCTTCACTTCTTTGGCTGACTGTCATTGCCACTGAGAGTTCCTGTGACTGCCTAGCCTGAGTGGGAAGTCCTGTAGGTGCTCTTGGTCCCACCACTACCCAAAGTGGCAGTTCAGGGTGGGCCCACAGGGAAGGCTCACTTCTTCCAAGTCATTTTGCTCACATGCTCTAAGAAAGCATAGGGAGTCACTCTGCAGGAAGTAGAGTGGGCTACAGAGGGCTTCTGGGGCTGGAGAGAGGGAGAAGGGAAGGACATCATTGCAGTTAGGCTCCCCCTTTGGCGGACGAGATCTGCGAGGCAGAACTTACCATGCATGGTAATAGTGAGGATGCTGACAGCACTCAGCGCTCTCTGCCTTTGTAAGGGGTCACCATGCTCATCACTGTAGTCCACCGACAGATTCTGCGACAGTCGTTTGGTTTGCTCTAGGAGGTGTGGCTGTAAGAGAAGGCATGGTGGAGGGAGTTCCCGTTGTGGCGCAGTGCAAACGAATCCGACCAGGAACCATGAGGTTGTGGGTTCTATCCCTGGCCTCACTCAGTGGGTTAAAGATCTGGCACTGCTGTGAGCTGTGGTGTAGGCTGTAGACACGGCTCAGATCTGGCATTGCTGTGGCTGTGGCATAGGCTGGCAGCTGCAGCTCTGACTTGACTCCTAGCCTGGGAATCGACATATGCCATTTCCTGTTCTAGTTAAAGGGGAAAGACACCTTACATCAGGTGTCTGGGTTTTCGTCTATCGTTTTGTGAAACAAGGAAAAACTTCCAAAATATTACAAAAATATTTAGCGGCCCTAAAAAGAAAAAAAGGAGAGAAAAGAGAGGAAGAAAGAAGGCATGGTAGACCTTATCAGGGGAGGGCGACCTCTCCTCAAAACCTGACAAACTATTTTGTTTATTTTTTTAAATTCTATTTACTTTTTTGGCTGCAGCCACAGCATGTGGAATTCCCAGGCCAGAGATCGAATCCATTCCACAGCAGCGACTACTCAGGATCCCTAACATGCTGTGCCACAAGAGAACTCCCAACAAACTACTCTGTTTCAATGCCACATGCAAGCAAAGATGCTCAGCTCACTTCAACTTCATGGCATGCCAAAGGTTCAGTTTTCTTAATTCACATTTAATAGATAAGAGAAATATGATTTGAACATTCATATTTCTTATGTATGCACATTTCTTGAGTCTAGTCATACCTAAAGAAATATTTCCTTTTCTGTGTTTTATTCAATGTCAACAAAGGGCAAAAAATAATTTACAAAAACTTATGAGCGGAGTTCCTGTCGTGGAGCAGCGGTTAACGAATCCGACAGGAACCCTGGCCTTGCTCAGTGGGTTAACGATCCAGCATTGCTGTGAGCTGTGGTGTAGGTCGCAGACACGGCTCAAATCTGGCATTGCTGTAGCTGTGGTGTAGACTGGCAGCTGTAGCTCCAATTCGACGCCTAGCCTGGGAACCTCCATATGCCACTGGTGCAGCCATTTAAAAAAAAAAAAAAAAAAAAAAAAAACTTAGGAGCAATAGTTCCGAGTATGAAAGCAATAAAAAGTATAATTTAGAAACAATGTTTACGAGGGATGGAAGTGGGGGAAAAATTTAGGAAGGTGGATTGGGGCCAGATAGTGACGTGCCTTGAATGGCAGCCTAAATAGATTTTGAAACAGTATCTAAAAAGAACAGACAAAATAAATATCAAAAAATCCATATACTACACTTCAAGCACTCTCTCAGACTGTGCCCAAAAGCATACTGATTCTCACCTTACCTACAATTCTAAAGACTCTAGAGATTAAAAGACATAAACCTTCAGCTTTCCAGAAAACTTGGGCATTTATAATTACTTATTCCCCCGAAGTTCTGACCAACCACGGCCTCAGAGGGAACTATCCCTTTGCGAAAAGCTATTCTAAATGCAGCCTGTAGTCTTTACATAGCCATTTCCTGTTCTAGTTAAAGGGGAAAGACACCTTACATCAAGTGTCTGGGTCTCTGGCTATCGTTTGTGAAACAAGGAAAAACTTCCAAAATATTAAAAATATATATATACTGTCTCTTCAATATGCTGTGGTCTGACAGCAAAGAAGCCTTTAAGCCATGAGATCTTTCCCTGTCACTAGGTCGCAGCTGCTCACAGAAGTGGATGAGGTCTGTCCACCCAGTTCTAGAGAGCCCCCCTGCCACCCTCAACTCCCTTTCCCCACCCCATGCACACCCACCTTCTGCCTGCTTCAAGTCCTTCCCACCTCAGGAAAGAGGCTCTGCCATTATTCCCTCGCCTGTATCAGCAACATTTTCCTCTCTTCTGACTTCTCGGCACAATTAAAACATGTTCAAACACCCTCCCACTTTACTGATAAGAATACACTTTTTTTTTTATCGCACATGCTCTCATTGCTTCTTTTTTGCATACCCCACTGCCTACTCAATATCCTGGCTTGGATGCCCCACTGACATCTCAAAATTGGCACATGCAAAACTTGAACTTGCCATCTTCCCCACCCCCAGAACATGTTCTTTTCCCATCTCAGTAAATTACTCACCAACCAGTCAGCTACCCAAGTCATAAACGGACACCATCCCCTCCCCCTCTACATCCAGTCAACTGTCAAAGCTTTAATTCTGTAGATCACTCTAACCTGTTTACTCTCTTTATCCTCATTGCCCTAACCACAGTTTAATCCAGTGTCACATTTTACTTGGATCACTGCAATGACCTCTTCTTTTTTTTCTTTTTAAGGCCACACTAGCAGCATATGGAAGTTCCCAGGCTAGGGATTGAATTGGAGCCACAGCTGCAGGACTACACCACAGCCACAGCCACGCTAGATCTCAGCTATGTCTGCAACCTACACCACAGCTCACGGCAAAGTTGGATCCTTAACCCACTGAGTGAGGCCAGGGATGGAACCTGCATCTTCATGGATCCTAGATTTGTTACCTCTGAGCCACGATGGGAACTCCTGCAATGACTTCTTAATCAGTTGCCTGCAGTCTCAACCTCTTAAATCTCCTCTCTTCAATGCATCCAGGATTTCAAAATGTAAACCTGGCCATATATTTTGCTTAAAACCATTCCATACTGTTTATTCCTTGCTCTCAGCATAAAGAATGAACTCCCTAGCTGCTTGGCTTCAAGGCCTTTTGTGATGTCCCCATCTTTGTCCTAGAGGCCCTTGCCTCCACCTCATCCCTCCTCTCCCTATATCTCTCTCGCGAACACACATGCACGCGTGTACTTGCACATTTTCTACTTGGTCATGTTCTGCTCCCCTTTGCTTCTAGGCCTATGCATATGCTGTACTCTCTACCTATAGTGCTTCATTGTTCCTCTTACCTGGTTAATTCAGCCTTTCAGCTCACATACCACTTCCTCTGGGAAGTCTTTTCTGATCCACTGCTCCTTCCCTAGCCCCCACCAAGGCCAGGATGGTTGTCTGAAGCAGATGCTACTATTTTGTCCGTAACAACCATATGACCCCAGGCTTTCTCTGACAACCCAAACACTTTGTACTAATACACAGCAAGTCAGAAATACAGGATGATTATTATTTCTTGGCCCCAGAAGTCTTGAACCAATGATGGACCAAAGCTGGTATATAAATACTCTTGTGCCCTCACTCCAGGGAGATTGAACTGGCTTAATACTATTAGTACCTTAATTGGCCACGTTCTCTTCCATTTATCACTTCTCCTCTCCCCTCTCAGTGTTTCCTGAGATCACTTCCTAAATAACCTACTTGTACTCTAACATCTCAAGGTTTGCTTTGAAGAACAAATATTGCTTGTCCTCTGTTACTCCTCGGCAATTTCATGTCAGTCATCACTGAACAGCAACTGCTCCCTTCTCACTAGTTGTCTGCATTATCTCATGTATCCCCAGGACCTACCCCAGGGCCAACTTGATAGTGAACACTGTCAACATTTTAATCAGCTATCTGTAAATAACAGATAACTGAAGAGACACATGGATGCAGGAAAATATGTGCAAATGGATAAAATGATTGAGTGGATGAATGAATCCTTTCAATTAGAATGACAACTTGATCTATTCCCCTGAACAGTGCTCAAGTATCATTAATCCCTTGGCCAAAACTTGCCTTTTTTGAAGAATCTTCATCAGAATCTGATCCTGGGACCTGGTCTTTCTCAGATTCTCTCAAAAAGAAGGATTTTCTTTTCTTATTACCAAATAACTTTCTCTTCTTTGAGGAAAAAGATGATGCTTCAAGGGAATTAAGTGAACTTCTGTCAATTCCCATGGCAACCAGAGCCTTAGAAAGTGAACAAAAGTGATTAATGAACAGATTACACCTAGCCACAGAACACTGCAAATGACCTCGATCTTGATGAGCATTTGCTTCTCTCTTCTGGTGGCAGGGAACCACTTCAACTGCTCACCACCCAAATGGAATACGCTGGCTTTGTCACTCTTTATCTGGGGAACATGCTCTGTTTGTCCATGAGATTGCTGTCCTCAAAGGCAGGGTTGTCTCTTTAGTATCTCTGTATCACTATCTCTCAGTACAGTGTCTGCTATGTACTAGGCACTCAATAAGTTTTTGCACTTGATGATATGCTTCCCCCTGACAAATCTTTGTGGAAAATGAGAAAATATAACACATGGTCTCTGCCCTGAAATTATACTATTGAATCTCAGAATCCTAGAATCAAAAAAAATGTAAAGATGCCAGGGGAACAATAAGAATGGCATGTAAATATAATAGGAATTACAAGAAGGGAGAGATGATCACAAATATTATCTCTAAAGCCACTACGTGACTGCTTCCCCAAACTCTCTCAAGCTAAGTCCCTGAACACAAACATCTCTAGATTCCCACAAAAAAGCCTGGAGGAGAGCCTTAACTTACATACATGCCATTTTATCCTCCAGCCAGCAATTTGGGATCTGTCTTTGGAGACTCAGGTCTCAGAAAGTCAAAAATCAAAACCAAGGGCTCCCTGTTCGCAAGAGCCCAATGACTGGACATCTTGTTGAGAGTTAGCAGCAGAGTTTGCAAGGGACTTAAACTCTCAGAAAAGTACCTGTTGGGAAATGCTGAGACCTGGCCTCACAGAGAAACCTTTAGCATCAAACCCCACAGCCTTTGGGGTCCCCCTAAGCAGATCCCACTGACACCGTACCTCCTTCTCCTCTTTTAACAGCTGCTGGGCTTCCTGAAACATCTTCTCCTTGGCTTCCGTCTCAGCAGCTACATTCTTGTTCTGTTCCTCATAAGCCATGGTGACAACAGCCAGGGTTAAATTAATCAAGTAGAAAGAGCCCAAGAATATGACCAGCACAAAGAAGAAGACCGAGTAGAGCCCTGAGGTGCGCAAGGTCTGCAAGGGACAGAGCACAGGCTGGCATCAGAAGCCCTCCTCCGCAGGGGGTGACTTAACCTCAAGCAGAGAGTATGCAGTGCTAATTGGTCTCTCTCCAGCACTGGTTGGCTCACCTGACCCCGGCATCATCTACTGCCTCCCCAGTCATCCCAGAACTTCTGACGCTGTATCTCTCAGCAAGGAAATGCCATCAGTACATTCACACAAAAGTTCTAGTGACTTTCCTGTGACTTTCTCAAGGGTGTTTGCATTTTTTAAAGAAAAGAGGCATGAGAGATGGCAATGCTGCATGAAAGCTGAAGCACTACTGGTGGAATTTCAGTCAATGGGGAATCTGGAGAGGGGTGATATTTCTAGGAAGAGGAATTTTTTGGGTTTTTTTGCAGTCTTCTTCCAAATATCACATTTATAGTCTTTTTTTGTTGTTTCTAATGGAATTTCAGAATTTAACAATACAGCTATTAAGGATAAGAAGTCAATGACAAAGTTGAAGGAGACACAGGAGGTTATAAATGATAGAGAGAAAGACAGATGAGTGATGGGAGAGGGAGAGAGAGAGGTCAAGAGGGAGAGATCGAGAGAATGAATAAATAGATAACCTGTTGATAAAGTTTCTCCCAGGAATCCTGAGTCATAAGCCGGAACATGGCAAGAAAAGACCAGCCAAAGTTGTCAAAATTTGTGTAATTATAATCAGGATTCCATTCAGTGTGGTTGCATTCAAATTGTTCAGAACAAGCCCTAGACATTAGAAACAAAGGAAAAGAGAGAGAATTAATACCCTGCAGCCTAGCTTACCTCTCATAACCTGCCCAGGGCACTGATTCTTCTAAGAACCACGGGCTGACACCCAAAAGTTCTAGGTGAAGAGAATATCTGCACAGTGGTCATATCCTCCATCTTTCAAGTCTCCCAGACTATATATCTTAATGTGGGCATTCACATACTTTTCAAATGGATTGATTAGTAAGATCATATTGGTAGTTCTTCACTGAAAAATTAAATACGGTGACACAGTGAACACTTAAAAGGATATACAAAGAGTATGATATCTCCTTCTCTACCCAGATACTCAAATCCATTTCCTAGAACAAAGAGATTTACAGTTACTTTCGTAAATTTCTAAAAGTCTTCCACGAATATAAAAGCACGTGTGTGTGTGTGTGTGTGTGTGTGTGTGTGTGTGTGTATCAACATAGATCCTCTATAATACATAAAGGGGAGCATTCTTTGAACACTCTTGCACTTTGCTTTTTTTCATGTAGCAACATCAATTAAAAGTTTTGCCAAATCAGCATACAAGGGAATACATATACTTTGTTACCATTTATGTGTGGAATCTAAAAAACGAAATAAATCAATGAATATCACAAAACAGAAATGGAATTACATATATAGAGAACAAACTAGTGGTTTCCAGTAAGGAAGGAGTAGGGATAAGATAGAGGCAGGGGATTAAGAGGTACAAACGACTACATATAAAATAAATAAGCTACAAGTATATATTATATGGCATAAGAATATAGTTAATATTTGGCAGTAACTTTAAAAGGAGTATAATCCATAAAAACACTGAATCACTATGTTGTATACTTGAAACTAATATAATATTGTAAATCAACTATACTTCAATTTTTAAAAATGCTTATACTAATATTTGATTTATCAGTTTTAGTCTTTGGGGTTTTTTTTGGCCATGCTCAACTGCACGTGTAAGTTCCTATGCCAGGGATCAAACCTGCGCCACAGCAATCCAAGCTGCTGCAGTGACAATGCCAGATCCTTAACTTACTGAGCCACTCCAGGGAACTCCTGTTTTAGTCTTTGTTGATTAGCTTCCTGCTGTGGTAAATAAGGGCTATCCAAAATCCCACCCTCTTCATACCATTTATATCACTCTTTGGAAAATATCATGGCCTATGTCAGCAGCTCTCCTGAGTCAGATACATTTTTTCTTGGCTCTTTTGTGTTGCTCTAAGTTTTACAGCTTCATTTTTCTGAACCAAACCTCAAGCAGCGTTTTAAGAAGACTGGGTGATCTTTGCATATATGGGTATATCTTCACTTTGCCTTCACAGTGGCTTGACAGTTTGGACAGAAACCAAATTCTGGGTTCAAAGTAATTTTTCCTTAGAAATATAAAATCACTGCTTGGCTGTTATCCTATATTGTTGAGAATTCTGATACTGTTCCTTTGTAGGTAACCTTTTTCTCTTTGGTTTTAAGGTCTTTTCCTCCAAAGGTTCTGCAACACCATGATAATGCACCTGACACAGTCCTTTTTTATTCACTGTGTTGATTACACTATGGTACATTATCCTATTGGGTACATATAAGTGCTCTGCATCTTTTTTTTTCTTTTTGGCCACCAGAAGGCATGTGGAAGTTCCCAGGCCAGGGACTGAACTTGCGCCTCAGCAGCAACACGAGCCACAGTGATGACAACACCAGGTCCCCAACCTCCTGAACCACACAGGAATGCTAAGTTTGCATCTTTTTGCGTGTGTGTGTGTGTGTGTGTGTGTGTGCGCGCGCGCGCGTGGTCTTTTTGTCTTTTTAGGTCCGCACCCACAGCATACGGAGGTTCCCAGGCTAGGGGTCAAATCGTAGCTACAGCTGCCGGCCACAGCCACAGCCACAGCAATGACAGATTCAAGCCGCGTCTGTGACCTACACCACAGCTCACAGCAACACCAGATCCTTAGCCCACTGCATGAAGCCAGGGATCGAACCTTGCAACCTCATCGTTCCTAGTTGGATTCGTTTCCACTGTGCCATGAGAGGGAACTCTAAGATTTGCATCTTTAATCTCAGGGAAAGTCTCTGTATTATTACTTTGCTAATTTCCTCCCCTTTGCTTTTTTTTTCTGTACTCTATTTCTAGAATTCCTACCTAGCCAAAAGTTGAAACTTCTGGATTAATATTTATTCTCATATTTTTTGCCTCTTTCATTGCTTTATCTCTTAATTCTATGTTGATTTTTTGCATTTTTTTGCATTATCTCCTCTGCACTTTCCACCACCAATCCTACACATGCATTTGCACACACACGTACATGCCAAAACTCTTCAATCCACAAGTCTTGTCCTTTCTACTTCCTAAATGTCTTTGGAATTCATCCATCCATTTCTCTTCATCTCCACTGAACAACTTCGTAACTCTCTTCTGTATTAACAGAGCCTCCTAAGTGGTTACCTCATCTACTCTATCCAACCATTGTCCATGAAGCAGCTGTTAAGTGACTTTTAAAAATATCTAATCTGCTCGGATCTTGTTTCCTTTGTGATCAAGGTCAAAATCCTTGGCAGTGACGGGCTACCAGGTCCTGCATGGTTGGCTCCCATCCCCTGCCCCTCTGCCCAACAACATGCTAGGTTTCTTATTATCCCTGACATCCTCCCGTCCGGAGGCCTTCACCCTTTCTATTCTCACTATCTGGAATTCTTTGTTCTTTCTCCTCATCTACCAGAACCTCTCACTCATCTTTCAGATCCACACTGTAGTCACCAGTCAGTCAGTCCTCAGGGAAGGAGGCAGTGAGCAAAGGTTGAAAACGAGGCCTGGGCCTTGAACAGAGGCCTGTCTGGGAAGGTGACCTCAGATCGGCCATCTCCTTGGACACTATCATGTTATGATCAGGGTGGAAGGTCATGTACCAGGAGTTGGGTTATGATAAGGTCCTGGGCTCTGAGACTGTACCTGGACTGAGAGAGTTGTGATTGGCATACAAGCTTAGAGATGAGGATGCTAAAAAGACTAACTGGAAACCAAGGCTTCTGAATCTTCATGTCTAGGTGGCCCAATCCACCTTGGACTTCACTTAGAGTAACTATACCTGCCATGCATGGATGATGAATCCAAGAAGCACTGTTATGACAGCTGTTGGGACCCTACTGAATGAAAACACAGTGGATGCAGTGTGTCCTGTGGAAGATCATTCTAGAGAGCTCACTAAACCCTGCAATATATTAAAGTCTACTGCCTTGTGAGTTTGACCTAATCCAAACCTGTGACCACCACAAGTGGCATTAGAGAAGACCACCCTAATTTTACAGCCAGGTTACATCTCTGTAATCTCTCTCTGTATCCAAATATCTCTCCTGTAATCCTCATCATGCTTTCAAGGATTTCCTGTACATTTCTCTTCCCTGAAAGATGTCAGTTTCAAGAGGGCAGCACTCCTTTGTTCATACTCGGATTCCTTGGGCCTAACATAGAGCTTGGCACACTACTGGCTCTTGAGACATGTTTGTCGTTGGGAAATGAATGTAGTTTATTTCATCAGAATGCCTACCACATTATCTTTTTTTGTTGTCTTTTTGCCTTATCTAGGGCCGCACCCGTGGCATATGGAGGTTCCTAGGCTAGGGGTCTAACAGGAACTGTAGCTGCCGGCTTTCACCACAGCCACAGCAACGTGGGATACGAGCCGCGTCTGCAACCTACACCACAGCTCACGGCAATGCCAGATCCTTAACCCACTGAGCAAGGCCAGGGATCAAACCCGCAACCTCATGGTTCCCAGTCGGATTCGTTAACCCCCGAGCCATGACAGGAACTCCCCTACCACATTTCCTTAATTTGAAAAACACTCAATAAATCTTTAGAGCACTAATACCCTGGAAGAAGCAACGGTATTCCCAAAGGGTCAGAGGTGATGTGCATAAACACAAATGCAACAGTGTGTGTAATTAGAGGCAGAGGTGATCACAGGTCAAACAGAAGCATGGTCAGATGGTCTTGGATCAGCCATACCATCAAATAGGAAATAGGTCTAAAAGGGGCTTTCAGTCATGATGTCTTTCCTTATCTTTGATAGTCTTGAATATCCACTTCATAAAGTCAGCATATCACTATGTTTTCAGTAGGTTTATTATTGGATTACAAATTCAATATAATTTGGGGGAAAAATTTATTTCTGAACACGCAGAAATTAATTAACTTAGTCATGCACATCTAAACTTGCTTAGACACATGAAATAATCACCAGTGTTTGAAAGCTACCACCACTGCTTCCATATGTCATTAAAGACTTTGCCACCTTACTTCAAAAGGTCTTGGGAGTTCCTGTCGTGGCTCAGCAGAAATGGATCCGACTAGTATTTATAAGGATGTGGGTTTGATCTGTGGCCTTGCACAGTGGGTTAAGGATCTGGTGTTGCCGTTAGCTGTGGTGTAGGCCGCAGACACAGCTTGGATCCTGAGTTGCTGTGGCTGTAGCATAGGCCAGGACCTACAGCTCCAATTCGACTTCTACCCTGGGAACTTCCATATGCCACAGGAGCGGCCCTAAACAACAACAACAGGTCTAGAAGTGTTTTCCTTGGAAAAAAATAAAGAGTATTAACATCTTACCTGCTACCCATCCAGGTGCCACACATTCTGAATTCAGTGGAAGTTTTCTTTTCAAAGCAATATTCTGAGAAGGAAAGAATCATAAACTCAGGTTTAAAAAAAAACAATGAAAGGAAAGCGAATAGCAAGTATGTCAGACTGTGCTTGAAAGAGATGGCTCAGAATCCTCCAAAATGTTCAAAGTGGGTATCCAGAAAGGAACTGGAGACTAGGACTTCAGGAAGGAGCAAGAGAAAAGGAGGGAAAAGGAGAAAGAAGAAGCAGCAAGAGGAAGCAGTGGTACCACTACCATTTTGCCTCTCGGTACATAAAATTGAACCAGAGACCACCCCTGGGAGAAGCTGGATACAGGATCAGCCCATGAGACACATGGAAAAAGTGTAGCCACTTGAGAGTCAGACATATGAAATTGATACAGTGTTGACCTCAGTGTGGAAGGGTGAATATAAGAAGTGATATCATCTGAGAAAATACTTAAGGAGGGTGGGGCTGGGCAGTTGCTCACTCTGACAAATGGAGGCATTCTGAAGATTTCTGCAAAACATGACAAGGAAGTGGGCAGAGATGGACGGTGACACCACATTCAGAGATGTGGCTTCAGGCTTTTCCTTCTCCCAAAGAATGAAGCAATTCTCAAAGAAATGCATCTGTCCACATGGGAATCCTAGAAGGACAAGTTATCATTGGCTCCTAAGAAACTGTGTAATGCAAAATGTAGATAGCATGAGTGAGGAAAAAGTTAACTATGCACAGGAGTGTCTTGTGGTGCAGTGGAAACAAATCCAACTAGGAACCATGAGGTTACAGGTTCGATCCCTGACCTCACTCAGTGCATTAAGCATCTGGCGTTGCTGTGAGCTGTGGTGCAGGTCACACACACGGCTTGTATCCTGTGTTGCTGTGGCTGTGGCGTAGGTCAGCAGCTGTAACTCAGATTCGACCCCTAGCCTGGAAGCCTCCATATGCTATGGGTGCAGCCCTAAAAGGAAAAAAAAAAGGTTAACTATGCGCAAAGCAAGGAGTGAGAGGTAGGGTATTTACCTTTATTGTCAGAGTTACAGTCTTTACTGACACATTTCTGGTCCAGACTTCCCATAAAGAGCTGCTGACCCACCAGGGCAAAGATGCTGAGGCAAAAGAGAGTCAGGATCATCACATCGACAAGCTTCTTCACAGAGCGCAGCAAGGCCCCAACAATGACTTTCAGACCTGAGAAGAAGGACAGGTGTGGGGAGAGGCCCTCCACACGCACGCACGCACGCGCACACACACACACACACACACGCCAAGAGCAGAGAGGGAGCAGAAAGGTCACGAAAGTTGTCTGATTATTGGCTGGAATCAGAAACTAGCCTGGGGTAAGATTCTGATGCCCTAAGCTCTAGTTCCAACTCTGTTCCTTAGAAGCTGTGTGTCCTCAGAATGGTCCACCAGTCTAAGACTGGGCCTCTTTATCCTGCCCCACACCTAACAGAGGGTTGCTATGAAGAGCAAATGAGACTTTGAGCAGAAACAAGCCACACAGACACAAGACATAACTTAATTACAGCTGCACAGGCCCCTCCATGACCATGGTGGAGCACTAAGGCCAAAGTTAGATCTCCTGAGAGAAGAAGCCAGAGCTATATTTAACATCTAATAGTTATTACCTACTATAAGGTACACAAGGTGCCATGAGATATAGCTAAATTAGGGGGCAGGGAGCTGGAAGGAGGAGCTTTGCCTAGACCTAAATAATGAGAACGACTTAAGGGAAAAACTTTATAATACTTATAATACTTATAATAGGGTGGGGTTTTTTTTCATTCATTCAAGAAATATTTACTAAGGATCTGTGTCCACGGTATGCTGTTAGGCTGCCAAAGTTATAAAGTAAAAAGGACATGGCCTTGTAGTATGCTGGTAAATGTTTAAAATCAGCTCTCTAGGGGAGTTCTTTTGTGGCTCAGTAGGTTAAAGATCCAGCATTGTCATTGCAGCAGCTTGGGTTGCTGCTGTGGATGGATTCGATCCCCGGCCCAGAACTTCCGCATGCTGAGGGTGCAACCAAAAGAAAAAAAAATCAGCTCTCTAGGGGTAGTAGAGGATGCAGGAAAAGTCCTCATTTGCAGCATTTAAAGACATCCACGTTTACTGAATTCTTCTCCCTCCATACACCCCTCTCTCCCTGCTAGATGCAAGCTACCAACACGATGTCTTTTGACGCAGAGTTGGAAAAAGATGTGCATAGTCTGCTGGGCAGCCAGAACAAGTCAGCCCCAGCATACTACTGAGTCACAGGCTCTGCTCAACACGGCTGGAGATAAACCACCCAATGGGATCAGTAATGTATGGGATGACGCTAAGTGACAAAGTTGCAGTTGATCAGCGTAAACCATGAATGGTAGACGAGAACACAAAGCAGCAGAGCAGCACCTGACAGGAAGCTAAGCCCACAGCAGATGACCTTCCCACCAAGAGTGATGCCACATGAGGAGATACCCTCGGGCCAAGCTGAGACATTCCCTGGATTCACCACTGCATGCATGTTCGTGCCGAGATCAAACTTTTCCTGCATGGCCGAGGGCACCAAACATGATGAAACTCTAACCTCATCTATGCCTGATTTCTATCTATAATGAGAGTACTGAGTCTTCTCCAAAGCAAGATAATCTGGATGAAAGATGACTGATACCTGAATAATTTTTTCATAGTTCCAAAAAAATTGTACTTCATACTCTTACTTCCAAAAAGCATCCAGGAATCTCATGTGTTTCATGATTCAAAATGGAGACTACCTTGACCTGCTTAAAGATGAAGAAGGTAACAAAAAAGCTGCTAAATGACTGCCTGACTATATATTTTATCTGCAAAAAATACAAGTGACTCAGCTCAGGCAGAAAGCCCCTAAATTCACCTGGGAACCAAAGGTCCACATTGCAAAAGGGCAAGAGGACATGGAAGAGGGACAAATTCTACATCAAGTGTCCTCTGATTGCTAGTTTCTTTATCACGATGCAGTTGTTTTCTGATGTTTCCAAAAATAACCCATGGTCTCTGTGTGGATGCAAACTGTCTGGAGTTTTGATAGAAGTCAATAGAAGGGAAAAGAAGGGGTGTGAGAAGGAGTCCAGAGAGGAAATATTTTTCAATAAAGATGTTTTTTGTAAAGGAAAGAAAGGAAAGGAAAAAGAAGATTGTGCCATAATAACCTCATTTTTTTGTACCATGCCCACGGCATGTGGAAGTTTCTGGGCCAGGGATTGAACCCATGCCATAACAGTGACAATGCAGATCCTTAACTCACTGAACCCCAGGAACTCCTAACCTCATTTTTTGTAAACAGGAATATATTCATAACCGATCACTGGTTTCATCCTGATCCACAGAGTACCTCCCTTACCTGGTTCCCAGGAGACCACCTCTGCTCTCCTTCCTGCTTTATGGTGGCTCCTGCTCATCTCCTTTGCTAATTTCTCCCCTCACCTCTCCCCTTTAAGGTTGCAGTGCTCTGGGACTTACTTCTTGGTCCTCTTCTATTCTCCATTTACACGCAGCTTCTTCATGATCTCATCAGATTTCATGGCTCTAAATATCATCTATAGGCTCATAATCTCCAAAATTATATCTGCAACCCTAGAACTCCAGACTTGTTTATCTAATTCCTCCTTTGACTTGGATGTCTCACAGCCATCTAAAACATAACATGTCCAAAGCTTACTCCTAATCTGACCCTCAAGGCCTGCTGCTCTCACAGTCTTCCTTTCTCAGTCAGGGATGATTCCATCTTTCCAGTCGTTGAGGGAAAAAAAAAAATCTTGACTGATCCTTGAATCTTTTTTGTTATTGTCATTCACATCATGTATACAATCAATCTGTCAGGAAATCCTACTGTTTCCACTGTCAAATTTATAAAGAATCTGACCACTGTCCAGCAATTCCTTTTCCACCGCCTGATCTGAGAGCAGCACCACTTCTTGCTTAGATTACGACAGTGGCCCCTGTGTCAGTTCAGGTCCTCTGAGAAGCAGATACTCTGAAACCAGATTGCGAGAGATTTCTTGGGAAAATGCCTGTGAGGAAAAAGGGGAAGGGAGCAGACAGGGAAGGGAGAGCCTCAAATTGTGACATAGGGCTAACACCTGGGAAAGAAGAGCAGGAAGAAAGCAAAATAGACAGGAAGAGCTTCGGCCTTCAGTGCTGCTGTGAGAGAGTATCAACCAGGTTGCTGGAGAGCCCCTGGGCCAAAGCCCTCCATACCCTTTAGGAGTGAACCCACACCAATGGCCGCCACACTCAGGGAAAACATGATCTTGGCATGAACATAAATGCTATGGTAAAACCAGAGAGAGGGCA
The DNA here is from genome assembly GCA_004024745.2 of Catagonus wagneri. Classification (NCBI taxonomy): domain Eukaryota; kingdom Metazoa; phylum Chordata; class Mammalia; order Artiodactyla; family Tayassuidae; genus Catagonus; species Catagonus wagneri. Next base: position 24,169,362 of record PVHT021183699.1, read on the forward strand.
GCTGGGGCTATTGGTCAACTGCATTCCCTGGGGCAGGAGATTTGAGCTGCACATTTCCATGGTAATCTTCTATCTGGTCTTCCCCCTTCTGCCTTTGTTCCCCTGCATTCTGTTTCCCATATAACAGCCGAAGGAATCCTTTTAAAGCCTGGGTCAGATCATGGGGCTCCTCTGTTCAAAGCCCTTGCACGGCTCCAATTTCTCTCACAGCAAAGCCCAAGTCCTCCTGGTGCTTACATGCTGCCTCTTCACATTCATGGTCCTTCCTCTACAATCTGGCCTGTCACTCTGTCCGCTCTACTCAAGCCCCATCCACATCTTTTCTATTCTTTGGTCTTTGGACTAGCTGCTTCCTATGCTGAGAACACTCCTTCCCTTTTACCTTCTAGTGAAACTTCCTCTCACCACCAATCTACTCACACCTCATCTTTTCAAGGACACCTATCCTGACCACCCCACTGAGAACTGCAACCTACTTCCTGGAACCTCCGTGACTTCCAAGAGACCCCATGTTGTCTCCTTTTCCATTTTATTTTTTCATGGCATATATCACTTCCTAGCATGCTATATAATTTACTTATTTTTCATAGTTATTGCTTAAGTCTGTCTCTCAACCCTCCCCACCCCCACCTAGAATGTAAACTCCACGAGGGCAAAGACCTTTGTACATCTGTTCATTGACATATCCCAAGCAGCTAGCATGGTACATATTAGATGCTCAATACATATTTGTTGAATGATTAAACAAATGAATAAAGCAGACTTTGTTGCAGTTTACATGACGCATTGAGAAATTTTAACTATTCTCCTCCACTAAGAGCCATCACTGAAAATTAGGGTGACTTACCTGAAACTACTGAAATTGCTTTCAAAGCTCTGAACACTCGGAAGGTACGAAGGGATGACAGACTGATGCTGTTGACCTTGTCTTCTAGCGAATATGATACAAACCTACAAGATAAAGCACAAGGAAAGCCTGGGCTTACTCAGTCCTGCAGCTGCCCTTCACATCTCTACAAAGACCATGGTGCCTGTGTTCACCAGTATGAAATCTGCAACCTCACCTCCCAGACCCACTTTCAACTCAGGACTTGGCACTATCAGTCTTTAGTGCTATGGATCATAGACTGCATAGAAGGCTGTTCTTAGCTAATCTTTACAATTGGACACAGATGAAGATTCCTTGAAATAGTCACTGCAGTTGTAGCTAAATCCACGGATAAATAGAAATCAACTTAAACATTTACTGGCTACCAAGTTCCAGGCCCCAGTGCCCCTCCCTAAGGACTCACCATGTGGCCAAGCCCAGAAGGAACCTAAGAGGTCTGGCTCCAGAGCTCACACTCTTCATCACTGCACTACACCACCTTTCAATAACCAAGAGCACCCAATCATTGGACTTCACAAGTAAAACTCTGAAATCAATAGCACCTACCTCAAAGAGCACTTGTGAATATTAAATAGGAAAATATATGCAAAGTGCTTAAGACAATGGCGGGCACAAATGATACAACATTAGGGTTATTATTATTGTGCTGGCAATGGGCCATCACTCCTCTTGCTTGTTATTTTGCTGACTCATGAATCTGGCATCTCATCATTCAGATGCCAAACTGATATCCTCTCCCTAGGGAAGAACTTCAGCTTTTACCTCATACCATATACAATAATGAACTCAAGGAGTTCCCGTCATGGCTCAGTGGTTAACGAATCCGACTAGGAACCATGGGGTTGCAGGTTCGATCCCTGGCATCACTCAGTGGGTTAAGGATCCAGCGTTGCCATGAGCTGTGGTGTAGGTTGCAGACATGGCTCGGATCCTGCATTGCTGTGGCTGTGGTATAGGCCAGCGGCTACAGCTCTGATTAGACCCCTAGCCTGGGAACCTCCATATGCCGCGGGTGTGGCCCTAAAATGACAAAAGACAAAAATAAATAAATAATGAACTCAAAACAGACCATGGTCTTAATTAAACACAGGAGCCAAAATGACATTTCTAGAAGACATGAGAGAAACTCTCTATGACCTTGCAGCAAAGATGTTTTAAATTCCTTGGTCCCTCCTACACATTCTGACAGCCTGATACATGCACAGCTCCTATGCTAACACTCACTGTAGCAGGTTACGATGGTCATTAAATGCCTCACTTCCCCTTTGGACTGTGAGCTTCAAGAGGATGAGAACCACACACGATATTTTTCTTCACGATCACAACCCCCGTATCTTGCACAGAGCCTGGCCCTTAACAGGACAGTGTTTGATGAATGAGTGGCTAGAGAAGTAAGACCAAGTATACTGACCCAGAAATGTATTTGAGTGTGTCAAGGCCTCTGGTCGACTGGCTTCCTGGCACAGTTCAGTGCCCACCAACACTGCACTCATAGTTCTAGGTTCTACTCAGCTGCATGCAACCATTCATGTAGATCCACAGAGCCCTGATGGAGGCCAAGGGGCTTCTTTCCCACCCCAAGTCACTTCAGTAAAAATATTTAACATGCTTACGCTGTTGCAATGACAATGGAGTCCAGCCAGTTCCAAGGATCTCGAAGAAAAGAAAACTCATCCAGAATAAAACCTCTTGCCAAAATTTTAATTAATGCTTCAAATATATAAATTCCAGTGAAGACATATCTACAAAGCAAATCATTCAGAACAAGAATATAAGTGATGTGAAAATCAGACAGCCCATCTGCATGATCCATGATGAGGTCAAGTTATTAAGATGGTAAATGTGATGTAATGTGTACTTTAATCACAATTTTTTTTGGCCGTGCCTGTGGCATGAAGAAGTTCCCGTGCTAGGGATGAAATCCGTGCCACAGCTGCAACCTGAGCCACTGCAGTGAAAATGCCAGATCCTTAACCACTAGACCACCAGGGAATTCCTGATTTCTTTAACGGGATGGACAACAAGGCAGAAGCCAGAGAGATTCTCCCATAGGAACTCCCTATCACAATTTTTTTTAAACTGTTTCCATTTTCTTCCCTTAGTCCTTCATCATGTTCTATCTGCTAATTTATTTCTTTTCTCCATCCTCTTCTTCCATAAAACCAAAAAAAAAAAAAAATACAGTATCTCTCTTGTCACTATCCCAATAAAAAAATGCTGAATTAGCACATTTATTCATGTGCGCACACACTGGTTCCACATCTAGGACAGAAATAATCAATTCGAATAACCTGTTGGTTCAGAGTAAAAGAAGTGGACTTTTTCTGGTAGAATATCTAGACATTGTTAGCCCTCAAAGCTCAAGAACTAAGGTCTTAGGAACTTGAAAACTCCCAAAGCAGCCAAGTCTAAGAGCAGAAATGGTCACGAGACTGCCTTAGGCAAGAGCTACTTCTGCTTCAGCTTTATTCTGAGCTGCTATTAGGTGACAAATGAACACAGTAGATTAATTAATGTCTGTCCTGAAACACCGTCTTTTAAACTCAGGTATAATTTATAAAATTATAGGCATTTTGAAAAAAGGTTTTAATTGCAGATGTGTGGGATTCTGCAAGTCTTCATCTAAAATCTCAAGCAAATGAGACAGCCACCCCTGATTGCTTTTTCTGCCTGGCCATTTGGCCTTCTACTTCCTACCCCCAACATTCGTTCTTTTCCAACAGAAGCCTGGACAATGGTGGGACATGTGGACCAAGACAACATATGCTATGGAATAAAGCCTTGCCCACCAGCAGGAAGCAAGGCCTGGGAGCTCTGTGACAGGGACACCTCAACCTACCAGGCAAATCAGGCCTCTAGAGTGTATCACTACCATTTCAACCACAGCTAGGGTATCCAGTCAGAGCATGGGTGTCCAGCTAATAAATTCATTTCTAAGACCCTATTCTAAGAACATAATGTTTTTTTAGAATACCTTTTGCCAAAAGATACTTGCTGCAATGCTATTTATAGTAGTAAAATACAAGAGCAGTTAAGTATATTATGGCTTAGTCACCTGATAAAATATTGTATAGGCATAAAAATGGACTCCTTTCAAGCCTACATAAGCACAAAGAAACCCATTTAAAACTAGACATAAAATTTGTATGTGTGCTGTTTAATTACAACTGTAATTTTAAGAGACCCCATGGTGGCTCAGCAGTTAATGAACCCAACTAGTATCCATGTGGACATGGGTTCAAATCCCTGGCCTCGATCAGTGGGTTAAGGATCTGGCATTGCTGTGAGCTATGGTGTAGGCTGCAGATGCAGCTTGGATCCCACGTTGCTGTGGTTGTGGCATAGCCTTACAGCTGCAGCTCTGATTCAACCCCTAGCCTGGGAACTTCCATATGCCGCAGGTGCAACCCTAAGAAGACAAAAAAAAAGAAGTAATTTTAAAAGTCCTTTAGGAGTCCCCCAGTGGCCTAGCGGTTAAGGATCTAGAGTTGTCACTGCTGTGGTTTGGGTTACTGCTGCGGTGCAGACTCAATCCCTGACCCAGGAACTTCTGCATGCTGCAGATGTGGCCAAAAAATAAATAAAAAGGCCTTTAAGACAACTGTAAATATACATACATAAAAATGAAACTGGGAGTTCCCATCATGGTTCAGCAGTTAGCAAACCCAACTAACATCCATGAGGATGCGGGCTCGATCCCTGGCCTCGCTCAGTGGGTTAAGGATCCAGCGTTGCCGTGAGCTGTGGTGTAGGTCACAGATGTGGCTTGGATCCAGCGTTGCTGTGGCTGTGACATAGGCCAGCAGCTACAGCTCCAATTAGACCCCTAGCCTGGGAACCTCCATATGCCGCCCTAAAAAGACAAAAAGACCAAAAAAAAAAAAAAAAAAAAAGGAAACTGACTCAGACAGCATTTGTGTTGGGAAATTGGGATTATGGGTGATTTTTTTCTTCTCTCCACAGCTAAACTCTGATGCAATAATAATTCTTTTACATCTATTTGTTTAAAAACGTAGGACAGATGCATGCAAGACACTTACTCAGCACTGTCGGTATCTACATTATTGCTCTTCTTCCCATGAGTTGTGGCCATGAACACACAGTTGATGATGACGGTGCAGATGATGAACATACTGAACAATGTGACCCGAGTCTGTTAAGTCAGGTGCACTGCAGGATGGCATGTGTCACTAGTTATTGTAGTGGAGGCTGTGGGTGTCCCTGCAGGGACCCTTTTCTGCAGGTACAACTGTCTTCTGTGATCGCTGGCTGAGAAAAACTCACAGCTATCCCCTCCCCTGAAGAACTGTCCTCAGCCAAACGAGTCTCCTCACCCTGGAGCAGCCTCCATACTCTTTCCACATGTCTGATCCACAGAGTTACAAAAACCACGCCTCTGGCTTTCAAGCATGGCAGCCCTGTGATATAATTCATGCTCCAGAACTCCAGGTTGATGGCTGATGCAGGCTCAGCTGAGACCCTGTCCTTGCCTGGCCCCTTCTTTTGCTCTACCGTTGCTTCCTATTTCCTTCTCCAGAGAGCACTCCCCTACTAAATCACATAAATAAGAACCCCATCTCAGGCTCTGCTTTCAGGGAACCCAACCTAAATAGGTATTTCTTCCCATTCTCCTCAGCACTTCATTATGCCTACCAACCCATGTTTTTTTCACCCCTCCCAATCTAAAACTGCCTAGTATCTCCCCAACCCCTGCACACACAACAGATAAACCTAATAACTCCTACCTGTATTTATCCTTTAAGACTGAGGCTGCAGGGAGTTCCCATTGTGGCTCAGTGGTTAACGAATTAGACTAGGAACCATGAGGCTCTGGGTTCGATCCCTGGCCTTGCTCAGTGGATTAAGGATCCGGCGTTGCCGTGAACTGTGGTGTAGGTTGCAGACACGGCTCGGATCCTGCGATGCTGTGGCTCTGGTGAAGGCCAGCAGCTACAGCTCCTGTTAGACCCCTAACCTGGGAACCTCCACGTGCCGTGGGTGCGGCCTTAGATAAGGCAAAAAGACAAAAAAAAAAGTCTGAGGTTGCAAACTCAAAAGTCTTAAGAGCCTGGACAATTACATAAATAGGTGAAATGGACTGATGCTGGATTCCAAGGAAGGGTGGAGATGTGGTGAAACATTCCCTCCTAAAAGAAGCAGTTGTTTCATACTGTACCAATTTTTGCCAGGTAGGGATGCAGGCCTAGCCTTGCGAGAGGTTCCATATTTCAAGAGAAGCTGAAAATATGGACTTTTAATACTAAAAAGTGTTCCTTAAAAATCTTTAAACATTGTAGTTCTAACATAATATGTTGATCAGTTGGCTAACATGGTGCACAGGTTGCCACTTTACAACCTTCATTTGGGTCTCAACCTAGATGTTACTTTCTTCAGGAAGCCATCCTTGTAGCCTCCAAAGCACACCAGTGACTCTCCACATTCTCACTTCCATACAGCCCATCTCACTAAAGAAACTGCCTGCCTTTTAACCTGTCTCCTTCTGAAGCCACTGGATCCCAGATGGGGGCCATGCCCTGTTCACACCTACCACTAGCACAGCCCTGCCAGACAGCAAGTGCACTCAGCCAGTATTTTCTAAAAGAATGAGCTGTTTCCACCCAACAAACATGTGAACCCCTGGACTTTGTGCACCCTTCACATGACCCAGACTTAGTAAAAGAAGCAACAAAAGGATATGAATGGACTGAGATTCTAATGGCTAAACTTCTGATTGAATTGAAAGGTCCAAAAATGAACAAAGCACGTTTGGCACTGAAGCGGTAGATTGTTCTATTTTTGTTCAACACCATAAATGTCTGCAAAAAAAAAAAAAATAACAGGAATTACATGCAGTGACAAAGCAATATTTATCGCAGTTCATTTAGAGAAAATTCAGTGGAACTACAGGTTGAGGTGCACGGCTAGTCTTACTATGATGCCTAGAGCTTCTGACTGGAGAGCTGTCTTCCAAAGCCAGAGTTACTTTCTGAGCAGTGTACACTTTGACTCCATCCATGTGACTTAGGTCTCAGAGTCCTGAGACTCCGATCTACTTAAAGTCAGCCCTCATTCCTAAAACAATTGTTGAGCCGTGGACTGTTCACCCAGCGGAATACTCTAGAGGCCCCAGAAATAGAGCACATGGGCACTGCAAATAAAGAAAACAGAAGAAAAGAGTAACAACAGGGCAAACAAAACCCTCTGTGGTATATACTTATGGATATCAGAACTAGAAGAGAACTTGAAAAGCTAGAAGTAGAACCGAACATTCACATTTGGCAGATTTTTTTAAATTATTTTGATTACTAATGAAAACTCTGTACAAAATCTTAGAACAGTCAGGGACCTAGAGAGTCCATGTCATTACGCCTGAACAGTCATGTGTGAAAAAGTCTGCCAATCAATTCTAACCTTGAGGATTTTCAATAAAAAAAGTCATCAAGGTTTCCAGACTTGTTCTCCCATCCCACCCCAACCCCAGGACACAGGCATAGCTGCTTGTGGTTCTAAACTGGCAGGGGAGGCCCTACAGAAGGCAACAGAAATTCGTGTGTATGTTGGGTTATCTGCTGCAGTCACTGGAGGCTTTACTGGTCTATAGCGAGTAATTTCAGGAATGCCAAACCCAGAACAGACCCATCAAATGGTACAATGTCCACCCCAAGTGTCCAACTGGGCCCTACTGAAAAACACCAAACCTGAGCCCATTTCCTCCTTGCATGCCTTCCTGGGCTCTGAGCATGAAGCTACCACAGGACAACAACCTATTACTCACAGGCTTCCTTTATTTTTTTCAATTAAAGTATAGTTTATTTACAATGTTGTGCCAATTTCTGCTGTACGGCAAAGTGACCTAGTGATTGCGTATGTACATACATTCCTTTTCTTATATTACCTTTCATCATGGTCTATCCTTTGAGACTAGATACAGTTCCCTGTGCTATAGAGTAAGACCTCACTGTTTATCCATTCTAAATGCAATAGTTTGCATCTACTAACCCCACATTCCCAGTTCATCCCACTCCCTTCCCTCTCCCCCTCAGCAACCATGAAACTGTTCTCCATGTCTGTACTTATGGGATTCTAAGAGAAACCCTCAGACCTCCCCATTTCCTTTAAATTTTAATCTTGCTGCCCCCTTATGTGTCCCCAAAATCTGTCACAGAACTGGAATCATCCCTGTATCCTATGTCACTGTTCCTTTCAGATTTTCAAAAAGTACTACTTGAACATGTAATCCAGAATATTCTCATACAGGAATGACCAATCTTGTCACCCAAGCACAGAAGCAGTGCAGAAGCTGCACTGAGTTGCCTTGGCTGAGGCACCAGAACTTCAACCACTGCCAAGCATTAATCTTCCTTCACTGAGCTGCAAGAATTTACTTGTCTGCTGGCCATCCAGCTACAGTGAAAATGTGAACTAGGATATTTTCTGTTGCCTCTATAACAAAACGAAAAGGGCCACAGGATTTTTAAAAGCTATGAGTCCAGGAGTCTAAGACTCACTTGGGAGATTCTGTGCCCTTCCTTCAGACAGAAAGATAATTTTAGGGCAGAGAGCAAGCCTCTCCTTGAGGTAGGTCACCTCAGATTAATAGGTGGCAATGATATGGCTCTGCTTCGATGCCCTTTGATTTTGATATTTTATTATTGCCTCCTCTGACTTCTTTAAATATTTCCACTTATTACACACACCAGGGCTTTAATGATTTAAATGACAGGTACCAGCTGCTCTTGCCTGCTTGCTGATCCAACTCCACCTATTTCCCTGTAGCTCTTCAAAGATGGAACTTTGGGAGTTCCCATCGTGGCTCAGTGGTTAATGAATCCGAGTAGGAACCACGAGGTTGCGGGTTCGATCCCTGGCCTTGCTCAGCGGGTTAAGGATCCAGCATTGCCGTGAGCTGTGGTGTATTTTGCAGACACGCTCAGATCCCGCATTGCTGTGACTATGGTGGAGGCCAGTGGCTACAGTTCCGATTAGACCCCTAGCCTGGGAACCTCCATATGCCATGAGTGTGGCCCTAGAAAAGGCAAAAAAAGACAAAAAAAAAAAAAGATGGAAGCTTTGAAAGAGAGGAAGTAACCTTCGACCATAGAAAGGGCCATTGGATTTGAGTCCCAGCTCCACCACTAACTAGTTATTTGACCTGACATAAGGCAGTTCCTCATCAAGGCTCTGGTTTCCTTCTCTGTTGAGGGGGGGGATGCAAATGACACCACACACAGCTCACATGACTGCTGAGGTCGTGGGTGTGCAAAGCTCTGCACAAGTGACATGTCTCCTGATTCAAAGGGAGGACCCAGGATAAAAGGAGGCAGTCCTAGAACATCCTGTCTTCCTACGACTATTTGAAACACACCAAGTGCTGCATGTCTCGTGGGTGTTCTACCCAGACCTGAGGCACAAGAAAGCCTCCATGAGTTGACTGACCCAACAGCTCTGCCTCCAAGAAGCCCCTGGAAATCTGGAGCATTAGGATAAGGAGAAATACTGGAGTGCTTTTGCTCCTTCATCTTTTTTCCCTTCTCTTGTCCTTCCCACTCATAATCTATTTTCCTTGATATGCACAGTCCCCATTTGGCCTGGTAACCCCAAGTCTGTACCAATTCGAGAGCATACAAACCAGGCAATCCTTCTTTGAAGAGGTCATTTTCTCATGGGTGCCAGGAAAGGATATTCTTAGCATCCCGTATTTTCCAGGACTTGCCCCAAACTCCCCATCCTCCTTCTCCCGTCTTCAGTCTGAAAGGGGGAGTTTTCCATCCCCTGCTGGATCACAGAGTGAAATGATGATGGCAAGGTCTTCTGAGTCTTTCCTGAAAGGTGATGGTCTGCAAAGGACTTTCCTCACTGCCCCAGGCTTTCAAACAGCTATCGGAGGAAACTGCACTCACATTTCCTCCCCAAGAACCCTTTTGATGAACTTTTACTAGAATTTCCCTACATCCAGGTATATAAAACAGCAAACCTATCACATATTGGCATGGTATTTACATAAAATCTGCCTGTGCTCACTTGACTACAATTATTCTTAAACTTCACTTATGTATCAAGTGTTGGGTGTAAGGCTTTAACTTTCTAAATCTCATTTAACAGCGTTTTAAATAAAGCTCATTGCCTAAGAGTTTTTCAAGGTAGTTCTTGAAACAGACATTTGTAGACAGTGATATAATGTAATAATCCTTCATATCAGTATAATGCTTTATAGTCTATAAAGTGCCTCCATAGCATGTCAATGCTCTAATCTAGGGAAAGCAGGCATTATTCCCATTTTACTGATTAGAAAAGTATGAATTAGTGAAGTGATTTACCCAAAGTTATAAATCCAATCACGTGAAATGGTCTACACCCAACTTTTCTGACTGCTAATACAGTACTCTTTCCTGACATTTTATGTTTTCTCTGTTCTCCTGGTACCTTTCTGCTGCTCCTAGTCCTTGTTTTCTTTTCCAGGACATGTATTATTACAGAAAGAAAATCAGTACCCAAAGCCATTCTCAGGACTATGAAAGCAATGACAGGGTGTGACAGCAAAGGACAAGAGGGGTCTGGCATCTTTACATCCCAAAATCAATTATCTGGAGGTCCTTGTAACACCAGTTATATCTGATGGTTAGGACACCCCATGGAGGTACCTTATGATTTCTGTAGAACGGGTCCAAGTCTTCCAGGGGCTTTGCTATCAGCTCACGGGGAATATCGCCATAAAGCTTCGGCAACTTTCTGGAGACTTTTAGGTCAAGCTGAGGTCGAGGCTGGGGTTCTGCTGCTGTCTGGTCTTTGGACTTCTTCTTCTTTTGGGCGGCGATTCGCTTCTCAATTGCAGCCAGAGAGTCAGGAGTGAAGGGGCAGAAATTCCGTGCATCTGGGAAGATGACCGGGTAGCATCCGTCGTCCATCTTCACCCTTGGGGCAAAGACAAGCAGCAGATCCTCAGAGAGTTCTGAGTGGTAGAAATCACACCATCTGCCCTGGTATTCCACTCTCCAAGGACAATACCACAGGGTCTATAAGAACTGAAACTGAGGTTAGGGGGCTTGGGAGCTCATTAGCTGTGGGGAAGGTCAGAAGTGACCACCACTGTGGATGTAGCAGCAGCTTTGGGAATAGGTGAGACCTCAACAGGGCATCATTCCTGAAGTGCCTGGGTGTAGGTGAGAAGTTCAAGAAGTACAAGAAGCTCAGTCTCTAAACTGAGACCCAAGCATCAAGCAAGACAATAAACCTGAACTAGCTGAACTACTGAAATGGAACTTGCAAATGGGAGAAAAATGACTTCAGTGTTAACAGGAGAGAAAGGAACAGAGAATCAAATGGGTCACAGATGGGGACTGCACAATAAAAACCTTGAGTGCATGAGTCTTTCTTCACACTTGGTCAGCAAAGTTCCTAAAATATGTTAAAATGGAAGCAAAAGAGCCATAAACACAAGCATGAACATACACTAACATCTGTAATCATGTGCCAGCTCCCTTACTTCTGAGACCAGATCGGGCAGAAGCAAGACTCCAAGAAAGCAGAAAGGACTCACCAAAGCTAACAGGGTGACTCTAACATGAGATAATAGCTCTCCCAGCCCCTATCCCTGAGAACCCCTTCTACAAGGACTTTCTCTATTGCCTCAGGTTTAAGACCAGACTCCAGGAAAAAGCAACAGTGTTTAAGTCAAATGCATTTATTCTTCATGCCAGGCATCCTCTTCCTCTATAATTTACCGGCAATCTAGGACTGACTCCCACACTACTCCAGGGAATTACAGTGGGGAATCCAACAAAGGACCGGTTTATTCATTCAACAATCAAGAGCTCCATTTATCTTCCAGCCACAGTGCTAGGCACTGAAGGTGAAAAAAACCCAGTCCCTCCTCCAGGTCCTATAGTTATACTGCCCTACTGTGATGGAGAAGACAAACAAAAGACAGGAAATTGTATCAGAGTAAGACAAACGCTACTATAGGAAGAAAGAGAGGGTGCTATGTCTATGCACAGGATATGCATCCAAGCAGTTGTGCAGAATCAGGAATGGCTTACCAAATCTTTAATGTCTCCACTGAGACCTGAAGGAGATGTAGGACTTAGAGAAGAAAAAATGCAACATTAGAGAGTCACATGGGGAGCAAAGAGCATGTACAAGGACCCTGCAGTGGAAAGGAACATGGTGTCTATCACCAGGTTTTGTTTGCATAGAATGGAGATTTTGCGGGGTATAATGGCCAGATAAGGCTCCAATCAGAATTGAGAGAGCACAATTACAGTGGGGGCCTGTAATCCTTAGTAAAGATCATGGACTTCACCCTGAGGGTAACAAGGAGCTGCTAAAGGGTGGGTTATTACTATTATTATTACAGAGGAATAACACTGTCTTTTTAAAAAATAGCCCTATTGCTAGTGAGAATGGATAGGGACTGGGATAGGGGAACGACAGAGTCGAGAAGGCTGGTATAGGAGGAATGAGCTTGGAAACCGTTATAGCAAATCATAACTACTAATGACAACCTAACGGAGTGGATGGATTCAAGACTCACTTAGGAAACAGTTTTGATATGGAGTTCCCTGGTGCCTCAGCAGGGTAAGGACCCGGTGTTGTCACTGCAGTGGCTCGGGTTGCTGCTATGATGCAGATTTGATCTCTTGCTCAGGAACTTTCACATGCCATGGGCAGTCCCCCTCTGCTGGAAGGAAGGAAGGAAGGAAGGGAGGGAGGGAGAAAGAAAGGGAGAAAGGAAGAAAGAAAGGGAGAAAGGAAGAAAGAGAGAAATAGTCTTCACAAGTGATTCAGGGGAAGCGAGGGGTTTAAGGGACAGGAAGGAACCAAAGCTCTTGGCTTGTGCAAGTGGATCAACAGTACTGCCACTTGTTCAGAGAGAGCACTAGGGAAAAGGGCAGCTTTCGGGGAATAGATTCAGTTTAAAACACATCAAGCTGAAGTTGCTGATGTGGCCTACAAATGGACAGAACCAGGAGGTACATGAACACAGAGAAATCACAGTTTACACAGATTAGGCTCTGAAAAGAGCATATAAGAAAAATAAAAAGCAAAAACATCATCAAAGCTTCCCTTACAAATCCCTCAGGAAGGCACCATACCAAAGAGGCATCCCAAGTCACTGGTCAACAAATTCAGTGCAGCCAGATTTTCTCCCAGTGTCAGAACCAGTCACTCTTTCTTTAATGAAGCCCTGAAGTAGCTGGATTGCATTTAATGGCCATAATAAAGGCAACATACATGTCTTTAAACACACTAAAAGTAATGCAGTGCTCACAATGTGTGAGCTGTATGTCAACAGAAACCACATATGGGACAGTAAATTCAGTGTATCCTGTTCTGCATTCATTAAGGGTCAAGCTCTTTGTAGATACACCTGGATGATGGAATTGACTATACTACTTAAATTACTCTTTCCACTCTCCTCCCCTCCATCCCTCTCCTCTTCCACTCCACTCCCTCCCCCTCATAAACATATAAAATTTAATTTGTATAAATGAAGTGAGCATATAATGAGACTCTACTGTATCTGGCTCTAGAGCTCATAAAAGACATTTAACACAAGGATGAAGTATTTTGCAGTAAATAGCATAGGAATGCTGATTGATTCTATAAAATGGATGAGCCAAGAAAGACCCTGGATGCCAAAAACTGGACCTTATGCTAAGTTGCAGCAAAGAGTCCAGTGGAGGGCTGCTGCCATAATAATGAGACTATTAAAAAAAGAAATTACATACTCTGGCCTGCTATTCTGACCCTAGGGTATTCTGCCCGGGTTTTTGAGGCAAAGACACTTGATAAAAACAGATAACACAAACTAAAACTGACAACCTCTGAAACTGCACACATCAAAATTTGTTATACATGATGTAATGACTAAAGAGTTATACCTTAAAGGTAACACTGAAAACTATAAAAACTGAGCCAAGAATAAAGAGGACTTTATAAAAATTATCAACTCAAATATATCTGACAAAATAAAATCACATGCAGAAAAGTTCTCTTGGAGTTCCTGTCGTGGCTCAGTGGTTAACGAATCCAACTAGGAACGATGAGGTTGCGGGTTCAATCCCTGGCCTGGCTCAGTGGGTTAAGGATCTGGCGTTGCTGTGAGCTGTGGTGTAGGTTGCAGATGCGGCTCAGATCCCGTGTTGCTGTGGCTGTGGCATAGGCCGGTGGCTACAGCTCCAATTAGACCTCTAGCCTGGGAACCTCCACATGCCACAGGTGCGGCCCTAGGGGAAAAAAAAAAGAAAGAAAGAAAAGTTCTCTTATGAAATGAAAAAAATTGATGGAAAGAATCAATTATTTTTTAATAAAAGCAGACTCAGGAAAACTGAACTGTGGAAATAGAGGCTGCATATGCAGAATTAATTAATGAATTAATAAACTCAGCATGGCACAAACTATAAATGATAAAATTTGGAAATACTCAAATATTCATTGTGAAATTTACGCAAAAGTATTTAATTCTGAACATTTCTGTACAGAAAATAATTGCATTGCATGGGAAACTGGTTAAAAATTAAATTATAACTGATTAAAGAATTAAATTAACTAAGCCTCACTAATACTCAAGGATGGAGTCAAATTTTTCAAACACTAAATGACCCTTTACTAAAAAAGTATTCAAGTATATACTCCTAAACAATGAAAAGAGAATCAGGAGTGCCCATCGTGGCTGAGCAGAAACGAATCTGACTAGCATCCATGAGGATGCAGGTTCAATCCCTGTCCTCGCTCAATGGGTTAAGGATCCGGTGTTGCTGTGAGCTGTGGTATAGGTCACAGACATGGCTCAGTCTGGCATTGCTATGGCTGTGGTGTAGGCCAGAAGCTACATCTCTGATTTGACCCCTGGCCTGGGAACCTCCATATGCTGCGGGTACGGCCCTAAAAAGACAGAAAGGAAGGAAGGAAGGAAGGAAGGAAGGAAGGAAGGGAGGGAGGAAGGAAGGGAGGAAGGAAGGGAGGAAGGAAGAAAGAAAGAAGAATAAAAAAATGGAGGACAAATGGTATCCCAAAAACAAGTGTACATAATCCAAGAGGGCAATAAAAATATTCCAGGGTGACTGTACTTCAATTATGTTAAAAAGCAGTTGATCCACTTAGAATGAGAAGTCAGAAAGCCCTGAGAAAAATCCTTCAAGAATAAAGTAAATTCTCTGTAACAAAAAAATATTATTAAGGGGAGTTCCCACTGTGGTGCAGCAGGTTAAGGATCTAGCTGCAGCTGCAACTCAGATTTGATCCCTAACCTAGGAACTTCCACATGCTGTGGTGCAGCCAAAGGAAAATATATACACATGATTAAGAAACTGGTTTTTGGGAGTTCCCGTCGTGGCGCAGTGGTTAACGAATCCGACTAGGAACCATGAGGTTGCGGGTTCGATCCCTGCCCTTGCTCAGTGGGTTAACGATCCGGCGTTGCCGTGAGCTGTGGTGTAGGTTGCAGACGCGGCTCGGATCCTGCGTTGCTGTGGCTGCGGCGAAGGCCGGTGGCCACAGCTCCGATTAAACCCCTA
>PVHT021183699.1:24184866-24198561 GCA_004024745.2 Catagonus wagneri
AGAAAGATAATTAGAAATTCCATGAAAATAAAAATGTTCTTCAGAAAGTCATGTTTTACATGTGAAACCAACCAAATGATCTAAGCAGCCAAAAGAATATAATAGGAAAAAAAGAGAGTCCATTTGACCTTGATACTGAGAACATTCTCCTTCGTGCAGCAGAAGGTCAGTGCTGTCAGAGTCCATCCCCTTCTTTACGGGTTCAAATAGTACCTGGTTTTAGAGACTAGTAGCTACAAAATCAGTATATCATAAGGTTTATACATTAGTTTTTGATTTTTTAACAATCATCTGATAGATAAAACAAAATTAATTTTAATTACAGAACATGGAGTTCCCATCACGGCTCAGTAGAAACAAATCTGACTAGTATCCATGAGGAAGGAGGTTTGATCCCTGGCCTCGCTCAGTGAGTTAAGGATCTGGCATTGCCGTGAGTTGTGGTGTAGGTCGCAGACACAGCTCCAATCCTGCGTTGCTGTGGCTGTGGTATAGGCCAGCAGCTACAGCTCTGATTTGACCCCTAGCCTGGGATCCTCCATATGCTACACGTGTGGCCCTTAGGGGGGAAAAAAAATGACATAATTACAGAACAGAATTCTAATGTTATAAAATTTCCAAAGTCCAACAGCCATTCATGATAAAAACTCTTATGAAAGAGGATACAGAGGGAACATACCTTAACATAACAAAAGCCATTTATGACAAACCCACAGGAAATACAATAGCCAATGGAGAAAATCTGAAAGCCTTCCCATTAAAATCTGGAACAAGACAAGGATGCCCACTCTTACCACTTTTATTCAACATAGTATTGTAAGTCTTAGCCACAGCATTCATACAATCAAAAGAAATAAAAAGTATCCAAATTAGAAGAGAAGAGGTAAAATCTCACTATATGCATGACATACTATATAGAGAAAACCCTAAGGACTCCACACAAAAACTGCTCAAACTGATCAACGAATTCAGCAGAGTAGCAGGATACAAGATTAACATTCAGAAATCAGGTGTATTTCTGTACACTAACAATGAAATATTAGAAAAGGAATATAAAAATACAATACCTTTTAAAATCACACCCCAAAAAATTAAATAACTAGGAATAAAACTGACCAAGGAAGTGAAAGACTTATATGCTAAGAACTATAAAACATTAATCAAAGAAATTAAAGAGAATTCAAGGAAATGGAAAGATATTCCATGTTCCTGGTTGGAAGAATTAATATCTTAAAAATGGCCTTACTACCCAAAGCAATCTACAGATTCAATGTGATCCCTATCAAATTACCCATGACATTTTTCACAGAACTACAACAAACAATCCAAAAATTTATATGAAACCATAAAAGACCCAGAATTGCCAAAGAAATCCTGAGGAACAAACACCAAGGAGGAGGCATAACTCTCCCATACTTTTGGCAATATTACAAAGCCACAGTAATCAAGGCAGTGTGGTACTGGTACCAAAACAGACATACAGACCAATAGAACAGAATAGAGAACTCAGAAATAGATCCAGACACCTACAGTCAATTAATCTTCCACAAAGAAGGCAAGAATATAAAATGGGAAAAAGACAGTCTTTGCAGCAAGTGGTGCTGGGAAAACTGGCTAGACACATGTAAATCAATGACCGGAACACACCTTCATACCATGCACAAAAATAAACTCAAAATGGCTGAAAGACCTAAATGTAAGACAAAACACCATAAAACTCCTAGGAGAGAACACAGGCAAAGAGCATTCTCTGACATCAACATACAAAGGTTTTCTTAGGTCAATCTCCCAACACAACAGAAAAAAAAGCAAAAATACACCAGTGGGACCTAATCAAACTGACAAGCTTTTGTGCAGCAAAGGAAACCATAAAAAAACACAAAAAGACAATCTTAAGAATGGGAGAAAATAGTTTCAAATGATGCAACTGACAAGGGCTTAATCTCTAAAATATGCAAACAACTTACACAACTCATTAGCGAAAAACCAACAACCCAATGGAAAAATGGGCAAAAGACCTGAGTAGGCATTTCCCAAAGAAGATAACAGATGGCCAACAAGCACATGAAAAAACGCTCAACAGCACTCATTATTAGAGAAATGTAGATCAAAACTACTATGAGGTACCACCTCACAGCTGCCAGAATGGCCATCATTAGCAAGTCAACAAATAAGAAATGTTGGAGAGGACTGCTGGTGAGAATGTAAACTGGTACAACCATTATGGAAACCAGTACGGAGGTATCTCAGAAAACTAAATATAGAACTACCATGTGACCCAGCAATCCCACTCTTGGGCATATATCTGGACAAAACTTTCATTGAAAAAGATTACACGCAGCCGTATAATCATTGCAGCACTATTCACAATAGCCAAGACGTGGAAACAACCTAAATGTCCATCTACAGATGAATGGATTAAGAAGATGTTGTACATATACACAATGGAATACTACTCAGCCAGAAAAAAGAACAAAATAATGCCATTTGTAGCAACATGGACGGAACTAGAGACTCTCACACTAAGTGAAGTAAGTCAGAAAGAGAAAGTCAAATACCATATGATATCACTTATATCTGGAATCTAATACACGGCACAAATGAACCTTTCCACAGGAAAGAAATTTATGGACTTGTAGAACAGACTTACAGTTGCCAAGGCCGACGGGAAGGCAGTGGGATGGACAGGAGTCTAGGGTTAATAGATGAAAACTATTGCATTTGGAGTGGATATGCAATGAGATCCGGCTGTATAACACAGGAGACTAAATCTAGTTATTTGTGTGAAACATGATGGGGGATAATGTGAGAAAAAGAATATATATATATATATGTATGACTGAGTCACTTTGCTGTACAGCAGAAATTGACAGAACATTGTAAATCAACTATATGGAAAAAGTAAAAATCATAAATAAATAAATACATAAATAAATATTATAAAATTTCACTGAACGTTGGAGTTGGAAAGAAAAGATGAAGCGATGCTCAGAGGCATCAATTTCCTCATCCAAAACACCTGAAGAACCAAGACAATCTATGGAAGGTTAATGGATCAAGTAACACAAGCATAAGTCTATTCCTTAAAATTACACATGTAATCAAGTGCAAAACAAAAACTGGAAGAAATCATGGGGAAGTCAGAAGGATTACTATCAACAAAGTAAATTTCTCGTCTCACATAAGAACAGTTCAATAATTTCTACTTAAACTTGATAAATCAAGATATAGAAGTGGAATTCCCTGGTGGCCTAGTGCTTAAGGATTAGGCACTATCACTGCTGCGGCTCAGATTCAACCCCTGACCTAGGAATTTCCACATGCCACGAGCACAGCCAAAAAAAAAGGAAAGAAAGCAAGCCTGGGATAAACCATGATGGAAAATACTATATCAAAAAAAAAAAAGAATGTATATATAAGTATGACTGAGTCACAGCAGAAAGTGGCACAACACTGTAAATCAACCATAATTTAATAAAAAATAAAAATAGGAGTTCCCATCATGACTCAGTGGAAATGAGGCTGACTAGCATCCATGAGGATGCAGGTTCAATCCCTGGCCTCGCTCAGTGGGTTACGGATCTGACGTTGCCGTGAGCTGTGCAGATTCCTCGCTGCTGTGGCTATGGTGAAGACCAGCACCTGCAGCTCCGATTCAACCCCTAGCCTGGGAACCCCCAAATGCTGCTAGTACAGCCCTAAAAAGACACAGAAATTTAAAAAAAAAATTAACTAAAAAAATAAAAACAAGAAAAAAGAAACAAAGAAAAACAGAAATATAAAAGAATTACTTAGAGTTAAGGGAGACAATGACCAGAAGACTGAAAAAACTGAAATGGCTAACAGTGAGACTGAGTATACAAGTGAAGGTGGAGATACATTACTTTTCATGTTATATCCTTCCTAACAATTTTTCCTCCTGAGCCACTAGAATTAAATGCATGTATGCTACTTTCATAGGATTGTGAAAGGATTGTAAAAATTCTCCAAGGGCTCAAAACATCCTACGACTCAAAACAGAGTCAAAATATCAGGTACAATGACAGGCTGTGAATCTCCCTGAGTCACAAAGGAAGCAAGCTTAATCTCAATTTGCAGTCCTAAACTAAGAAGCCAGCAACATGCAAATTATGGTTTGACACACGGAAATCATGGAGATGGGGAGGCCCTTGAGGAGGCTCTGCCTGACCTCTACCAGGTGACAGGCTAGACTTTCAAGAGAGGTGGGGACTCTGTCACACCACACTCTGAGCCACAGCAGTGACAGCCTGTCAGGACTCTCTCATGCTCTTCTGAGGACTGGCCTGGGCTCATCAGGCTCACTCCCACCTAACAGACAGAAAACAAACACTTACCTGTGAAAAAGGGCCAAAGCCTCTCTTCCTTAAGCAGAAACCCTAAATTCTTCGGGAATTCACTCTCAGTTAAGTTTTGGTAACTCCAGGCCTTACTTCAAATCTATAGTTTATAGAAGTATTCAGATCTAAATTCCAATTGCTCATCCATTTACATACTCGGTGTTGGAACTGCAAAGTAGTATAAAACACCATCCCAGCCCTCAAGGATCTTACAATGGTGTGGGGAATCAAGCAAGTCAAGAACGAGGTATGAAACCACATGATGAGTATGGCTACACCAGCGGAAGCACCGGGTGCTGTAGGAGCCCAGAGGAGGGCATGGTTATGAAGACTGGAACCTATCAAGCTGCAAGGAGAGAGGGAGGAGCACTCATATATGAAAGCACTGAGGGAAGCAAAGGGCTTTTGTTTCTTATTTATGAGTTTACCTATATTACTAACATTACATAACCTCACTGTGCTAGCCAACTTCAGTTTGCCTTAGAGCCCCTCTCCCCTTGCTTCTCCACTCTGCTCAGTGCACATGAAGCTAATCACATGGAGCCCTAATTGGAGCCCCCTGAACTCCAGCTTCTGGTTGAGTTTGGCCAATGCGAGGCACCACCAAGAGACCCAGAGAGTGGTGGAGAATGAGGTCAGGGATTTCTTGCCCAACTCTCTCCCTGCTGGCAGCCTCCTGTCAGATGGCCCAACCACACAGCTTTCTCTCTGGCTCTATAGTGCCTCCCCGCCACCACCCCTTCAGATATGGCACCCTACTCTCATCACAACCTGAGAACAGCACACTCACTTATTTCTGTTACTGTAACTCTGCTTGAACTTTTGTAAAATGTCCCTTCAATAAAACAACCTCGAAATGCCCAGTTTGAATGTGGCATCTGTTTCCTGCCAGGGCATGGGCTGAAAGAATCATCCATTAAATAAAACTCAGAAAACAAGAAAAGGAAATGATCACTCACAAACCAAAGCCACCTAATACAGGCAAGTTTTAACATCTTGGTGTATTTATTGTAGTTTTTTTGTGGACATATTTTCATAGTTGTCATTGTAATGTATATGCAATTTTACCTCAGGAATTTTTCAATTAACAGTATCACAAACATTTTCACAATGAAAAATGTCATCTAATGGTATCTACCCTATTCCAGACAAAATTTTCAATATGATAACATACATCATTTAATCTGCAGAACAATCTCACAAGATAAATATTATGCTTGCAGCATTTCTAAAAGGAAATATTCGTCTGGAATTAAGGTGAATTTTTCTCCCAAGAGGCAGAAACTTTAAGCCTACCTTTTCCTTTGACTAATGTTTCTCTCTAGTTTTCTCTCCAGGTAAGGAACCAAACTAGAAAACCTGACCCTCACACTGTACCCTAGTTGGTGAGGGAAGTCACAAAAGGATTGTGGCTGCACAACCAGAACATTTTGGCATGAGTCTGGTCCACACAACATAAAATGCCAAAAGTCCCCACTGATGTTAGTAAGGGTTCTGAGCTATGGGCTAAGCACTGACAAACACCTTAAATAGATTATCTCTCATGATTTCCCAAGAAAACTATAGGGTAGATATCATCTACATTTTACAGAAGAAAACCTAAGGCTTACAGAAATGGAAGCACTTTCCTATAATCCCGTAAACGGTGGAGAATCTCAATCCCAAACAATCACCACCATGCAACTCCACCTACGTGCCTCATTCCTCATACTTAAGCTAAGACATCTCACAAGCTGGTGAAAAAAGAAGTCAGGAAGAGAAAGCTACACAGCTTCCACCACAACTGGGCTGGGTTGACGCCACCCTCACTGTGTGTAACATTCTCCCTGGACATCAGCCTCACTACCACCACCCCGTTCACATGTCACTCCCACAGGCATTCCACTGGCCCCACCATGACACCCTCCTACTCACTCAAATCAGACAGCTCAATGGGGAATGTATCCTATCGGATGCCACTGCATCCATTTTGGGTGGTGGTTTACATAACAAGTTCTTAACTAGGGTGACACATAAGCTATGTTCATTTATATGGGTTACAAGAATACATATTCTCCCCTTTATAGATCCCATAAAAATATCAGAAAGCAAACAAACAAGAACAGACTTTAAACAATTTGATCTCAGTCCAAAGCCAATCCCAAGATTAGGTTGTTAGCTCTTCAGAAAACAAAAACAAAATCAAAATAACAAACAAAAACCCTGGGTACATCAATTTCTGATTCTGTTGATACGCCACAGGGAATTCAGAAAATATTTGGCGGATTTGCAACCACAGCCTCAGATGGAGACAAGATCTGAGCTCATCATTTCTAGAAAAGTCTAATTCCTGATACAAAGTCTAGGGTTGTGAGCACCTAACAGGCCAGCTAGCCAGACATCTCCTGTTCCCATGCCCTCATGCCCTCTCAGAACATGTGAAAGGAGGAGAACCACCTGTGGACCCCATCAGACCCCATCACCTGACCCATGTATCTTGTATCTGGTCTCTGCCTTTGATTTAAGCAGGAAAAGGTTACAAAAGGCCTGTACGCCACCCTGATGAAAAAAAAACAGGGCAAGTTCCATAGTGGCAGATCCAGCCTTGAAAGGACAGAAGAATGGGACTACCCCCAGCCCAGGGAACTTACCTCCTGGTAACGTGGCTCCAGGCATCAGCCCCAGGAATACCTCTTGAAGCTCTCCACAGAGCTAGTCTCTCACAGTCTGAGCTCCTGCTCCTGCTCCTGCTCCTGGCAATTGAAGCCCTTCTGGGAGGGGCAGCTCCAAAGCTGGGTGGAGAGTGTGGAGGAAGGCAAATGGGAAGAGAGCCAAAATGATTTTTAAAGAATCGTGTAGGAAACCCTGTAACCGGAGAAGTGACTGAGATGGTACTTACATTTATACTTTGGAAGCATCTGCCTTTAATCATCACTTAATCTAACTCTGCAGAAAGCATCATTAATAAAGAAACAGGTTGTTTTTTTTTTCTTTGGCCTCATCCAAGCGAGTGAGAAAATACAGAAAAGTCTATCTGAAAAGCCATGCTGTTTCTGCACTCAGCTTAGCCTGCAGGCCACCTAACCTGGGGGCTGCAGGATCTCACCCGCCCCCCCCCCCAATGAGGTCCACATGTGAAATTGCTCACAAGGCACTCCTCCTCCTTTCTTCTCTCTTGTCCTATCAACACTGGGGTTCAGATCTACGAAAATATATGTCTGTTTATGTGTTTGTCCTAAAATACACCAAGACCCCTTGGCCACCAAAGCAACTCTACAATTTCTACAATGGACCTGTCACCAAACCCCAAACTCTCCTGGGTAGGATTCTGTCTTACTAATTCTTTGGGAAATTTTTAGTTTCTCTGGGCAGTGTCATACCATAAGCTGTTTTCAGCAATTGTCACTTTCCAGAAGCTACCTGTCAGATATAAGATGTGTGTTTATAAGGAAGCAGAAGGTAAGAAGTAGGTATTTAAAGGCATTTTGGATTGGAATCACAGGCAGATTTTGGTCCTGCCAGAAGAGGCACTAAACACTGGTCGGAAGAACTGGGCTATACCACTATAAGCTGTGCAGCATTAGGTGGATCACTCAATTTCTCTGAACCCTAATTTTCCCCCTATAAAATGGGATAATTTTTCAAACCTCCTTAGTCTTAAGAAGCAAATGTGATATTAGCTGTGAAAACACTGAGACAAGTACCCGCCCCCCTTTTTTTGGCCACATTTGCAACATGCAAAAGTTCCTAGGCCAGGAATTGAACTTGAGCCACAGCAGTGACCCAGGCCACTACAGTGACAACACCAGATCCTTAACCTGCTGTGCCAGAAGGGAATTCCAAAAGTTTATTTATTTAAGGAAGAAAAGGCCTGATTTCTTTTCTTCCCCTAGTGACTGAACACCTAGACCCCATGAAGAGGAACTGAAATCACAGCCACGGGAAGGGATTAGTACCAGACCTGACACAGTGTACATGACCTGACTTTTCAAGGCAGTGATCAGAAGTTCTACACCCTTGTCTGACTTTAGGGTGACTCTCAGAATAAGAGAAGATAAAAGAATAAGAGAAGTTAATAAGTATATTTTACATAGATAAAAACGTGTGTTTGAAGAAGTAAAAGAGACTTCTAAATCCATTATCTCAAGAGGCTCTGGGTTTTAATATAAACTCTTCACAAATATTATTTCTCTAAGCTGTTAAAAGTCAGATTCAGACTTCCCACACTGAAGTGTCAAAGAATCCTTCTAGCTTCATCCTCAAGTAAGTTAAAATGATTCCAAATGTAAGGACTTAAGTGACAAAGAGTAATACACAAATTCAGGTCATCTGAGCAGTATGGCGTTTGCAGTCAGGACTTCCCTGACTCACCTCTCCTGTGGAGAACTTAGGGAGAGCAAACATGCATTGAAAGAAGTCTCATTGTGCTGGGTCCTCACAATAAGAGATGTCAATGCCAGGGCACATACACTTGCATCCCTCAAGTCATACTGCAGCATCATCTCCTTCAAGTGCCATTAGGCAAGCAAGACCTTGCCAGTCTCAGCCCTGCCACCTAATAAGCTGATCCACTTCAGCATCAGTGGCCAAGTATTGGTGCATCAGCTTTAGCAGCAGCTTCAGCAGTGACGCCTCCCATCTATTGGTTTAGCAAAGGTGACACTGAACCTCCACTACTGCAAAGCACCTGGAAATACCAAAACAAGACCTGGGACCTTGAGCAGTCTGCACACTCTTTATGAGAAATAAAGGGGTATGAAGAATTATAAAACAAGAAAGAGAGCATTGAAGAGCTGCAAGCAAGTTGCAAACAGAAGCCTTCACAGCATGGAGCAGAAAGCATCTCATTCTGAGGAGGCTCCCAAGAAAAGGTAGGTGGGCTTTGAGCTGAAGTTCAGAAAATGAGTATGAACTCAATGTACAGAGAAAGTAGGGGTGGGCTTTCCAAGAAAAGCATGAGCCAGGACATACAAGGCTGGAAGGACAGGGCGAGTGTAGAGAATCTCAAGTGGTTCCATGTGTACAGAAGAGGAAGAGGCTAAGATGCAGGGATACTTTGCATGACTGTGCATATCACTTGGATCCCACTGAATTTGAACTTGAGCTTGAATTGAGTCTCAGGCATGGCACTGACATTGTCTTAAGTTCTGATTATTCTATGTATAACCACTGTTTCCTTAATGTGCACCACTGCTGACATTTCACAGACAAGAAGACATCCATGCACATGAAGAGATGTTAAGGAATAATGCTGAGGGTGTGAGGTATGATGCAGCAGGAGGTGAGAGGAGCCAAAGTGAGCAGAACATTCCGTAGGGAAACTTGGAGTAAGGAAACCAAGGAGAACTGGCTGTGACTGATTCTGGGGACAACGTGCTAAGAAGTACAGAATCCATTTCCTAGTAAGCACATGCCTACAGGGCTCTCAGGGAGATTCCCAGTTAGATCCTTATAGAAAACACGCTGTTGAGGACACAGCTTCATGATCTTGATCACTGCTATGGGCTCCATGCTTACAACAGTACACATTTAATAGGTGTTCAATAATTATTTGTGAATGAATAAAAGAACTGCTTATCTCCTCACGGTCCTTTCTGAAACCCAACACTGGCTCAATCCTATATGTCCGGTTCTGGGAAGGAAGCCCTTGTATGTGCTCCTTTGTAAGATCTCGCTCTTCACTTCCATTCTTCAATTCCAGAGGCACAAGCCCTTCTCATCTCTCACTGGACTGTCACAGCAGCCTCCCCAACGGACAGGCTGCCCCAGCCCCTTGCTGGTAGACTGTCCCATGCACTGACCACTCCTGCCCCAGCATCCCTCTCCTCTCTGTCCTCTGTCTTGCCCAGGGTATTGCTAAAGCTGCTTTCCTCTTGCCCTTCTCTTTTGCCCTTTTCCCCAATCCATCCATCTCTTAATTCCTGCTGCTTGCATGTAGTCTTTCGTGACCATGCTGTCCCTCTATGAGCTCCCTCTACATGACCAGCAATCAATATTCCAACAACACAGTACATCATATACTTTTATGATCAGCTCATCATTTCCAAAAAATGGGGGGTGTTTTTGGCCATGCTCGCAGCATGCCAAAGTTCCCAGGCCAGAGATCAAACTCGCGCCACAGCAGCCACCTGAGACACAGCAGTGACAATGCCAGATACTTAGCCCACTGAGACACCAGGGAACTCCTCAAAATTATTTTGGATAATTTCACATTTGTGTTTCGGTTTGAGTTCTTCCAAAAGCATTAGACAAGCACTTCAGTGCAAGAGTTTGTCTGGGAGGTGATCACAGGAAATAGGACAGGGAGAGAGGAATGGAAGGCTAAGAAAGAGAAGCCAATAAAGGGTATGCACTTCAGCTGATTACTGATATGGCCAACTGGGGCTCGGCCTCTCTGGGAAGCTTTCAAGGAGCTATGCAGAATGTACTTGATAATCAGGAGGTAGGCATTTGTCCTCTGGCTTACATCCCCCATTGGCTGAGGGTTGCCCACAGAGGCATTATGGTAACCAGCCTCTAAAATGGCCCTGATGACCCTTACCTCTGATATTCATGTTCTTGTGTAATCCTATCCTTAATTGAACAGAAATAACTAACATGATATTGCAGAAGCGACAATATGTAATTTCTGAGGCTTGATCACAAAAGGCAACTAGCTTCTTCCTGCTCTCTGGGATTGCCCCTCTGGAAGGAGCTAGCCATAAGGCTGTGAGGGCTTTCAATCAGCCCTATGGAGATTCCACATGGGGAGGAACTGAGGACTCTTGTCAATAGCCAGTACCAACTTACCAGCCATGTGAGTAAGCCATCTTGGAAGCAGAGCCTACAGTCTCAGTGGGGGTTAACCTCTCCCCCACTTCCAAGTCTTTGGGTAACCCTTGCTCGTGGGCTGAGAGAGCTCCCATGGCTTTGGAGAAAACACTGAGAAAGAAAAGCCAGGAGAAGCAAGGCAGACCCTTGAGATGCTGTTAGTGCACGGGAGTTGTCCACTGTAGCTTTAGCTGAAATCAGAGGAAGTCTGAGGGAATGTGGCAGAGGTACCAAGAGCATCTGCTATACGCAGAAACTTCTTCGTTTCGTTTTGTTTTGATTTTGGCCATGCCTACAGCATGCATAAGTTCCAGGGCCAGGGACTGAACCTGTACCACAGCAGTGACCCAAGCCACAGCAGTAACTATGCCAGGTCCTTAACCCACTGAGCCACCAGGGAACTCCCCTTTTCTTCTCTTCCCTCCACAGGGATTGCCAAAAGGTTACCCACATATAGGTTGTGAGCAAGGCTTCAATACCCAGCTCATGATCGTGAGATCTCCAACAACACAACAGTGAAAAATGTTCCATCCTCTAACTTCCTACTTTTCACTTCTTGTACCTAAATTCAGCAATTTGTTCACTCTGCTTCCATTTCTGATATGTATTATTGAAGACTCATTTGGTTGCGCCTAAGAAAACCCTAATCCTAAGGAGACTTTATTGGCAGGGAACAGGGGTGTCCCTGACACCCCTGAGAAGCAGCTGACTCTCACAGAATAGAAGCAAAGACTCAAGACCGTCAGGACATTCAGGAAGTCTGCCTCTCCTGGTTCTGTTGCTGTTCCCCAGCCTCGTTGCCCTCCTGTCGTACTATACACAGGCTTTCTTGGACAGAAAATGGCCATTCCCAACCCCTATATTTACATACTGATCTTTTTCATTTTCAGATACAAAATTTTTAGGGAAGGGGCTTAGTGACCTTCCCTGCTCAGAAGCCTGACTCCAAACCAATCAGCAGAGGTCAGGAAGCTGGAAGTCAGGTGGCTCCCACTGCCAGCCTGGGGATGATGGATCCCCCAGGTTGAAGCAACTCCTAAAGAACTCCCAAATGGGGACAGCACCAATGTCACAGTGTTTTAAAGAGTTAAATAAGGCAAAAGGAATGAAATCCCCTTTGTACACTCTTGTTATACAAAGGCACAACTTTGTTATTTGAGAACCAATACAGTGTAGAGAGGAAACACACAACATACACACACACAACTTAGAATCAAACCTGGTCTTAAATCTCATCTTGTTCTAATAGCTGCGTGATCGATCGCTTTGTAAAATTTCTCTAAGTCTCAGTTTCTTCATCCATAAACACCTGAACGTACGGTGATCACACCAACTGTACAAAAGATCATGAGATTTAAATGAGCAGGGGATAACACTTTTAAGATACAAGTTAAAATAAGTATTTATGGCTGGGTAAGAGGAAGCATCCTCTACTATCTTTCATGTCCCTGCCTCTCACATGGATACAAATACACTCTCCAAATTCTTTATACCTACCACAGTCCCAGCCACTTCTAATCTCCAGGAAGTAGTAGCTACATAGGTTATGACTTAATTGTGCAGGACGGAGGGAGGAAAGGAACAAGGCAGGCAGACAGGCATGCCGCCAGCCTGAAGCTGGGATAGGTGGCCAAGTCTATATGGATGCCCAGCGAAGGGACTGGCTGGGAGTCAAAAAGGATATAATTAACTTATGAATTACAATAAACTTGTAGCCACACTTAATAGGTTTCAAACATTTTCTCAATTTATCCTGGCTTCATTCTTGTTGGTTTGGTCTTGTTAAGGAGGAAGGGAAGAGGAAAAGCCAAGTCTTAAAGGGCAGTACCACCAAGCTTATAAAAGAGAAGAATGGGTCTAGGCTTTGAGCAAAAACTCAGTGGCCTGCTGTGACATCTGCATAGATATCTGCACAGTCACTCTTTAGGGAACACAGAGAAAGGGAGCTGAGCTGTAGTGACAGGAAAAAACACGTCTGGCCTGACTATGAAGCTGCCTTCCTGACCCTCCCTTTCCACCCTCCCTTGGAAGTTGAAGGTGGTTCAGGGGCTGCAGTTCAGGGTCTCCTGAGACGACATTTCAGCTTTTTTCTCTGCTTTTTCCTAAGTAGAAAGTGGATATTGATATTTCTATAGAAATTTAGTAAGATACCCGGAAATGAATTCACAATGCACACAGGAGAGAGACAATGTCTGCTGACACTCAGGTTCAGAAACAGAATGACTGGATGTCACAAAAGAAATCAGAAGGCCTTCCTCCTCAGTTCACCATGTGGTCTCAGGTTAATTGCTTCATGTCAAAACCTAAACCGGATGAGACTCATTTCTCTCTCTAAAATCCTGAGCACACGGAGTTCCCGTCGTGGCGCAGTGGTTAACGAATCCGACTAGGAACCATGAGGTTGCGGGTTCGATCCCTGCCCTTGCTCAGTGGGTTAACGGTCCGGCGTTGCCGTGAGCTGTGGTGTAGGTTGCAGACGCGGCTCGGATCCTGCGTTGCTGTGGCTACGGCGCAGGCCAGTGGCCACAGCTCCGATTAGACCCCTAGC
>PVHT021183699.1:24199561-24254016 GCA_004024745.2 Catagonus wagneri
CTTGCTCAGTGGGTTAACGGTCCGGCGTTGCCGTGAGCTGTGGTGTAGGTTGCAGACGCGGCTCGGATCCTGCGTTGCTGTGGCTACGGCGCAGGCCAGTGGCCACAGCTCCGATTAGACCCCTAGCCTGGGAACCTCCACATGCCGCGGGTGCGGCCATAAACCCGCGGCCATAAAATGACAAAAGGCAAAAAAAAAATAAAATAAAATAAAATAAAATAAAATCCTGAGCACAAAACCCCCTTCCCATCTCCACAAAAGGAGCCTAACCAAAACCTGCAGGCCTGTGTGACCCTGTAGGTGCTACCATTAAAAGAATGTGTCTTTAGAAATTCCCTTGTGGCACAGTGGTTAAAGATCCAGCACTACCTCAGCTGTGGCACAGGCTACAACTGTGACACGGGTTCAGTCCCTGGTCAGGGAACTTCCACATGCCAGGGGTGCAGACAAAACAAAAAACAAAAACAGAATATATCCTTTTATCTGTAGCACAGATGTTAGCTGCCTGTCCCTCTGCTGTCATCTGCATCCATTCCTACTGCCCCTAACTTCTGGCCCTAGAGGACTTCTCTTGGCCTTCCCAAACCCAACAGACCCTTGACTCTTTCTATCCACCTAAATTTCCATCTTTCCTCTCAGAAATGAGGCAAATTTCTTTTGATGCCCTGAGCATAACAGTTACAAAGATGCCCCGCCTCTGTTTTTTTACATGGATGCCCTTGGGGTCAACTGCCATCTCAAGCGATTTATCTGAATATATCTTTTGAATAAATAATATTCTCTGCCCAAAAGAAATTTTAGTAAAGAAGTATGTCTCCACCTCATTGGATTACCACACAAACCCATGGCTCAGATCCTGTATTGCAGTGGCTGTGGCGTAAGCTGGCAGCTATAGCTCTGATTTGACCTCTAGCCTGGGAACCTCCATATGCCATGGGTGCAGCCCGAAAAAGTCAAAAAAAAAAAAAAAAGGAAAGGAAAGAAAGAAAAGAAGGCAGAGTTCCCATCGTGGCTCAGGATGGGAGTCTCTGTGAGGATGACTGTTCATTGCGTTACGGATCCAGCATTGCCACAAGCCTCAGTACAGGTTCCAGATGCAGCTCAGATCCAGCGTTGCTGTGGCTGTGGTGTAGGCCTCACCTGCGCCTCCGATTCCACCCCTTACCTGGGAACTTCTGCATGCCACAGGTGTGGCCCTAAAAAAAAAAAAAGGAAGCTTACAGGCCAGGTGATCCGGTAGATGAGACAAACTAGCAAGCAGGCATACAAAAGGCTCCCCTAACCAGCACTAGCCTGGTTAAGGTTCATCTCTCTGACCTCACCTCACCTGCCCTTAACACCAGATTTGCCCAAACCCACACCTGTGCTCCCACAGGCCCTTTCCTATACTGTCTCTCCAAATCCACGCCAACATTCAGAACTTGGTCCTTTCCTCCAGGGAGTTTTCCTCATAGCAAGGCCTTACTTTGCCTGCACTGACACATACTGTCTCCTCCTTCCTCCTCTGACTTATTCATGATGGATGAGCCTCATCTCCCCAGTCAGACTGAAAGCTGATCCAGGACAAAGCCTGTATCCTCTTTCCTCAGCACCCAGCCTGGAGTTCATGTTTATAAATTCACGCTCTAGTTCCCTATTAAATGGGACAAGGATGCTACATGAGCAGTGGCTCAGCTGCTTCCAGAAAGACACTAGTGCTTCAAAGCTCAAGGAAGGCAAGAGGCAGGAGGGAAAGTGGGAGGGAGGGAGTGGAAGCACTCTCTAAAAGCTTATGGAATACACTAAAGAGCTGAGCATCAGAACAAAGACTCATTTAAAAGGGCAAAGAAATCACTGGATGGCTGTTAATGGTGAACTGAACATGATAAATTATTACTTAAATCACTTGGTTTCATTCCTTGTTGTTATGCACAGTTAATTGGAGGGAACAAAATGCTGGGCCTGAATAAATGGGGAGGGGAGATGAAAAGGGTCTCAGGTTTGTAGCTTCCCCAGGACCACAAAACCATTATATAAAGATGACAAGTACTGAGCTGACCTTGATCCTCAGCTTCCTGCGGTGACCAGGTCCCCATTGCCCACACTCTCGTGCCCCCTTGGCAGGAGCTGTTGGCAGCCAAGTAGTCTACAAGCGAGAGTATGAGAGGAATGAATCAAGTGACAGATCACCTAATGATCCCTCAGGCTCTCAGCACCAACCCTGCCCCTGCTGGGCCCACCAAGACATCACCCACCCTTAGGAAAGCCAGGTGGCCTCAATCCAACTCAGATTTTGACTTTTTTTTTTTCTTCTTACATTTCTATTATATTCATTATATTCCTGAGTTCTAGTCATTCTATTCCCGAGCTCCTACGAAATTACAAAGCACTTAGACACAGACATGAGTAAGACACACCTTCTACCTTCCCTCAGTTGGGAGGACAAACACAAGCATATTGAGCTCACTCCATGCTGCAGAGGAAAAAAAGAAATCTGACAGTTTAAGACAAAAAAAGTGTTAGAGTATGGGAATAAATTAATAATTCTACGGCCAAAGAGAGAAGAAACAGGCAAAAGTAAACCTGATTAGCACCATCAACAAAGAAGGAAATTTAGAAACGTACAGACCTGTTACAGACCAGGGTTGCACAAGTAAGGCTCACAAATAATTAGCAAGGCCTGGAGAGACATAGTTAGCAAGGCCTGCATGATACAGCAGACAACATGCAAACGTGGAAGTCCGCACGTCCACAAGGCAGATTAACAAACATTAGCAAAAAACATTTGTATGATTTCAAAGATAGAAGAAGAGGACGTTCCCTTGTGCCGCAGCAGGTTAAGGATCCCACTGTCACAGCTTGGCTCAGGTCACCGCTGTGGCAAGGGCTCGAGACCCGGCCTGGGAACTTCCACCCGCCCCAAAGCGGCCAAAAAGGAAAAGCAAAACAGAGTTACAAACTATAATAGTACAGGTATAAGTGTGAAAACCATGTTTCTTTTCTTTTTCTTTTTTATTCTTTGGCCTCGCTTGCCGACCGCCTGCAGCCTGGCCGACCTGTCCACGCACCTCATCGACAGGAGCCACAGTAGTGACAACGCCCAATCCTTGTGGCTGTGCCAGAAGGGAACTCCCCATGTTCCTTTTCTTAAACACTCGTTAAATTCATATTTAACTTCACGTTTAAACACTATTCTCAACCTTCAGTTTTACCGCAAAAAAAAAAAAAAAAAACTAATTGCTACACTCCGTTCCATGAAACTTTTGTGGAAAACAAAAACTTTTGAGGCGCCAGGCGGCCCGCCGCCCCGAGGACGCCGGCACAAGGCGAGGCCCGGCTGAGGCGGCGCCTTTTTCTCCCCAGAATCCCGGCACCGTCCTCCCCCAGCTCGACCGGGAACCGCATACTCTTCTACCTGTTGGTAAAAGAACGCCTGCTGCTCCCCGCCGCCCTCCTCTTTCTCCATCATCACAGCGGGCGGACCCTGACCGGCCCTCGAGGACAGAGCGACGCCGCGGCCGCCGCGCAGGCCCAAATTTTCCCGCGGCTGCGCCAGGCGACGGGCCGTGCTGGGGGCCAAAGCGCGAAGCTGCCGTCTGCATCGCGCGCGCCCCCTGGCGGCGGCTCCAGGTGGGTGCCTCAGGGCCCGTGGGCTCAGGCTCCACCTGAGGCAAGCTTCTCAGGGACCCCAGACCAAGGTCCGTGCACCGAACTGTGAGACACCAGTTCTCATAAAGAAGGTACGTGTGTAGCGACAGTGGCACGCAACTCTTTACTGTAAATTCCATGTGGCTGTAACCTCTGAATGCCTTGCAAAATCCAGTGTGGGTTTTTATAATTTTGTCACCAGAGTGTCACAAAGTCACACCACAGATAAATGCGTGATTTCTAACCTCTTCAGTGAATAAATTGCTCACCCATTGCCAGTAACGAAGCAGAGTTCTGACCTGAATGCTAGCTGATTTGAATTAAGTAAAATGAGACAGAGAAACTCAAAAAAAAAGAAAAAACTTTTTCTCAAGGCTGTTAATTAGAAGTTCACAGGCTCTTCTTGAAGTCAGGAGTCAGCACTGAAACTAAATACACCCCCACACACACACATCTCAAAAATCAAAACACTCACAAAGGAAGGCATATGAAATAATAGCTTTTTATATAAAGGAAATGTGAGGCTTGGAGTTCTCTGTGGCACAGAGGGTTAAAGACCTGGTGCGTTTTCTCTGTGATAAGGCAGTTTGGGCCTCCTAGTAAATCATTGGCCACAAACTTCCCCGGGTAAAGCAAAAAAAAAAAAAAGAAGAAGAAAATATAAAGCCTTTTTTTTTCCCCTTTGTCATTTTAGGGCCACACCTGCGGCATGTGGAGGTTCCCAGGCTAGGAGCTGAATTGGAGCTACAGCTGCCAACCTACGCCACAGCCACAGCAACGTGGGATACGAGCTGCATCTGCGACCTACACCGCAGCTCACAGCAACGGATCCTTAACCCACTGAGCGAGGCCAGGGATCGAACGTGCAACCTCATGGTTCCTAGTCGGATTCATTTCCGCTGTGCCATGATGGGAACTCCAAGAAAATATGAAGCTTAAAGAAGACCCTGGAGTGACATTTCAATTAGTATGGAGAGTAGTGAGATTCTTGCAACTGAAGCAACTAAGAAAGTGTATTAAAAAAATACACTTTCTAGGGCTGCACCTGAGACATATGGAAGTTCCCAGGCTAGGGGTAGGAGCTACAGCTGCTGTCCTAAGCCACAGCTACAGCAACTTGGAATCCCAGGCACATCTGCAACCTATACCACAGCTCACCGCAAGGCTGTATCCCCAACCTACCGAATGAGGCTAGGGATTGAACCCACATCCTCATGGATACTAGTCAGATTCATTTCCGCTGTGCCACAACGGGAACTCCAGGATAAAATTTAAAAGATGAAAAATTAAAACATTTTCAAAGCTCTGAGGATTCTAGAGATAAAGAAAACAGAAATCCTTGGCTTAAAGAGATTGTTGGAACTTTTACCTGAAGGATCTCTGCCAAGCCCTCAAGACCTTATGACTCTGTTTAGATGGCTGCACAGAGTGTGGAGCAGGACAGAAAGCCTGGAGCCTATCTAAAATCAGATATTTAAGAGGAGTTCACTGTGTAAAACGCATCAAAGGGTTACACCCACAAAATGAGGTGAACAAGAAATAAAATCTGCCTCTAGAGGCTAGCAGAAACAAACACAAATCCTTTCTGGAGAACTTCCACTCTGATCCAGACCTTAAGCAATTCCCATAAATAAGTATGAATAAAAATTGCAGCTCAGGAGTTCCCATTATGGCTCAGCAGGTTCAGAACCCAATATAGTGTCCATGAGGAGGCAGGTTTAATCCCAGGCCTCACTCAGGGGGTTAAGGGTCGGGCATTTCTGCAAGCTGCCCTATAGGTCAGATGCAGCTTGGATCTGGTATTGCTGTCGCTGTGGCATAGGCCAGCAGCTCCAATTTGACCCCTAGCCCGGGAACTTCCATATGCCACCTGTGCAGCCTTAAAAAGAAAAAGAAAAAATTAGCAGTGCACAAAATCAGAAACATACAAGGAAATGAGTCACCATGAGTGAGAGCCAGTCACAAAGATTTCAGGTACTAGAATGATCAGACATAAAGTTCAAGAATTAATAGAAAAAATATGAGACTTGTAAAGAATAAGCTTGGCAAATTTTAAAATGAAATAAATAGAATGTCTAGAAATTAAAATACTTAGCAACTGGAAATATAAATATAATATGCACGTTAAACAGTAGATTAGACACACAGGCAGAGAAAAGTTTTAAGCTGGAAGATAAATGTAAACAAATTAAATAAGAAGCTCAATAAATCCAAAGAACAATTTAAATTTTTTTAATTAAAAAAAATGCATGGAGTTCCTGCTGTGGCACAGTGGGTTAAGAATCTGATTGCATCACCTTGGGTTGCTGTGGAGGTGCCCGTTTGATCCCCAGCCAGGCCCATGGAGCTAAAGGATCCAGCATTGCCACAGCTTCAGCGTAGATCGCAGCTGCAGCCTGGATTCAGTCCCTGAACCAGGAACTTCCATATGCCATGGGTGAGGCCATTAAAAACAAAAACAAAAACAACCTCAGAACATCAAAGGCAACTAGATTCTGAAAGCTGCCATAAAAAAAAGATGGATCATGTGCCAAAGAGTGGACAATTTCACTGATGGCTGACACCTCAGCAGCAATTACGGAATCCAGAAAGGAGCAGAGTTATTCACTGAGAGTGAGAAAAAAAAAAAAACCTGTCAACCTAAAATTCCACACTGATAAAATTAAAATTATCTTTCAAGAGCAATGGTGAAATATAGACAATTTCAGATAAAAATTAAGAAAAGTTGGAGTTCCCGTTGTGGCTCAGCAGTAACAAACCAAATAGTATACATGAGGATAAGGGTTCAATCCCTGGCCTCACTCAGTAGGTTAAGGATCCTGCGTTGCCATGAGCTGTGGTGTAGGTCACTGGGGCAGCCCCAGATCCTTTAACCCACTGCATCTGGCTGGGGATCAAACCCACGCCTCCACAGCTATCCAAGAAACTGCAGTCAAATTCTTTTTCTTTTTTTTGACTTTTTTTTTTTTGGCTTTTTGTCATTTTAGGGCCGCACCCGCGGCATATGGAGATTCCCAGGCTAGGGGTCTAACAGGAGCTGTAGCTGCTGGCAACACCAGATCTGAGGTGCGTCTGCAAACTACACCACAGCTCAAGGCAATGTCGGATCCTTAACCCACTGAGTGAGACCAGGGATCGAACCCGCAACCTCATGGTTCCTAGTCGAGTTCGTTAACCGCTGCACCACGACGGGAACTCCTGCAGTCAAATTCTTAACCCACTGCACCACAGTGGGAACTCCAAGAAAATTCTTAAAAATATACTTCAAGCTGAAGAAAAACTTTCCCAGCAGGAAAGCCTCAGACACAGAGTTACATAACCCTGAACAAGCAAGCATCTTAACCTCTCTGTGCCTCAGTTGCCTCATCTATAAATGAAGAATTCATACTTGAAAAATATTTAGAACATTGCCTGATACATTGTAAGTGCTGAACAAATGTGAGCTGTTACCAGTGTTGGTGAGTTTTTTTTTCAGTTTTGTTTTGGTCGTAATTCTCTATCCTTTCAGATCAAGCCGCACAACAGGGCCTTAGCCTCACCTACCTTTTTGGACACATTTCCAATTGTAACCCAAATTGGATCATCGGCATGCCTGTAAGTTCTCTCTTCTGCACCTTTACTCACTCTAATTTCCACTCAGAATGCAGGGATTTTTCTACATATTGATTAATAGGCAGGTGGGCCATTTTTTACGTATTGATTAATAGGCAGGTGTAGGTCAAGTGTTACCTTCTCTCCAGAACTTCCTCTTCTTGCTACCACCAAGTATCAAAACTCTATCACTTCTAGCCAGGAACAGTTGAATAGTCAAACCACCCCTCAGCCTCTTGCCACCAATATCACCAACCTCAGTGATTCCAGAAAATTCTTTTCCCTGACAAAAACATTCTCTGATTAGCTGTGATGTGCCAAGGACTATGAGAATATTCTAAAATATTTCATTCCTCATCACAGCCACCCACATAAAGTAGGTATTACCATCTCTATTTTACACACAAGAAAACTGATATCTTGTGCCAAGGTCACAGAAGTGGTGGTGGAAGGGCCAAGATTTCAAACCAGGCCTGCTTCCTTCAGTGTCTACACTCTTTCCACAAGAGTTGTCGCTATGCCACGTTTGCAATTTTTGTCAGTTCTACTTACCATCTGATTAATATTAACCTACTATTTTTATTTAAATCAAGTCAATTTTTAATCTTAAATTCATTTTTCTAAAAAATCCATGTCACTATTATCCATTGGAAATTAATAACACTTGCCATAAATAGAAAGTAATCCTAAAAAAAAAATATGGCAAAGATAACATGATGTGATTATACTTTAAATATAATAGGGAGTTCCCATCGTGGCTCAGTGGTAACGAACCCCACTAGTATCCATGAGACTAGTATCCATGAGGACGCAGGTTCGATCCCTGGCCTCACTCAGTGGATTAAGGATCCAGCGTTGCCGTGAGCTGAGGTGTGAGTTGCAGATGCTGCTTGAGTCCAGCGTTGCTATGGCTGTGACATAGGTTGGCAGCTACAGTCCAATTTGACCGCTAGCCAGGGAACTTCCACTGGTGTGGCCCTAAAAAGACAATAAATAAATAAACATAATAAGTGATGATAAAGACAAGCCCCCTATTGTGGTTCACATGCCTGGCGTGATCTGGCTGGGTCCCCTCCAGCTTCCTGTCCCTTCTTTCTTCCCCTTACCCTTTCTACTCTGGCCACAACAGCTTTGTTTCTG
This sequence comes from Catagonus wagneri, assembly GCA_004024745.2. Lineage (NCBI taxonomy): Eukaryota > Metazoa > Chordata > Mammalia > Artiodactyla > Tayassuidae > Catagonus > Catagonus wagneri. The sequence continues at coordinate 24,207,920 of PVHT021183699.1, forward strand.
TGCAGCCACAGGGTATATGCACATGCTGACAAACACAACACACACACACACATACACACACACACCCCAGAACCTTCTTCCCCACGCCCTTACCTCATGTGAACCCTTTCTAGAAGTTTCCTGCTGGGCTAGCTATTAAGGATTGTCACTGCTGCAGCACAAGTCAGTGTTATGGCATGGGTTCATTCCCTAGCCTGGGAACTTCCACATGCCACAGGCGTAGCCAAAAGAAAGCAACAACAACAAAACGAAACTCCTTCCAGCTTCCCTGATTGGGACAAATCTTCCCTCTTTCAGGCTTCAGAGCACCATGAGTTTCTCCTTATCACTTTTCCCCAGGGCAATTTTCCATATGAGATCAATTAACATCTGTCTTTCCCTTTGAATTATGTATATTCTGCCAGAGCTATAACCACTCCTGGTTTTGCTCACGATTGAATTTCCAGAATCAAGCACGGTGCCTGCCATGGTGTAAGCATTTAATGGTGTTTGCTGAATGAATGGTTCCTAGATTTTTTTTTCCCTTCTTTTTGGCCACACCTGTGGCATGGGGAAGTTCCTGGGCTAGGAATCAAACCCATGCCACAGCAGCAAACCAAGCTGCAGCAGTGAAAATGTCGGATCCTTAATCTACTGAGCCACAAGGGAACTCTGCTTCCTAGATTTTTAAGATATAAAGTAGCAAAGTCCTGCAGTTCCTTGTGGGTATAACTTTTCTCTTCCTTACTCAACTTCTGTGTTTCCAGTTTGATAGTGAGGCATGGGAGATACTGAAAGCTTTCTCCACCGAGGCCAGAATTACTTCCTGAGATCACCAAGGCATTGCAGCGCAAGGGCTCACAGGTTTTGAGAATCAGCGCTTTCTGAAACTTATGAGTCCTCAAGACACTGCCATTTCCATGTCATTTTCTGCAGACCTCTGCCATGTCATTCGCATAAGACCACTACAGGCGGGGACATCAACATGTAAAAACAAACATATAATTAAATAAAGCATTTTTTTTTAATGCACTCCCTGCATATGGAAGTTCCCGGCCCAGGGATTGCCTCAGCATTGAACCAAGCCAACACAGAGACAATGCCAGGTCCTTAGCCCAGTGTGCTACAGAGGGAACTCCAATAAAGTTTTAAATGGACTTCCATGAATCTTTTATTTATTTATTTTTTCTTTTATTTTATGGATACAGCTGTGGCACATGGACGTTTCCAGGCCAGGAGTCAAATCAGAACTGCAGCTGAGGCCTACGCCACAGCCACAGCCATAGCAACGCCAGATTTGAGCAGCATCTTCAACCTATGCCACAGCTTCTGGCAATGCCAGATCCTTAACTCACTGATTGAGGCCAGGATTCAAACCTGCATTCTCACAGAAACTATGTTGTGTTCCTAACCTGATGAGCCACGAACCTTTGGAACTCCCCATGAACCTTTTAAATTTCACCCTTTATAAAACACATCTTTAAAAAAAAAAAAAAAAGGAGTTCCCATCATGGCACAGCGGAAACAAATCCGACTAGGAACCATGAGGTTGCAGGTTTGATCCCTGGCACTGCTCAGTGGGTTAACGATCCGGTTTTGCCGTGAGCTGTGGTGTAGGTTGCAGACACGGCTCAGATCTGGCATTGCTGTGGCTGTGGTGTAGGCCAGCAGCAAAAGCTCTGATTAGATCCCCTAGGCTGTGAACCTCCATGTGCCGCAAGTGCGGCCCTAAACGCCCCCCCCCCCAAAAAAAATCTTTGCCAAGCCTGCATAGTGTTCCTCCCAGATCTCTTCTAATTTCATTTCTCCATTGCCATTGCTAATCTCATGCTCAGCATCTGGACCATTTTAATAGACCACTCAAGCCCCTGTCTTCTCTAATTGATTCTCTAAACAGTCAAAAATTCATATATGGGCAGGTTGCCTCTTAGCTGCAACAACTGAAGTCTCCAAACTCCCTGCCAAATCTCTTCAAGAATTCTCTAGCAGGAGTTCCCTTCATGGCTCAGTGGTTAACAAATCCAACTAAGAACCATGAGGTTGCGGGTTTGATCCCTGGCCTTGCTCAGTGGGTTAAGGATCCGGCGTTGCCGTGAGCTGTGGTGTCGGTTGCAGACGCAGCTCGGATCCCGCGTTGCTGTGGCTGTGGCGAAGGCCGGCAGCTACAGCTCCTGTTAGACCCCTAGCCTGGGAACCTCCATATGCCACGGATGCGGCTCTACATAAAGGCAAAAAGACAAAAAAAAAAAAAAAAAGAATTCTCTAGCAAACATTTAAAGCCCTCTTCAGTATGGGCCTAACCTCACCCTTCTGTCTCTTTCCTCAAGAGGAAAGCTATTCTGTGGTCACCCTGATTTAATCCAGGCCTACGGCATGCCAACAGCCCACTTCCAGAGGCAAAGAGGTTTTTAAAACATCTTTCCAGGAAGGGAAGTTAATGGGAGAGCAGTGCAACAGAAAACCCAGAACCCGTGCAGACAACTGTGTACTGCAATCTCAGTCATCAGCGGGAGTCAGGAGTCACAGCTTCTACTCGAGCTCACTGCAGGAGCCCAGGCGGGCCACTTCCCTCTCCAAGTCTGTAATATAGAGGGTACACCATGGGAAAAGCAGGAGGACAAGGAGAGGTTTCAAGTCCCTCTGAACCCAGGAGAGACTGAGGAGTTTTTTGAGTTTCTAGTAGGTGGTTGTGCCTAGCAGGGAGGGGCTCATGGTTCGGTCAAGTCAGACCCACAACTTTGTCCTCAGCTTTGATGGGTCAGAAGCATCTCAACTATGTAATAAAATGGATGACAGGTATTCCAGATAGCCTCTTCCCAACATCAGGATTTCAGGGAACCCAAATTCATAATCAGAAGTTTACTTACGGGGGGGAAAGTGAGTCAAAGGGAATCAGGTAGTTGCAGACACATTTTGTTTTTTCATAACCAAAACCCACAAAGAGCCTGAAATTTCTGATGCAGTGGAGAACTAGTTTGCCTAAACCCCAATGTGAGATATACAAGAATGCCAGACACAGTGCCTCACTCCCCCGGCTACAGTCAAGCAAGCCTTGACATTGGTTCATCTCTATTTTTTTTTTTTTTTTTTGGCTTTTTGCCTTGTCTAGGGCCACACTCAAAGCATATGGAGGTTCCCAGGCTAGGGGTCTAATCGGAGCTGTAGCTGCTGGCTTGCGCCACAGCCACAGCAACGCCAGATCCAAGCGGCGTCTGCAACCTACACCACAGCTCATGGCAACACCGGATCCTTAACCCACTGAGCAAGGCCAGGGATCAAACCTGCAACCTCATGGTTCCTAGTTGGATTCGTTAACCACTGAGCCACGACGGAAACTCCAACATTGGTTCATCTCTGATCTTCCTCTGTCTGCCCTCACTGGACTTCCATCCTTCTGTCTGCATCTGTCTGCACACGTCACAGTTTCCAAGGTTACCGTTTATTTTATGTAGCTCCTTATCTTCAGAAAATCCCTAATTTCATCAACCACAAGCCTTCCCTGGGCTTGTACTGTCCGTCTATTATGGAAATTCTTATTACCCAGGAATGTCACTTCCTGAACTGATGGGCAAATCCAAAGAATGCAGCTATCTCCCCTTTCAGCTTAATTACATTTCCAAGCAGTAGTTCATAAAAACAGACCTGGAAAATGGCTTAAAGATGGCTCCAATAGGAAGTAGAGTTGTCAGATGAGAAGGACTGAAAAAGTTGTAATATTGAAAACTAAGAAAGAGCCAGTGCCATCTGGGCCTGGCCCCATGTCCGTGTCTTTAAGGTTGGGTCTTCAGTTTCTCTCTCTTCCATTTTTTTTTGTTTTTGTTAGGGCCACACCCACGGTATATGGAGGTTTCCAGGCTAGGGGTGGAATCGGAGCTACACCTGCTGGCTTACACCACAACCACAGCAACTCCGGATCCGAGCCGCATCTGTCACCTACACCACAGCTCATGGCAACCCACTGAACGAGGCCAGGGGCTGAACCCGAATCTTCACTCAATCCTAGTTGTGACGGGAACTCCTTCAGTTTCCCTTTTTGCCCTCTTCCTCTCTGAACTCTGGTAAGGGCAGCAGGCCATCCAACTTCAACAGATTTTGGATGTCATGGGCCATGGTGGCCATCCGAAGACATGGGGGAGGCAACGGGACAATCCACAGGGATAATTCCAGCTGAAAAACCAGGAGGGACAGGGCATGGTCCCATTCAATCTCAGACTTTCTAGTGAAGGGGGATGAATGTAACAGGGAGAGAAAGTGGGGTGACATTAACTCAGAAGCACAGGAACGAGCATAGGTCCAACGTAAAAACAGAGGCTGACACTGGGCAGTATTTGAAGCTGTTAGGCCAAAAAAAAAAAAGTGTTCAAGGGGAAATGGTAGTCCTGGACCACACCTGGACCAGCTCAGGATGCAGAATTCCCAGAACTTTTAATGAGCATAAACAGCATTTTCACAGAGCAGGAGGAAATTAGCTTCACTTTCAATAAAGTGCACAAATCATTCTGGCCCATGGAGCACCATTTTTCTAATGGTTTAATGCCCTTGAGTAGACAGTAGGTGAGCCCCTGACTTAAAGGGGAAAGTCTGAGTTTGTCCAATCCAAGCAGATGGAGTTAAAAAGAGGGTGGAGAGCTGTTTCAAAGTGGCTACGCCTATGTGAACCTAAAGACGGATGAAAGGACCCTGTAGATTGTCTGTTGGAATAAACTTAAAGAATGGTTTCATTTATCAAGGAAAGGAGGTTATTTTTTAAAGCAGGGACAGGAATTCCTCTCTGCTGCAGTGCAGGCAGGTTTTGATCCCCAGCCTGGCACAGTGGATTGAGGATCTGGTGCCACAGGTGTGGCATAGGTCACAGCCATGGCTTGGATTCAGTCCTTGATCCAGGAATTTCCATATGCCACGTACAGCCAAAAAAAAAAAAAAGCAGTGACAACAAAAAAGGAGTTCCCCGTGGCTCGGCAGGTTAAGGACCCAGTATTGTCACTGCCATGGCTCGGGTTTGATCCCTGGCCATGGGTGTGGCCAAAAAAAAAAAAAAAAAAAACAGGGAATCAGCAGAAATACCATGGCAAGACATTATGTAGTTACCTAAAATGTGTCCTGCTACACAATGAAAATTGTTGAAGCCTAGGAAAGGGTCAGGGCAGGAGAGGGAAACTGAGTCAGGAATCTGGGCTGCCCTGTAACATATATCACTGATTGTGATCTTGCGGAGCCCCTTCTGGGCCTTGGCTTCCCCAGCTGTGAAGTGTTAGCATCATGACAGCTACCAATACTTAACTGAGAACTTCCTCCATGTGCCACATGCATGTTCCAAACACTTTAGGTGATCATTTAACTGTCACAATAATCTCATGAGGTAGGAGAAAAAAAAAAGTCTGGCTTCGCTTGAAAAATCAGAAAATCTGACAGTGTCGAGCACCAATCTAACACCGCAGAACAAGCCAGTGCTGAAGAGAGACCAGTCTAAGACGAGATTATCAGCCACATGCGGCTCTCACACCCCTCTTGTCCCACTTATTTTGTTCCTGCTACCCGAGTGGCTCTTGCAGCCTGTGGGTCTGTGGCCCCTGGATTAGATGGGCCTGGTGATTTCTCCTACCCTGAGAGCTTTTTTTTTTTTTTTTGCCTTTTCTAGGGCTGCACTCGCAGCATATGGAGGTTCCCAGGCTAGGGGTTGAATCGGAGCTGTAGCCACCGGCCTATGCCACAGCCACAGCAATGCCAGATCCGAGCCGCGTCTGCAATCTACACCACAGCTCACGGCAACGCTGGATCATTGACCCACTGAGCAGGGCCAGGGATCGAACCCACAACCTCATGGTTACCTAGTCGGATTCATTAACCACTGAGCCACAACGGGAACTACTACCCTGAGAGCTGATATTCTTTGCTGGATGCCACAATGGGCAGGATATCCATCTATATTTATGCCTCAGACAAAGGGTATTGTCGCAAAGACTGGGCATCAAGCTCCCCCAATTGAGGTTTCCTAAGAAGCAGGAACATGGGGGACTAAGAAGGGCACTGTTGTAGACAGTGGACACCAAGTGCTCTGAAGCCTGCCCTCTGTGCCGGGAGCTGGAGGCTCACCTGAATGGATAAAGGAAGCAATGGAAGCATGAACAAAGAGATTCTGAAATCTCCAGGGACTGTGCAGGCAAATGATGACCAGCCCATGCTTGGAGCAAGACAAGGTTACTTAACTTCTCTGTACCTCAGTTTCCTCATCTGAGTTAATACTATCTCCTGCCTCACAGTGAGGTTGTGAAAAACAGAGTAAAAACCCCTTTAGGTTGCTAAAGACTCTAAAGGTTTTTTTTTCTTCTTTTTACAACCGCACCTGTGGCATGTGGAAGTTCCTTGGCCAGGAGTCTAATCAAAGCTGCAGCTGCCTGCCTGTGCCATAGCCACAGGAACTCGGGATCTGAGCCTTGTCTGCAACCTACACGGCAGCTCACGGCAATGCCAGATCCTTAACCCACTGAGCAAAGCCAGGGATCACACCCATATCCTCACAGAGAAAACATGGAGTCCTTAACCTGCTGAGCCACAAAAGGAACTCTGACTCTAAAGTTTCTGATTCTAGTCCTTTGGCCATTGTGACCAATCAGTGGTTTCATGAAAGAACAATCTATCTCTTTTTAAAAAACAAAACTGCTTTCTGCATAACACGAGCTTGTGCTGAGTTTCCCCATCAGGAAGTTAGAGACAGAAATTACTTAGATATAAACTTATACATTATAAATCCTTTAGTTCTGTGTGCTTTTTTCAAATGTTCTCTTTCTAAATAGGCCTTTGGTGAAGATAATGATTAGTTCATTGATTTGTTCCCAGGAGGATAAGGTAGAATGAAGTCCTGCTCATCACATTTTTAATTCGTTTTAATCCAATTACTTTGGAGAGAGAGAATTCTACACCAGTCATCCTTCCCCAAGCTTTCCCACCCTCACCTCACCCCCCACCCCCTATCCCCTGCCACCTATGTCCCCTCCTACACCTCCGGGCCATAAGAAGAATCCCAGAGCAGTGTTGCTCTACGACCAGCAGGTCCTTCTCAATAAGAACTCTCAGACCACATTCCCCAGGCTGGGTCAACTGAGGTTCCTCCACTGGGGCAGGTGCTATGTCCAGCTGGAGACCAGTATGTTCAGAGCTGCTTGTTATCTGCCTCTCTCTGGCTCCTCAACATTGTCTTCAATCAAAGGAACCCCCCTCCATCCTCCCATAATTGCTATTTTAAAAAGGAAAGAGTTGGTTTCTGTTGCTTGCACTCCAAGAATCCTAGCTCTCATATGATACCTCAATGGTGAGAAAAAGGGAATAAATAGATGGTGAAAGGCAAGTGTATATATTGTGTTGTCAAGGAATGCCTTTCTAAGGAGGTGAAATTTGGGCTGAGCCTTCAAGAAAGTGTGGAAATAGGGAAGAAAGTGTGGGAATAGGGCAGGAACATTCTAGGAAGGTGACAGCAAATGCAAAGATTTTGAGGTGAGGTAGTCAAGGAACAGCAAGGAGGTTAAAGTGTCTAGAGCCAGGCAAGCAACCAAGAGAGTGGTGGGAGATGAGGGCAGAGAGCTAGGCAGCAGGTGAATCATGGGATGTCTCTGGGCTGTAGTGAGTTTGGGTTTCTGATGTGGTGTGAGCCACTGCAGGGCTTGAACAGAAGAATGACATGTGGTGATTTCTTAAAAAAGATATCTTTCTATGGAGTTCCCTTTGTGGTGCAATGAGTTAAGAACCTGGCATTGTCACTGCAGTGACATTTGATCCCTGGCCTGGGAAATTCCACATGCCACAGGTGAAGCCAAAAAAAAAAAAATATTTTTGACTAGACGTCTCAAGAACTGACTGTTGGAGACATGCGCAGAACTAGAAAGATGAGTGAAAATACAGTTCCAAGAGTCTAGGCAAGTGGTGACAGTGGCCTGAGAATGGAAATGGAGAAGAGCAGACAGATTTATGATACAGTTTTAAGGAAAGGCTGCCTTGAAGGACTTGCTGATAGGGGATGTAGGGGAAGAGAAGAATCTAGATCGACTTCTAGATCGACTTCTCGAGGAGATCAAGTTGCCATTTGCTAAGACAGGGAAAACTGTAGGAGAGAGAGACACTTGTCATTTAATAGTCTGTACTGGTCATTTACTGCTAGTTAAGAAACGACCACAAAACTTAGTGGCTTAAAATAACTATCAACTGTTACTATCTCACAGTTTCTGTGGATCATGAGCTTAAGAGTGGCTTACTGGATCAAGGTCTCTCATGAGGCTGCCGTCAAGGTGTTGTCATACAAGGTTTTCAGCGGGACTGGAGGATCTGCTTTGAAGGTGGCTCACTCACTGGCTGGCAGGTTGTGCTGGCTGTTGGTGGAAAACTTTGATTCCTCAATACCTGGACCCTTCCACTGACTGCTTGAGTATCCTCACACATGGCGCCATCTTACTCCAGAACGAGTGTTCTAAGAAAGTAAGGCAAAAGCCATAGGATCTCTTGTGGTCTAGCCTCAGAAGTCACACTCTGTTATTGCTGTTGGTGCCACAGATCAGCACTCTTCAAGTGTGAGAGGAAACAGCACAGAGACATGGTCCCAGGAGGCAAGAATACCTCGGGGCCATCTCATGGCTGGCTCCCACACGGATGCCAGAAGGAAGTGCAGACAGAGCCAGTAGGTGTATCAGATGGGCCTGGCTAGCAGAGAGGAAGTGCCCACACCCAATGAGGTAGCACAGAACTCGACTCTGCCATCCAGTGAGGGATGTGGGCACAATTCTGCAGGATTAAGCCTGAAGGCAACAAACTGCCCAGCCTGCAGAACCAGCTACATAACTTACAGTGCCCAGTGAGAATGGAAAGGCAAGGCCCTTTGTTCACAAATCATTAAGAATTTCAGAACACTGACAGCAGAGCATTAAACCAAGTGTGAGCCCTCCTAGGTGCAGGGCCCTATGTGATTGCACAGGTTGCAAACATGTGAAGCCACCCCTGCCTATTTGTTACTTCCCCTGGATACACAGTCTGGATGCCTGCCATTGCCATTTGTGCAACCAGTCTCCCTACACACCGTCTCCAGCCGTGGGGAGAACCACACAGACTCTGAAGGAACAATACTCTTGCTTCTGCTTCTTACTGCTTCTTTCTCAGTCTCAGGGCCTAGGCAATTCCATCTCCCTACCTCCCCGGCTGGGAACACATAGTGCAGGCTCCTTCATCAATGTTTCTGGCCTATTCCATCCTCTTCCTTAGAGTTCTCTTCCTGTCTTGGGCAGCAGTGGCATCCCACAGCTCACATCTGACCTCTTGGGTCACCTTCCAGTGTCCTCCTATCTCAGGTGGTCCTCACACATTCTTCTCACCTCAGCCCAGATCTTCTCCATCTCCCACCATCACTCTCTTTCCCCACTCCTCCCTCCACAGTCACCAAGCTTCTGCCTCACAAAAGAGTTCTGCCTGCATCTTAGGAATATTCCAATCCCTTACCTGGATAATCCTATCCAGAGTTGTATAGGACAGCTACATTTTAAAGATATTTTTTAAGCTACTTAAGATATCTAAAAGTTTCTTTCTTTCTTTTTTGTTTTTTTGCTTTTCCTAGGGCTGCACTTGTGGCATATGGAGGTTCCCAGGCTAGGGGTCTAATCAGAGCTGTACCCACCACCCTATGCCAGAGCCACAGCAACGCCAGATCCGAGCTGTGTCTGCAACCTACACCACAGCTCACAGTTAACCCAATGAGCAAGGCCAGGGATCGAACCTGCAATCTCATGGTTCCTAGTCGGATTTGTTAACCACTTGAGCCACGACGGGAACTGCTAAAAGTTTATTTCTTTTGTAGGAGTTCCTATTGTGGCTCAGCAGGCTAAGAACCCAACTAGTATCCATGAGGATGCAAGTTTGATTCCCGGCCGCACTCAACGCATTAAGGATCTGGCGTTGCTATGGCTGTGGCTATGGCATAGTCCAGCAGCTATAGCTCCAATTTGACCTCTAGCCTGGGAACTTCCATATGCCACAACTGTGGCCCTTAAAAAAAGTTTATCAATGAGAAAACATCAATGTGGATGGGTGAGGTAACTTTTCCAAGGCTACACAGCTAATTAGTGGCAAAGCCAAGGCAGGAGCCCAGCACCTACAGACTCCAGCTATAACTCCTACATCATTAGGGATTAACAGGGTCAGAAAGGAATCAGGATATAAAGGATAAGACAAGACAGTGGCTTTTAAAAGCTATGGCTACATTTCCTTCACTACTAGTGGGAGGTGCAGTCTGTGTTCCTTTCCTTTACTCTGAGCAGGTTTGTGACTGCTCTGACCAATACAGTGAGGTGGAAGAGATGCTAAGTCATAATAGGTTTGTTTTATTTTCTTGGGAGGCTCATTCTGGAGAAAGCCAGCCTCCATATAAGAGTATGAGAGACCCTGTGACTGTCATGCTAGAGAGTACATATGTGGTGCCCTGGTCAGCAGCCCAGGCTGAGTTCCCAGCTGACAGCCAACATTAACTGCCAGCCATGGGATGGGCAATCCTGGGTGTCCAGCAAGTTGGACCCTTAGAAGACTCCAGCTTCCAGTTGTCAAATGACCCCATTTCATGTCTTCCCCACTGAGGACCCAAATATCATGGGGCAGGCAAGCCATCCTCACTATTGCCCTGCCTGAATTCCTAACCCACAGGATCTGTGACTATAATAATATAATTGTCAGAAGGTAATCAGTTTGGGGGTGATTTGTTATACAGCAGAAAATGGAACAGACACATACAATCCATGCATCTGTCCACTAATATTTAAAGCATAAGTTTCACATGACTTCTTCTGATAGCTTTTCATGATTTTTAACAGGCACTGAGAAGGTGCCACTTTTGGAGAGCATGCTTGGGGAGAGCAGGGCTCCCCCCTCCTCAGCCACAATCCTCACTCCAGCCAGGTCTGCTTTCTGAAAGAAGTGAACAAGCTGGGGTGTTAACTCAAGTGTCATATTAACCTTGCTGAAGTTCCATTCGTCCTCTCTAAAATGACAGCTGCAGAGTAATTCTCATTTCCTGGATCTGTTGAATGATCCAGATAAGCGAAGGTGTGAAACTGCACTGGGGACGCAGCAGCTCACTCTCAGGACAATCACGAAGGCCACCTAGAGCCTGTTTCCCCCTCTGCCTACTCTACAGCCCCTCCCCAGGCCCTGCTGCCTGGTAGATATGGTCTGATTCTGTTGAAATAACTTTCCAGCCCAAGCCATTAGCTCTACAGGGCCTCACACAGCTGCCATCCTTTCCTTCGTGTTTGCACCTTTCCAATAAAAGCACTGCCTCTTTTGATTACAGGAGAATTCTCCACTCTAATTGACTTCCAGGCATTAAAGTTTTACTGAGATGATCTCAGAGGCTCCCTGGGGAGAGGAGAAGTGCCGAGCATCACCGCCCTTAGGGCCTGGTGCTAGCCGAGAATTTCTAAAACTGTTTGCTCTCAATTTTGGCGAGGCACCTTCTGTGGAATATAAAGAGCAGCTCAAAGCAAGGGCAGCTGGGTCCCAAGCTCCCTGACCTCTCGGTGACCCCTGCAACAGCTGGCAGAGCAGGACACAAGGCCTGGAAGTCTTCACACCTGCATTCCTCCCCACCTCTATTCAAGCGATGCCTCTGCAGAGACACAAAATGGTGAGAGGCATGGCATCTGCCCTAGATAGGTCAGCAGTGCACAGTGTGTATGACCTGTTGAGATGATCACATGTTGAGATGATGTGAGGCAATATAATCAGGTGACAAATTCAGTGGCATAATCAGCACTAAAAGAAGTAAGCTGGAAGAGGAGAGAGGGGCAGGAATTAGGGATGACAGAGGAAGTTTCCCTAGTAGAAAGGAAATCAAGGTTAGACCTTACAGAAAAATAATAATGGTAAACACCTAGGTACCACTTGCTTGGTGCCAACTCCTGCCCCATGCCCTTCATATAATTTAACACTTTAATTCCTCACAACAACCCTTTGTAACAGATTCTACTTTTTTCTGGAGGCAGTGGGGTGTGGGGGGCTGCCCCTGAGGCTTGTGGAAGTTCCTGGGCCAGGGATCGAACCAGTACTGCAGCAGCAACCCAAACCATTGAAGTGACGATGCCAGATCCTTAACTTGCTGTGCCGCTAGAGAACTCCAAGACAGATTCTACTGTTAATGCCTCCCCTTTTTTTTTGCTTATTTTTTGTTTTATTCTTATTTCTTTTTAGGGCCATATCCATGGCATATGGGAAGGCTCCCAGGCTAGTGGTCAAATCAGAGCTGCAGTTGCTGGTCTACACCAGCGCCACAATGCTGGATCTGAGTTGTACCTGCAACATAAGCCACAACTTTCAGCAATGCTGATCCTTTAACCCACTATGCGAGGCCAGGGATAGAACCTGCATTGTCATGAATATTAGTCAGATTCTTAACCCGCTGAGCCACAACGGGAACTCCTTAATGCCCTTTTTATAGATGAGATAATTGTTTTTTTTTTTAATCTGACCAAATAAATCCAAAATTTTATTTCATATTCCTAACATTGTGACAACTTGTTTGCATATTCAAAATGCTTATTATCTGGAGTTCCTGTCGTGGCGCAGTGGTTAACGAATCCGACTAGGAACCATGAGGTTGCGGGTTCAATCCCTGCCCTTGCTCAGTGGGTTAACGATCTGGCGTTGCTGTGAGCTGTGGTGTAGGTTGCAGATGCAGCTCGGATCCTGCATTGCTATGGCTGCGGCGCAGGCCAGTGGCTACAGCTCCGATTAGACCCCTAGCCTGGGAACTCCACATGCCGCGGGTGCGGCCATAAAATGACAAAAGGCAAAAAAAAAAAAAAATGCTTATTATCTAAACTGATAATTGTGGCATGGAAAGGCTGAGTAACCTGGCTAGAATCAGAGCTAGTAAATGGGAAAGCAAGGCTGTGGAGCCAAAAAGTTTGCCCCGGGTCTGTGTTTTTCTGCCCTGTGCTGCCTTTCAAGGCATTCACACCAGGAGAGGAGGAGGAAAAGAAAGGTCTTCCAAACAGGAGACACCACAGGCACCAAGAAACAGAGGTGGGACTGTGATCTTTCCATGGCCAATCACCTCTTTCCTCTGTCTCCTGGGGGGAAAAAGAAATCACACATATGGTTTCACATGCTGAGAAAATTTCTAGAATAATAGACCCTAAAAAAATGTTATCAGTGATTACCTCTTGGAAATGGAAATGGAGAGAGGGAGAGAAATGGAAAGAGAGCTCATTTTACTTTATACTCTCCAAATGTTAGAAAATTTTGCCTCAAATCCCTTTGACAATTCCATATCGATTTATAAAAAATGAATGAAGGGAAAACTCTCCCCTCCATTCCCACTGTTCCCTACCTGGAAATAGGTGCTAAGACGGGGAAGCCGACCAGGTCAGAGCCAGTCCTTGGGCCACAGGAGTGTGCTGGGAAGCTAAGCCTCTGCATCCTGTCCACCCAGAGAGGGCTGGGGACAAGTCCTCCTGCCAGTATCCCTCAGGCCCAGGATACCTGACTCACTTTTCTTACAAATGGCATGATTCTTCAGCTATAACCTCTGCTGGGTCTCGTAAGCAGCTAGGTTTGCAGTTTGTGTTTCAGACTGTCAGATCATCACTAGCTGTTTCACAGTTCTGTTCTCCCAAGATACTTGAGGGAGGGAACAAAGTCCAACACAGCCTTTGCTTTTCACACAACTTCTCACAGTGAAACTTTCATTGAGGGCCTGATTCATCATAGTTAAATTACAGAATAAAGGCCTGGATTTCAGTCCATCCAGGACCGGCTATGCCCAAATCATTCATGGAGTTGAATGCTCAGTCCTCCTCAAGAATGCACTGTGCTTGGAGTTCTCTTGTGGCACAGCAGGCTAAGGATCCAGCATGGTCACTGCAGCGGCTTGGGTCACTACTGTAGTATGCGTTATGATCCCTGGCCTGGGACTTTTCACATACTGCAGGCATGGACAAAAAAAAAAAAAAAGATTTGTGCTTTTCTGCCTCAAAAACATTGGTAGGCAACACATTGCTTTCCCCTCAGCCTGTAGTTTTACTAAATATTACCGCTGGCTTCTGTTATCTGTCTTTACAATCTGCATCCCCCGGCCGATCTACCTCCCTCTTGACAGTCAACTTCCCATGGCATCTCTCCTGTCCCTACCTACCACATGAATGACTCAGCAAAAGGAGGGATCCCTTTACTTTCTTTTTTTAAAATTTTATGTCTAGCTCTTCACCAATATGCATAGGAATAGAAATCATTTTTTTTTTTTTGGTGTTTTTTGCTTTGACCTAGAGCCGCACCTGCGGCATATGGAGGTTCCCAGGCTAGGGGTCTAACAGGAGCTGTAGCTGCCAGCCTTTGCCACAGCCACAGCAACGTGGGGTCCAAGCCGCGTCTGCAACCTACACCACAGCTCACGGCAATGCCGGATCCTTAACCCACTGAGCAAGGCCAGGGATCGAACCCGCAACCTTATGGTTCCTAGCCAGATTCGTTAACCACTGAGCCACGAAGGGAACTCCAGAATTGATTTTTGTATATTCATCTTTTAACTCTGGGAAAGGAAAAATTTTTCATTTACTTTTTTAGATTCTTCAGGCTGGTCTAAGAAGCAAACTGACATGAGACAGCTAATAGGAGAAAATCAAACAAAAGTTTAATAATGTATATACATGGAAGAGAACCAGGAAAACGGATACTGTAGTGTTTTGGGAACTGAAAGGGGAGGAAGGCAATTCCCCTTGCCTTCTACCTGATACATTTTAAATACTTAAAAAAAAAAAAAGCTTTGTAGTCATTGCATCATGGTAAAACTCTTTTACACCTTTAATCTCACTTACTCCTTACAGCAGCCCCATGAGAGTGGCAGGGTGGCCATTTCAGAGATTAGGAGACCAATGCACAGATAGGTTATGTGACTTGCCAAGCATCACACAGCCCAGCTGGGGCTGACTCTAATCCAGTGCTTTTTCTTCATTTCCAAGGAAAGGGAAAGTTTGATTGCTTCTCAAGAGCAGTGGTTAATGCCTCACTTGGTCCACTCAGCCCCAGAGAATGGATTGCAACAAGAAGAGGAAAGGAAAATTCAATTCTCTCGAGGCACCTCTCTGCCTTCGATCACCTGTGATTGTGATCATTTGGGGTGACTGTGGCTCCCAAGTGCTTGGGGGTCCACCTGAACTTCTCTGAGGTGACAGTGAGGACAGAGGAATCTTTCTCAAAGGACTTATGAAGGGCAACAGACCCTAGACCTGGGGTACTGCCGGGAGTTTTTATTCACCCCCTTTTTTTTTTTTTAGGGCTGCTCCTGTGGTGCATGAAGTTCCCAGGCTAAGGGTCGAATTGAAGCTGTAGCCACTGGCCTACATCATGGCTCCAGCAATGCCAGATCTGAGCCGCTTCTGCAACCTACACCACAGCTCATGACACCACCAGATCCTTAACCCACTGAGCAAGGCCTGGGATCAAACCCTCATCCTCACAGATACTAGTTGGGTTTGTTACTGCTGAGCCACGACAGAAACGCCACATGTATAATTTTTTTTTAAATGTGCTTCTGTATAATAAAGGAAGCAAGAACAGCCATTTATATCAGCAGCTGAATTTCTCACAAAGCCCAGAGAGCTGCTTCTACGAGCTCATCCAGCCCTTCCATGACTTGAGTCCAGAGCAAGGAGATGCAGCTATCATGGGCAAACCTCACTTGTCTTGGGGAAAGGAACTGGGCTGGAGATACGGAGCCAGGTTTGCAATCTTCACTAACCAAACATACACTGAAAATGCCTTCATGCCTAGTGCATCCTATAAGTTCTTAAGGATAGAACTAAGGAGCCCTTAGGAAAAAAAATTCTGAGGATAATTAGTCCTGGGGAGAGTTCACTTTAAGCGAATCCATTTAAATGGTAAGCAGCATTTTATAGCATATAGTGTATGCGTAGGGAGAGGGGGCTTTATTTTTAAAAGAAAATAAAGATAATGATAGTAAGTTTATTGTGTTTATATTTAATCACATTTTGATTGTAACTG
The DNA here is from genome assembly GCA_004024745.2 of Catagonus wagneri. Lineage (NCBI taxonomy): Eukaryota > Metazoa > Chordata > Mammalia > Artiodactyla > Tayassuidae > Catagonus > Catagonus wagneri. Next base: position 24,223,922 of record PVHT021183699.1, read on the forward strand.
CAAAAAATGAACCAAATCTTAAAACAAAAAAATGAATCAAGAATTGTTTGGGGTGTGCTTTTTCTGGAAAAAAAATTTTTTGTGCAACAGCAAAACACGATGTCAATCACATTTGACCTTCACAGAAAGATTTTAAAGAAGGTAAACTTTGCAAATTAGTCAAGGGCTTCACCATTTTTCCTCAGGACCTCTCCAAATTCTTTGAATTTCCAGTCATCTCCTTCTGAAGCCTCTATTAGATCATCATCTTTGCTGATTTTTCTCTTTTCAGTTGAAACCAAACTCTTCCGGACTCTCATTCTTGGAGGTTTTCTAACAATCACTGAATTGCTCCTCCACCGTCACTTTCATTATCTTAATGAAATCCTGCATCTTTTGCAAGACTGGCAATTCACTTTGCAATTGGTGGACACAACAATCACAGTGACATCTGACACTAATGTTGGGTGGGTGGTAGATGTCGTGGTAAGCCAGATAGAGGTGAGAATGGGAACTAGTTTTATAAGGATCCATTTGTTCAAGAATATTTCGTGTTGGGATGACTTTTATTTTCCAACTTGTAATTATGGGTACTCTAACAGTAAATACTTTTATTTTTTTTTTTCTGTCTTTTTAGGGCCATACCCGGGGCATATGGTAGTTCCCAGGCTAGGGGTCGAATTGGAGCTGTAGCCACTGGCCTACACCACAGCCACAGCAACGTGAGATCCGAGCCCCATCTGCTACCTACACCACAGCTCATGGTAACACTGGATCCTTTAACCCATGGAGCAAGGCCAGGGATCGAACCCCTGTCCTTATGGATCCTAGTCGGGCTCATTACCGCTGAGCCATGACAGTAACTCTTAACAGTAAGTACTTTGATAATAAAGCTCCCTTGCACTCAGAACCAAGAATTAGCATTGCAGGTTCTGATGAAAGGACTCCACCGGGAGAAGTATGATGAGTCCACCACTGGTTAAGGTGCTCAAATGTCAACTATGTGATGACGGCTGAGGGACTAAGGTTCCTCCAGGCTCTGGATTCCAGACCCAGGGTGTTTAAGCCCTAAGGCTGTGGTCAACACCTCAAGCTGAAATAACAGAAAAGAAACATAAATATCTATCTGCCTTATGCCTACTGCCACCTACTGAAATTAAGCTTCATTTCCAATGCTGTCATCAACACTGACTTTAGGGGGCAATGCATTGCAGCCTCTTACTTGGATAGGTTCACTTAGCTCTGAGCAGATCAGAAGTGCTTTGTAAGACCTGGCGATGCTTAAAACCCCTTATTCCTGTTGGGAGATTCTGGATTTGTGTCTAGTTTGGTCTGGACTGGGTGAAGTCTGGCTCTACAAGTCTTCAAGACTTGCATAGCTATTGGGAAATTTCATTCCTGGAATATGTTTCGTTGCTCTTTCATGTCTGACTTTGCACATGTTCTTTATACTGCTGGCCCACCTCTCCTCCACTAGGCAAACTGTTTTCCTTCAAGACCAAGTTCAAATGTGCCTTCTAGAAAGGCCTTCTCAACCTTCTCAAAGTTGTTCTCCCTTTCCTCTTTGCTTCACATAAGTTTTACTCAGGAGTTCCTGCTGTGGTGCAGTGGGTTAAAGATCTGTTGTTGCCACAGCTGTGGTCTAGGTCACAACAGCAGCTCGGATTCGATCCCTGGCCCAGGGACTTCCATATGACACAGGTATGGCAAAAGAAAGTTTTACTCTGTTATTGTTACAACACTTACCACATGCAAATTCATTATTTAATAGTCCATTTCCTCCTCAAGACTAAAGCCTTTGGAGTCTAATTGTCATGATTTAATCTTCTTAACATGTGTTTCACTGTCTAGCAAACTGAAGTTACTCACTAAATATTTTTTTTTTTGGCTATACCCACAGCAGGTAGAAGTTGAAACCCAAACCACAGCTGCGACCTGAGCCATAGCAGTGACAACACCAGATCCTTCACCCACTGCGCTACCAAGGATCTCCTAGACATTTATTGAATGAATGAATGAATACCATGATCATGCCAAACGGTCCAAGGTTACATCAGCCTCCTGAACTTAGTTTTTTGCTTTTTTTTTAATGAGGCAAATTCACTGTTTAAATCATTTAAAAGTGTTCAGTCTCCTTGTTTTGCATGTGGCTATCCAGTTGTCCAACGAGGAACCTTCAATTTATAGCATGTCAAAACCTGGGTAACCTGGACTTGTGATTAGTGTCTGAAATACAAGAAGTTTTATGGGACTGAGTCCCAATGTGTGAGATCTAATGCTATCTCCAGGTAGATACCAGCGGAATTGAGTTAAATTATAGGGATTGTCACAGTGAGTTAATGATCCAGCTGCTGTGGTGCAAGTTCGATCCCTGGCCCAGGGACTTCCTTGTGCCACTGATGTGGCCAAAAAAAAAAAAAAAAAAATTATAGGACACCCAGTCAATGTTCTCTAGAGGGTTGGAAAATTGCTTGTGGTGACAAAAACCTCACACATTAGGTGACCACAATTGAGAACAGTAACAGCAGAGGCAAAAGAGGAATGATTAGTCTGTTCAGGCTGCTAAAACAAAATACCAGACTGGGCAGCTTATATAACAGAAATTTATTCCTCACAGTTCTGGAGGCTAGAGATCAAAGAACCAGCAGATTGGGTTCTGTAAGAACCCTCTTCTGGGTCACGTAGACTTCTCATTGTATCCTCACATGACAGAAGGGACAAAGGAGTTCTTGACGGCCTCTTTTGTAAGGGCACTAATCTCCTTTATGAGGGCTCTGTCCTAATCATCTCCCAAAGGCCCTACCCTCCTTAGACCATCACACTAGGAACTATAATTTCAACCTAAGAATTTCAGGGAACACAAACATTTAGACCATAGCAAGGAATGTTTTTCCTTTCCAACCCTCTAGGCAGGCGATTAAAAGAACCTGTCTGAGGAATCTGACCAGCCCAAGAAGGAAAACCTAATGACACCAGCATTGAGGTTTTCTTGACAAAAGACCCAGCCATAAAATCCTAACCAACCCGGAATCTCCAGACATCTAAGGAGAATGGTGGGGTTTTTTTGTTTGGTTTGGTTTTTGATTTTTTGGCGGTACCTGCCACATGTGGAAGTTCCCGGGCCAGGGACTGAACCCATGCCACAGCAGTGACCCGAACTGCAGCAGTGACAACACTAGATCTTAACTCCCTTGTGCCATAAGAGAACACCTAGGGAGAACCTTTAACGTGAAAGACAGAGACCAACAGAGAAAAAGCAAACTGGAGGAAAGGGAGATTCTGAAAGGAGAAGAAAATAGAATCTTCAATATCATCGGATCGCTAGGAGAAGATATTGTAGCCAAGGAACAAGATAAAGACACTTTAAAAAAACAACATTCAGGAGTTCCCTTCGTGGCGCAGCGGTTAACAAATCCAACTAGGAACGATGAGGTTGCGGGTTGGATCCCCGGCCCTGCTCAGTGGGTTAATGATCCGGCATTGCCATGAGCTCTGGTGTAGGTCGAAGACATGGCTCGGATCTGGCGTGGCTGTGGCTGTGGCCTGCAGCTGTAGCTCCAATTGAACCCCTAGCTTGGGAACCTCCATATGCCGTGGGTGCAGCCCTAAAAAGCAAAAAAAAAAAAAAAAAAATTCACCCTCTCTAGGGAGCGTTCCTTGGTTGGTCTTTTCTTTTCCCAGAGTTCCCATTGCTTCCGTAGTCAAAATCACTATTCAGAACAATGCATTTGATCTTATCTTTCAAAGCTTAAATTTCCTCATTTGGAAATGGAACTGATACTAGTAACAACCTCATGTAACTGATATGCATAAATACTTAGCTTAGTGCCAGGCCAATAATAAATGCTTAATAAATGATTATTATGATGAAAAAAAGAAACATTCAGAGGACTTTAATGGTAATAGAAGAAACATTTTCTAATTCAATAGAAGAACCAGGAAATAAAATTAAGAAAGTCTCACAAAAGTAAACCAAAAATAAACCAAGTAGAAATTTAATATTTTTTTCTTGACCTCACTTAGAAAACCTTAACAATTAGCTTCTGTATTAACAGCAGGACCTATGCCCCTGGAGCCCATCACAGAATCTGAGGCATGAACATACAATGTTAGGAAACAAAGGAATGAAGAGAAACAGACAAAAACAAGTTTTCTTAAGAAAAGGTCTTTCAAGTTACATGTAGCCCCTATATATAGGTGTGACCTAATTTATTTAAGATTGACATGGAACAATGTAAATCACCTATAATTTTTGAAAGTATATACACACCAAAAAAAATTTCTGTATCTTGTATTATGTATTTTTCTGTAGAAAAAAAGAATAAAATCTGGAAAGGGGGACTGATTATTTCATAAGAGATGGTAGCTTAATCTTATGATTCATAGATCACCATCACAGTTAATTTGGCAGTTTACATTTTTACTTGAGAAGTGGAAAATTATAAAATGCTGGTTTTCAGCTGTGGGAGAACACCTAAGAGAAACACCCGGGTGGGAATGCTGAGGAAAGGTACCCATAGTTTAAAAAAAATCACTATTTATTTAAGAACCACTGGTATTTATAAGTAAAGAAAGCAGAGTTAAGAGGGTAGTTTGTGGTGGCTTTACCACTTACCTAACCAAGTCACTTGGTCTCAATATCCAGTTAAAAGGAGAGGGCTCTACTTGCTGGTCAGTAAGATTACAATTAAGTCAAAAATTGTTGTGTTCTACCAATATTCTAAATGGGAAAGGCAGGTCAGGGTGATTTAGACAAGGAAACTCTTATCTTTAAAACACAAATAAAAACATTTTGTAAAAGTAAATAACATTTGATTTGGGCTTTGAGACTTACCTATTAAATAATACATAATTTTATTTGTTGAGTAAAATCAGTGTACTAGATCTAGTTGCTTTACATGAAAAAGCCAAGGTGTTTTTATTTGGGTTGCTTGCCAACAGCTTCCCTGCTTCATAAATTCTATTTAAGATGATGTTTTCATTTTTTGATCTCCATGTGGGTAGAAAAAAAGAGGCAGGCTTAAGTAATAAGTGATGGTACTCATCTCTTACTTTTTCTCATGTTCATTTCTATGGTCTATTGCAATTATGTTTCTTTACTGAGGATGGCTAAAAATGTACCTGCAGCAAGAGCTTGTAAATGCAAAGCAAAAGCTTGATTAGCTGTAATTAGGGGCTCATGAAAATAAATACCAGGTGATAGTTTGCACTATTCATCAAAGAGCATTAATGGAGGTGAGAGAGAGCACAGCTTTTTTTCTTTTTTCAAAATAACCAAATGAGGAGTTCCCATCGTGGCTCAGTGGTGAACGAATCTGACTAGGAACCATGAGGTTGCAGGTTCGATCCCTGGCCTTGCTCAGTGGGTTAAGGATCCGGCGTTGCCGTGAGCTGTGGTGAAGGTTGCAGACGCGGCTCGGATCCCGCGTTGCTGTGGCTGTGGCGAAGGCTGGCGGCTACAGCTCCTGTTGGACCCCTAGCCTGGGAAACTCCATACGCTGCACGTGCGGCTCTACATAAAGGCAAAAAGACAAAATAAATAAATAAATAAATAAATAGAAATAACCAAATGAGGAAAAGTCATCAATAACGGCTAGCACTTAGAGAAAACCACCTTTAATAGATTGCATCATTAATACTGTCTTCCAATCCTTTTCTTAGATATATAGCAAACTCAGTGGTCCAGAGACATTTTAAAGACTCAGCACACACGCCAACTTTCACATACATAAACGTTTGTGTGTGCCACAGCTGATCTATGGAGGAGACACCGAACCTGCCAGAGATGATGTCAAGAGCAGAGAGGAAGAAATTCCTTGGCTCCTTCCTTCCTTTTTTCCTCCAGATTCCTAGTAGTGCTGAACCCAGCCAGAAGCCCGCTGATAAGAGCGTCTGGAAATGCAGGCTCCAGGGGGGAATCCCAGTCAACCAGGGTGAGGCATAAACAAGCACAGGATCAGCACAGCCCCTTCTTATGCTTGCTGCAGATACATTGTGTTGGTTAGTTTGTTTCTTTGTTTTTTCCTGCGCCCTTGGCATAAGGAAGTTCCTGGGCTAGGGACTGAACTAGTGCTGGAGGTGCAGCTGTCATTTGTATTAATTTCTTCCATTGTCTAATGTTAATTTGTTCTTTCCTTAACCATTTGAGTAGAATGTTTAATTCATATAAGATCACTTTTTCTTATTTATAATGTATTCCTTTTTTTCTTTTCTTTTTCTTCTTCTTCTTTTTTTTTTTTTTTTTTTTTTTTTTTTTTTTTTTTTTTTTTTTTTTTTTTTTTTTTTTTTTTTTTTTGCTTTTTAGGGCCACACTCGCAGCATATGGAGGTTCCCAGGCTAGGGGTTGAATCAAAGCTATAGCTGCCTACGTCACAGCTATAACAATGCCAGATCCGAGCCGTCTCCGAGACCTACACCACAGCTCATGGCAATGCCAGATTCTTAACCCACTGAGCAAGGCCAGGGATCGAAGCAGCAACCTCATGGTTCCTAGTCAGATTCATTTTCACTGCACCACGATGGGAACTCTAATAACGTATTCCTTTTCATCACAGCTTTAACCACAACTCATAAATCTTGCCATATAATATTTTTCTTATCATTGTTTTCATTTTCTCTGAGGCGAAATTTTTTTTTGTCTTTTTTGCCTTATTTGGGCCGTACCCGCAGCATATGGAGGTTCCCGAGCTAGGGGTCTAACAGGAGCTGTAGCTGCCAGCCTACACCACAGCCACAGCAACATGGGATCTGAGCCGCGTCTGCAGCCTACACCACAGCTCATGGCAACGCCGGATCCTTAACCCATTGAGCAAGTCCAGGGATCAAACCCGCAACCTCATGGTTCCTAGTCTGATCCGTTAACCACTGAGCCACAACGGGAACTCCTGAGGGGAAATTTTTTAAATCCCCAAATGGTTGGGGTATTTATTATTGGATCATTTATATCACTGTTATTATTAATGTGGTTTTCCCACATTATGATTAAAGGCTGTGGAGAGGCATATCCCATAGTTAACAGCTTGCATTCTTGAGTCAGGAGGCTGGAGTTTAAATTCCTGCTCTATACTTTTTCTGGATATAACCTTGGGCAGAATATTTAACCTAAGACTCACTTTCTTCATTTGTAAAATTGAGATAATAATGATATCTACCTCAGTTGGCTACCCAGAGAGTTAGATTACAATAACTCAGGTAAAACCTTGAGCACATAGTAAGTAGTCAATAAATCTTAGTTTCTATTTGAGGGACTCCATAGAGGATCTCTGTGGTCAGCTTTTGCTGTTCAGGTGACACTTGCAAGAGTTAAAAAAGGGAATTTTCTGTAGGTATAAAATTCAGTATAGCAGCTCGTGCTCTCAACCCCAGCTCCATTACCCCCTGGACCTCTCTGAGTTTGCCTATAGCTGAGAGGATAGCATGCTGACAGTCCCTTCAAGGACCTATGTATCCCTGCTTCTTTATTTGAAGGTACTTAGCAGGGTTTGGGACTTAAAACCCTGAGGCAATTCTCAATCAGTGAAGGACAGGAAAAATTTAATAAATGCCTCCATCTTTGCTGTTGCTAGATAGACTGGACCTAAGGTATATTCCACATGTTCCTCAGAAAATCCCTAGAGAAACTGAGCTTCAGTAACCCACAAGAGAAACCTGCTCACTTATGAATGCTGGATAAGGTTTTCCTCCTTCCTGTCCCACTGTCCCTTCTCATTTTCTTGTACTTCCTGTTGTTACCTCCTGAATAAACCAGCTGCACTAAGACCTTGCACAGAATCTGCCTTCTGGAGGAACACAGAATAACAGATACATATATATTAGATTATCCTAGTAATTGTATTGTTCATATCCCCTAAGGAGAGTTCTCAAATCTCATTTCATATTATAATCAACTGGAGAAAAATGTAGCAACATTTCTGGGAATTTTCAAATGAAAAAAATAAATCCAGATCTAGTAAGGACTTCATTCGAAAAGATTACTGTAAAGGTAGGTGGGAGAGACCTTGCACTAAGGGAAGGAGAACTATTATAATAGGAAGAGGTTCTGACCGTGAGACCTCAAGGTTAGGAAAAAATTTTTCTTTTACAGAGAGGAGTAAACAAGACTAGAAAGAATGAGATGTGGCAAAGTGGGATGAAAGGGTGACACTGGGAAGAGGGAAAATTCCCCCTCTACCTGTCTTAAGTTCCTGTGTCTGGACCAATATTAAAATTGACACATGGAGTTCCTGTTGTAGCTCAGCAGGTTAAGAACCTGACTAGCATCCCTGAGGATCTGGGTTCAATCCCTGGCCTTACTCAGTGAGTTAAGGATCCAGCACTGTCACAAGCTATGGTGTAGGTCACAGACGTGGCTCAGATCTGGTGCTGCTGTGGCTGTGGTGTATGTAGGCCAGCAGCTGCAGCTTCAATTCGGAACTTCCATATGCCTCAGCTGTGGCCATAAAAAGCAAAAAAAGTAAAAAAAAAAACAAAAAAAAAAGACAAGATGGAGTTCTCACTGTGGCGAAACCCAGTATCGGCACCGTCTCTGCGATACCAGGACACAGCTTCAATTCCAGGCACAGTGGGTTAAAGATTTAGTGTTGCCCTAGCAGTGTAGGTCACAGTTGTAGCTGGGATCTGCTACCTAGCCTAGGAATGCCACATGCCTTGGGGTGGCCAAAAAAATAAAAAATAATTTTTTAATAAAATTTTTGAAAATTGACACAAGATTAATAGGAACCAATTTTATGGTTTCTCGGAGATCTTACAGAAATGAAACCTAAGAAGTGGCCAAAGCAGGAAGCTTTTTTATTTTTTAAATAAAGAAACAAATTTGTAACTAACACATTGTAAGTCAACTCTGCTCCAGCAAAGTTAATTTTTAAAAATTAATTCATAAAGAATTGATGGGACAATGAAACTTAGGCTTTGGGTGCTTAATGAGTAAGGAATATAAATATAGTTTGGGTAGTAAATTAGTAAAGTAACAAGGTATGTTTCTATAGGCTTCTCAGTCCTGAATTCCCTGCCTCTGGTGATAAAAATTACCTTTCTATAGAAAGGGAATCTTTTATCTGGGATATTTATTTCCTGTTTTCAGGGAAACAGAGAGGAGGGGCAAAGTGTCTGCATTGGCCATTTTTTTTTTAATGAATGGCTTGTTTTATTTATTTATTTATATATTTTTTTGCTTCTTAGGTCCGCACCCACAGCATATGAAAGTTCCCAGGCTAGAGGTCAAATCAGAGCTACAGATGCCTGCCTACGCCACAGCCACAGCAATGTGGGATCTGAGCCACATCTGCAACCTACACCACAGTTCACGGCAATGCCAGATCCTTAATCTACTGAGCGAGGCCAAGGATCGAAACTGCATCCTCATGGATACTAGTCAGGTTCATAACCACTGAGCCACAATGGGAACTCCTGCATTGGCCATTTTTAAAGTAACTTTAAAACAAAAAATAATCAATGTGCCATTGGGGTATATTTTGGGGTGGCCTGCCCAGGGCCCCAGCAGTGACCTGTTGTGAATAGATCAGAGAATGCTTTACCCCCAAGGCCAGCCTTATCTCAAAAGATTATTAAGGATGTTACCTTAAAGAAAAACACACAACATGAGAATTGTGAGTTTAAGTTTTACAAAGAGTTTTACTGAGGACTCTAGCCTGGAAGCCAGCCACTCAGTAGCTCTGAGTAAACTGCTCCAAAGAGGTAAGGGAGGAGCCAGTACTTTTATGAATTTTAGCCTAGGAAATATACACAGTCAAGCATACATCGCGGTGAAAGATTACTGCTAATCACAAACAAAATCAAGTTAATGATTTCAGTGCTTATCTATGTATGGGAAGATGGAAGAACCTGGGGCCATTGAAATTCTTCCTGAGATATGCATCTTAACTATCCAGAGGCCAATTAATTCAAAGAATAGAGGGCACAAGGTCAGCTGTTGATTGCAGTGGGTTGCAACTTAACCCTTCTAGAACTGGATGGTGACACTGTTCTTTTTTGTTGTTGTTCACAAAAAGGAGTTGCGTGCTGGCTCAGGTGAGGGTGGGCCAAAGATCAGGGACCCAGGAGGAAAGAATCTTAATCAAAATTTGATTAACAAGCATTTTGTTCTGATTGGTCAATGGGAACAAGCAGTTCAGTTAACCATTTATGAGGCCAAGAATGGGGACCTAGAGGGTCTGTGTCCAGCCTTGGCATAGGTAAACAATGGGGTGTATATGAGTCTTACCTAGGTCATATGGAAGAAGATGATTCTTTAGTCTTTTTCAGAACACAAAAGAGGCTCTGTATGCGTGTGTCTGTGTGTGTGTTTCATTGACTGTTACTGTTTTCGAGGAGCACAGGACTCAGGTAAAAGTCAACATTATCAGGATGAAACCTGAACTACAATATTTTCTAGAAGCTCCCCAGATAATGTATATATTAGAATAAGAGACTTGAGAATCACATCAATTTATTCAAATCCTAATTCAAACAAAATTATTTGTAAAAATGACCTTCATAAAACAACTGGAAAATTTAATCCTGAATCTTTGATGAAGTTAAGGAACCACCACTATTTTAGGTGGGATAATGATACTGTGCCTATGAGTATTTAATTTTAAAAGGTTATAATGGAGGAGTTCCCACTGTGGCTCAGCAAGTTACAAACCCTACTAGTACCCACGAGGATGCGGGTTTAATCCCTGGCTTCGCTCAGTGGGTTAAGGATCTGATGTTGCTGTGAGCTGTGGTGTAGGCACAGCAACAGCTCTCATTCAGTCCCTAGCCTGGGAATTTCCACCTGCTACAGGTGTGACCCTAAAAAGCAAAAAAATAAACAAAAATGAAAAAGTGATAATAGTTTTGTGGGGTTTCTTTTAATAGATTCTTTATATTTAAGAGACACTCACTGGAGGAAATGTCTATAGATTAAACGATATGATTTCTGGGATTTGCTTCAATGTAATATAAAAGCAGGGAAAGTGGGTGGGGAGACTTGGCCATGAACTGGTAACTGCTGAAGCCGGTGGGTCACATAGGTTCATTACGCTAGTCTCCTTACTCTTGCATATGTTTAAAATTAAAAAAAGCTTTTCTAGGGAAGTTCCCTAATTGTCCTTAACAGGCAGTCCAGGTTGAAAATTTTTTATTTTTGGCAGTGCCTAAGGCATGTTCCTGGGCCAGAGATCAAACCCTCACCACAGCAGTGACCCAAACTGCAGCAGTGACAACACTGGATCCTTAACCCACTGAGCCACAGAAGAACTCCCCAAAACTGCTTTATATAGCCTTACTTATTTTTTGTCTGCTCAACTGCCAAGACCTTAAAGAGGTCTGTTAAGGGCTCCCCTCCCAGGCTATTACATTTCTATCCATTTCTCCTCGTATTTTCTGCAATGTTTGATTTATATAATTAATTGCTTTATTATTTGTCACACTAAGGTTTATGAAAAATTTCCTTTTCTTTAAAAAGAAAGCTCATGACAAAAGTAAAGAAAAAAATCAAGAAGTACCAAAAGGCATATAATAAAAAATAGATTTCTCTTTCATCTCAGATTCCCAACTTTCAGTACCTCTCTGGAGTGTCAGACACAATTACCAATTTCTTCTGTCTCCATCAAGGAATAGTCAATGTGTATATGAACACATATATATAGAATGTACATATACTTGAAAGACAGCTACGCTCTCTACTATGCCACCGACACCATACTCACGTACATACACTTGCATGTCCTTTTACATATATATACATACACAATTGGGACCAAAAGATTTTACATTCTATTAGACTCCTTGCATTTATCACTTAAATCTTAGACAGAAAATGGCTTCAATGCAATATTATGCGCTGTGATCAACCCTGCAACATTACTGATTCTGTTTTCTACGAGAGCTACTTTACAACTCTGTAAATTACAGATAACTGATAACAAGGCAAAAATAACTCCTGCCTGTACACATGCAAATCAATCCTGTCAGGCGCAGAGACAACTTCCCCCTCTGTAAAAAATCAGTCTGGCCCCCATTTACACAGCCCTCTCAACCTTCCTTTGGAGCAGGTCCCTACAGGGCCCTCCTCAGTAGTATAAAAGCCTTTCCATGTCCCTGTTTCTGGTTTGTAGGAAAAAGGCTTCAGTCTCAAAGGCCTTCCTCCAGTTCCAAAGAGCAGGCTCAAGCAGTAAATGATTAAGACAATAGAGTCACGGGACTCCTAGTTTCTTCTGAAGGAATATAGATAACAATCTGAGTTGAGTTGTTCCATAGAAACTAAGACCCCCACACAGGTGCATGATGGTGACTACATGCTGATCACAAGCACTAGACCCCAGAGTGATTGGAACTTTGAAGGGTGAGATTCTTAAAACATCACCCTGTTACCTCACCACCAACAAATCAGAAGGTCCATGAGCTGATCAGCATCCTATGATGTAATCCCCCAACAATGTCTTTAAAAACCCTCACTTGAAAGCAATCAGGGAGTTCAGGTCTCTTGAGCATGAGCAGCCCCTTCGCCTCACTTGGCCCTTGCAATAAACCTTTCTCTGCTCTAAACACTGACGTTTTGGTTAATTTATCCTCACTGTGCATCGGGCACAAGAACTTAGGTTGGACATTTCCTCCATTAGGAGCTAAATGAAATCTTCAACACATGTTCACTTTATATCTGCATAAGTCATGATTTTTATTTATTTATTTTTAAAGGATTATCCTCAGCAAATAGGCTGAACATCCAACTTTGGGATTTGAGGAAAATCCTGTATTATTATTATTTTTCTTTTTGCCTTTATGTAGAGCCGCACCTGCGGCATATGGAGGTTCCCAGGCTAGGGGTCTAACAGGAGCAGTAGCTGCCGGCCTTTGCCACAGCCACAGCAACGTGGGATCCGAGCCGTGTCTGCAACCTACACCACAGCTCATGGCAACGCCGGATCTTTAACCCACTGAGCAAGGCCAGGGATCGAACCCACAACCTCATGGTTCTTAGTCGGATTCGCTAACCACTGAGCCACGAAGGGAACTCCAATCCTGTATTATTTTTGTCTCGCATTGTCCAGTGAATAACTGTCTGGATGTATCAATAACTCATTTAATCTGTTCCAGTCATTTGCTTCAACAATGCTTCAATAAATGTTCTTTTACTTGTATTTTTAAGTCAAATGTAATTATACTTGTAGGATGAATTTCTAGAAGAAAAACTGCTAAATCACTCTCCAAAGAGATTATACCAATTTATCCTCCCACTAAGCATCTATAAAATGATGAGTTTTCCACATTCTCTGAACACAGTACATTATCAAACTTTTAGATCTTTTCCAATCTGGTAAGTGAAAATGGAATCTTATTTAAACACTTATTTCCCTCATTATGAATGAGATTAAACATTTTCATATAATGGAAGCCATTAATTTTCTTTTTTTGTAAGCTGCCTATTTATGTCTTTTGCTCATTTTTTTTCATTGTGTTTTGGTATCATTCATATTTAACTTGTAAACTCTCTTGTATATTAGGAAATAGGTCCTTTGTCATGTGTGTCGCATGTGTATTCTCCCATTGTGGGGCTAGGACACCATGAAGAGACAGGGCAAGACAAACATAGTACAACTCAGTGGATTCAGAATGCAGCTGCATCTAGAAAGGCTGCAGCTCTCACATCTCCTCAGGCCGTCCAGATGTGACTGAGCTGTTACCTTCTCATTCACAACAGCTCAGCAACGAAGATCTAATTGAAGTGCAAGAAAAAGGGTGCACTGAAAAGTTACCATGGAAACTGCCCCTCCCACATCATTTACCATTCAAAGGCTTCTGCAGGCATTCACGTACAACAAATTAGCAAAGAAAGATTTCCAGATTCACAGCCCTAATTTTGAATGCAGTTTAAAGGTGTTTGGAGGCACAAAGAATACCTGTGGTTTCTATAGGGAGATTACTAGGAGAAGAATTGTCTTGGGTTCCAGCTTCTGTAGAGGATAATTTGTTGAGACCTTAGAGGATATTTTGTTTTTACTGCAATTTTCCCTCCTTCCCCACCTTCTGCTGATGGTTGCCAGTCCATATGCTTGCTGATCTCAGGAGTGGTATGTAACAGCAGGTGAAACTTAAAGACTACCACTGGTCTTGCCTTTAGTGAAAGCCCAAGCTCACTGAAGAGGTTAAGCTACAAATCTAGGTGGGAAAACGTGTGCAAAAGAAAAATCTATTCTCTTTGTAGGGCAGGGAAGAAGTCGGTGAAAACAGAAAGAGAGGTTCTGCAAGGAGTGAAGACCTGGGACCACAGTTGAAAGCATCCTGCTTGATGACAGAACCTGGTCAATGATGGCTGGGGATCTTAGTGAGGTGGGGCCATACACACTGGGATTTCCAGCTGTAACAAAAGACCCAGTCCCGATGGAGGAAAAGAACAGGTCTGGCCACGTTAAAAGGACACTGGGCACCTTATTTCTAAGCCATTGTGGCCGGAGGATTGTAGGCGCCTCCCAGTGGCCTGAGATCTATGAGTGACCCAAGGGTGGACCAAGGTGGTCGGGGGAGTCTTAACAATGTCTGAGGTTGACTTTTCTATCATTTTGGCCATCTAGGCGCTCAGAATTATAAATAATTGCAATCATCTAATATGATATATTTATATATCAAAGTTTTGGAATAAGATGCACACACTGTAAATTCTGGGATTAGTATTTTAGGAAGTCTCAGCCAGCATAGTTTCTGTACAAAAATCCTACCACAAAAATGTACATTTGTGATGTTTTAATTTTTTTCCCCACTTAGTAAATACTTAAAATGCACAGATTTTGCTTTGCTTTTATTCTCACAGTTATGATTTTCTTATGAGAGTGAATTGGCACCCTGAAAAGGCACTTTGATTATGATATTTTATCAGCAGGAAATAAGTATTAAGGATTTTAAGGTCTGACTTGTCACACTAGAGCCATGACATTCAAAATCACAGGTGGCTTAGATGGTTCTCTACTGCCCTCCAGTGGGAAAGCTAGATGAGATCAAAACATTTTTGAAGTGGAAGAGACCTGGTTTCTATTTCTAATATTGGCATGTAAAAATATAGACAGAAAGAGGTAAAAAGAACTAAGGGATATTTTCCCCAGTGTATTCAGAAATAAGTTAACACTGAAAAATGAGTGGTTCAGTACCATACCTTCTAAGGTATGGTATTTAACCATATTTAAACATGAAGATTTGCTGACAAGACATAAAATAGCATTCAACTTTCAAAATTAACACCTTAAGCATTTCAAGTCTTCATGTTTGCTTATATGATATTGCTTCACTTATGCATATGTACTTAATTATGATCTTATAGGGCTATTTTTTTTTTTTTTTTTTTTGTCTTTTATGTAGAGCCGCACCCGCGGCATATGGAGGTTCCCAGGCTAGGGGTCTAACAGGAGCTGTAGCTGCTGGCCTTCACCACAGCCACAGCAACGCGGGATCCGAGCTGCGTCTGCAACCTACACCACAGCTCATGGCAATGCCGGATCCTTAACCCACTGAGCAAGGCCAGGGATCGAACCCGCAACCTCGTGGTTCCTAGTTGGATTCGTTAACCACTGAGCCACGAAGGGAACTCCGATCTTATAGGCTATTATATAGCATACACCCTACTTCTTTAGGGACGCATTCTCTTAGAGAATCATTAAAGCATCAGGAGGAAATTATGCAGCTTCTCAATTTCTCCACAAATCTGGTTGATATCATGATGAGCTTGCATTGAAAAGTTTATTTAGGGAGTTTTCATTGTGGCTTAGTGGTAACAAACCCAGCTAGTATCCATGAGGAAGCAGGTTCCATCCCTGGCCTCACTCAGTGTGTTAAGAATCCAGTGTTGCTGTGGTGTAGGCCAGCAGCTGTAGCTCTGATTCTCCCCTAGCCTGGGAACTCCCATATGCCACAGGGGTGGCCCTAAAAAGACATACACAAAAAGTAATTTATGTAGCACTTCTGCATTACCTACATGAAGTTTAAAATTCAATTCTTTTTAAAATTCATCTTTTTAATACCCAAATTAATGCATAAGCACTAGTAGACAGTAGCTACAAACCAAGGCTCTATATGATTGTGTGTTTTTAGACAAATTTTGAAAACACATTGATTCCTCATAAACAATTAAAACAAAAACTATGAAAACAGGAGTTCCCTTGTGGTGCAGCAGGTTAAAGATCTAGCTTTGTCAATGAAGCAGCTTGGGTTGTTGCTGTGGCACAGGTTTGATCACTGGCCAGGGAAATTTCAGGTGTGGCCAAAACAAACAAACAAGCAAACGAAAACGTGAAAACATTCATGTCTCCCCCCAATTATGGTTAGTCTGGGGTATGGTAGAAAAACATACCTGGTTACCTTCACTTCCTTCAGTAAATGGATTGATTGGATTGACCATGGAGCCAGAAAACGCATACTTAAGCATGTGGACAACCTGTTAAAAGGCTTTATCATTTCATGACTCTTTTTCCAGGCTGTTGAAAACAGAGAGGAAGCAAGAACAAAAGATAAAATTTCAAGCTGGTTTGAAAACTTTAAAAAGTGAAAGAGGCTACATTACATAAAACATAGGAGAAAATCTATCCTGGGAAATTGTAATACTTTGTCAACATTTCCTGAGCAAAGAGATGATTAAGGATAATGCAGAGGAAGAGTTCCCGTCATGGCACAGCGATAATGAACCCAAGTAGGATCCATAAGGATGCAGGTTTGATCCCAGGCCTCACTCAGTGAGTTAAGGATTCGGTGTTGCCATGAGCTGTGGTGTAGGTCACAGACAAGGCTCAGATCTGGCATTGCTGTGGCTGTGGTATAAGCCAGAAGCTGTAGCTCTGATTTTACCCCTAGCCTGGGAATCTCCATATGCCATGGGAGTGGCCCTAAAAAAAGGCCAAATGATAAAAATAATAAGTAATTCTGAGGAGTTCTCACTATAGCTCAAGGGAATTGGCGGTATCTCTACAGCTCCTGAATGGAGGTTCAATCCCCCACAGAGCACAGTGGGTTAAAGATTTCCAAGTTGTTGCATCTGAGGTGTAGGTTGCACCTGTGACTCAAATCTGAACCCTGGCCCAGGAACTCCATATGCTGAGGGATGCCCTCCCAAAAAAAAAGGAAAAGAAAGAAAAAGACAAAACATATCTAAAGTATATTGAATATTTCCTACCAGGTACTGTACGAAGATTATTTCTTAAGAACCATATGAAATAGGTACTATTATGCCATTTTACAGATTAAAAAAACTGAAGATGTGAGAAGTTAATTAACTCCCTCAATTAACTGGAAGGCGAAAGGGTTAACCTCCAGAGCATGATCTGACAGGAACAAATCTGGTTTATTTTTAGGTAGAAGACTTCTAGAACTCACATTTACTTCTAAATTTTATTGAATATTTACTTAATATGTCTGTAGATTTTTATCAGGCTGTTGAAATTTTCATGTTGTCTAAGACTGTAACTGAAGTCTCAAAATCTAAGAACAACATAGTAGGTGTCAAGTCTTCTTACATTTTGAATAAAGATGCCAATTTTCCTATGTAGGAAATTCTGAGAGGTTAATGAAGGAAATCTATCAGGATAAGTCTCCTAACAGTTACACAAGAGAAGATAAAGAATTAAATGGAGACTGAAGAAGCTGATGCTTAGATTATCTCTGCAAAACTGTGAAAGTGCTGTGACATTTCCCTTCCTCATAGAGAAGGGAAGGTGTACTAGTTATCTATTGCTGCATAACGAATTACCCCACAACAATAAAACATGTGTTATCTCACAGTTTCTGTAGTGGCAGGGACTTGGGAATAAATTAGTTGAAGAGCGATGGCTCAGAGTTTTTCATCAGGACTTCCCTGGTGGCTCAGCAGGTTAAGGATCTGGCATTGTCACTGCTGTGGCACAGGTTTGATTCCTGGCCCAGGAAATTTTGCAGGCATGAGCATGGCCAAAAATAAATAAAGAATGAAGTTACTGTTTTAAAAAAAAGGTTTCTAATCAAGTTGCAGTCAAGATGTCATCTGATTAATGAAACTGAGGCCACGTGCTATAAGAAAGCTAGAAAAACTGAGTAACTGTTTTTCTCACTTTCTGTAAGCAGTGCTCACCACCACCAAGACACATAGCGGGGAATTCCTCAAACACAGAAAGAGAACTCGAATGATGGACAGCAGAAAATAAAACCACAAAAATACCAAGTGTAGCAAGTTCCCTTCATGGATCAGCAGTTAACGAATCTGACTAGGACCCATGAGGATGTGGGTTTGATCCACAGCTTTGCTCAGTGGGTTAAGGACCCAGCACTGCTGTGAGCTGTGGTGTACGCAGCTCGGATCTGGTTGCTGTGACTGTGGTGCAGGCCGCCAGCTGTAGCTCTGATTTGACCCCTAGCCTGGGAACTTCATATGCTGCCGGTGAGGCCCTAAAAAGCAAAATAAGGAAAAAAAAAACCAAACCAAATGTGAAGTCATCCCTTTGGCTGCCCAACACCAACCTAATACAACCACTACTTTCAAAGCTTACAACTTCAAACAAAGTTGCCACTTAAAATATTGCAACTATCTTTTACACAGTCAAAGGCGTACTTACCCTGTCACCCTTCAAGAGAGTGAACCCAGTGGTTCATCAGTTACCATGCCCAACATCCACTTTTTTTTTTTTTTGTCTTTTGTCCTTTTAGGGCCTCACCGGCGGCATATGGAGGTTCCCAGGCTAGGGGTCTAATCCGAGCTGTAGCTGCCAGCCTAAGCCAGAGCCACAGCAAAGCCAGATCTGAGCCGCGTCTGCGACCTACACCACAACTCACAGGAACGCCAGATCCTTAACCCACTAAGCGAGGCCAGGGATCGAACCCGCAACCTCATGGTTCCTAGTCGGATTCGTTAACCGCTCCGCCACAACGGGAACTCCCCAACATCCATTTTTAAGGCTAGAACTTCTAGTTGCTGTCTATTCCTCTACAACGTAATAATGCAGTCTACCAACAATAGCATACCCTACAAATAATAGAGAAATAAATGAAGAAAGAAAACACAAGTTAAAACACACAAGAGTACACGTGATATATCAAGAAAGGAAAAGAAAGGAAAGATGACTACTCTCGTTTCTTCCCCCGTCATGAGAATTTCACATCTCTTTATGACTTGTTTCTGTCACTCTGTTTTCCCTTTACCTTCAACCAATACCTTCATCTCTAGGGGATCTGAGTGTTTAGTGGATCTACCTGTTTAAAGCTATACCAGCAAACTGCTTCATGACCAGGGTTAATTACTTCTACCCAAACCATAAACTTCTTTTTCTACTTCTCTGGCTTATTCAGTGACATAAGACATGCAAAATGGTTTGGTGGCAGTCCCAGCTCCAAATTACTGGAACCGTGTGCAGCCTTGTTGGAAGAATTCGTTTTTTTTGGGGGGGGGGGTTACAAACCTATAAACCAGCAAAGTTCCAAATCTCATAGAAAAGCAGTTTAAAAAATTGTAATTAGGTAAACTACTCCTTTGTTCCTAAGTCCACTATTTTTACCAATGGAAATGTAGTGGTTTAAAAGCATATCCACAAACTCCCTGACATTTCTCCAATTAAAAAAAGGAGTCTTGGGAGTTCCCTGGTGGTCCAGTGGTTAGGACTCAGAGCTTTCACCGTTGTGGCCAGAATTCAATTCCTGATCTGGGAATTGAATCCCAAATCAAGCCACTGCATGCCACAGGGGGAAAAAAGGAGTCCCCTTAGATATAACCAGCCTTAGTAATTTACTAAGTCCTAAGAACTGAATGTGGTTTAAAGTGACACTGCAGGACTTCCACTGTTACTCTAGAAAAGGCATTACAGTTTCCACCAGGATTTCTCTCTTTTGGAATCCTGCCCTGGGAACCCAAGCTACTATGCCGTGAGGAACCAAACAGCACTGTGGAAAGGCTGTGAGTGGGTATTCTAGCCACAGATTCAGCATCAGTCACCAGACATGTAAGGAGTGGGCCTTTAGATGATACCAGCTCCCAACTTTTTAGCTGCCCTAACTGGCATCAAGAGGAAAGTGGAACAGAGGTAATCTGTCCCTACTGAGCCCTGCACAAATTACAGATTCATAAGCAAAGAAAATGTTGAAGTTATTTTTTAAAAACTAAGTTTTAGGGTGGTTATACAATAGTTAACAGGAACAGGAGGAAAGTGCACCAAATATCGGACACTAGTTCTAAGTATATACTGCATCCTATAACACAGCACCAAAAAGACTTATCTCTCAGAAAGCACCACATGTAAGTATTCAATAAGACCAGATGCTTCTTGGTGATAGACTATACAATTAGACCAGTGAATTCTACGGGCAATAGACCATTGCATTGCTTCTTTCATTACAGAATGAATTTCTTGATCAGAAGCAATATGGTGTCAGACGCAATGACAGCATATAAAACATTCAGTAAGTTCTCTGATGGTGGTACTGACGTAGTACAGCAAGCAGGGAAAGCAATTCTAAACTCAGGGTAAGTACATTTCAGGGAGGACAAATAACATGCTCCCTCAATGATCAGGGAGGGCCCATGAAATCCATTTGCCTTCAAGTGGTTGGCTGATCCTCCTAGAACATAAGGTATATCACCAGCATAGGACTGGGTTACTGATGTTGAGAAAGTGAATAATCTAACCTTGTTACCATTATCATTTCACTCATGATTCCACCAAGCAAACACCGAGCCTGAGTTTAATCCAAAAAGCAATTCATGGAGCAGGTTCAACCCCCAGCCTAGCACAGTGGGTTAAAATATCTGATATTGCTGCCCCTGCAGCACAGACCACAACTGTGGCCTGGATCTGATCCCTGGCCAGGGAACTCCATGTGCCACAGACTGGTCAAAGAAGGGGGAAAAAAAAAGGGCAAATGATTTCACCCATATGATTCTTAAGATTCATTCTGCAAGATCTGTCACCATATCCTTTCCCAAGTCTTCCTTGTCATCTATGCTCCAATCTCACTCTTTCCATGTTCTTGACCACCTGGCCAAACTATGTCTTTGACTGTGATCACCCAAGTCCTATACTTAGTGTCAGGAAAACTTCCTCAAGTTAAACCTTTCATCCAGAAAAGTCTAACTGTTCCAGTATAAAAGATGACATTTTATTTGTTTGCTTTTTAGGGCTGCACCCACAGCATATGGAGGTTCCCAGGCTAGAAGTCTAACGGGAGCTGTCGCTGCTGCTGGCCTTCACCAGAGCCACAGCAACGCCAGATCTGAATCGCGTCTGCAACCTACACCACAGCTCACGACAACGTTGGATCCTTAACCCACTGAGCAAGGCCAGGGATTGAACCCACAACCTCATGGTTCCTAGTCGGATTCGTTTCCGCTGCGCCACGACGGGAACTCCTAAAAGGTGATTTGAATTAGATACTAGAGTGAGCCCCAACTCCTTGAAGAGTTGGAACTTAGAAAGTCATCTCTATATATAACTTTAACTAGTGTGTGTATTTTTTTGTCATATTATAACATCAATTTACCTCTTATTTAAATGGTTACTTTGTGACTCCTGAAAATGGGGTCACCTCTATTTCTCATTCTTCAGACCGGTTTATAGTTTAACACCTTTTTAGGTACTACATGGCAAATCTGTCGGTTCCCTTGGCTGCTCACGAACGTTTGAGGGGATGGAGGTGGCCTCCCAGGTGCCCATCTCCAATTATTCTTCCAGGGCTTTTCTTACATCTTCTGCGGCTCTGGAGGTCACACTCGGGAGAACTGTGCAAGCCAGGGTTCGGGTCCACTCAGAGCTAGATTCATATTGCTCCCTTGACTCAAAAAGAGGCTCTTTGTCACCATTTTTTGCACGCAACAGTTTTCAGGTGCTTCTTCCTCACCACACAGCCACCAGCCCTCAGAGACAGTCAGCGCTTGGCCAAAGGGAAGAGGCAGGACATCCGCCCGGTCAGAGCCACTTCCGGAAGTGACGTAGGAGTGTCAACATGCAAGATGGCGGCCCATCACCGGCAGAACACGGCAGGGCGGAGAAAAGTGCAGGTAGGGGAGCCCGGCTCCTCAACCTCCCGGGTGTGGTTGGCAGCTCCGGGCCCACCCCCAGCAAGCAGAGGCCTCGGGCCTCAGGCGGCTGGGGTAGCGGCTTGGGGCGAGTGGGACTAGGCGCGACCGGCGGCGAGGGGTGGGGCCGCGGCGCTAACGGCTTGAAGAAGGGGCGGGGGGTTGGGGGCGACCGGCTGGACCCTCCAAGGCCCAGTCCCAGGACCTTTGGCGCGCGGTTGGGAGCCCGGAATCGGAGGTCGCCCGCTCTCTCTTAGGCTGGGGCTTGCGGGTTTGGGCTGGACTTGTTCCCCGCCCACCTGCCTTCCCCTTCACTGTCTCCTAAGCTCTTGTCGGGCCGCGTCGGAGCAGAGGCCTCCGGGCGCTTCCAAGCGGGTCGTGTGGCGGAAAGAGTGGGACCGAGCGGGGGCGTGGCGGGGAGGCTAAGCCCCCTAGGGGTTTTGCGGAGCCCCCTGCCTTCTTTTATGCCAGAGTTTTCTCCTCCGCGAGGTAGAAACGACGTGGGAGTGTGCTGCTGTTAGTGAGAAATTAAAATGTTCATTCTTTTGGAATTTAATTTCTTCATCTTCAATGTGCATCCTTAAATCTTTCTGTTACTCTGATTTATTATCCAGGGGTAAAGAGTAACCTAATCTTTCTGTGTATGTTTTATCCTTTTGTGAATACACTTTTGGGAACGTTTAAGAGTTACTGTTAACCTATTATTTTAAACGATGGAAGGAGAAAAAGTCCTATTAGAGGTGTTCCCCCGCAGGTATTTTGTGTATAATACGGTGCACTTATTCAGTAAACATTTACTGAGCACTTAGTTTAGGCATTAAAATGTGCAGAGAATTGAGAGTGTAGGAATAAGTAACACCTGGGCTTTCTTTATAAAACTTATATGTAGTTCTACAGGTTGAAATCAGTGTTTGTTTAATGGGTAGTCCACACAAGAGGTTCCTTCATTGACGTAACCCCAAGAAATGGCTCTAGGCCATAAAGTCCTCTGGCCAGTTCACTTCTTTGTTTTATTAATCTCATTGATCTGTACAGTGTCCTAAGCACTCACTAGATGTTTGTTACATTGGATGACATTAATAAGAATCTGAAATAGCTTACCCTGTTAGGTGATTTTTTTTGTCTTTTTTGGGTGGCTCCCGTGGCATATGGACATTCCCAGGCTAGGGGGCCAATCGGAACTGTAGCCCCTAGCCTATGCCAGAGACACAGCAACATGGAATCCGAGCCACATCTGTGACTTACACCACAGCTCAAGGCAACACCGGATCCTTAACCCACTGAGCAAGGCCAGGGATGGAACCTGCATCCTCATGGATGCTAGTTGAGTTCCTTAACTGCTGAGCCACGTTGCGAACTCCTAGCTTATTCTTAAATGCATCCGTTATGGGATTTAAGTAACCCCAGCATCCAAGCCAGGTGGTGAGAAGGTTTGTTCCTGACTAAAATGCAACTCAAAATTTTAATTTAATTGTATTCTAGACACTAGAGTAGTGGGTACACTCCTTAGGGTAATAAGGAGAACTAATCAGTTGTCTTAGTTTCTTGCAATTAGTCTTATAAAGCAGAAAGTGCAGGATGGGGAAAATGTAAATTGGCTGCAGCTTGTGTGGAAAAACTGCGTGTTTTAATAAGCTAAATGTGAGCCATTGTATGCAGAATGAGCGAGATGATAGTTTGTCTTCACTGATCACAAAACTAGAGTTTGGGGATCAGCACTTAGCACCTCGTTCTTAACAGGTATTGCAATCGGATTGGTGAAGTGACTTAAAGCTTTTTCCTAGGAAGAGCATTCAAGAACCGCCTAAGACTAGTGTGCTGCAGAGAAGATTCAGGGAGTCTTGTTAGCTGCGTTCAGAATGCAGGTGTAGAACCAGTGAGAAGCCATGTGATTGTTTTTATCTCAACATGAGGGAGAACTTATTGTTTATGGAAGTGTTTTTTAAACTAGTGCATGTTCATTACAAAAGAACAAAACAAAACCCACAGACAATACAAAAGTATAAATGATAATTGTCCTCCACTCTTCAAAGAAAACTGCTTTGGAAAGTGTGATATATAATCCTAGCCCTGAGTGATATTGACTTCTTGGGCTCGATCATTCTTTATTGTGGGAGGGCTGTTGTTTTGCATCATCCTGCCTTCCCACTAGACATTGGCACCTTCCCAGTTGTGACAACCAAAATTGTCGCTAAACGTTTTCAAATGTCCCCTGGAGGGCAGAGTTGTCACAGGTTGAAAAGTAATGTTCTGTACTGCTTTGTGCATGTGTATCTGACTTAGGTGATTTTTTTTTTTTTTTTTTTACTCTAAGTGGAGTCATGATACTCACTGTTTGGTATCTTGTTGTTTACCAAATTTTTAAATTCAATTCACGTTCCCTTGGATGTAGCTATTCTTTGTCTAAAAAATTGTTTTACAAAAGTACATATGCATGTATCTTTCTCTAAATATGTAAGGGTGTGTATTATAGAAATCCTGTTGTTGTGAAAAATGAAAATCTAAATGTTCACCAGTAGTCGATTGGAAGATAAATTAAGTACATTCATACAGTAGATTAATTTGCAGTTAGAAAGATGAGCTAGATCTATATTAATTAAAAGGAAAGGTATCCAGAAGTCTAAATAGGAAATCAACATAGCATGGTCCCTTTTCTACAGAAGAAATAGTGCGTTTTCAAAATCTGGAAGGATATTAATAGTGATATCTCTGGAATATTACATTATGTGATTATAGGTAAGACAGGAAACAGGGTGTCTTTTCAAAATACATGAACCTTTGTATTTTTTAACTTTTTACAACATTCTTTGCTTTTATAATTTTTTTAGGGCCATAGCCACGGCATATGGAGGTTCCCAGACTAGGGGTCAAAGTGGAGCTGTAGCAGCTGGCCTAGCTACAACCATAGCAACACCAGATCCCAGCTGCATCTGGAACCCACACCACAGCTCATGGCAACGCCGGATTCTTAACCTACTGAGCAAGCCCAGGGATCGAACCTGCATCCTCATGGGTACTAGTCAGATTCATTTCCACTGAATCATGACAGGAACTCCTGCTCTTATAAATTAAAAAAAAAAAAATCTATTTTGGAAAAAATGTATAAGACTAATGAGATATATTTTGCCACTTTGCTCTCTGTGTTTTGTACCAAGAGGCAGAATAGTAGACCAGAAAGAGCCCTTGAGACTCATATTAATAAATAACCAGTGCAGCAGTTCCTGCTGTGGTGCAGTGGGTTAATGATCTGACTTGTCTCTGTGGCAGCGCCAGTTCAATCCCCGGCCTGGTGCAGTGGGTTAAGGATCCAGCATTGCCACAGCTGTGGCATAAGTCGCAGCTTATGGCTCAGATTCAATCCCTGGCGTGGGAACTTCCATATTCAATGAGTGTGGCCAAAAAAAAAAAAAAAAAAAAAACAACAGTGGAGAAGTGTCTGAACATACTGCTTATTAATTATAGACATAATGAAGAATGTGCACACACCCTACCATCTTCAACTTCTAAGGAGATTGGAGGTGAGTATGAGGAGAAGGAGAGGAAACATGATCAGATAAATGTGCGAATTTAGATATGTGATGTATGGGTATGAGATAAAGCAAATATAGAATTTTTTTTTTTTATGACTGCAGCTGCGGCATAGGAAAGTTCAGAGTTGCAACTGCCAGCCTCTACCACAGCCACAGCCACACCAGATCCAAGCCACATCAGGGACCTGTGTGGCAACTTGCGGCAATGCCAGATCCTTGACCCACTGGGCAAGGCCAGGGATTGAACACGCATCCTCATGGACATTGTTGGGTTCTTAACCCACTGAGCCACAATGAGATCTCCAGAAAATGTTAATTATAGGATATATGTGATTGGTATACGAGTATTTGCTGTGTAATTCTTTGAACTTTTATAAGTGCTCTATACTTTTCATAATAAAACCTTGCGGGAAAATAGCCCTTAAAGGTCAAAGAATGATTAGATAGTGATAGGCAGCAGAGGAGGAGGAAATGAAATTTTATATGTGGTGGCCAGAGAAGGCCTTCCTAAGAGGCCGACTTTTGAGTAGGGATCTGAAGGAAATGAGATTACCACCTGGGGGAAGAGCATTCCAGTGAGAATATCTAATGCAAAGGACCTGAGGTGGGAATATATCTGCCTGTTTGTGGAATAATAAAGATGTCTTTGTGGCTGCCATGGGAAAGTGAGGGGAAGAGGCGTGGGAGATAAAATCAGAGCGGTAACTGCAGGCCAGATTGTGTAGAGCACTACAGACCACTGTGAGGGCTTTGGCTTTTCCTTTTGAGTGAGATGGGAAGCAGTTGGTGGGTTCTGAGCAGAATAAATATGTTTTTTTTAAGATCACCTGACTGTAGATGAGCAATGGCAGAGCAGAGAGACTAGTAGCTTTGTAAGAAATGCAGATGCAGTGTGATAGTGGCTCCACCCAAGATGGTAAGCATGGTTGAATTCTGGATGACAGGACTTGCTGACAGGAAGTGAGATGAGAGAAATTGGAGTAAGGATGGTACTAAGGTTAGGAGCCTGAGCAGCTAGAAGAATGGAGTTGCCATTAACTCCATCGATGAGGAAGACTACAGGAAAAGCTAACTTGGAGAGGACTGTCAGGAACTTGGTTTGGGACATGCCATGATTAACATGTAGACATCCAAGTGGAGGTGGGTTGATGCAAAAACCTTGAGGAAGCTTAGGGAATAGCCCAGAGTGTCCTCTTTGTGAGCCTGAAATGCATTTAAGTCTTCCTTCTTTTTGTGAAAATATTATAATTTTGTACTCGTTCCAAATGAATGTAATATATCCACATTTGTTTTCATACAAAAAATTGTTTAGTTAATGTGGTAGTTAGAATGCTTCCCCCACCCCTGCCAAAATGTCCATGCCCTAATCCCTGGAATTTTTGAATATGTTATGGTTACATGATTGAAGGGATTTTGCAGATGTAATTAAGGTTCCAGACCTTAAAATAGGGGGATTATCCTGGATTATCCTGGTAGGCCCAATCTAGTCATGTGAGCCCTTAAAAATCAGAAAACTTTCTCTGCTGGAGAGAGAAGTCAGAGAGATGTGAGAGGGACCCTCTGTTGCCGGAGACGGAACATAGAAAGCATGAGAAGGATGGCAGGCAGCCTCTAGGAGCAAGGATGGAGCCCTGGCTGAGGGCCAGCAAGAAAGCAGGGCCCTCAGGCCTACAATTATGGGGAGCCGTATTCAGCCACCAACCCAGATGAGTTTGGAAGTAGACTTTCCCAGTGTCACCTAAGTAGATATTTGCTCCTGCGGGACTACTGTGTTATTTTTCTCATTGTAATTCTCTCTTCCAAATGCATACTTCCTACTGAAGGTCTGCCTGCCCATCCCTTCCTTGCAGAGTTCTTATAAGTACATTCTTCTTTTTTTTTTTTTAAAGCAAATCAAGACAGGTGTGAATCATCTTACCTGCCTTTGCTTGTACTCTTGACTTTGCCTAAATGAAGTTTTTCCAAGATTTTGTTCACTCATTTATTGCTTCTGTCTCTAGCACCTTCTACTTTCCTTTTACTTCTATCTGTTCTACCTGCAAAGCTTGTCTGTGTCTTGAGGAAAAATGCTTCATTTAACTTGCTATGTTTCCCCCACTAGAATGTTCTTTCCCCTGCTAGAATGAAAGCACCAGGAGGGCTTCTGTGCCCAATGCTGTATGCTTAGCATTGAGATAGAGCCTGACAGTTGGTAGATGCTTAATGTTCTTTTAAAGTACAGTTTATTTAGTGTTGTGCCAATTTCTGCTGTACAGCATAGTGACCCAGTCATACATATGTATGCATTCTTTTTCTCATATCATCCCCCATCATGTTCTATCCCAAGAGATTGGACAGAGTTCCGTATAGTATACAGTAGGATCTCATTACTTATCCATTCTAAGTGTAATAGTTTGAGTTTATTAATGCAAACTCCCAGTCCATCCCACTCTCTCCTCTTCTCCCCTTGGCGACCACAAGTCAGTTCTCCATGTCTGTGAGTCTGTTTCTGTTATGTAGATAGGTTCATTTGTGCCATACTTTAGATTCCACATATAAGTGCTATCATATAGTATCTGTCTTTCTCTTTCTGACTTACTTCAGTTAATATGAGAATCTCTAGTTGCATCCATGTTGCTGCAAATGGCATTATTTTGTTCTTTTTATGGCTGAGTAGTATTCCATTGTGTATATGTACCACATCTTCTTAATCCATTCATCTATCAGTGGACATTTAGGTTGCTTCCATGTCTTGGCTATTGTGAATAGTGCTGGTATGAATATAGCAGTGCATGTATCTTTTTTTTTTTTCCTCTTAATGGATTTTATTTCAATTATAGGTGTGCATAAATACATGTATCTTTTTGCATTGTAGTTTTGTCTGTATGTATGCCCAGGATTGGGATTGCTGGATCGTGTCCTAGTTTCTATATTTAGTTTTCTGAGGCACCTCCATACTGTTTTCCATTCCCACCAACAGGGCTCCCAATTCCTTTTGTTTGTTTGTTTGTTTGTTTGTTTATTTAATGGCTGCGCTCAAGGCATATGGAAGTTACCAGATCAGGGATTGAATCTGAGCTGCAGCTGCCACCTACACTGCTCCTGCAGCAATGCTGGATCCTTTAACCCACTGTGCTGGGGCAGAGATTGAACCTGTGCCTCTGCAGCAACCTGAGCCACTGAAGTTGAATTCTTAACCCACTGGGCCACAACAGGAGCTCCGCTTAATCAGTATTTTTTTGACAGACTTAAATCCTGTTTTCCTCTGTCTATAGCCATTTTTTAAACAAATTTTTAATGTAATAAGTCTTGAAACATATCATTGTGTGTAGTTCACTATTTAATGATCACATGCATGTACCTTAATTGATATAGCCATTTCTTTTTCTTTTTTTTTTTTTTTTTTTTCCTTTTAAATGGCTGCACCCAAGGCATATGGAAGTTCCTGGGCAACGGATTGAATCCAAGCCACAGCTGCGACAATGCTGGATCTTTTAAAATACTTCATGGGCCAGGGATTGAACCTTCGCCTCTGCAGTGACCAGAGCTACATCCGTTGGATTCTTAAACTACTGTACCACAGCAGAAACTCTGATATAGCTATTTCTTTATTGAAGATACTCCTTATTTTGTCCATCACACTAAAATTTACTTTAAAAAAAAATAGCGAGGTTAAGCAATAGTATAGTAGGTCTTATAAAAGTAAGCAAAAAGGCAGGGATAGATAATTTGGAATGCATAAAAGAAGGATCAGTTTGAAAGTTCCATCGTCTGATTGATGGGAATTTAAGAAGAATCAAAGAAAACAGAGATCATTGTTAATGAATTGATTTAAGATTTCCCAGAGCTGAAAGTTTCTGGATTGAAAGGACTTTCAAAGTGCATAGCAAAATTATTGATGAAAGTTTCAACAATGGGAGTTCCTGCTGTGGTGCAACAGGATTGGTGACGTCTCTATAGCACCAGGATGCAGGTTCAATCCTCAGCCTGACACAGTGGGTTGAAAGGATCTGGCATTGCTATAGCTGCAGTGTAGGTCAGAGCTGCAGCTTGGATCTGATCCCTGGTCTAGGACTCCATATGCTGAGGGGCAGCCAAAAAAAGAAAAGGGGGGGATAGTAAAAATGATAATGCTAAAGACCTCCCCAAAGGAAAAAAACCCAAGTGGAAAG
The DNA here is from genome assembly GCA_004024745.2 of Catagonus wagneri. Classification (NCBI taxonomy): domain Eukaryota; kingdom Metazoa; phylum Chordata; class Mammalia; order Artiodactyla; family Tayassuidae; genus Catagonus; species Catagonus wagneri. Next base: position 24,253,573 of record PVHT021183699.1, read on the forward strand.
AGAAGATTTTAAAATCATGGGGTGGTACAGGAGAGAATGAAAATAAGATCCCCTTAAAGTTGAATGAAATAGAATGGCATTGAATTCAGTGGCAGCACTGATGCTAGGGGAAGTTAAGAGTAGTGCCTTCAACAGCTGAGTTATTTTCTACATGGACCTGTTTATCCTGTGATACCAAATGTAAAGGTCTTTTCAGATATGCAAGGGCTAAGTCACCTCCCAGGTACCTTCTTCTATTTTAGTTTCTTAAGGTCTTGGGATGTACTTCTGCCAAACTGGGAGGTGAACAAAGAAAGGGAATGTTGGAAGTCAGGAAACAGTGGCTTTAACACAGAAAAGCAGTAAAAGGAAGCACCAAAGGTGACAACTACCGGCAGACCGAGAAAGGGCAACTTAGCTTAGACTGGAATGAGAACATGGATGATTCTTTTTTTTTTTTTTTTT
>PVHT021183699.1:24255016-24355260 GCA_004024745.2 Catagonus wagneri
GGGAACTCCAGAACATGGATGATTCTGAGAGGGAAGACCTCAGGGGATGGGGAATAGAGGTTGGTTCTTGCTAGACTATCTAATGTGGTGCAGCAATTAAAGAAAATTGAGGAGTTCCTGTCGTGGCTCAGTGGTCAACGAACCTGGCTAGTAACCATGAGGTTGTGGGTTCAATCCCTGGCCTCGCTCAGTGGGTTAAGGATCCGGTGTTGCTGTGAGCTGCGGTGTAGGTCGCAGATGTGGCTCGGATCCAGAGTGGCTGTGGTGTAGGCCGGCAGCTACAGCTCCTATTCGACCCGTAGTTGGGTACAGCCCTAAAAATACAAAAGACAAAAAAAAGAAAAGAAAAGAAAATCCAAATTAAAGTAGAGGTAGCCATTGAAGGAAAGAAGAAACTCTCAAGAAAACAAAGAGCTCTCTGAGGAAGGAAATGTTTTCATAATATAGTATTTGGCTAGTCAGTACACAGCAGTTACAGTCGAACAGTGTAGCACTGATAATCTATTTAACCAAAAATAGCGGTAGACCTATCTATATCTGAAGAGAAGTGAGAAATTTCACAGCTACATCCTAAACTACCATACCTTGAGTAAACAGGCACAAGGTCTAAAATGGATAAACCAAGAGTTCTTTGTGGCACGGCAGGTTAAGGATCTCGTGTTACCGCTGCAGCATCTTAAGCTGCTGCTGTGGCAGGAATATGTGGTGGATGTGGTACCCCCCACCAAAATTAATTAAAAAAAAATGAAATGTATAAACCAGAAAGTTGTAGGATAAGCACAATATTTCAAGAAATACAGTAGCTATCTAATAGAAACAACCATAAGTTGAAATTAATTACCTCTAAGGATTAATACTGGGTATGGAAAGTCTTACCCAGACAGTAGGGAGATGGTTTTTCATAATAGTCTGTCAGTACTATTTGATTTTCTGAATACAGGCAAGAATTAGATGGATAAGAATTAAATTATAAATTTAAAAAGCTAAGTAATATATGCCTATTGTAAAACATTTGTACTATATTAAAAAGGCATAAGTAACAGTCACCATAATTCCATCAGTCAGGAGTAACTACTGGTAGTTTTATTTATATATTTATTTATTTATTTTTGTCTTGTCGTTTTAGGGCCACACCCGTGGCATGTGGAGATTCCCAGGCTAGGGGTCTAATCAGAGCTGTTGCTGCCAGCGTACACCACAGCCACAGCAACGCCATATCCAAGCCGCGTCTGCAGCCTACACCACAGCTCACGGCAATGTCGGATCATTAACTCACTGAGCGATGCCAGGGATCGAACCCGCAACCTCATGGTTCCTAGTCGGATTTGTTAACTGCTGTGCCACGATGTGAACTCCTATATATTTTATTTTTATTTTTGTTTTTTTAGGGCCTCACCCACGGCATATGGGAGTTCCCAGGCTAGGGGTTGGATTGAAGCTACAGCTGACAGCCTACACCACAGCCACAGCAATGTGGGATCCAAGCCACATCTGTGACCTACAGCACAGCTTACAGCAATGCTGGACCCCCAACCCAGGGATCGAACTTACATCCTCGTGGATACTAGTCGGATTTGTTTCCACTGTGCCACAATGGGAACTCTCTATCATGGTTTTCTTCCCATGTCAATCAGTCTAGAGTTCCAACGACATTTTTAATGCTTAAATAGTATTCTCTTTTATAGGTGTGTGTGTGCCAAAATTTATCCAGCTATGATACTTCTATTTCTTTACTGTTTTTAAACTGGTTGGTCCAGACTTGTTTTGCTAAAAATTCCTCTCCACCTGGAATGATGACCTAGCAGTCACGCTGTTATTCTCTGACCCTTTTCCACTGGGCCAATTGGATTATCTCCCAGAAATTTGAAAATTAAGATTCATATATGCTTCCTAGTCTCCATTAAAGGAAATGTACTGAGAAAAGCAAATAAGGGACCTTGAAGTCCCAGAGAAAGAGACCTGAGAGAGACTGAAAGTGACATTGAAGCCGATTTGTTCCCTGAAAGCTTTTCAGTTTCTGATTCATGCAACAAGTATTCATGAAATGCCTTTAATACGCCAGATACTGTAATCAGGATACAGTGTTGGGAGGAACAAGGCAGGCAAATTCCTTACCTTGTGGTAGCTTTTACTCTAATGGAAAAGATATAACAAAAAAGAGAAATATGGAGGGTGGTGAAAACTGTAGAAGAAATGAGTCGAAGTGATAGGGGAAAGAGATCAGGGAAGGCCTTTTAGAGAAGGTGACTTCTGCTAGGACCTGGAGGGTGGGGGTGAGCCAGATGAGATGAAAGCTGGGGGAAGAGTATTCCTGTGGGGATTGGAGAGGTGAGGAATCTTCTTGGAACAGGGAACAGTAAATTTGAAGGCCCTGGGAGTTCCCGTTGTGGCTCAGCAGGTTATGAACCCTTAATCTTGGCTAGTGTCCATGAGAATGTGGATTCGATCCCTAGCCCCACTCAGTGGGTTAAGGATCCAGAGTTGCCACAGCTATGGCAAAGGTCGCAGATGCGAATAAGATCCGGTATTGCTGTGGCTGTGGCATAGGCTGGCAGCTGCTCTTCTGATTCGACCCCTAGCCTGGGAACTTCCATATGCCTTGGATGCGGCCCTAAAAAGAAAAAAAGAAAAAAAAAATTGAAGGCCCTAGGATGGCAGAGAGTTTGATGTGTTTGAAGAAAGGAAGGAGTTTAGTGTGACTGTCATGAAAGAGCGTAGGGAAAGTTAGTTTGAGGTGAGTGAGGATGAGGGGTAGAGCAAACATGTGAGGTACTTTAAAATGCATTGGAAAGCTTCAGCAGAGAAGTGCCATGATTTTATTTTTAAAATGTGTCTTATGAGTCATGATTGTATTTCCTGCCCTTGGGCCCTGTATCCTTGTTAAATTCTTAAAGTCTCCTTTAAAAAAAATTAAACTGGTTTGAGTAGACTTCAGTTGTAGTTACTTGTACCCAGAAGCCTGGGTTAAGGCATCATCCTTGTCTTTGTGTATACAGCCCTGGCCTTTTTCATGTCTTTGATTATTTATGTGTTTATTGACCATTTTCTTTTCTTTTTAAAAAATTTCCTATTCATTATCTTTGTTCCTCTTTCTGTTGTAGAGTTGGACATTTTCTTATTGTTTTTGAAGGAATCTTTGTATGTTGTCAGGAGTAAACTTTTATCTTTTGTATTTACTTCATTTTTTTTCCCAGTTAGGTGTTTGCCTGTTAACTTTACTCATTTTTTTTTTCTTTTTTGGCAACTCTACAGCATATGAAGGTTCCCAGCCAGGGATCAGATCAGAGCCGCAGTTACGACCTACACCACAGCTGCAGCAATGTGGGATCCCTAACTCACTGTTCTGGGCTGAGGATCAAACCTGTGTCCCAGCACTACAGAGATGCCACCAGTCCTTTTGTGCCAAATCAGGAATTCCACTTTGCTCATATTATTTTTTGACATTCAGAGGTCTGTTTTGTTTTAAATAACAGCTTTAGGGAGTTCCCGTCGTGGCTCAGTGGTTAACGAATCCGACTAAGAACCATGAGGTTGCGGGTTCAATCCCTGGCCTTGCTCAGTGGGTTAAGGATCCGGCATTGCCGTGAGCTGTGGTGAAGGTTGCAGACGCAGCTCGGATCCTGCGTTGCTGTGGCTGTGGCGAAGGCTGGCAGCTTCAGCTCCTGTTAGACCCCTAGCCTGGGAACCTCTACATGCCGCAGGTGCGGCTCTAGATAAAGGCAAAAAGACAAAAAAAAAAAATAACAGCTTTAATGAGATGAAATTCACATAAATTTACCGTTACAGTATATAATTCAGTGATTCTTAATATATTCACAAAGTGCATTCGTCACTTAATTCCAAAACATCTTCACTACCCCAAAAAGAAATCCCGTACCCAGTGGTAGTTATTCCCCATTCTCCTCTCCTCTGAGCCCTCAGCAGCCATTACTCTACTTTTGGTCACTGTGGATTTATCTATTTTATAGGACATTTCATATAAAAGAACCATAAAATATATAGACTTTTGTAACTGGCCTCTTTCACTTAGCATGATGTTTTAATATTCATCCATGTTGTAGTCTCTCCTTTTTATGGCTGAGTAATATTCCATTGTGTTGATATACCATATTTTGTTTATCCCAAGTGAATTGATGGACATGTGAATTGTTCCCATTCTTTGGCTATTGTGAATAATACTGCTGTGAACATTTGTATATGTATTGAAAGTTTTGGCTTGCGTTCGGTCAGATCGGCATTGCTCTTTTCCTTTATAAGGATTGCCATCTTTCTTGTCATGTTACCCGAGCCTTTTCTATGTAGAGGCTCTGTAAATACTTCTTAAAAGTATTTTTATGATTAGAGTATTAAATTTCAATCGTTAGTCTATATGAAACTTCATTTTGGTTAAGATTTGGAGAAAGGATGTAATTTTTTCCAATAGAATTACTAAATGTCCCTAGATAATCTATTAAATAATTGATCAGCCCTCATTGACTTGAAATACTATTTATATCAAAATAAAAAATGTATAATAGGAAAAATACGTTTCTAAATTTTGTTTTATTCCATTGATCCTTTTATATATTCCTCTTGTGGTCCTCCATAGTAATTCTGGCAGCTTTATATACCTTTTAAGATATTTTGTTAACTCCTAGAAAGAAATCCAGTGAGACTCTGGCCAAAGTCAGGTTAAATTCACAAATTTAGGAAAAAATTATTTATCTTGAATTTTCCTGTGCTACAATATGGCATGTCTTCTTTATTCATGGTTTTTTTTTTATGTACCTTGTCTTGTAGCTAATGTATCTTCTTTGCCAAACAAATCTCTAGATATTTATTTTGGTTGCTGTTGTAAATGAGGTCCCCACCTTATTATATTCTAACTGGTTATTTCATTAGAATAGAGAAGTTTTGCTTTTGGCTGCCAGCCAGCTCGTTGAATTTTTCTTAATTGTAATTGCTTTTGGTTGGTTCTCTAGGGTTTTCTTGTGGAACAGAGGTTACCAACAACAATAAAATAAGGGAAAGTGCTCTGAAGGAAAAGTTTTTTGTGTTTTTGGAGCACAAAACTTCATTTTGCTTGGTTAATTTTTTTTTTTTTTTGTCTTTAGTCATTTTTTAGGGCCGCATCCGCGGCTTATGGAGGTTCCCAGGCTAGGGGTCAAATCGGAGCTGTAGCCGCCGGCCTACGCCACAGCCACAGCAACGCAAGGTCCGAGCTGCGTCTATGACCTACACTACAGCTCACAGCAATGCCGGATCCTTGACCCACTGAGCGAGGCCAGGCAGGGATCGAACCCACAACCTCATGGTTCCTAGTCGGATTCGTTTCTGCTGAGTCACGACGGGAACTCCTTGCTTGGTTAATTATTAATGTCACTTTTCTCTCCTCAGTCCTCTAGTCGCTATAAAGTAAAATAAAATTTTTGTTGGGTTGGGGAATAAGTTTTACATTGGAAAATGTAGAATTTTGAATTTCAGATTGGCCACTAGTAGGTTACATTTTATTATCACATGTTTTTAACTTCATAAACAGCCAATCTTGCCATATTTGTCAGGTTTCCTATGTTATTCGAGATGAAGTGGAGAAGTACAACCGAAATGGAGTCAATGCCCTGCAGCTGGATCCCGCACTAAACAGACTTTTCACGGCTGGTCGAGACTCCATCATAAGAATATGGAGTGTCAATCAGCACAAGGTAAGGCAGGGAATGAATTTATATTTTAAATCTGTACTCAGTAAATTTTGGTCTGTCTGTTATGGCACCTTTCACAGTTTCCGATTTAATCTTTTTGAGCACTGAATTATTTAGTATACTCTATAAATAAAGACCGTGCAACCAGAATTCAGTAAGCCTCTGAGGAAAACACCTCCACAGGAATTTCAGAAGTGTTGTAGCTAAGGCAGGGACTCCATAAACTAGATCTGTGATAAGAGCTCTTTGCTAAAAAGGAAGAAGGAGATTTGTCTGATGGAGGAATTCTTTTCAGCGATTTATTCTTCTGTTTTAAATATGTTCCCCCAAAGCTGCTTGGCAACCGTTTTCATTGCTACTAAAAAAAAAAGATTGAATATGCTTTTATATTTATAAATAATCTTGAATAAATACTTGATTTCTTCATTTAAAAGTTATTAGAGGAGTTCCCCTTGTGGTGCAGCAGAAATAAATCTGAGTAGTATCCATGAGGATGTGGGCTCGATCCCTGGCCTCTCTCAGTGGGTTAAGGGTCCAGCGTTGCTGTGAGCTGTGGTATAGGTCGCCAACGTGGCTCAGATCCCATATTGCTGAGGCTATGGCGTAGGCTGGTGGTACAGCTCCGATTCCACCCCAGGCTGGGAACTCTGTATGCCTCGAATGCAGCCCTGAAAAGCAAAAAGCAAAAACAAACAAACAAAAAGTGATTAGAGTGCCCACAAAGCCCATAGGGCCTTATTATATTATATTGTATACAAGTGGCATAAAAACTATGAAAACAGAGAATAGGATTTAATTACATGTAAAGATAAATCCCCAGTAAATGGAAGGGAGCTCCTTTTTTTTTTTTTTGGAATGCCTGCATCATGAATGACGTAGAAATGAAGATTCATGTAAGGAGAAGGAGCACTTCTTGAACTCCTAGCTCTTCTGTACCAGACACTCTTAGCAATTTCATATATAATATGGTTTTCTCATGATAATCCTTTAAGGCAGATGTTATGATCCATTTTCATAGATGGGAAAACAGGCTCAAAGAAACCTATGGTTAAAAATCTAGTTAATGATAGTAACCCTGAAACCCTGATGTTAGATCTTGTCATTTTAAACCTCTGTGTCTTTTAGCAAGCTCTTCAAGTCTGAGGTTCAGGCTGAAAAAGAACCACTGCTCTGCACAGTTCCTGGCTAGCTTCTTTAAATGGACTTTGGTCCAGTGGGCTTTGGATTCTTTAACTAGTGGAAACAGTGGTGGCCCAATGTTAAAAACATGGAAAGTAAGAAAACTATGCTTTTGAGTGCTTTTTGGAATTTATACTTGAATTGGAATGTCACCTGGAAATTTACCGTATTTCAAATAAGAAAAACAGTCACAAGAACTAACCCAGGCGTTCCCATCGTGGCTCAGTGGTTAATGAATCCGACTAGGAACCATGAGGTTGAAGGTTTGATCCCTGGCCTCACTCAGTGGGTTAAGGATCCGGTGTTGCTGTGAGCTGTGGTGCAGGTCACAGATGCGGCTTGGATCCCACGTTGCTGTGGCTGTGGTGCAGGCCGGCGGCTACAGGTCTGATTAGACCCCTAGCTTGGGAACCTCCATATGCCGCGGGTGCGGCCCTTGCCCATGAAGCATCTTATACTTGCCTGTCTTCCACGTAGGATGTAACTAAATACTCTCCTGGTAATTAAAAGAAGTGAAAGGAATTGAAAAATCCTGAGTTGCTGAATTAAAATAGTCATCCTTTAGCCCTTGACTTCCATTTCTTCTCTGAAGGACTGTAGATCCTATGAGGAAACATCTAGTTCACAGGTGAAAACAGCAGTAGGAAGCTAAAAGCAGAGGTGCATCTCCCTCTGCAGTCAGGCTAGACTCCTTACCACTTTCATCAGTTTCTTTTCTGCCTCTGCTGTCTGCTTTGAGCCTTCACCACTACTGAGACAGATTCCTCCAGCCCGCAGATTTGTTAATATTCCATCCTTTCTAGTGAGCCTCTTCCTATTGCACTTGTCCCTGACTCAAATCTTACTTCCTTACTCAAGGCATAAAAATTAAGCATTTGTCCTGGAAACCTAGGCTTTCATCAGCAACAAAACTGTCCTGAAACAAAATTTCTATTTATATCTATCATATGGAAGCATTCATTGTTTGATGAAATTCTGCTCTGAATTCAGTTGTCAATTTTAAAACCTCAGAGCAGTGTCACATTAATTGATGAATATATACATATCTATAATTTGTAAAATATTTTATCTTCTAATGTAAACTAATGTCCTTTTTATGATTCTTTTAATTTCAGCAAGATCCATATATAGCATCTATGGAACACCATACTGATTGGGTAAATGACATTGTACTCTGTTGTAATGGAAAAACATGTAAGTATTTCTTTGGATTATTGGGCTTCTGAAAGATTTTAATTCAATTTGATATCTTTTTCATTTTCTATGTAAGCTTCTTTATTGAAGTATAACATACATACAGAAAAGCACACACACCTGGAGAATACAGCTCAATAAAATTTTATAAGTTGAACACCCAGGACAAGAAACAAATTAGCAGGAGTTGCTGTCGTGGTTCAGCAGAAATGAATCTTACTGGCATCCATGAGGACGCAGGTTTGATCCCTGGCTTCCCTCAGTGGGTTAAGGATCTGGCATTGCCGTGAGCTGTTGCAGACAAGGCTCAGATCTCACGTTTCTGTGGCTGTTGTATAGGGTGGCGGCTACAGCTCCAATTCGACCCCTAGCCTAGGAACCTCCATATGCCACAAATGAGGCCCTAAAAAGACAAAAAAAAAAAATGGTAACAGAATACCAGAGTTCCCCTGGTGACACAGTGAGTTAAGGACCTGGTGTTGTCACCACAGTGGCTTGGGTTGCTTCTGTGGTGATGGTTCAATCCCTGGCCCCAGAAATTTCCAATGCCACGGGCAAGCCCCCCCCCCAAAAAAAAGGAAGAAGAAACAGATTACTAGAAGCCACCTTATGCCAGCCTTTCAGTCACTGTCCCTTGTCCCAAGGTGACTGCTCTCATGTCTTCTAAACACTATTGATTACTTTGCCTGTATTTCCACTGTATATAGACTCATAGGTATTCTTCTAGCCTTATTAGTATCTCTTTTTTTGTTCTAATTATGTAAAATCCATTTCTTGGTTTTGTAGTCTATGTTAGAGAAATTTTCCTCAATTGGATTAGTTGCCCCTTCAACTGGAACATTAAAGAGTTTTGCCCTGCCTGTTTAAAAAAATATTTGAGAAGTTCCCACTGTGGTGCAGATGGTTAAGGACCTTTCATTGCCACAGCTGTAGCATAAATCACAGCTGCGGCTCAGATTTGATCCCTGGCCCAGGAACTTCCACATGCCATGGGTATGGACAAATATAAATATATGTATAATACACACACACACACACACACACACACACACACACACACACATACATACATTTATATACTTACATATTTTGAGACAAAATACAGTAGGTTTCAAAAAGAACTTTTAGATATGTATATGTGCATGTATGAATATGAAGGTGTTTGAATTGATATAAATATAAATATAAATATTCAAATATGTATGAACATTTTGTTTGTATGAAACTGTGAGACAGCGTTACATTGTTTTAAGTCTTTAAAATGGTACTAAGTGACATTACTTAGGGTGTGTTAATTCTTTGCCTCTTCTAGTAATATCTGCTTCTTCTGACACAACAGTAAAAGTATGGAATGCACATAAAGGATTCTGCATGTCAACATTAAGGACACATAAGGTAAACAACTAATACAATTTTCAGTATCTTTAGTGTAATACTGGAATGTCAGTACTTTATGTGGCTCATTTGCTATTTCTCTACAGAGCAGATCATGGTATGTGTGTTCTGTTACAGGATTATGTAAAGGCCTTAGCATATGCCAAGGATAAAGAACTGGTAGCATCAGCTGGGTTGGACAGACAAATATTCCTTTGGGATGTGAATACTCTAACAGCGTTGACTGCCTCAAATAACACTGTCACAAGTAAGGTGTTTGAAAAAAACTTCTTTGAAAGCGATTCAATTGACATAAATAGAAAATGATTTATAAAACATCTTTGATAAGTTTGTATTGGGACAGTCGTTCATATTTTGAGAATGCTTCCATCTATAGTGTTGAACGACAAAGAGCTAGTTCCTCACTGCATCTAAAAATGGTAACTTCTCCAGCTGTTACCTGGTTATTTTTGCACATGTGCCTGTGTTAGCTTCCTAGCTAAAGTGTAAGCTCCTATAAGGTAGAAGTGTCTGTCCTATTACTTTGTATGTTCCACAGCTTTGTCTGGTCCAAAGCCATAGTCTAGGCAGATTTTTCTTTTTTCTTTTTTTTTTTGTCTTTTTGCCTTCTCTAGGGCTGCACACACGGCATATGGAGGTTCCCAGGCTGGGGGTCTAACAGGAGCTGTAGCTGCCGGCCCACGCCACAGCAACGCGGGATCCAAGCCACATCTGCACCTACACCACAGCTCATGGCAACGCCGGATCCTTAACCCACTGAGCAAGGCCAGGGATCAAACCTGCAACCTCATAGTTTCTAGTTGGATTCGTTAACCACTAAGCCACTATGGGAACTCCATAGGCAGATATTATTGATGCAGGTGGTGATTACTTGGCAAAGTTGGCAGCTTTTGACTTTTAGAAATGTTACCATATACTAAAAGCCTTTGAATTAATGGCCAAGTTGGAAAATACCCAAAGGAAAGAACGGTTTTTAGTGCCAATATTGCACGACACTTTCACAGCTGCTCTAAAGAATCCAGCCAATTCCAGAAGAGTTCAGGGAGGCTGGACTGCTTCTAGAGGTAATTCAGAGACATTCACAGCAGGTTAATAGCAGGGATGCCTCATCAGCTGAGAGATCTCAGGTGACTCAGTCAGACCCAGAGAAGTTTAGACTTGAAACTTGGCCTCACACTTGGCCCAGCCTATTAGAGTACTCTAAGATAGGTGTCAGTAGAGACTCTTAGGAGCACCTTTTCAGCTAAGCCTGGCCTAGTGGGTCAGTATTTAGGATATGGGCCTGAACTATCTAGATACCTACATAATAGGTCCAGTTTGTCATGACTGGGGAATACTCATATTGCCATAACTAATAAAACTACTATGACCTAGCATGTGCCATGAAGGGCAAGTTGGAAGACTGGTGTTTATAATTTCTTGAATATTATTTTGTCCTTTTTCTCAGGAAATATGTGGAGGTCAAACACTATTCTCCCCTTGTTCTCCATGATTTCTCATCTGTACAGAGTCTCAGGGATTTTGCAGCTTGTCCCTGCCATCGATTAGCTCTCTCTAGATGTAAGCCCTACCTAAAAGAGTCACTCACAAGAGGGAACAAAGCAAAAAGAGTAAGATTGTTGGAGTTCCCTTTGTGGCCCAGCGGTTAATGAACCTGACTAGGATCCATGAGGATGCAGGTTCGATCCCTGGCCTTGCTCAGTGGGTTAAGGAGCTGGCGTTGCCATGAGCTATGGTGTAGGTCACAGATGCGGCTTGGATCTGGTGGTGGTGTGGCTGTGGCATAGGCCAGCGGCTAAAGCTCCAATTCGACGCCTAGCCTGGGAATCTCCATATGCCACAGCCGGGGCCCTAAAATGACCAAAAAAAAAAAAAAAAAGAGTAAGATTGTCCCAGGGTCAAAGACCAGGCTTAGTTAGTGGTTATAGATTCTGCAACAGATATGTTTTGCTTAGAAATTAGGCATATCAAGTTTTTTTATATAGTTATGGAAATAAGATTAACAGCTGACATTGAGCACTTAATACAAGCAGTTATTTTTCTAAATACTTTCCATGTATTCTTTTATTCGTAACATCTCAGTATTTTGTTGTTTGTACTTATTCTTTGTTGTAAAATTAGGATCATATCGTATAGACTGTTCTATAAACATACCTCAGTGGAGCTGAGTTCTGAATCATAGAACATGAATATGATTCTATCTATATATTACCTAATTTCCTTCCAGAGGAGTTGTACCAAATTACCTTCCACAAGTAATGTATGAGAGTGCCATTTTAACTTTATTTTTTTAGAATTAAATATTGCTTTGTTTTTTATCTGACTTGGTAGGTGAAAATTGTTTTTTTTTTTTTTTGATTTGTGTTTTCTTGTAAATAGTGAGTTTAGCCATAGTTTTCATATGTATTAACACATGTATATCTCTGAAAATACAGTACTTATTCAGATAGTTTTTAAATGGCAGTGCAGTTCATTTTAGCAAATATTTATTGAGCACTTGTGTGTGTTCAAGAAGAGCTGTCAATTTTGTTAACAGTACTATTATTTAGAATTATCTCCATTATAGGTAGATTTCTTTTCCTTGGAGTACTCATGAAGATAAGATTTTCTAAATTGAGTAATTAAACTTGCAGTTTGTGCTGACTAGCTACTAAACAGCTGATGATTTTAACATTTAGCTCCATTTATCCTTAATAGCTTCTTCATTAAGTGGGAACAAAGATTCCATTTACAGCCTGGCCATGAATCAACTGGGAACAATCATTGTATCAGGGTCCACTGAGAAGGTAAGGGAAAACTTAAAGTGAATATTTTAACACCAGAAAACAAAGAAACTGGAGTTCCCGTCGTGCCTCAGCATTAATGAACCCGGCTAGAATCCATGAGGACATGGGTTCAGTCCCTGGCCTTGTTTAGTGGGTTAAGGATCTGGTGTTGCTGTGAGCTGTCGTGTATGTAGGTCATGGACGTGGCTCGGATCTGGCACTGCTGTGGCTATGGCGTAGGCTGGATGGCATCTGTAGCTCTTATTTGACCGCAGCCAGCCTGGGAACTTCCATATGCTGCAGATACGGCCCTAAAAAAGACAAAAAAAAAAAAAAAAAATTAAAAAAAAAGAAAACAAAGAAACCAAAATAATGTGATCTGTGTAATTATAGAATACATAGACAGTGATTTTGCCTGGTGGATACTAAAATAAAGGTTTTATTTGAACACAAGAGTCTAACTATATAATTACTGTCATGTGTAGTGACAGGTGGTGGGTGGGGTGGGGGAGGGCTGTGCATTTTTTGACATTAAAAAGGCTTTTTCCTACTTCAAAAAGTTGGGAGCCTTGGACACCTGTCTATTGGCAGAAGTCATACTCCCCTCTTAGAATTTAATAGTGGTTTAATTTACAAAAGTCATCTATTATTTAAATTTGATTATGGATATAATCAATTTGTGTGATACTTTGTTAAAATTCACAGGTTTTAAGAGTATGGGATCCAAGAACATGTGCGAAACTAATGAAGCTTAAAGGGCACACAGATAATGTTAAAGCATTGCTGTTGAACAGAGATGGCACACAGGTATGCAGTTGACATGAACATTTACCTATTGTCCTTATCAAAAATTTCGTCCAACAGAACTTCCCCCACTTTGTGTATTGTTACATGGTTGCTTTGAACCAAAAGCACACGTATAAACTTTGGTCTAATTTTTAAATCCTTAAGATACTCAGTTGCACGTATAATAATCCACATTTTGAAATTATTCTTTTAGCATCACTTTTAAATAAAGGCCAAACAAGGGATTTCCTAAAAATAATTCTAACGTAGGTGATATGTGCACTTATAATACATTTAGGCTGAAATAATTTAAAATATTCCCTATGCAAAGCGAAAGGAAGCTTTGGTATTGAATACTTTCTGGCAATGTAGTAAGTGGAAAATTCTTCAGTGTAGTAAGTGGAAAATTTCTTCACAGGGTCTGGTTTCAGGGCAGATTTCATCAGTTGACTGTGTAGACATGGTCTGTAGGTTTAGTTATCTAACACAGTACTTAGAGTCAGCATTTCAAAAAAACATTTTGGTAACATTTAAACATGTTTTAGTTCTCTGTTGGCCCCATAATTAGTGAATTATAAATCACAATTTTGTCTCTTCTGTAGCAGTAGAAAAATAAGCTTTCATCAGTGTAGATTATAAACAAAAACGAGCACCATTTTATGTTACGACACACCTCTACCATACAGCCCTGCCTTTTTTTCATAGGGCAGGGATAATTGGTATTGACTATGATGCAGTTAGAAGAGGGAGAGTAGGAATGTGATGAGATGGGAAATGGCATCAAGGGGGTTAATCCTGTGGAAATTATGTCATGGAGGTTGCCTCACACATTAATTAGAGAAACCTGTGTCTCCGGAGGGAAAGGGAAGTTTGAAAAACTAGCCAAAGGAAAGAAATCATTTTTCAGAACCAGGCAGAGAGACTTAAAAGATGCCCACGGAGGTCTTTGGAGATGTGAAAGGATCTTGATGTTAATGTATTGTGTTGCCTTGGCGAGAGGACTCTTCTTTACTAGTCCTTACTTGGCTCATCTGCAAAGTGGAAATCAAAGTATTTAGGATAGTTGATGAGAAGAATGATAAGTATATTCTTATCTGTGAGCCCAGCCATTTTCTAGAGCTCTTGAGTTTCTTTGTAGCAGCATTTTCATGTGAGTGTAAAAAGCCCAGTGCATTCAGGTCCTCATTGTTGTGCAGTAGCTGCTGCGCTGCACTGGAGATAGTCCATGTCCAGGATTGAACTGGGTCATACGATCTCCAAGAGGCTGCCCTTAAGTAGGGGCTGTGGACAAGATGTTTTCCAGAAGGGGGATGTGGTTCTGGCAGACTTTTCATAAATCTTCTGTTATACCCTATGCCTTGTTTCCTCTATAGACAATTATTAATATCTTTTTACCAAAGATGATGTGACTAGCATGTGTAGTTACAAATGCATTTCACCTGAGGTCAGCTGCACTTACTGAAAGCAGACAGTGGTATGATACTACTTTAAAAGCTGCTTGGAGTTTCTGCTGTGGTGCAGTGGATTAATGGTACACTTTGTCTCTGTGGAGGCGCTGGTTCCATCCTTGGCCTGGTGCAGTGGTTTCAGAATCCACCCTTGCTGCAGCTGTGGCACAGATCACAGCTCTGGCTCTCATTTGATCCCTGGCCTAGGAACTTCCATATGTGGTGGGGGGCAGGGAAGAAAAAATGAAATAAAATTAAAAAATAAAAATTAAAGCTGCCTTACAGCCTTAGAATGCATAGTTAAGCAGATATCATTCCTCCTGTAGTACCTCCATTCATTTTCCTTATTGGCAGCTAGAGACCAAATATAAATTTAACCACCAGCAGCATGGCATATTTACATTGGAGAGGTGATCAAGTAGACAACTTTAATGACTACTCAATTGAGAAAAAGGAGAAAAAAGAAACCTTTACTTACTGATTCTCAAACTCCTGCAGTGTGGAAGAGAGAGTTATCAGTTACTGGCCAGAGTTTATATTGCATCCCACAGAGTTGCCCTGAAAGCCTCTAATATAGGATATGTGTATATGTATAAGATGTGTATAATAGGCCAGTGAATCCCATGTATGTCAGCCTATTTCGTCACATCCTTTGTTGTAGTTAGATATTTAGCATATCTTACTCTTTGTGGTCTGTCCGCATTGCAGTTTTGATTGGTGCCACGTTACTAGGCCAAGCCACCTGGACTTTTCATCCCTTGGATTTGCTTGGGCAGTTGCTTGAGGAGTTGGGACAGCCAGTCATCTAGCTCAAGTCAGTCACGTCCATGTATGTCACTCACAGGATTTTTCTTGTTAATGCAGGTCCTGCTGAACCTAGCTTATAGGTCCACGGGTCGCTGAGAATTAGGCCACTACTTACCCACTAGACTGACTTGCCCACTAGGCTGCTCTTTTTTGACAGTTACAATTGTGTTTAAGTGACCATTCCAAAAACACTTTGTGTTGATCGGCAGCAGCCTGGCCCCAGTACACTGGTACCTCTCATCTCCATGAGCAGAAGCAAAGCACCTGATCAGGCTATAGAATCTTTTCTCCTAACAGTCCCCTGTTCTGGTGACTTAGCAGTCTGTCTTAGTCCCAGGAAGCCACCTCATAATGAAGTAGTCTTCATGTTTACCCAGTGGAAGGGTGGAGGCTGTGGGAAATGTTTTGATGACTCCTCTAGCTCCTACAGGACATCAGGCACTAGAATTCCTATAAAACAGGCACATCCTTCAACCATAATACCCAGTCTGCAGAGATGTTCACCAGCATTGTACTTTACCTTTTCTTTTTTTGCCATGCTTGCAACATGTGGAAGTTCCATGGCCAGAGATTGAACCTACACCAGAGCAGCAACCCAAGCCACCGCAATGACAATGCTCGATCCTTAACCCGCAGTACCAAAAGGGAATTTCATCACTGTACTTTAAAATGATTGCTGTCTGTTTGGGGACTGCTTTTTAGCAGTCTTAGAATACTGATGACCATCAGAGATTATTTTGTATTCTGTATCAGGGTTGATATAGAACTCTAATACACTCTGTATTTCCTTATCTGCTTTCAGCTGCACATTCAGGGTTTGAGACTTATTTCTTTATTGCTGCAAGTTGCCCAGCCTGTGAAGACTACCAACTCATCGTCTTTGCCTTCCTTATCCTAAAGTTGTCAGACCTTACTCCCTATAGATACATGGTCTAGGATCTGAGTGAACAAAGCTTTACTAACAGCTTTGCTACCCAAGAGTAGCATCTCTTCCTGGAATGGGGAGCTCCTCCCTGCATTCTCCCTGATAGACTGCCACAGTGCTCCTACACATGTGATGAAGGTCTGCTTGTGGCCTTACTCCTGACAGTTTTATTGGTTAGTCTCTTGGTTCTCTTGTGAACTAGTTGGAATAGGTAATTAAAGAAATGGTGTGGTTCCTGTCGTGGCTCAGTGGTGACAAACCTGACTAGTGTCCATGAGGACATGGGTTCAGTCCCTGGCCTCACTCAGTGGGTTAAGGCTCTGGCATTGCTATGTCTGTGGTCTAGGCTGGCAGCTCCAGCTCCAGTTCGGCCCCTAGCCTGGGAACTTCCATATGACGCAGGTGCGGCCCTAAAAAGACAAAAATTTTAAATTTAAAAAAAGGCAGTGCTACTCCTGACAGCTTATAGGGGAGTCTGTTGGTATGTATTTATTTTTTATTTTATTTTATTTACTTATTTATTTTTTGCTTTTTAGGGCCACACCCACAGCATATGGAAGTTCCCAGGCTAGGGGTTGCATCAGAGCTACAGCTGCTGGCCTATGCCACAGCCACAGCAGCATGGGATCCTTAACCCACTGAGTGAGGCCAGGGATTGAACCTACATTATGGATACTAGTCGGATTCATTTCCAGTGTACCGCACAACAGGAACTCCCAGTACGTGTTTACTTAACTAAACATGTCCAGAGTTCTGAAGGCCCCATCATGTCACAGAGCAGGTCAGTAAGCCCTTAATATTCCTGAAGGCCTCATCTATTCAAACATCATGGTCTCCCAGCCCTTGACTATCTTCTCTTCTTTGAAGCTCTTTGCCTACTTAATTTCATACACCAGCACC
This sequence comes from Catagonus wagneri, assembly GCA_004024745.2. NCBI lineage: Eukaryota > Metazoa > Chordata > Mammalia > Artiodactyla > Tayassuidae > Catagonus > Catagonus wagneri. The sequence continues at coordinate 24,272,094 of PVHT021183699.1, forward strand.
AGCAGTTGCTTTTCTCCTTGGGGCCATTTTTTTTCCCCCAAAGAATTAAGTTTTTGTCCCCTTCTTAAGTCACCAGAAGTAACTGGTAGAGAAAACCAGGCATGCTGAATGCGAACCATGGAGTGGTTGATTCTCTTTCTGTCATACTCACAGTGTGCTCAGCCTTGATTTGTGTGCCAGCGACTTCTATACAGTTGATACTCCTGAGCCTTTAAAAATTGTCATAATTGCCAATGTTGACTTTGAATGCTGAGGGTCTACATTTTGTGTTAATGGATGTTGAACTTGAGGCTCATTATGGGAAGTACCCAAGGTCACAGTAAGTAGGAAGCCTGGATTTTCCTTTTGGGTCTGGTCAGTAGAATCCAGGAGACCTAGCAGACCATCAGGAATTCAGAGCCACGAAAGCACTGACAAAACAGAGGTATGACGTCATCCAGGACTCCAAAAGGCTTGCTTGCCTAGTGCAGTGCTTGAATGACCTGGAGATCCTGTTGAAACACAGATTGCTGGACCCACCAGAGTTTCTCCCTCATTAGTTCTGGAATGGGACTTGGGAATTTACATTTTTAACATGTTCCCAAGAGATGCTAATGCTGCGGCTGGCCAGGTAAAGAGGACAGCGGAAGTTTTCCACACAGGGCTCCTCTGCTTGAGCCTGTACTGTTGCTTTTGTTCATTTCAGCCTGCGGTGTGTGATTGTCAGAAGCCTATATCAGAAGCAGGAATAGAGGTTGTTAAAGGTGTGTGTTCAATGGTGTGGAGTCAGGAGAGCAGCCAAGTGCAAAGCACAAGAAACAGGAAATGCTTGCTGGTTTCTAACCTTAGGTTTCTTTGTTCCCAGTGCCTTTCCGGCAGTTCTGATGGGACAATTCGCCTTTGGTCCCTTGGCCAGCAGAGATGTATAGCAACATACCGAGTGCATGATGAAGGCGTTTGGGCTCTGCAGGTCAATGATGCCTTCACACATGTGTATTCTGGAGGAAGGGACAGGAAGATTTATTGTACAGACCTAAGAAACCCTGATATTCGAGTGCTAATTTGTGAAGAAAAAGCTCCAGTTCTCAAGGTATGTCACATGCTTTAGATTTATAATTATGATTGTTATACATGTTAGCCAAATAGACCAAAACTGATGTTGGAATGTGAATCAACTGGGGTTGTAAAAAAGATACTCTGAAGTAGTTGTTAGTCACCTGTAGAAGAAATGGTGACTTCTTAGATATGTCATGAATGGGTGGCTTTCCTGCTGGCGAATCCTAGTGAGGCAGCCCCATAGTGCTCCTGAGCTCTTCTGTCTTTAGAGGAGGAATATGAGGAGTTCAGGTACCTATGAGCAGACAACAAAGCAGAAAGGTGTCCACTGCCTCAAGAGGAGAGTGTGGAAAGGTGCTCGTGAAGAAGAGGGAGTGAGCTCGTTCATATGCCAAACCATCACTACCTCAAAATAGTCCTGGGAAGTGGGTAAAAGGGTACTTGAGAAGCCATCCATATTGACACCTGCTAAAAGTGAAGCCTAGACTAAAAAATGGCTAGTTATCATTTTGACAAGATGTTTGGTCTTGCTGATATTCATAGAATTTCACATTAAAACAACAGTGAGGAGATTTCCAGATTTAAAAGAGAGGCATAAAAACAGCATCCCCCACCCCCTTCTCGGAAAGCATCTGAAAACAACAAGGAAAGCAAGAAAGAGAAGTGCAGATACAAACCCATCATCTGTAAGACTAAATGACATCTAAAACCTAGACCACAGGATAGGAGGAAGGTCTGAAAAAGGGATTAGAGGTCAAATTGAACACTTGAGAAGATGCCTGTGGTCTGAGAGCTCACATAAAACTGACCAAGTGCTGTTCCTTAAAGCAGATGACACAGCCTAATGAACAGCCAATAATCCTTTAGGGAAGCAAGAGCATTGAGGCTGAAATCCTGCAGACACAGCATGTGTACAGGAAGCACGCTGATGGGGAGAGACAGGCAGGCATGGAAGAGAAACACCGCACTACAAGTCCTGCAACTGCCAGGATCTCTTGGCTCTGGAGAAAAGGACTAGAATATAGCATAGGCATAACCATGTTATAAGGAACATCACTTTGAACTGAAGAGGATTCCTGCTTGCTAGTGGTTCAGCCCTGTACCTTTATCTCCAAACTTGCAATTTCCTGGTGCTAGAAGAATAGTGGGCAAATGTAGAATGATTCCATTTACATAATATGTAAGTGGGTATGTGTATATTTTTATATGTATAGTATTTTAAAAACACAGGACACAGTAAACTTCACAGTGTACATTTGTGTTCCTTAGGCAAGGCAGGACAGTGGATTACATGGACACTTTTCACTTTTGCTATGTTGTTAGACTGGTTATTTTGTCTTGGGCTTTGCTACAAACATTTTCAAATAAAAAAATATATTTGCTTGTTACTAAGAACATAAAAACAAAAGAGTGGCAAAACAAAAAGTTATGGCAAGTCATCCTTTTGACTGTACTCATTTAAAACCTTTAAATTAACCACACTTAAAACTTTAGGCTACGGTTTTTGGCAAGAGGTCACCCCTATTACACTTTTATAGGGCTGGGAATTCCTATAGCAAAGACACTCTTTGATTCTTCTTTGCATCCCTAGCTTTTAACACATGCTGTGGTATAGTCAATTCACAAATGTTGAATGAAAGAGCTGATATTTAATAGTATATAGCTGGTCCTGGCAGTTCAGAAGAGTCAGCATTCCACAAAGCAATACTTTTCGTGCTTTTTTCCAGATGGAGCTTGATAGATCAGCTGACCCCCCTCCTGCCATCTGGGTTGCAACAACAAAGTCTACAGTAAATAAATGGGTAAGTGAGCCATTGTTTACCTGGCAGTGGTTTATAAACATGTGATTTGTTATCATAGACCTGCCAGGTACCAGTAGCAAATGCTCAGTATGAGCCTGACTCTCAGCGTGCTTTGGGACTGTGGCAGAAATCTCAAAGCCCCTATGAATGCAAGTGTGATCCTAAGGGTTGTACAAAAATTAAATAAGGTCATAGTCAAAATGCAGCTTCTGGAGTTCCCTTCGTGGCTCAGTGGTTAACGAATCTGACTAAGAACCATGAGGTTGCAGGTTCGATCCCTGGCCTTGCTCAGTGGGTTAAGGATCCGGCATTGCCGTGAGCTGTGGTGTAGGTTGCAGACGCGGCTCAGATCCCGCGTTGCTGTGGCTGTGGCGAAGGCCGGCAGCTACAGCTCCTGTTAGACACCCCCTAGCCTGGGAACCTCCATATGCCACGGGTGCGGCTCTACATAAAGGCAAAAAGACAAAAAAAAAAAAATGCAGCTTCTGACTTCTTTGTCAGGAGCCAAGATATACATCTGATTGCTTAGAATAGCCACTGTTCCCTAATAAAACCAGTAAAGATTAATAAAGCTTCCAACCTCATAAAGCTGCATTTGAAAAGAGGCAGTCCAAGTTCCGACACAGCAGGGAAACACATTAGGATTCTGTTTTTCTAAACATAAGAGAAAGCAGAAACTCTTTTAAATTCGTTTCCTTTTTCTTTGTAGTGTGAAGAACAGGGATAGAAATAGGGTATAAGTAGAGAGAAGTCACAGAAGTACTGTTAATTCATAAATCTTAATGGAAGAAGATTTAAGCTTTCTTGCTTACCAGACTTTATTTTATTGGTGGATAATAAAAGAGAAACTGTGTTTATTCCTGTTTATATGAAGATCAAGTGGTCTTTCTCTGTACTTGTAAAAAAAAGTTATATTTTTTGGTCTAAATTTTATTTTGCCAATTTGAGATCAACATAGCTTTACCTGGAAGAGTACCTTGTGTTCTCTCCAAAAAGACAACATTCTCTTCTTAATATTTGTCTTTTATTTTTTGAATCATGATAGTATGTAATCGAACTTTGTGGCTAAGTATTTTTGGTTGATGTTATTGTTCAGTTTTTCTCATTCATTTATTGTCTTTCTTGCAACTTTAAATGGATTGGCAATGCTTATAGAGTATAAGATAATTAAATCATGAATTTTGTTCCTTTAGACATTGAAGGGAATTCATAATTTTAGAGCCTCTGGAGATTATGACAATGACTGTACAAATCCTATAACACCCCTTTGTACACAACCTGACCAGGTTATTAAAGGTAAGTAAGGATATTAGAAGGTATTGTACCTTTTACCGAGGTTGACTATCGTTACTAAGACATTGACAAAATAAGGAAGATGACCTTACTTTAAATGTAATTTTGATCTCAACAAAAGTCTAATAGTATATTGGTTTGTTTTTAATAGAAGAAAAAAGATATTTTTATTTATTTATTTATTTTTGTCTTTTGTCTTTTTAGGGCCGCACTCATGGCATATGGAAGTTCCCAGGCTAGGGGTCCAGTTGGAGCTACAGCTGCCAGGGAGTTCCTGTTGTGGCTCAGTGGTAATGAATCTGACTAGAATCCATGAGGATGCAGGTTTGATCCCTGGTCTCGCTCAGTGGGTTAAGGATCCGGTGTTTCCGTGATCTGTGGTGTAGGTCCACACGTGGTTTGGATCCCTCATGGCTGTGGCTATGGTGTAGACCAGCAGCTGCAGCTCCAGTTCGACCCCTAGCCTGGGAACTTGCATATGCTGTAAGTGCAGCCCTTAAAAAAAAAAAGAAAAGCAAAAAAAAAAGGGAGCTACAGCTGCCTGCCTACACCACAACTCATGGTAATGCCGCATCCTTAACCCACTGAGCGAGGCCAGGGATTGAACCTGCAATCTCATGGTTCCTAGTTGGGTTTGTTTCCGCTAAGCCACAACGGGAACTCTCAAAAAGGTATTTTTAAAATGATTTTTAGTGACTTTAAAAATTGAGCTTTTTTCGAATCCGACTAGTATCCATGAGGATGCAGGTTCGATCCTTGGCCTTGCTCAGTGGGCTAAGGGTCCAGCATTGCCATGAGCTGTGGTGTAAGTTGCAGATGCGGCTGGGATCCCACATTGCTGTAGCTGTGGTATAGGCTGGCAGCTGCAGCTCCGATTCGACCACTAGACTGGAAACCTCCATATGCCGTGGCTGCAGCCATAAAAAGCAAAAACAAAAAAATACCCAAAAACCAGCTTTCTTGAGTTAATCTTTTTTCCCACTATTAAAATAGTCATGGTCTTGGTAAAGCCAACAGCCACTTTGTAAAAGGTATAAGGTTTAATGTTGTCTTTTGGCACAAGCCGGAAAGTGTGCACACTCCAACTGGTAGTGGCAGCTCTGACTTCAAGGTCAAAGTTTGGGGCTAGAGTGTTGAATGGTGTGTTTACCTGTAGTTAAATGTCTGTGCCGTTACCTTTGGGATGCAGTGTCCATTCAGGAGACATAAAGAGAAGGAAGACAGGAAGCAAAAGTTAATGAGAGATGGAACTAACTCAGAGATTTCCATCATTTGGACTTTTCCCAGTGGGGAAAATATTATTAAGGCCTTTTCCGCTAGTAGCCCCTTGAATTGAATGAGAGTCTTCTTTAATCTGATATTAAATCAGTTTTTCTTTGATTGGCCCTAAATTGCCTTAGGTATAATTACATGGTCTTCTGATTTACATTCTCCTTTCTAGGGACTAGTAAGATATACATTTTGTTACATGCCAGTTAACATTTTTGGCATTCTGTGAATTTAAATGTAGGATTTTTTTGCTAATTATGTGGATTTTTTTCCTTTAGGGGGTGCTAGTATTATTCAGTGTCACATTCTTAATGATAAGAGACATATATTAACCAAAGATACCAATAATAATGTGGCATATTGGGATGTATTGAAGGTGAGTATCTTTTTGTAATTAAATATAGCTTATTGGATTATGTAGCCCTTTACCTTTTTATTATAGTCTGTGCATGTGTATTCGTATGTGTGTGTATGTTCATGTGTGTTGGTAAAATAACAGAAAATACATAAATAAGGATATAATTGCAGCCTAGTTTTGGAGTGGATACTTTCTTATGTGAATATTAGATAAGGCCGTAGTTTATCTTTTTATGTACCCAGAATTTGACCATTTTCTCTGTTTAGTGTATTACAAACTGTTATGCTCCTGTCTCCTAAAATGAGCATATTAGGATTCCTTGTCCTTGACACTATTAACATTTTGGGCCCATTAACTCCTTGTTGCAGGTGGAAGGGGGAAGTAGGATCTGTACTGTGCGTTGTAGGATGTTTAGGAACATCTTTTAGTCTCTGCCGAGTAGATGCCAAGTAAAGACCTTCATCCTCATCCCGAACTTCAGTTGTGACAAACAAAAATGTCTCTAGACATTGCCAAGTATTTAGGTGGAGAAAGGAAGAAGGATGTAAACTCATGCCAGGTTTAGAACTACCAGAGCATACCAAATATGCTTGGCCGTTTCTTAGAATTTGTAGTCATCACTGTGAGCACCAGCTTCTACTTTGGGTCATATTACGATGACTCCTTAGACAATTGAGTTATATTAAGCTGTTCAGCCACATTCTAAATAGCGCTGAAGAAGTTTTAGGCAGATTGAAAAGTTTTATTTTAGAATCCTGACAAATGTCCCTCTTTAGTGTTATTGGTATATTTGTTCAATAAATATTTCTTGTATTGAATGAATATTGTGTGCAGAGAACTGTGCTGAGGTTCATAGATGATAGAAAAGTTATTCTATGTCATGATCTCTTCTGGTAGGAGGGACAAGAATAGGTGAATTTGAAAGCCTTACAGAGAAAGAATAAACAGAGCGCAGGATAGCTTGTGGGCAAGGGTGATTACTTAGAACTAGAGAAACTGAAACAACTTCTTGCTGGAGGAGAATCATTTGAACAGGGCCTTAATGTATTCCAGCAAATGGATTATGGGAGGGCATTTTAGGAAAAGGGAGTGAATGACAAAGGCATTGAAGGAGAAGGTACATGCTTATTCAGGGCCAGTTGAGTAGTTTTGTGTAATTGGAGACCAGAGTGAGTATAAGAGAGTAGCAGGGTGCAAGGATGAAAGATGAGATTCAGATCATTTCCCAGAAAGTCAGGAGTTGCAGCCCTAGATTTGGCCTTTCTTTAGTACTCCCCAAAGATTCCTTTTTTTTTTTTTTTGGCCTTATCTAGGGCCGCACCCTCAGCTTATGGAGGTTCCCAGGCTAGGGGTCTAACAGGAGCTGTAGCTGCCAGCCTTCGCCACAGCCACAGCCACAGCAACGCGGGATATGAGCCGCGTCTGCGACCTACACCACAGCTCGCGGCAACGCCAGATCCTTAACCCCCTGAGCAAGGCCAGGGATTGAACCCGCAACCTCATGACTCCTAGTCGGATTCGTTAACCACTGAGCCACAACGGGAACTCCCTCCCCAAAGATTCTTTATCTTAGATGATTTTAGAGCAGGAAAACCCTCTGTTTAGAGCAGTAGTAGTATGTATAATGGGAGAGAAGCTGGAAGTCAAGAAGTCAGTTGTCTTCTTTTTCTTTTTTTTTGGCTTTTTTTTTTTTTTAGGGCTGCACCCATGGCATATGTAGCCTCCCAGGCTAGGGATGGAGTCAGAGCTACAGCCACTGACCTCCGCCACAGCCACAGCAATGCAATATCTGAGCCGCATCTGCAACCTACACCACAGCTCATGGCAATGCCAGATTCTTAACCCACTGAACAAGGCCAGGAATCGAACTCACAATCTCATGGTTACTAGTTGGATTTGTTTCCGCTGCGCCATGATGGGAACTCCAAGTCAGTTGTCTTAAGCATGATGATTGGGGATCTAAAGGAAGAGACAGGTGACTTTTGGCTACTGTGAAGCCTTGGAGAGATCTTGGCCAAGCCAAAGACTTCAGATTTCATTGTCCTCCCAGCCCTTCCCTTGAACTCCCTCAATAAAGTGGTTTGATCCAATAAAGCAGAGGGGGCGGCAGGGAAGGAAGTTCCCTTGTAGTGCAGTGAGTAAGAATCTGGCATTGTCACTGCTATGGTGCAGGTTGCAACTGCAGCACAGTTTCCATACCTGGCCTGAGAACTTTCATTAGTCGTGGGCACAGCCAAAAAAAAGGAAAAGGGAGAGGGAGACAGATGTCGGGTATATTTTAAAGGAAGAATTTAAAAGATCTGTTATTTTGGTTAGGCCCCTGGTTATAAGGAAGATCTAAAGAATAAGATAAACAGGTTTCTTTCTGGGAAAGGGGGACTGTCCCTGAATAGAAACCTTTGCCTAACTAACACATTCCCTCCCTGTGGGGCAGCTGTGTGGGAGATCACATTACAGAACAGTTGCTTTGTGGGAGTTCCCTTCGTGGCTCAGTGGTTAATGAACCTGACTAGGATGCATGAGGATGCATGTTCGATCCCTGGCCTCTCGCAGTGGGTTAAGGATCTGGCGTTGCTGTGAGCTATGGTGTAGGTTACAGACGTGGCTCAGATCCCATGTTGCTGTGGCTGTGGCGTAGGCCAGTGGCTACAGCTCTGATTTGACCCCTAGCCTGGGAACTTCCATATGCCATCGGTGCAGCCCTAAAATAGCAAAGGAAAAAAAAAAAGGTTGCTTGGTGAGTATGACTTCAGAACAAGAGGCCTCAGTTGAGTGGAAAATTTAATTGCAGTGGACTCCAAAAGTCCAGTTGGTTTTTCTCTACAATAGAGATGTGCTTATCAGGGAGCTAGAAGCCCACATTTGTTTCAGAGAAGGGTCCCATGGGGATGAGGAGGATCCAGGGCAGCCCTAAGGATCTCATGAGCAGGAACTTTGCTATTCCGCCACTGATGTGGCCCTAGCTCTGCCCTGTGACTGGACTTCACTTCACTCTGCCCTATACCTGATGTTCTCCAGAATATCTAACAAAATCGGATTGGGTCAGCCACTCTGATTTTCTGCCTATGACTCTGATGTCTTTTGGTCTTAATTAGCTGAAGTCTTAGTACAGTACTGCTGTCTGAATGGGAGGAATTCTACTTAGATGGGGCTTTGAGCTGGCATGCACTGTCTTTGGCATTTTTATGTCCCTAGCAGCTGCCTGTATTCTGACATGAGACCTTGAAGTTTCAAGAATGGACATGACATTAAACAGAAGCACTGAAGTCAGGACTGCTTAGGACCATAGCCTCAGAACCATAGGCTCAGAGTTGGACAGAACTACATTCTGACCTTGGCTCTACCAGCTACTAGCCAACTGATCTCCAGAACATGCTTACCTCTGTCTTTATTCCTTAAATCTGGGTGGTAGCTATTTTTTGATGTTAAGGGGGTGTTTGATAAGTATTGTAGTGACTGACACATAGTAGTAGTTAGGAGTCTGTTTGCACTAGTACTGGGAAAACATCAGATATTCCTCTGGACTAGAAACAAAGGGAATGGAAAAAATTGAATAATTAGAAAGATATTTAGGTCTGTGGATAAGAGTGATGCTTGAATAAAAGGAAATCTGAAGAAAAAGAAGTGCTTAATCCTAAGTTTCTTGATTTGTTTGGTGAGTGTAAGTAATACAGAGAATATAAGAGAAAAAGGTTGTTGAGCGAAACAGACTTGCTGAGAAACACAACAAATTTGAGTTTCTGTGGGATGTCTGAGTAGAGGTGTTTGCTGGGCAGAGAGCCAAACAACCTAATGCACAGATGAAAGAGTTGGGCTGGAGAAATGAGGTCAGCAGTCATCAGCTGTGGATTATAATTGGAGCCATGGGAAAGGTCAGAGTTTCCAAGGGATACATCTATATTGACAGTAGAAGAAACCAAGTCATTTCCCTTGTAAGAATTTTTGGAGAAAGAGGAAACCACAAAGGTGTAAATAAAAAGGGGTGAGAAAACCGAGAGCTGATGGCCACTCAAGGTCTAACTGAACATTTCACAAGGGAGCTTGTGGTTAGCTGCATTGGCCTGCTGAGAGTTCCTATAAGATAGGGAATGGAATATGCCCCGTGGATCTAGCCAAGAAAGAGACTGGTGTCTGGGGAGAGCAGTTTCTAGTGAGACCTAAGGGCAAAAGCCCAATGGAGTAGGTTGAGTAGCGTTTGGGAGGTGAAGAAACAGAATTTGAGTGAAGACGGTCTTGGATGAAATTTGACCTTGGGAGTTCCCGTCGTGGCTCAGTGGTTAATGAATCCGACTAGGAACCATGAGGTTGCGGTTTCGATCCCTGGCCTTGCTCAGTGGGTTAAGGATCCGGCGTTGCTGTGAGCTGTGGTGTAGGTCGTAGATGCGGCTCGGATCCTGCATTGCTGTAGCTGTGGCGAAGGCCAGCAGCTACAGCTCCTGTTAGACCCCTAGCCTGGGAACCTCCATATGCTGCAGGTGCGGCCCTAGATAAGGCAAAAAAAAAAAAAAAGAAAAAGAAATTTGACTTTGGTGAGATGGGCAGGAAAGGAAGTAGCTGGAGAGGACTTAGGAATAAAGGGTCAAGGGCAGGCTCCTTTTTGCTGTTTAGGTATTTTTCGGATGGGAAAGATTTGATCATGGTTCACTGTTCATGGGCAGAAGCCAGGAGAGATGTGAAAGGGTAGATGATGGTACAGATTCCCCAAGAAGCAAGAAGTGAGGGGACCCAGAATACAGCAAGAAGGGACATGTATTTTCTTGCACGAGGAAGAACAGTAGCAGAAAGTTAAGGGGATTTTTTGAGGAGCAGAGGTCAGAGTCATGTGCTGAGGGTAGTGAGGAAGGTGAAGGCAAAGTTAGAGTTACGAGGGGAGTAAAGATTTGACAGAGATGTTGTGGAGAACTGATTTTGGAAACGGAAGTCCCAAGAAGCATTAATGACTGTATATTTAATTTTTTTTTTCTTTCTCAGCCGCACCCACAACATATGGAAGTTCCTGGACCAGGGATCGAATCTGAGCCTCAGCTGCGACATACACCACAGTTGCAGCAATGCCAGATCCTTAACCCACTGCACAGGGCCAGAGATCAAACCAGCGCCTGCCTCCAGAGAAACAAACTGGATCATTAACCCACTATGCCACAGCAGAACTCCATGACTGTATATTTATAGTAGGAATACTGTTAAGAATTTGGAAGGCCATCATGTCCTGCATGTTGTCTGTGTGGATATTGATGTGCAGGATGCAAGAAAGAACTCAAGATCATTGCAAGACACTGAGCTAGGCTCAAGTCTCCAGTGAATGAGGGAGGATGACTACAGACGTTGCTAGATGTCAGTGAGGAAAAGGGGTTCAGTTTATTGCAACTAAATGATAGTAGGCCCAAAAGAATAGGAGTTTTTACTTGGAGATGGTGGAATGGTGGTCCCTATATGCCATTAGGGAGTTATGGGATGTAGGAGAAGATACAGAGTCATCCTTTGAGAAGATAACCGATGAGATGAGACCCTCAGGAGAGAGCCAAGTTGCTGTTGGGATGAAGAGGTGGAGGGAGCATTCTGTGATGTGGTTCAGGATTGAGATAAGCTGTGACTGAACATGATCCATGGTACCAGGGGAAGTTCAGGAGATACTTTTGGGAAGCATACATATTTAAGGAGTGAATAAGAAAGATTATAATGGTCAAGAAAGAGAAACTTAAAATTGCTGCCTATATTTATATCTGTTGTCTGAGCTTCACATTTCTCTTAAAGTGCTTAGAAGGAGTTCCTGTTGTGCTTCAGCATGTTATGGACTCGAGTAGTATCCATGAGGATGTAGGTTCAATCCCTGGCCACGCTCAGTGAGTTGAGTCTCCGGCATTGTCGTGAGCCACGGAGTAGGTGACAAATGTGGCTTAGATCTGGCATTGTTCTGACTGTGTAGTCCAGCAGCAGCAGCTACTGCTTTGACCCCAAGCCAGGAAACTTCCATAAGTTGCGGGTGTGGCCCTAAAAAAAATAAATAAATAATTTAGGTAAATGCTTTGAGATAAAAATATTTGACCACATCCTTTTTGGGATGTATTTTAAATGGCGTTTTATTTAGGCGAATACGTACATTTTTGAGTAGCTAAGTCAGAATCAAATCAGTTGACCACTTGCTTAATATTGATAATTATCATACTTTCTTTACATAGGCATGTAAAGTTGAAGATCTGGGCAAAGTGGATTTTGAAGATGAAATTAAGAAAAGATTTAAGATGGTGTATGTACCAAATTGGTTCTCAGTAGACTTAAAAACAGGGGTAAGTTAGCAATTGATATTTGTACAATTTGGGATAGCTGAAAATTTCTAATATAGCTCAAAAGTAATTATTGCAAGTTATTGAGTACTGTGTTTTTAGGTATGAAAGGAAAAAATTTTAAGCAATTTAAATGCATTTTCATGTCCCACCCAGTATATTAAATTGTAGTTGCATTGAATCATGCAAGACACATTTTGGTTCTGAGTCTGTGGCTTAGCACTTTAGTCATATAGTACAAATAAGTAAGAGCGTAGAGACTTATTTGGAGAATGTATTCAAATGGAATGCCTCTAACAATTTTTTTTTTTTTTTTTGGACAGATGCTGACAATTACATTGGATGAGAGTGACTGTTTTGCTGCTTGGGTTTCTGCAAAAGATGCTGGCTTCAGCAGCCCTGACGGGTCAGATCCAAAGTGTGAGTTTGTGTCCTTCCTACCCTCCCTCCTTCAAAAAGAGAGGGTGGGCCTGTGCAGCTTTTTGCTGTATGCTCACTTTTGTTTTTAAACAATATATGGGTTTTTTTAAATAATTTTTCAAGAAATCTATATATTCTTTCATGTGGAATGGAAAATAGTATTCTGTGTTAAATGTTTCAGAGAATCTTGATTTTTCTTTCAGTCTATGGCTTAGCTTTAACAATTAATGATGCAGGAGTTCCCATCGTGGCTCAGCAGTTTACGAACCCGACTAGTATCCATAAGGACATGGGTTTGATCCCTGGCCTCAGTCAGTGGGTTAGGATCCAGTGTTACCATGAGCTGTGGTGTAGGCTGGCAACTACAGCTCTGATTCAGCCCCTAGCCTGGTACCTCCATATGCTATGGGTGCAACTCTAAAAAGACCAAAAAAAAACAAAACGACGACAACAAAAAACAGCTAATCATGCAGCACACTCTCTACCCTTAAACCATTCTGGGAATCTGTTAGGGAAAGTGAAGCTGGGAAACAGGTTTTTTTTCCTTCCAATTAAAAAAAAATTCATTGACATATATTAGTTTTAGATGTACAATATTTGTATATATTGCAAAATAATCACTACAGTGAGTCTAGTTAACATCCATCACAGACATAGTTAGAAAAAATTTTTTTTCTTTTCTTTCGTTTTTTTTTTTTGCTTTTTAGGGTCGCACCCGTGGAATATGGAGGTTCCCAGGCTAGGGTTCTAATCGGAGCTACAGCTGCCAGCCTATGCCACAGCCATAGCAATGCCAGATCCAAGCCACGTCTGCGACCTACACCACAGCTCGTGGCAACGGCGGATTGTTAACCCACTGAGCAAGGCCAGGGATCAAACCCACAACCTCATGGTTCCTAGTCAGATTCGTTAACCTCTGTGCCATGACGGGAGCTCCAAAAAAATTTTTTTTCTAATGAGAATTTTTAAGATCTACTCTCTCAGCAACTTCCAAATATGCAATACAGTGTTATTAATTATAGTCACCGTGCTGTATATTACAACTCCATGACTTATTTAATTAATTAATTAATTAATTAATTTCATTTTTTGCCACCCGGCAGCATATGGAGCTCCTGTGGGCCAAGAATCACGTCCGAGTCACAGTCTCGACCTAAGCCGCAGAGCTGCGGCAATGCTATATTTTTAATGCACTGTGCTGGACTGGGGATCGAACCTGCGTCCCAGTGCTCCCAAGACGCTGCCGATTCTTTTGTGCCAAAGTGGGAGCTCCACTTATTTATTTTATAACTGGAAGTTTGTACCTTTTGACTGCTGTTACCCATTTTGCCCAATCCTCTACCCCACGTGTCTGGCAGCCAATCAATCTGTTCTCTGTATCTAGGAGCTTGTTTTTTGGGGGGTGTGGGGGGCTTTTTTGTTTTCAAATTTCACATCTGAGATCATGCTTACCTTTCTATGTCTGACTTACTTCACTTAACCCTGATGCCTTCAAGATTCATTCATCCTTTTCGCAAGTGGCAGGACTTCATTTTTTTTAAGACTAAATAATATTTCTCTTTGCATGTATCACATTTTCTTTTTTTTTTTCTTTTTCTTTTTTCCTTAGGGCCACACCTGTGGCATATAGAAGTTCCCAGGCTAGTGGTCTAATCAGAGTTATAGCTGCCAGCCTGCACCACAACCACAGCAACTCAGGATCCGAGCCGCATCTATGACCTTCACCATAGCTCACAGCAGTGCCGGATCCTTAACCCACTGAGTGAGGCCAGGGATCAAGCCCATGTCCTGATGGATACTAGTTGCATTCATTTCTGCTGTGCCACAAAGGGAACTCCCTCACATTTTCTTTATTCATTCATCCATCAGTGGACAATGAAGTTGTTTCTAATATCTTGGCTATCGTAATGCTGCAGTGAACATGGGGGTGCATATATCTTTTTGAATTAATGTTTTCCTTTTCTTTGGATAAATACTCAAGAAGTGGGATTACTAGATATGATACGATTGTTTTATTTTTAAGTGACTGCCATACTGTTTTCCACAGTGGCTACACCAATTTACAGTCCCATTAATATTGCTCAGGTGTTCCCTTTTTTTCTGCATACTCGCCAGCATTTGTTATTTATCTTTTTGATAGTAGCCATTCTGACAGCTGTGAGGTGATATCTCACTATGGTTTTTATTAGCATTTCCCTGGTGATTAGTGATGTTAAGGATCTTTTCATGTATATGTTAGTAATCTGTATGTGTTCTTTGGAAAAATATCTATTCAGGTCTTCTGCCATTTTTTAAATCAGATTTTTAGTCTAATTTAAAACCTGGGCAGATTTTTAGGCTCATTTTTTTTTGCTATTAAGTTGTATAAATTCTTTATATATTGTGGATATTAACCCCTCTCAGATATATGATTTTCCAGTATTTTCTCCCATTCAGTAGGTTGCCTTTTCATTTTGTTGATGATTTCCTTTGCTGTGCAGAAGCTTTTTAGTTTGATGTAGTTCCACTTGTTTATTTTTGCCTCCATTGCCTATGCTTTTCGTGTAAGATCCAAAAAATCATCTCCAAGATCATTTTTTTTTTTTTGTCATTTTGCCTTTTCTAGGGCCGCACCCATGGCATATGGAGGTTCCCAGGCTAGAGATCTAACAGGAGCTGTAGCTACCGGCCTATGCCACAGCCACAGCAATGTGGGATCGGAGCCGGGTCTGCAACCTACACCATAGCTCGCGGCAACTTCGGATCCTTAACCCACTGAGCAATGCCAGGGATTGAACCCGCGACCTCATCGTTTCTAGTCTGATTCGTTAACCACCTAGCCACAACGGGAACTCCTCTCCAAGATCATTGAAAGCGAACTTACTGCCTTTGTTTTATTCTAGGAGTTTTTTGGTTTTGGGTATTACATTCAAGTCTTGAATCCATGTTGAGTTAATTTTTGTGTATGGTGAGAAGAGACTCACCTTCCTAAGAATCTATTATGTTTTGCTGACTATATCTTTGATTAATATTCTCCTAAGTATGTAGCGTGTAGAAATACCTGATGAATATAAATATAGTTTAGTGGCTTTATATAAAAGTAGCCCCTTTAAGAATACAGTTGCTGCTTTTATTTATTTATTTTTGAAGAATGGCTTTATTTGAACAACCAGAAAGAGTATCATTTGGCTTCTTCATATATCACTGCTTTAAACATTCTAAGGTAAAATTTTAATAGACTTCAAAAAATCTCTAAAGTCTTGCTTTTATACATTCTTGGCATTGGGTTAAGAATACAACATCATGGAGTTCCCTTGTGTTGCAGTGGGTTAAGAATCTGATGTTGTCTGTGGCAGCTTGGGTGGCTGCTGGGGCACAGGTTCCTGTCCTGGGAACTTCAACATGCACTGGGTTGCAACCTTAAAAAAAAAAAAAAAATGTAACGTTAGAATATGTGGACACTGGGGAGTTCCCATCATGGCTCAGCGGAAACGAATCCAGCTAGGAACCATGAGGTTGTGGGTTCGATCCCTGGCCTTGCTCAGTGGGTTAAGGATCCGGCATTGCCGTGAGCTATGGTGTAGGTCACAGACGCAGCACGGATCCCACGTTGCTATGGCTGTGGCGTAGGCCGTCAGCTACAGCTCCAGTTAGACCCCTAGCCTGGGAACTTCCACATGCCGCAGGTGCGGCCCTAAAATGACAAAAAAAAAAAAAAAAGAATATATGGACACTTTTAGAGTTCCTGCTGTGCGCAATGGGCTTGGTGATGTCTCTGAAGTGCCAGGGCACAGGTTCAATCCCCAGCTTGGCACTGTGGGTTAAAGGATCTGGCATTGCAGCAACTGTGGCTCCGATCTGATCTTTGGTCCAGGAACTCCATATGACTACCACAAGGTGGCCAAAAAAAAGAAAAGAAAAAAAAGAATATGTGGAAACTTTTAATTTTTATTTCTTTCCCTCTATTTTTAAGTTAAAGCTAATGATTCTCTGTTCCATTTCTTTTCTTTTTTCAACCTTTTTTGCAGTAAACTTAGGAGGGCTTTTACTCCAGGCACTTCTGGAATATTGGCCTAGGACACATGTGAATCCAATGGATGAAGAAGAAAATGAAGTAAACCATGGTTCGTGTTTCTATTTCAGGATAATTGATAAAAAAAATTACTCATAAGTTAAGGATACTTAGATTGTTCTAAGACTGTTTCTTTTTTAAATTTAAAAGCATTTGCTAAAGTGTGACATAGTATTTGTGGTGTGCCCAATTTATTGCCCTCCCTTCCATATCCTGAAGGACATCCATCCAGTCTTAACTGAGATTCCAAGAGAGCTTTTAGTCAGTGAGACTACCCAAGAATAAACCCTGTGTAGGAGTTTCCGTCGTGACTCAGTGATAACAAACCTGGCTAGTATCCATGAGGACTGGGGTTCAATCCCTGGCCCCGCTCAGTGGGTTATAGAATTGGCGTTTCTGTGAGCTGTGGTGTAGGTCACAGATGCGGCTTGCATCCAGCATTCCTGTGGCTGTGGTGTAGGCTGGCAGCTACAGCTCAGATTCGACCCCTAGCCTGGGAACCTCCGTATGCCACAGGTGTGGGCCGTAAAAGAAGGACCAGAAAAAAAGAATAAACCCTGTGTATTCAAATGGCCTTTGTCCTCAAAGGTAAGCAGCTTTAGCAGGTTTATTCTAAAGATATTTCTCAGGGTATTGGTGGATATGTTGGCTATGTAGCCATCTCAGAAACCAAGTTCCTCCCTGTGTAGTCATACTTCACGTTGGCCTGAAATGTAGATAATACCTAGACCGGTAAAGTACCTGAACTTGGCTCAAAAAATAAAATCCCAACTGAGAAGTGTCAGGATAAGTGAATGAGTTATGTGTAAAGAATTAATATCATTGAGGAGTTCCCTGGCAGCTCAACAGGTTAAGGATCTGGCATTGTCACTGCCGTGGTTTAGGTTTGATCCCTGGCCCAGAAACTTTCACATACCACAGGCACAGACCCCCCCAAAAAAAAAAAAACAAAAACAAAGAGTTAATGCCATGAAGGATATTCAAAAGCTTTGTGTGCCACAGGCAGTGGCAGTAACTTCCTCTGGGCAGCAGAGGTGAATTTTGATTGTATGATTTTGACTCAGCTTGATTAAAGAAAAGATAAAAAAAGAAATTAAAATTTCACAGCTCATATGTAACCTATAGCTGGTTGAAGAGTCCTTAAGTCACCCCAGTGAGGACTTAACTCTGCTGAAGATTCATCCGTAAGGATTTTTGGAGTTTAAATCTCTTTTGCAAGGATGACATGCCTCTCTCAAAGCCAGTGTCCTGATTTCCTTGTCAGAGAGGGAACTGACCCCACCCATGATGGCTTTCCTTTTATGTCAGCTGACCCCACTTCATTCCCCTTCAGAATTGTACAGTGGCTTATGAGCCAGAGAAACGCAATGGAAAGATCTCAGAGGGTTCAGAAAGCTAGGTTCTGATATGGACTCTACCATTTATCAGTATGTAGCAATGGGCATGTCATTTCCTATTCTTGGCTTGTCTTTCTCCATCTGTGACATGACAGGGTGCCCTCAGAGGCCCAAGTAGCCAACAAAGATTAAGTAATCAAAAAACAGTGGTACAGGAGTTCCTGCTGTGGTGCAATGGGATTGGCAGTGTCTCTGCAGCTCTAGTATGCAGGTTCAATCCCTGGCCTGGCACGGTGGGTTAAAGGATCCAGCATTGCTACAACTATAGCATAGCCAAACAAACAAACAAACAAAAAAAACAACAGTAGTACTGTCAGCATCTTTTGGATCCAGGCTTTGGTTGAGGGAGTAAAGAAGTCACAGGAAACCCCATATCATCCTTAAATTCGAACTGCCATAGTAAAGGCAGGGCAGGGCCCAACCAGAGCTCAGGACACTGCATGTTCCACCTGTCTGGTAATCTCTTGCTCCACCTGCACCATGCTCAGTACATACTCAACAGTTGCTTAGATTATACTCGGTGAGCAGCTCGAGTGTTCAGAGGCCTGTAGTGAGTAGCAGGTGAGGATAATAAAGGTGAATTGGTGTGGACCCTGTTCTTCAGAGACTGGCATTCCGGTTGGGCAAAGGGCCGCTCACATCAACATTACGAGGTCAGAGAGTTGGTGCTGTGAGAGAGGTTCTGAGTGCTGTAAGGTTGCAGAGGATGAGGTTGCTTCGAGGTTTGTTAGGGAAGTGTTTATAAACAAGCCTGCACTTGAGTAGGGGTCACCTGCACTTGGTTCACAAGGTTACAAAGAAAGCAGAATGAAGTGAAATCTGCAGAGAACAGAAAAAGTGAAATTACTACTTTTTTGAGGTTTTTATTTTTCACTAATACCTCTGCCATTAGTTATAGCTGTCATTAAGCATAATTTTTTTTTTTCTGGCGCAAGAAGTTTTTCTGAGCTTGGTGGTTTACCACCCCCTCAACAAAAGAGCAGATCATTATTTATAAAGAAGCTGTCCTAAACCTCCCCATGGCCGAAGTAGATGGTTATGTTTTGGATTCACATCTCAGTCTCTTAGGTTCCTCTGAAATGTAGTCGTTTCTCTGAAATGTAGTCGTTTCTCATAAGGGGCATCACAAGTTGACATATTTCTTATTTTCAGGACTTTAACTTGGTTTTACCTTTATTTTTGACTCTGGCTGACTTATAGAACCTCTGACTTAAAAAATTGCAATGATTGGACTCTGTGGAAACAAAATGTTTAGAATCTGTGTTTTTAGCTCTAACTCTGGATACTGACACCACTTTTTCTTTTCCTAGTAAATGGGGAACAGGAGAACCGAGTACAGAAGGGGAATGGCTATTTCCAAGTTCCCCCACACACCCCTGTGATCTTTGGTGAAGCGGGAGGTCGCACCCTGTTCAGGTATGGGTAAGAAGGGCTGAGGAGGCAACCTATGTGCCAAGAAGTATTGATTCTATTTATCATTAACTTCTAGACTGTCCGAGGTTTGGAGGCTTTCGCCGACATGAAATAGTTAGGTGTCTGACGCTGTCAGACCCCATTCTAGTTGAGAGCTGAGCCTCTGGTGTTAAGATGAGGTTGATACCTTGCCTTGAGGCAGCTTCTTAGTGTGTCTGCAGGAAACACTTATTCTCACATAGCCGGCGTGACTGCCAGGGTCAGGGATGGCATCAACACAAGTCCCCACCCTCAGGACAGCATCAGAGAGGATGACTTCCCTCAAGCTGGGCCAGGTGAGATGGACTGGGCTGCGCCTGGGAACTATTGTGTCCAACGGTGTCCCAACCTTAGGGCGAGGCAGTCTTTCGTGAGGCCCTGCAGGCCAAAACTTGACTGGCTTCACCTCCACATTGCCAGCAAGGTCCAGGGAGAGTCAGGGGAGAAGCTTACTAGGACCAGAAGTAAGAAATATGTTTGTCTTGCCCTTGAGGGCAGACTTCTCTTCCTTTATGGTCATGTCTTGAGAGAATGATTATGAAAAATATCCTGACCCCCATTTTGTGTGGAGGCCTGGACTATACGCTGTAGCACTGACAGGTGACCTTTCTGGAGTGCTTTGCCTACACCCAGGTTTCCTGTCCTCACCCAGGGGCTCAGAAGCAGCTGTAGTGGGTGCCTGGCCTTGGCACTGGGGGGCCTGAGTTTTAGGGCTTGCTCCTCCTCTTAGCAGAGTGAGTCATTCTGCCTGGCTGTACGTTATATCCTCAGCTGTCAAGCAGGGGTCATCCTAAATGAGGATATAAGGGTCCTGCTCTCTAACATTTATTGATGGTGACTTTGTCATCTGTGCTTGTTGTGTCACTTACTACTTGATGGATTATGTTTAGGCTGCTCTGCCGAGATTCTGGTGGTGAGACTGAGTCCATGCTTCTTAATGAGACGGTGCCACAATGGGTAATTGACATCACTGTGGATGTAAGTGTCCTCCACTCCCACTTTGCCCTTTTATTTTTTTCCAAATAATGAAGAAAATTAAGAACTGCTTTAGACTGTATACTCTTTAATAAAAACTAGACTGCCAAATGGAATCCTCTTCTGCTTCCCTGCAGTTCCAGAGTTGCAGAAGAGGTATTGATAATTATTTATATATCTCTCTGTGACTTTATTTTTAATTATATAAATATGTGCTTATCAAAGAAAATAATAAATAAGGTGACATCCCCATCCCTTTCCCAGTCACTCCTCTTCCATTCATTCTCTCTTCTCCTCCCCGGAGGTAGTAACTATTAATACTTTTAGTACTTTTTTCTGTGCATACACAAAATGTGTGTGTGTGTGTGTATATATGTATGCATATAGTTCATTTTGTTTTGCACAAAACCCTCTATTATATATACTGTTCTGCACCTTGGTTGGGTTTTTCTTTTCCACTTAAAAATATGTCTTGGACATCTTTTCACATCTGTATATGGATCATTCCTTTTTAATGACTGCATAGTATTCCGTTGTATAATGTACCGTGATTTATTTAACCAGTCCCTATTAATGGACATTTAGGTTGCACCCAATGTTTTCTGTTACAAACAATGCTTCAGTGAACATCCTGTACATATATCTTTGTGTACTTTTTAGGATAAATTCCTAAAAGTGGAATTGCTGGATCAAAGGGTATGCACAGTTTAAATTTCGATAGATATTACCAAATTGCCCTCCACAAAGACTATACCAGTTTACAGTCTCACCAATAGTATATGCGTGCCCAGTACCCCACACCCTCACCAACGCTGGGTACTTATAATTTTTGCTGAAAGATAGGCAGCTATTTTCTGTTTTAATCTGTTTCTTTTTCTTTTAATTTGTGATGAGGTTAACTATCTTTTCATATTGGCCACTTGGATTTCTTCTTTGTGAAGTGCCTGTTTGTATTCTTTACCAGCTTTCTATTGGGTTGTCTTTCTTATTGATTTGTAGGAGTTCATCATTTTGAATATTAACCCTTTGACTATTATCTTGCCTCTCAGTTGAATTTTTACTTTGTTCATGGTGTTCTTTGGCAGACAAAATGTTTTCATTTTTATATGACCAGAGTAATCCTTTGTGGCTGTGAGTTTCGTGTCTTGTTTAGGTATTTCCCACTCCAGAGTAGCAAAAATGTTCTGTATTCTCTTCTAGTACATTTATGATAATGATTTATGTCTAGATCTTTAGTCTGTTAGAATTTATTCTGTTTGGTATGAAGTAGGATGCTAACTCTCTCCAAGTAGATAGTCAGTGTGCCAGCACAACTTATTGAATAATCTACCCTTTTTCTACTAATTTGAAATGTTATCTTTATCATATACTAAATTTCTATATATACATGGGTCTGTTTCTAGACTCTCTTATGTGCTGCTGACCTATTTTGTATACTTCTAAAGCCATATGAAAAGAGATTTAATCTTTGGAACCCTCAGAAAATTTGTTTTCTGTCCCAGATATACCTCCAAGAACTTAAAACCAGTTTGACCTTATGGATATTCTATGGTCTTCTCTAAGTCCGAGCTCGCCATAAACCACTACTTCCTTTGAGTGAAACTCACCTGGATACATTGCTGACTTTAGGCCTGTGGCTTATTCCTCAGAGGAGACATCCAGACAGGATATGACATGGAGGCTCAGAGGGGATTAATACCCAGAGAAAAGATGACCAATTAATATTATCCTTCATCTAAGTATGTGGTTTACTTCATGGTGGACATCTAGGTGGTTGGCCAAAGTTTCCACTCTTATTTAAAACCTAAGACCTCACTCTGATGTCAGAGGGGAAAAAAAGTGGGAGGACTTGATTGGCCTTTTGAGTTGGATTGTGGGCCTCGCCAGCGTAGAGTGTATGGTTTTGCTCAGAGGTGAATGTTGTGGGTTCCTCTCAAGATATTTAATTTTTTTGTTTGGGCATTTTAATGTAGAATTGAGATTTTTGGTTTGTATGGCTGAAAGAATTAAAATAAAAATTGTTTCCCTTTAATATCTTGAATTGTTATTTGAGAAGAGCCATGCTGCAATTTCATGTTGCCACTGACATTGCATATAATTTGTCTTTATGTATCTCTTTTTTACAGAATGAAACATTATACTTTTCTGATAGCTTTTTGCTAAGTCTGACATAGATAATTTCATACTTTACTATAAATTTCATAGAAAGTCACTTTTAATGACAAAATAGCTATTAAGTCATGTTTTCCTCTTGACATCATTTGAGTTTATCAGCTAATAGAAACTATTTTACCTTTTTTCACTTTTAATATTTCAGAAAAATATGCCCAAATTCAACAAAATTCCTTTCTACCTCCAACCTCATGCATCTTCAGGAGCAAAAACCTTAAAAAAGTAAGTAAATGAAGTGTTGTGATACCTTGATCTAATGGATTACCAGAGGGTTCTTTTTTTTTTCTTTTTTGGTCTTTTTGTCATTTTAGGGCTACACCCGTGGCATATGGAGGTTCCCAGGCTAGGGGCAGAATCAGAGCTGTAGCCACCAGCCCACGACAGCCACAGCAACACCAGATCTCAGCCGAGTCTGCAACCTACACTGCAGCTCATAGCAACGCCAGATCATTGACCACTGAGTGAGGCCAGGGATTGAACCCACAACCTCATGGTTCCTAGTCAGATTGTTTCCGCTGTGCCATGATGGGAACTCCTTCTTTTTTTATCCTTTTTTTTATTCTTTATAATTGCTTTTATAGCAAAGGAAGCAAGTAATAGTTCTAAGGCTAATTTCATAATATTACAAGTTTATATAATTTAACCACTTATCAAATAGCTATTGTAGCCAGTTGCAAAGGGTCAAAATAAGACATGGATTTTTTTTTTTAATTTTTATTTTTTAGGGCTGCAGGTGTGGCATATAGAAGTTCCCAGGCTAGGGGTCAAATTGAGGCTGCAGATGCCAGCCTGCGCCACAGCCACAGCAACCCCAGATCCAAGCCGCATCAGGGACCTATACCACAGCTTGAGGCAACACCAAATCCTTAACCCACTGAGCGGGGCCAGGGATCGAACCTGCATCCTCATGGATACTAACTAGTTGTGTTCATTTCTGCTGAGCCAGAGTGGGAACTCCAATAAGACATCGAACCTGCATCCTCATGGATAGCAGTTGTGTTCATTTCTGCTGAGCCACAATGGGAACTCCAATAAAACATGGATTTTATCTCTTTCCATAATTCGTAGTTTAGGACACAATCTGTGTATAATAACTGTTCTTATGGATACTTAAAGAATGATGAGAGTGGGGAAAGAAATGAAATTTTGCCTAGAGCTGGTCAGAAAGGTTTTCATTTGAGCTGGACGTGTAAGGATGGGTAGAACTTCAAAAGAGAGATATTCCAGAAAATAGTTTGATTAAGGATGTGGAATTAGGAGCCTGTGTAAGATATTCAAATTGGCAGGGAGCAGTGTAGCTACAGTTTAGGATGGAGTGGTGGCTGGAGTTGCTAGGAGGGAGGTCAGAAAGGACATTCAGGGTTTCACTGATGTGCACCCTAGCAAGTAAAATCAGCAGGACTTTAAAACCTTTTGGTAGGGATACTTGCAAACATATGCAAAAAAGGGAATAGGAGAATGAACCCATATTATCCCATCAAACAGTTTGAGTAATTTTCAGCTAAACATTTTGTTTCATTTGTACCTCTACCTATGCTCCGTCCCACCAAATCCACCTGCCTTCTCACACACATATATGCACCAGATTTTTTTTTTTCCATGCCTGTGACATGTGGAAGTTACCAGGCTAGGGATCAAATGCATGCCACAGCAGTGGTCCAAGCCACTGCAGTGACAGTGCCAGATCCTTAACCCACTGTGCCCCAAAGGAACTCCACACAGGATTATTTTAAAGCATGTTCTAGATATCACTTCAACTAGGTTTATGTATTTACTTATTTTTTGTCTTTTGTCTTTTTAGGGCTGCACCCACGGCATATGGAGGTTCCCAGGCTAGAGGTCTAATTGGAGCTACAGCTGCCAGCCTATACCACAACCACAGCAACACAGGATCTGAGCCGAGTCTGCGGCCTACAACACAGCTCACAGCAACACCAGATCCTTAACCTGCTGAGCGAGGCCAGGGATCAAACCTGCAACCTCGTGGTTCCCAGTCTGATTCATTTCCCCTGCGCCACAATGGGAACTCCCACTTCAACTGGATTTAGTGACTAAAGTTCAAGATGGTTTTCAGACAGTGAACCTGAGCTACACTTGGTTTGATTTTTATTAGTTAATGTCAGAGATACAGAAG
Source organism: Catagonus wagneri (assembly GCA_004024745.2). NCBI lineage: Eukaryota > Metazoa > Chordata > Mammalia > Artiodactyla > Tayassuidae > Catagonus > Catagonus wagneri. The sequence goes on from PVHT021183699.1 coordinate 24,296,736, forward strand.
TAGGTTTGGGGGCAAGGAAGTCGCTGAATCTAGTTTTGGACGTGTGGAGTTTGAGGTGCCTTTGGGACATCCAGCTAGAGCTGCCCGGCCAGCTGTTGGTTTGTGGGTCTTGGCTGTGGAAGGAAGCCCTGGGAGACATGAGCACATCCATCACTGGAGCCTGGTAAGCACTAGATGCTGCCTTCCCTTCCAGGAGCATTTGATTTGCTCGTGCTCTGGAAACGTCTTTAAGGGAATAAAACCCAGAAGGCTATTCTTCATGTGTATGTAAGGTTTAAGAACATGTATTTAATCTCACTTAGTTGTGTGTAATCTTTCTTAGGAGGACACTACAGAAAATCTCTTCGCAGTTCTAAAAATGGATTAAGGCATTTATTGGTTTATGTTTCTGTGGTATGTTTTATTGCCATCAAATGTTAACACCAAAGAATGGAAGAGATAACATCCAGTGATTTTCTGATGTCCCAGTCTGCCCTTGCTTTTTACAGAGACAGACTCTCTGCTAGTGATATGCTTCAAGTTCGCAAAGTAATGGAACATGTCTATGAGAAGATCATCAACTTGGATAATGAGTCTCAAACCACTAGCTCTTCTAATAATGAAAAACCAGGAGAACAGGAAAAAGAAGAGGATATTGCTGTGCTGGCAGAGGAGAAAATTGAACTTTTGTGCCAGGACCAGGTAGGTGGACTTGAGGACACTACCCCATTTTTTTCTAGCGTTGGAGCTCAGAATTTCATAATGTGGTGGGTTATAGTTTCCAAGTCTGTTGCCTTAAGGGGCTTCTGCTTTTAGATAGACTGTAAGGAATGCTGGTCTCTCCCATCTGTTTGTAAGGTCCGTTCTGGAAGGCTCTTTAGCTTCCATTTACCCTTGGAGCAGTTTTCAGGAAAAAGACGTGGATATTTAAATGCACACAGACAGATTGGGTGTGCTGGTGGCATTTTTCCTTGACAAAGACACATGCTTTTCATCTCGATTTAAAGAGCAGCCTCTGCCATGTTTAGTTTTAAGATTTTTTTTTTTTTTTTTTTTGCTTTTTGTCATTTTAGGGCCGCACCCATGGCATATGGAGATTCCCAGGCTAGGGGTCTAATCGGAGCTGTAGCCGCTGGCCTACGCCATAGCCACAGCAGTGCAGGTTCCTTAACCCACTGAGCAAAGCCAGGGATCGAACCCACAACCTCATTGTTCCTAGGCAGATTCATTAACCTCTGCACCACGAGGGGAACTCCTAGTTTAAGATTTGAAGTGGAGATAGGTGGCACATCAATGGGGATGTTATCAGTGAAGATGCACTCAAGGCATTTCTTCAGAGGAGTGACTGAACATGGTGTGTCTGGCCTGGCCATTGAGGTGCACGTCTTGTGTGTGGGCAAGGGAAGTCCCAGAGTTAATAATAAGAGCCTGGGACACCTTTTTTAATTACTTATTTTTTGCTATTCAGGTTTTGGATCCAAATATGGACCTTCGAACAGTGAAACACTTCATATGGAAAAGTGGTGGTGATCTCACCCTCCATTACCGTCAGAAGTCCACGTGAAGGGTGGGCGAATGCTCCTTGGGTATTCATTTACTGACCTTCCTCTAATGGCCCCAAGAGTAGTCCTAGGAAGCCTAGAGAGCCCCAACGGGAACAAGACTTCTAACAGCCGATTTGGTATGGACCGAGATTCTTTCAATTGAAGTGACTAATCGAGATGTAATATAGAAACCAGTCTCCATGTGTAGGTTAAGCTGTCCCCAGGAAGGCTGTGTGCAGAGCAGAAGAGCCCCAAGCTGTGTCTTGTGAGATGTACAGAGAACTGACGACAGGCCAGCGCAGACTTTGCTTCCTCCTTTTGTTTCGAAGGACCTTATCTTGATCTGTTAGCACTTGTTAGAGACACATTGGTAGGGCCACATCTGTCAACTGTGTTTCAACTCCAAACCCACACACTCTGTAGCTTTTCTGAGAGTACATTCCATTCATGCAGTACTGATAAAGGCTTTTGCCAAGTTTGTCATTAAAAAAAAACAAGTTGTCTTCACCATTTAAGACAGTTATTTTTAATAGGAATTTGCTACTGCACAATTCGAGGGCCAGCCCATTTCATAATAAATGATAATTGTTGGGCTTGTTTTTAATATTGATCTCAGAGGTGTTCTTGTAGGAAGATCTGTTGAAATTCCAGGTGCTGGACCAGCACTTGGACTGCCAGCCTAGAGCACGCCCAGCCTGTGCCCAGCAGTGCTGCCCCCGTGGTACCCAGACTGGGTGGGGGCCACAGGGAGGCAGGGCTCTCTTACTCCTTCCTCCACAGTGTCGTTCTATTTATGGGCAAAGCCAGGTGACAGCACAGGTTCTTGCTCCGGATGAGCAGCATGACACCATCAAAACTTAAGACCATGGTGAGATTTTAACTTCCATTTAAATGCTACCTAATATTTACGGTGTCAGAGTGAAAGGGTATCATAGTTCATTTGATATTCATGTCCTGGAAGTATACATGTTTGTTTTTCCAGTTTTATATGCAGTTTGTGTTGTTGTTGTACCTATATCCAGATTTCTTTTCACTGTTCTTTCTAACAATCTAAAGCTTTCATAGAATCATTTGGATCTTGTACAGAATATAACTTATTGGGGATAAACACTTCAACTTTTGGCAGGAAAAAATACTTTGATTCTCCCCAAGGTCATTTGTATTCAGAGTAGAACGGTAGCGCCCCCCCCCCCCCCCCGTAAAACTGTTAAGACAAGCCTCCTGTATGAAGCCAGAAGCACAAGTGCCTTCAGAGGGCAATTTATTCCAGTCCAGTTGCCTCCCCAGTTTGTGTGTGGCCTGTCCCCACAACAGCAGGGACTGGGGAGGGGTTGGGGAAGGTTTTTTCTTTTCTCCATCTTCACAGGTTCAGCTGGAAGCAGCTGATGGGGCCTGGGTCCAGACTTACTATCTGAGATATTCTGATCCGCACAACTGTACAGACAGGCTCCCTCACTGCTAGTCAGCCTCCTTTGGAAAGTGGACTGGTCATTGCCTCCAGCACTTTGAAGAAGTGAGCAAAGACACGCCACGTTTTCCAATGACTCTTTCTCCCTTAACGCAGAGAGCAACCGGCTTCTTTTTTTAAAAATCCTTTCTATCTGTTGAATACAACAGTGTGCTTTTGGTGCACATTTTTTAGCAATAGTTGTGAATTAACGGCGGGTAAAAAAAAAAAAACCCATTTACCAGCCCTCAGTTGTGTTTGCGCAAGGGTCTCGCTGAGCCTTGCCGCCCTGTGTGCCAGGCCTCAAGGGGCAACTGCGCTCCCTTCCTGTCATATATCTGACCCCCAGCATGGTTGTGTTTTTTTTGTTGTTGTTGTTCCAGTCAAGCCAGTAATAGTTTCCAGAAATTTTGACAGTCTGCAATGCCAAAAGGGTAAAAATCTGTATTTCACAGTTGTATAGAATAAAGGCTTTAGTTAAAATATTTCAAAGTGTAGTACACATTTATCTCTTTTTTTCACTTGTCATTTTCCTTCATAGCAGGCTAAAGAGAAAGTAAGAAGCTTCTGGTTTTGTGTTTATCCTGGAAATAATTAGCACTGATATCCATTTTATCCCCCAGTTTAGGGAGGTGGGTGTGTAACAACGAGGAAGGGAAAACCAGGTCGCTTGGTTGAGGGTGACTCCAGGTCAGATTGCCGGGCTACAGTGAAGGGAAGCTGGCCTCAGAATAGGCCCATGGTGATTCTGCTCTATTTCCTAGGTTCCTTTAGCCAGATCCTGGGCTCCCATACAATCCAGGAACCAGGCTCTGGCAGAGGCTTTGGACACAATGCCTCCCTGTTCTGAAGGCTTATCAGCTGCTCTGGTAGACCTGACAAAGGCTTGCTTTTTAAAAGCAGTCACAGTGCTAGAACCATGAAATGTTTGCTAATTTGGGGCCCGGCCTCCATATACTTGGTCTCTGTGGGACCCCCCCAACCCAGAGCCGTCCCTAAGCAACAATTCCCAACCAAGTGGTAAAAGTGGGATTTTCGACCAGCCTTAGGCTGGAAGGCTGCTTTTGTGGTAACCAGCAAGGGCTGTAGGAAGGTGGGGGACTCTAGCCAAAGAGGAGAGGCCTTCAGGGGATGAGGGGCCTTCCCTGGAGGGAGCCCTGCTCTTCCTGCAGGAACCAGGCAGAGCAGAAGACCCAGCCTGGTCTTAGCCCCTCGAGGCCCTGCAGATGAGGAGCAAGCCCCTCCCACACTGTGGAAAGAACAGAAGGCCCTTACTCTTGTCCTGGCCCCTCACTCCCCCTTGGGGTGGGAGCTGCGTGTAAAGAGATCCAGTCAGGAGGAACAGCTTTGAGAGTTTGCTTAGGACAGTGAACTTAAATTTGTAGCTTTTATTTACCGCTGAGGCTGGTTGGATGACTTGTGTGTTTAGAAGAGACGGTTGTAAAGGTTTATAGGCTGACAGGAGTCACGGCTAGGGGCACTAAGTCTGCGGGTTGTAGAAGAGAAGAGAAGAAGCATCGAGGGCCAAGGGTAAGTGAGCCTTTGCCAAAGGGCCTGAATTCCCAGCCCTCCTCCCTCAGGAGAAGTGGGCAGGTTCACCGCCTCGCCTCCAGCCATGACTGGAATATGCAGTCAGCCTGAGCCAGCTGTGTAGCAGAGTGAGACAGTAGTTGGGGTGGGGGGGTCCCCAAGGCTTAGAGGTGCCTTCCATTATAGATGGGGCCGGCTGAACTACGCAGGAAGAATCAAGGCAAGCCCCACAGAGGAATGAGGCAAACACTCCACACCAGCCCCTTCCTCTTCCACCCCATCTTCACACCTAACGGTGCCTGAACCTTGTGCAGACACAGTGACCAGAGGAGGAGCAAGAAATAGACCTGAGGGCCAGAAAATACCCTTGCCCAGGGCCCAGGGCCTCCTCTTACTCTATCCACTGAGGTGCCGTGCCCCACCCAAGCAGCAGAGAATCCCTTTCTCCCAAGCTCCTGGAAAACATACTTATTCAGGGTGCTGCTCCCAGCCCCCTACCACCACAGAAGTACCTGTTTGAGATTCTCAAACAAGCACCCAATTCCCCAAAGCCAGGACCATCAGGCAGAATGAATGCTGGGAGGTCATCTCTTGGAGGCCGGTAGGATCTGAGTGGACACAAAACCCTCCCCTGCACAGCACTCGGAGCTGCAGCCTAGGAAGCGTAACACAGGTGGCTGGGCCACAGGGTGTGGCCTGAGCTGTTTCCCCACTTCTGGGTCTTGTGAAATGCCATCAAAGGGCCTTGACGCAGCCCAGGGTGTTATTTGGGGGTGGAGGGCTGGGCCTGGCTCCCTGCCCTCTCAGCCTCTGCCCCGAAATCCGGGCTCTCTGTGCTTATTGGCTCCTCCTCAGCCTGAGCTTCGAGCAGCTCGGCAGACAGCCCGTCCTCTGGTGAGGCTGCAGAGGTGAGGCTGTCGGGAAGTGTCAGCTGAGGCAGGTGGTCCGGCTGGGCCTGGGCGCCGGGGCTGTCTGGGAAGGAGACCTCAAACTCTGACCCAGACCATGTGGCCTCACCTGAAACACAAAGGGGGAGGCTAAGGAGGCCCGCAGAACTGGGGCCAGCGTGTCCTGGGGCAGGAACCCCACTGACACCACCCACCGAGGCGGTGGGAGAAGGGAAAGCTAGTGTACGAACGCCTTGATGTGGCTGCTTTCCATCCTCAGACCAGCCTCTAATGCAGCAGAGAAACTAAGGGTCACCTTCCCCACAACCCAAGGTCCTTCCCAGAAGGCTTCCAAAGGCACTGGTCACTCACCACCACGCTCATGAGAACTGCCGCTAGAGCAGATGTCCTCCGGCCCTGAGGCTGAGACCACTGTGGAGGTCAGCTCCGGGGAGGTCAGCTCCGGGGAAGAGGGCAGGTTGGGCCAGACGCTGGCATTGCTGCTGTCCAAGAGGGAGATGCCAGACACGTCCAGGAAGCCTAGGGGAAGGGAACTGTTCTCTGCCAGCACAGACCCCCAACAACTGGGAGGCCAACTCCTGGGCTTCCTCTGCTCCGTTCCTGAGGCATCTGGCCCAGCCAGAGACTAATCTCAGCTCATAGTGATGTCCCCAGACTACCCCAGAAGTACCCTCTTGCTAGTTTCTTAGGAAAGAAAGGGGTCGTGGGTTAGGTATCATGGGAAGAGTCCAGCAGCAAGGGCACAGACCCTGCCCTGTACCCAGTGTGCTGTGTGACCCTGGACGGCTACCTTTCTTCTCTGGATGGCAGTCTCCCCATCAGTAGTACACTGATCAGATCATCTGAACCATCCCGGTGGATATGAGCTGGGAGGGCTCAGCGGGTGTGCCTAGGGCCCACGCCAGTGCAGAGCCTCCTCTCGGCCTGCTCCATACCTGGGTCCATGACTCGCTGCAGTGGTGGCGGAGGCTGGAGAGGAATCTCCACAGAACAGGGAAGGTCGCCAAGGCCTGAAGCACTGTGATCAGGACTCTCGGGCCCAGGAAGCTGTTCGTCCGGGAAGGAGCCAGGTGCCTGCAACAGGGCCTACAGGCAGCCGGGGCAAAAGAAGAAGTGGGGGGGGGGGCGTTGGGACAGCGTGGTCCACCCTAACCCCCAGCCCATGCCCGGGAGCACCACTCGGCTCGAAGGAGCAAACAGCTTTGGGGATCTGCGGCTTCCTCTATAGCGGGTGTGAAGTCAGGCAAGAGGGGCCTGGCGGGCCTCCCATGTGGTGTGGACATGGCCAAGGGCGCCCTCTCCGCTTTGCCAAGCACCCCCAGGGGCCCGCCTGGCAGGGCCCTATCTGTGACCCACAGGAAAAGTCCATGCCTGGAAAGCCGTCCGCAAGTGTCCCCAGCCCACACACGCCCTAGGCACCAGCCCTGAGGCACTCGGAGACCTGCTCAACAGCCCTGAAGGCAGCTTCCCCGCAGACCTGACCAGACTCTCAGTCCCTCAACACCCAGCCCCTTGGCCCAACTTGACCAAGAAGCACAAAACAAAGCTCTGCCCACCCCTGTGCCTCAGTTCCCTACTCATGAAATGAAAATGAGAGCCAGTGCCTCATCACTGCCCTCGCCTCCAGACCCAAGTGGCAGGAGAACCAAAGTAGGCTTCACTGTCCCGGGATGGGCCCGTCTGTTCCCACTGCGTCCCTTAAGCAGGTGGGTCTCCCAAGGGCTCCACCATCAGGCTCCAGTGAGGAAAGCTGGCAGTCTCTGTTTCCAGTTACAGGTCCCTCTGCCCACGTGAAGTTCCCCCTCCCCACCGGTGGCAGGTGTTCCCCACATACCTCCACATAGTCACCCTGCCTTGAGCCTGTCTCCAGGCCAGGAGGGGCAGGAGAGTCCTGGGGGGTAGGTCCAGGTGGTAGGGTACCGGGTGGTGGGGTTCCAGGTGGTGGTGGGGTGCTAGGTGGCGGGACACCAGGTGGCTTCTTGTGGTGACTTGGGGGCTGGGTTGGGATTCGATGCAGATACCCGTAGCCAATACCACAGCCCAGACTGCAAAAGGCCAAAAACATTCCAGGGACTGTCCCACGGCCCTTTGTATCCCAATAACCCCCACCTATCAGCAGTGAGGGGGACTCATGGACCAAAGGTCAACCTCAGGACCCCTAGCCTAGGGCCCAGCCCTCCATCCCCACTAAGGGACTCCAAGTCCATGCCCACTGGCCAGGCCTCCCCACGGCCCCACTCTGTAGCCCTCCAACCCCAGGAAGTACCTGCCTTCTCCACCCCAGGCTGCATTGGGAGTGACAGTCACCTCCCGGCAGGAGTCGGACTCCGAATTATAAACCATCAGCTTCAACGGCTTCCCCTCGTGGGATTCGATGAGCGAGAAGAAGTCCTCTGACTATGACAGACACACAGCGCCTGAGCCCTGTTCCTGGCGCTGGGGTGGGAAGCCTCACCAAACAAAATGCTTCTCATGGACAGCACCGATCTTTCCACACCCCTCCAGGGGCCGGGGGGGAGGGGCAGACCACGGGTTCCTCACCTCCTGGAGGATCTGGTCTGAGCCAACCACATAGTCTGTGTAGGGGCGCAGGCCAGCAAGGGAGGCAGGCGAAGAGGGTTCCACATCCTGAGGAGAGAACCATGGACCGTCCAATTATCAGCCTTACTACTGGGGGTGGCTAGGGCTGCCTCTCCAGGTGGTAAGTAAGACACCTGTCTGTCCCCAGGCCAGCACCCCAAGCTGGGACTCTCCCACCCCAGTCCCTGATTCCCCTGGGTCCACAGCCTGCCCAGCAGAGGACAGCACCGAGGCAGGGCTCAGGGCACTGAACGCCCACATCTGGCCTGGTTCAAACCCCACCCTTGACAAGCTGTTAACTCGGGTGCTGTGGACACTTAACCCCTTGGCCTCAGTTTCCCCACAATTAAAACTGAGATATGTAGTATTTACTCAGACGGTTGCTGAGAAGACGTAAAAAATAATATATGTACACACCACTACAGATAAACTTGATAAATGACAAGGATTTACTGTCTAGCACAGGGAACTATATTCAATATCTTGTGATAACCTACAGTGGAAAAGAATCTGAAAGTTATATATATTATATATATTTATATAGATATTTATATTATATATAAATATAAAGCAATCACTTTGCTGTATACCTGAAACTAACGTAATATTGTAAATCAACTAGTCTTCAATTTAAATTTTTTTACAGAATGAAAAACCACACCTGGGCCCATAGCAAGTGCCCAACTACATCGCTGTTACTGCTGCAGGCATATAGCTGAAGATCCTTGTGGGGGGCGGGGGCGAGGCGGGGTGCTGGATGCAAAAAAGATGAGAAGCGTGTACAAGGATTGCCTTCTCCCTGGGAAAGCTCCACCAATCTCCCAGTCTCCCAGGGAGCCAGGAGGATTTGCATCACTACTCCCACTGCACTCAATGGACAAACTGAGGCAGGCTCAAAAGGCTGAGAAGGCTCCTCCAGGAAGTCAGTGAGCAATAGAGGGGCCTAGAAACCAGATCAGCCACTTTCCAGCTCAGGGCACCTCCATCTACCAAGCTATAGGACCGAGCCTTTGAGAGTTTGGGCACCATGAATAAATGTGCATGCCACGTGTGCGTGTGTGTTTGTGCATCTGTGACAACCCAGTCATGGCTGTTCATTAAAGTTCAGACCCCGGGCACCAGCCCAGCAACCAAAGGTGCTCTCAGGGGTCCTGCCAAAAACACACACACTACTGGTATACCGAAGAGTATACCAGATAAAACACTACAGATAGACTGAAGCAGCAGCATTCCGGCAGTACTGCCACCCTTCCAATAGATGGCACCCCCACCTTTCGAAAGACAAGGTCCGGAGGGAAAGAAATGCCCAAGTCACAGGGCACCGTTCAGGTGACAAGGAGTTGCCCTCTCAGGGACACTGGAATCGGGGAGCCCACACCCTGCGCTCCGAACCATCTCACAGACCCATTGGCTGCTGCCCTCTCCCAAGTGCCCCCACCCCGTGCCCCCCAACCCCAGTTCCCGCACGCCACGGCCCCACTCACCAGCACATGCCACACGTGCTCGCTGGCCCTGCGGAAGCTGCAGAAGCGCACACTGGCGCCCAGCAGGCCCTGGCCGCCCCACATGTTGCTGGGCACCACTTCCACCTCTCGCACCTTCATGGTCTTCATGTTGAACACTTCCAGCTTCACCGGCTTCTCCACATTGGCCTTCAGCAGGGCCTTGAGTGTGTCATTCTCCTTGTTCTGCGGGGGCAGCGGGGCTGATTCCTGGAGCACCCCCCCGCCCCTGCCAGAAACACATACCCGGCCAGAGCCCCCAGACAAGTCTGGATCTGAGATGGGGCGAGGGCCTTGGTGGGCAGCTGCCCCCTCAGGGCTGGGCCGGGGCAGTGGCTGGGCTCAGGTCCACAGGTCAGGGCTGGGCCACAATGAGCCCGGCATTCCCAAGCCCTCAGCTCCCCACCCACTGTAAAATACAACAAAGTAAGCAAAGAGCCCTCTGTGGCCAGAGCACTGCAGCTCTGCCCACTCTGAACTGCCCCTTCCAGAGCCCTCACAGCTCTCAGGCCCCTCTGGGCAGGCCCCATAGGCCTTGCAGCCAGCACCACAAGGCCACCTGCCTCCAGACTACCCTTGAGGGCTCGGCTCTAGGCAGGGCCCCCATCAGGTCAAGCGCTGCCCCGGAAGAAGAAGAGATGGGGCTCAGCCTCCCTTCAGCAGAAAATGGAGAAAGAAGCAGGGCTAGGGGTCCCTGTGGGACACACACACACACACACACACACACACACACACACACACACCCAAGCAAGCAAGCAAAGCAGAGGCAGGATCGGGGGCGCTCACCAGCCGCGAATGCCCGATGGTGATGATGAAGTCGAAGTAGGGCTCGAGGCCTGCCCGCTGGGCTGGGGAGTTCTCCTGCACCTGTGCGGTAGAGGCCACGGTCACTGGGCCGACTCCGGCCTCTCCCAGAAGCCCCAGCCCTCACTTCTAGACACCATCACCGCTTCCCATGTCCCAGCGAGGACGCATACAGCTGTATGAACTGTTCCGGGCAGGCCACACACGGCATGGCCAAGGTTCACTCTCATCCTCTCTCGCTGTCCTCCAGGGCACACATTTTCCTCTTTCAGAAAATGAGTCTTTCCTGATCATGATCCACAGACCACACTTCCAGATATAGCTCACAGGAGAGCCCAGGGGAGCCCTGGGAGCTACCGGTAGGCTGCATGGGAACAGGCTGGTGCAAACCCATGGGGATGCTTCCCTCGAGTGCTGGGCTGGAGGGTTGGAAAGCCAGAAGGGCTCACCAGAAAGGTTTAGATGTGCGCTGCAAAGTTTAGATGTCCCAGGATGGCTGGAGCCAGGACTGTGCCTAGAAAGACTGAGTGGGGAAGACGGCCGGGGCCCAGACCCCAGGGGGCCCCAGACCCTATGGTGACAGACCCAAGCTCAGTCCCACAGAAGATGGGAGCTGTTGAGAAGGGGTAGCTGAAGAGAACAGACCCCAGGATCCATAATGAGCCTAAGCCAGGGAGCCTGGTGGGCAGCGCCACGTTCCCCCTTCACTGTCTAATGTCTCCAAAAGCACAACAAACCAGGCTTGCAGCCGTGGCGGAAATCCATCTCAAAGGCCCCATTCACAGGTCCTTGCTCAAACAATGCAGCCTTTATCCCAGGTCTGGACCGAAGGTGGACCCCACACCCTCAGGCCTTTGGCTGTTAGAGCTTGATGCCCTCACAGGCCCCAGTGCACAGGGCACAGGACTCATGTTGCCTCAGGTTCTGGGTGCCTGGAAGGCCCTGTGGCTTCTGCCACCCACCAGCCCCTCCAGTCCTCCGGGTCTCCTTGAATTTGCCCCTGGAATCAGGACCCCCTCCTTCCACCTCCAGAAGCTGCTTGCTGAGGGTGAGGCCAGACACCAATCCCAGCCCTAGTTGGCCTGGCCCAGAGGGCAGCTGCTTGAAGCCTGCCCCCAACCCTTCAGGGGAAAGCTGGGATGAGGTATCTAGGGAATCAGAGGACAGTTAATAAGGGAGGGCTGGCAGGGGGCTGCTGCTCCCTGTGCTGGGCCACTCCACCTCCATCTATTAAGAACCCTGCTCAGAGACCGGCTGTCTTCTACTCTCATCGCTGAGGCTGAGGGACTCAGGCCCCAGGGCGCAGGCCCCGCCCTCTCCCAGCCCACCCAACACCCCCACCTCCCCTCCCCTATGACCTTGTCCTTGGTCTGGCCGTGCTCCACTGCTCCTGTCCTGGGCCTTGCCATGGCTCACTATGGCTCCATAGTGTAAACCATGCACACTGCTGCCCACTGCACCCCCAGTCTGGAAACTAGCACTGCCCTCTGTCTGGCTCTCCCCTGGGGGCTCCTGTCACACCTGACCCCGTAGTCCCACGATGCTTTCATAATGCTCCCCCAACCCGCCTCCACCCCTACATCTCCCATCAGGTTACCTAATGTGGTTAACAATGACGGCAGCTTACACCTCCTGAGGGCTGGCTGGGCATCAGGGGACTGCACTCTTGCTTCCCCCATTTAACCCTCTCACCAACCCCAACTGACAGGGGAGGAAAAACTCTGTTATTCAACAAAAGTCTGACTTCAGGAAATCTGACTCAGAGCCAGCTCCTGCCCACTGCCCTGCAACATTTCCTGGTGAATCCTCCACTGCTCTGAGCTCCCTGAAGGCAGTGACTTCACTGTGCCTGGCACACAGTGGGATCCCCCAAATTTAGAGAAGGCAGCACATTTGCTCTTCGGTTTTCGAAATGTTGAATAGTTAATGTCACACCTCCATGTAAAACCTCTTGATGGCACCACATCTCAAACAAAATCCGAAACCCTCGAGACAACATGCAAGGCCCCACGTGACCTGACTCATCCTTTACCACACTCCTCACACGGGCCATGCCATCCAAGCGCATCGGCCCCAGCTCCTTGCTTCTCCTCAAGCACAAGCACAACCCCACCTCAGGGCCCCCCTCTTCCCACAATGCTCCCCCACTAAATATCTGTATTGTTCACTCTTCACTTCTTTGTGAGGTGTCTGTTCAAATGTTATTTGATCAGAGGCCTTTCTTGACCCCAAAACAGCATCCAGTCTTCATTCTGGATCTGCTTATCCTGCTTTCTTTTTCTCCCTAGCAAAGCTCACCACCTACCATTTTTTTTGTTTCTTGTCTGTGTCCCTCCTCTCCCTGCCAGCGTCCAAATGTAAGCTCCACGAGAATAGGGACAATGTCTGTTCTGTTCATTCCTTTATCTCTGGTGCCTAGAACTCTACCAGCCGCAGAGCATGTGCTCAAAAATCACTGTTTTGGCTATAAGGGTATATTGTACAACACAGGGAATATAGCCAACGTTTTATAATAACTATAAATGAAGTACAACCTTTAAACATTGTGAATCACTATATTGTACACACATATAATACTGTATATCAACTATACTTCAATTGAAAATTTTTTTTTTTTTTTTTTTGCTTTTCAGGGCCACACCCACGGCATATGGAGGTTCCCAGGCTAGGGGTCGAATCAGAGCTACAGCTGCCGGCCACAGCCACAGCCACAGCCATGTGGGATCCGAGCCGCGTCTGCAAACTTCACCACAGCTCACGGCAATGCCAGATCCTTAACCCACTGAGCGAGACCAGGGATCGAACCCACAACCTCATGGTTCCTAGTGGGATACGTTAACTGCTGCACCATGACAGGAACTCCGAAAAAATTTTTAAATAAAGTTACATGTATGAAAGGGAAAAAAAAATGACTGTTTTGTGAATGACTATCTCCAATTCCTCAGTCTCTCTACTCTGTCCTTCTCCAGAAGGCCCTTCCTGTCCTCACTTCCTTGTCCCCCTTCCCTGTCAATATTCTCAATTTGTCTTCCATCAAACCTGTTGGAACACTTCCGGTTGCATGCATTTCACTATGGACCCTTCCAGTCAGGTGCCAGTCCTGGCTTTCCTTTTAGGAAACCCCTCCTTTAACCCCCACCCCCCACCTCATAGTTGTTAACAGAACCTCCCATCACAATACAAAGACCACTCAACAGCCACGTACCAAATGGACAAGCTGGCTTGCTCTTACCCCCATCTCTGCAGCCACCAACAGCACACAAGGGTGAAGACTGAGACCCACCTGCCCCTCTCAATTCTGTTACAGCCCCTCCCTCTCCACTCTACAAATCACCCCAAATCTCCATCTGGCTGCGGGCTCTTCTCCTCACCTTCAAATTCGAAAAACCCACCCCACCTCCACTTTCCCCAGGACTGCTCATCCAGGCCCCTTTGTGGCCCCACCGAAGGCACATTCTCAGCCGTGGCCTTATCGCGCTTCCCTGAAAAGTTCTACCTGGGGACCCTACCCCTGCAGCAAACTCTCCCTGAGCCCTCTGCCACACTCTCCTTGCTCTCCCGCTCCCAGTTTTCCTGTCTGGTTCTCACTGGTCCTCGGCCCACGGAAGCTCTTCGATCCCACGACGGGCGGGATGTGCGCGGGCGGGTTCCCTGGAAGTTGGTGTCCACTAGGTTACCCAGACCCCCTGGACCCAAGGACGGGGACCGCTGGGGCCTCAGCGTTGCTGGCTCTCTCCCCAGGCCTAGCACAGAGCGAGCTGCACAGCAGGCGATCATAAATGTGACCCAAGCGCACAAATGCGTCCCGTAAAGACCTGGTGCACTCACTTTTCACCCAAGAGAAACACCATTCGGGGCGGCCCGACCCGAACAGGAAACGCTCCCGCTTCCTGCAGAGTTGGCATCTGGGGTTGGCGCCCGGCGGACAGCGGCCGCAGACGGGCGGAAGCCCAGAAAGGCGGTGGGGCCGCTTCCCGCTGGCGGCTTCCACTGGGAAGGGACACCATCCTCCCCCGCGGGCAGCCACAACTAGGGCCGGGACCCGGTCACTGCAGCCCCCGGGCCTGCGACTGGGCGTCCGGGACGTAGTTGCAGGCGCTGCGCCAAGTTCACCGGCGCCTCGGGGGCGACTCACCCCGTGCAGGTGGAAGCCCTCGGTGCCGCCCACGGGCTGCTGGGCGCTGGCGCCCAGGCCCATGGCCACAGTCGGCTCCGGCGCCGGTGTCCAGAATCGCGGAGCCCAACCTGGAGGCCGACTAGGCGCCACTGGCCCGGACTCGCCCTCTCCGCGCTCGATTAGCCGCGCCTGTCACGTGGGTGCGTGGCCACGCCCACCCGAGTCTGACGCCCTTAGCAAGCCGCGGGCCTCTCGGTTTCCAAGGACGCGCGCGCCTCAGACTTTCGGCCACGAGAGGCACGTTCAGGACCCTGACTTGAGAATCCCGCTCCGCAAGGCACCACCAGGCCGGGACTCGGAGCCGTGGTGGCCTGGAGATGAGTAGCAATGACTCCTCTCTTATGGTGCGTGGTCCCGGCACAGACTAGCCTCTCCCTACGGGACTCTCCACCCCTGGCCCCGTGACCCCCTGCCCCTTGCATCTCTCCTTTCACCTCTGTGACCGCTCGTCCTGCCCCCCTCTACCCGCCTTTCACTGTCCCCAGCCTCTTTAGGTGGTAATGGTCCCTTCTTGTCTCTTTCCGTGACGAGCGCATCCTCTCTAGTGTTCTCTGTGTACTTTGAGCCCCTAATTATCATCCCTACCCAGTCCTATCCCGAGCTCCTCCAAACTAAAGCATAAAAAGCTATCACCTTGACATTATCTCCCCTCCACCTGCCTGTGCCTCCTCTGTGTCCTTCACCCCAGTGGGTCTCACCATCATTTGATTCCCCAGGTTTTACTCTTCCCCATACTCATCTCCAGATTCTGTGTATGGTCAGGAACTGTCAGCTCAGCTCCTAAATATCTCCTGAGATCATCCACTTTTTATCTCCTAGCCCAGGATCACCACCATCTCCCCTCTGGACACCTACAACAGTCCCCTCCCAACTGGTTCTTTGCTTCAGCTCTCTTCACCAGCAGTACCCCTACCACCACCACCACCAACAACAACAACCCCAACACACACACACAGCAGCCAGAATGGTTTTGGCTAAAACACACATCTGAATACTTTCCCTCCACTCCTCTGTGCATAAAACCATTCCAGCTGCTTCCTATTACCCTCAGGATGATGTCTGGGCTCTTTCACATGGCCCACAAGGCCGTTTACAACCCAACCACATCTATCCCCAACCCCAACACCCACAAACCTTAGGGGAAGTGAGACTTCACTTTGAAATTTCAGCCCCTATTATTGTGTGACCTTTGTCAAGCCACAGCTTCCCTGGGCTTCGGCTTCCTTAACTGTGAAGGATAGGGAGAGGATAATGCATAAGATAATGGGTAAAGCCCTTGATATGCTTCCCAACAGCTGGTTAGCTCACAGTAATTTGTTATTCTATTGGTGTCATGATTCTTACTATCAGTCCTCTCTCTTCCCCCTTATTCCCTTCCTGAGGCAAAACCTGAATTGAACTCTCTGTCACATTTGAACCAGAATCTGTGGTTAATTCCAAAACAAATACCTCCAAACTCCTTCCCAGGGAAACGATATGGAGCTGTTCCTGGGGCTGAGGAGGAACAGGATAAGGCCTGAATAGTCTTTCTCTTCTCTTTACAGAAATGGAGAAGGAGCAGGGAATACGGGAGGCAGTGGGTTAAAACAGAGACAGAGAAAAGAACCAGGGCTATGGCACCTGTATTTTCCTTCTCATAGGCTGGGATCATTTACTACTGCCAAGAAAGGTATTTCCACCATGTGCAGCAGGCTGCAGCTGTGGGCCTGGAAAAATTCAGCAGTGACCCCATGCTGCGGTTCTTTAAAGCCTATGGAGTCCTCATGGAAGGTAAGGACTTGTTAATGTTGCTTCCTGACCTTAGGCATTAGCTCCACACTAATGCACTGGCTCCACCTGGATACCTGTTTCTACCCCACTCGTGTTTCCATGGAAACAGTCTTATACTCAGTGGCTAGAGTCTAGGGTTCATCCACAGAAGCATGTGTAATCCATATCTAGTTGACTTTTGAGACCTCAGAGAGCTCATTACCCCTGCTCTACACCTCAGTTTCCCTGTCTGTAAATGGAGTTGGTAGAGAGGTGACTGCATGAACCAATTCCAGGCTTGGAAGCTGAGAGCTGATAGTGCAGGAAAAGGAAGTGGTAGGTGGGGGCACAGGCAGGTATGGGACAGGGGCAGGGAGAGGAGTGGGGCCCATGCAGGTGCTGATTCACTGACATTCAGAAGGTGGTCCTGGGCCAGGGGCCTGCTGAGCTGCCCATGGTCAAAGTCAGTGGACGCTAAAGGATAAATGTAATTGGTGGCTCTGAGCAGCTAGCTGGAACTGCCCAGGGGTCCTTCTTCAGAACCCACCCACAGGTATCCCTGTGAGTACTCATAGGTACATACATCTCTCAGCTCCATGCCCTCCATTCCCTGAGAGCTTGGACCTTAGCGCCAGCAACCCTTTCAGAAAGCTGTAACTTTCAGGAAACTTGGGCTGTTAGGGAACTTTTGGACCAGTTAGTCCCACCTTGGGTCAGGTGGTACCAAGACTTGGGTCAACTCTGTATCGGCCATGGAGCCTCCTGTCCTCTGAGCACGGAGCCCAGAGCATAACCATGTGGACTGTCTTTGCAGAGCGCATCCAGGATGCCATCAGCAGCCTGGAGAGCATCCGTAATCACCCAGACGTGTCCCTGTGCTCCACCATGGCCCTCATTTACGCTCACAAGTGCTGCGAAACCATCGGTGAGTGAAGCTAGGCTCAGCTGGGCCTGGCCTAGTGGGGGAAAGGAGCCGCACTCCAGTGACATAGCCCCTTGCAGGCTGCTGCAAGAGGCGTGTGCACCCGTGACTGCAGATGCCCTTGGCTGGTGATGTCTGGCTGCCAGTCCCCTCCCCCTGGAGACCTCAAAGAAGACCGAATACCCGATTGAATGGGAGCCACAGGCAGAGAGCATGACAGTGGGAGGGGTCCTCCTTCCAGAAGCCAAGAGCTGGGGAGATACCCTGTTTTCTTTTGCCAAGATCTTGTCAAGAAAAATCAAGCCAGTATAAATAGTTCTACCCTTAATCTCCACCTCTCTAGAGTCAGGGAGAGATTCCGAGATACTGTGTACACACTGCTGTTTCCCTACCCAGAATGGATTGTGGAGATGGGGAGTCAAGGTTGGAATCATCTCCACAGCAAATTGCTGGGCGCAGAGGAGAAAAGATAAATCTCAGACCTCAAACCCAAGTCCAGGCCTGAGCAACTCCCATGGCATCGCAGGAGGCAGTGTCGCTGGTTCCCAGGTCCTCGGCTGTCATGCAGTCGGCTCCATGTGTTGAGGGAGGCCCAGAGTGTCCAGGGTTAGTCCCCTGGGCTCTCAGTGTCCTCTGCAGGACCAGACAGACCTCACCACCCTAACTTGTCCTCTTCCTCCTCTCTCGGATTCCCAGATCGAGAGGCGATTCAGGAGCTTGAGAGCAGCCTGAAGGAAATCCGTAAGACAGCCAGTGGCACTGCCCTGTACTATGCCAGCCTCTTCCTCTGGCTCATAGGCTGCCATGACAAGGCCAAGGAATACATTGACCGCATGTTGAAGGTTTCCAGCAGCTCCAAAGAGGTACCCGCCCTGGGCATCATGGGGGCAGTAGCCCAAGAAAGCAGCATCTGAACATATTGTAAAGGGTGGCCCTTACTCCCACAGAGGGACCTGGTGCTGGCAGAGGGCCACCTGCAGACACCAACAGGGCCTGCATCGCGTTGGCTCGGGTGTAGCCGAGTATATGCTGTCATTTGTCCATGGAGTCCCATCCGCAGATAGGTGTTTTATGGCCTGCACCATATATTTTTAAGATCTTGAATTAGTTGCTGACACTTAAAAATCCGAAGTTTTTTTGTTTTTTTTTTGTCTTTTTGCCTTTATATAGAGCCGCACCCGCGGTATATGGAGGTTCCCAGGCTAGCGGTCTAACAGGAGTTGCAGCTGCCAGCCTTCGCCACAGCCACAGCAACGCGGGATCCGAGCCGCGTCTGCAACCTTCACCACAGCTCACGGCAACGCCGGATCCTTAACCCACTGAGCAAGGCCAGTGATCGAACCCGGAACCTTATGGTTCTTAGTCGGATTCGTTAACCACTGAGCCACGAAGGGAACTCCCTAAAAATCTGAAGATTTTTTATGAAGTTCTCGTCATCGCTCAGTGGTAATGAACTCGACTAGAATCCATGAGGTCGCAATTTTGATTCCTGGCCTCATTCAGCGATTTAAAGATCTGGCATTGCCGAGAGCTGTGGTGTAGGTCACAGACATTGCTTGGATCTGGCATGGCTGTGGCTGTGGTGTAGGCCGGCAGCTACAGCTCTGATTCGACTCCTAGCCTGGGAACTTCCATATGCCATGAGTGCAGCTTATGAAAAGACAAAAAAAAAAAAAAAAAGACTTTTTAACCTAAAATTCCAGATTTCCTGGTTCTTCTGAAAAACAAGATGAGCTGGCCGCACTGGGCCTGAATTCTGCCTTTGTGGTGCTCCACTGCGTGTCTGTGTTGCCTCACAGGGTAGATCTCACAGGCCATGAATTCATACTCAGTGGAGCTCATGTGCCATAGAACTGTACGTCTGGTAGAATTTGAAGCGTCAGTCTAAGCTGCGCATCTCAGGGCACCCAAGGGGGTGAAAATTGGTTCTTGGAGGAGGGAGTGAAAAAAATCTTACTGTTTGTATGTAAAACACAGAGGTACACATAGTACCTAAAATTTAGATGGTATATCTTGTGATATTAAAATTTCTGGGGGGGAGGGAATGATTGGGGAAAAATGTCCTAAAAGGCTCCTTAGGAGGATTATAATGAAAAGAACTGAGAAACATGCTCTAGGCCATGAGGGATCATTCAAGGCAGATCCAAGTGTCCCTCTGATCTTATCTCCCAGGACTGGTCTGCTACACCTGCTGGGAGCAGTCGGAGTGGCGGGTAGGGGTGGGGTGAAGGGGGTGTGAGGTGGGGAGGCTGGAGAGGAGCCAGCAGGCCCATGAGCTGGGAATGGCTGCTTACTCACTCAGAGGGCACTCCTGGCTTCTGGTCCAGCCCAGGCCCTGTGCTGCCTTCAGGAGGGGAGGGAACAGGAGTGGCCCTGCACTGGTGCCCTCACACCAGTGTAAAGTAAACAGTCAGTGACAAGGCAGGTGGCAGCACCTCCTTAGGGGAAAGGAGTCATGGGGAGGGCCCCACCCCAGCCTGAAGGTCAAGGAAGGTCTCCTGTAAGAGGGGCCTCCTAGCCTGAGTTTTAAAGAATGGTGGTGGGAATTCCCGTTGTGGCTCAGCAGTAATGAACATGACTAGTATCCGTGAGGATGCAACTTTGATCCCTGGCCTCGCTCAGTGGGTTAAGGATCCCGCATTGCTGTGGCTGTGGCAGGGGCCGGCAGCTACAGCTCCGACTGGACCCCTAGCCTGGGAACTTCTATGTGCCAAGGGAGGGTGCAGCCCTCAAAAACAAAAAATAGGAGTCCCTGTCGTGGCGCAGCAGAAACTAATCTGACTGGGAGTCATGAGGTTGCGGGTTTGATTCCTGGCCTCGCTCAGTGGGTTAAGGATCTGGCGTTGCCGTGAGCTGTGGTGTAGGTTGCAGACGCAGCTCGGATCTGGCGTGGCTATGGCTGTGGCTGTGGTGTAGGCCGGCAGCTGTAGCTCCAGTTGGACCCCTAGCCTGGGAACCTCCATATGCCGCGGGTGCGGCCCTAAAAATACAAAAAGACAAAAGAAGGAAGGAAGGAAGGAAGGAAGGGGGACTGGGGTTAATCAGGTGAAGGGGTCTAGTTTAGGGGAAGAAACTATAGGTATGAAAGCCTGGCTGGGAGATGGCAGGACTACCCTGGGATCTGGGAGCAGTGGTGCCTGCAAGGCCTTGAGGAGTGGAGACATGAGGCAGGAGAGGCAGACTGGGTCCAGGCAATACAGGACCAAGGACTTCATCTTTCCCCTTGTTCTTATGTCAGGGCTACGTGCTCAGAGGCTGGGTGGACCTCTGCTCAGACAAGCCCCACACGGTGAAGAAGTCCATCAAGTACCTGGAGCAAGGCATTCAGGACACCAAAGATGTGCTGGGATTGATGGGAAAGGTAGGCAGTAGGCGGGGAAGTGGGAGGAGCAGGAGTGTCCCCACCCAGGGACCTTAGTCTCCAGGTCTCCCACCTGATGGGTGAGGAGCAGAGGCCCGGAGACAGTCAGGGTCTTGAAGTAGCCCTGGTCCTCCCTGCTTCCTGTCCAGTCTGAGCTTCCATTTCCTTCTGCGAGGGGTCTTCTCGGGGGCTGGGCCCCTGGGCTCTGGCAGGTTTTCTCTCCTTGCCTCTCAGTTCACCCACTGCTGCTTTTCTCTGTATCCTTCTTTCACACCTTCTCCTCTCACCTGTTAATTTCACTTAGCTGGCCATAGAGGAGGGGGGGAGGGGTATGTATTTTGTGTTTTTCTGATCTTAATTTCAACTGCTCCTTTTTTCTGATCTGACTCTTATTGAATCAGTCTATGAGAGAAAAACCATCCTCTTATTCTCTTCTGTTTTTATACACCTGTTTTTCCTTTCTCCCTCCATCTCTCCCTTTCTTTCTTTCTCACTTTCTCTCTCTCTCTCTCTTTCTTTCTCTTTCTTCCTCTCTCTCTCTCTCTCTCTTCCTCTCTCTCTCTCTCTCTCTCTCTCCCTCTCTCTCCCTCTCTCCCTCCCTTCCTTTCCCTCTCCCCCCCTCTCCCTCTCCCCCTTTCTCTCTCTCTCTTTCTTTCTCTTTATGGCCGCATACATGGCATATGGAAGTTCCCAGGCCAGGGATTGAATCTGAGCCACAACTATGACCAATGCCACAGCTGCAGCAATGCTGGATCCTTTAACCCACTGTGCTGGGAAAGGGATCAAACCCACGCCTCCACAGTGACCCAAGCTGCTGCAGTCGGGTTCTGAACTCCTCTTTTTTTTTTAAATAAATTTTATTGTCATATAGTTGACTTACAATGTTGTGTTAGTTTCAGGTGTACAGCAGAGTGACTCAGCCTTACATAGACATATACATATATATCCATTCTTTTTCAGATGCTTTACCCATGTAAGCCATCACAGGGTATTGAATAGATTTTCCCAAGGTATATAGTAGGTGCTTGTTACTGATCGATTCTGTATATAGTAGTGGTATACACCTTTCTTATAAAAATTAGTATGTTCTCATTAAAAAAAAAAGTCTAAAAAAAGTCAAAAGATGAATTAAAACGGCATCCTTAGGAGTTCCCGTTGTGGCTTAGTGGATTAAGAACCCAGCTAGTGTCCAGGAGGATGTGGGTTCGGTCCCTGGCCTTGCTCAGTGGGTTAAAGAATCTGGCACTGCCATAAGCTGTGGCATAGACCACAAATGTGGCTTAAATCTGGTGTTGCTGGGGCTATGGCCTAGGCCAGCAGCTACAGCTCTGATTGACCCCTAGCCTGGGACTCTCCATATGCTGAGAGTATGGCCCTAAAAGGACCAAAAAAACCTCAGCATCCTTAGCCCTCCCACCTCCAAGCAACCCACATTAACATTTTAGGGCAGTGTTTTGTAGTCTTTCTTCTGCGTTGGTTCAGGGTGTGCCTGAGGTGATTTTTTGGGGAACAAAGGCCATGCGGTTTATCCTGCAGGAGGTTAAGCAGGTTATGCCCTTGGGACCAACACCTGTGGGGAAAGTGAAAGAAGCAGAACTGGGTGAAGGGAGAATTGGGGCTGTGAAGCAGCCCCAGCAGAGGCCTCAGCCAGCTCTGCTTGGAATTGTGGAGCTGGGATGGCCCTTCACTGATCCCCTCACTGACAAGATGCTGGCTGTAGGCTGCTCTTAGGGAGGGCTGTGACCTGGTACCAGGCTGCCCCTTGCAGCCAACGGGGATCCCAGGAGGGAGGTTCCCCCAAGACCTATCAGTGGCCACCTCCCCTGGCCCTGAAGGTGGTCACACACAGCACCCACCACGAGGTGTAAGATCATGCAGTTCTTTCATGTATTCGTAATCATAGGGCATTGTACTGTTTGGTTTATTTCTCTTCATGTAAGGTATGGTCATAAGCACTTGTCATTTTGAACATCTGAATAAAGCCAGGCCACTATTGTGTGGGCCTAGTGTAATTTGCCAACCCTGCCTCCTATTTGGATGTTGAAATTGTTTTTATTTTTTTTTATTTTTTTTATCTTTTTAGGGCTGCACCTGTGACATATGGAGGTTGCCAGTCTAGGGGTTGAATCAGAGCTATAGCTGCCAGCCTACGCCAGAGCCATAGCAGTACTGGATCCAAGCCATGTCTGTAAACTACACCGCAGGTCACGGCAATGCTGGATCCTTAACCCACTGAGCGAGGTCATGGATTGAACCTGCATCCTCATGGATGCTGGTCAGATTCGTTTCCATTGAGCCACAATGGGAACTCCAGTGTTGAGATTGTTTTTAGTTGTATGCTTAGAAAGAGTGCTACAGTGAACACATTTATGCATGAATCTTTATTTCAAATAATCCTCCTCTTCTTTTTCTTTTTTTTTTTGTCTTTTTTTCCTTTTTAGGGCTGCACCTGCAGCATATGGAGGTTCCCAGGCTCGGGGTCTAAATCGGAGCTGTTGCTGCTGGCCTACACCACAGCCGCAGTCACGCCAGATCCGAGCTGCGCCTGCGACCTACACCACAGCTCACGACAAAGCCAGATCCTTAACCCACTGAGCGAGGCCAGGGATCGAACCCGTAACCTCATGGTTCCTAGTCTGATTTGTTTCTTCTGTGCCACGACGGGAACTCCATTCTGCTCTTATTTTTATTAAGTCTCTTAATGGAGGTTTACTATAGGCTGAAGCCAGCCTTTCAGAGTCCAATCTCAAGCCTTTCAGAGTCCAATCTCTGCCCCACTGGCCTCTGTGTCATGACTCACCCAGGAGAGACTGTGGCTGGCTGCCTGCAGCGGCCATGACCCCAGTCCCATGGGCCTTGACAGAAAGAAAGCATACAGCCTTGCTCTGGAGAAAGGGGTTATCTGCAAACCCTGACTCCGAATTACTGGACTGACACCAGTGAGCAGTTTTCAGTGACGACCTGCAGGAAAGTGAATGGGAAATGGTGGGCACTGGAAGCAACTCCAGCTTCCCCCGAGGGGTGGCCTCCCCCCATGACCTTGCTCTCTCCCAGGCCCGCTCAAGGCTCAGCTGGTTCCTGGAGCCCCTGTTTTGCCTGTCCGGGAACCCAAGACCTCTGTGGACCCTGATTTGTCACTCTGATGATGGCTCCTGCCTGAGGGTCAGGCTCTGCTCCTGTCTTGGTAGGGACACTGACACACACCCCCATTCTTCATTCTTTGTGGTTACTGACAGGGCTCCTTTCATTGGCTTTCCACAGGCAAAGTACTTCATGATGCTGCAGAACTACTCGGGGGCCCTGGAGGTGGTGAACCAAATCACTGTCACCTTGGGGAGCTTCCTGCCTGCCTTGGTCCTAAAGATGCAGCTGTTCTTGGCCCGGCAAGACTGGGAGCAGACCGTAGAAACAGGACACAGGTGAGGTGTGGGGCCAACCTGCTGCTTCCTTCCTTTGCCCGCCCAGGAGGCTAAAACGTTCCCATCTTAGACGGTGGGGAGATGGGAGCTACTGTCTACTTGATGGAGCAAGACATGTTGGATGGAGCAAGCCAATGTTGTCAACAGGAGTTATGAATAGTGACCTGATCCTTTTGTGTGTGTGGTGGGGGAATGGACATGAACCAAGCACTTAGCTGTCAAATGGAAAGCCAGCAGGGGAGGCCTGCTGTGGAAGAATCACAAAACAGGCCTATTGGAGTTCCCTCACCGCTCAGCGGGTTAAGGATCTGGTGTTGTCGCTGCTGTGGCTCTGGTTACAGCTGTGGTGTAGGTTCATTCCCTGACCTGGGAACGTCCACATGCCATGGGTGTGTGAGGAGGGAAAAAAAAAAAAGACCCCAGCAAGAGGTACAAGCAACAGGGTGTAGTTGACAGGTGGAGGGAACTACCAAGGGGGCCCAAAGCGACAGGAGTTACAGGGTGGATAGCTGTTCTCTGCAGAGTGGGGGTAGGGGAGAGTAAAGGGCAAGAAGGATTATTGTATTTTTTAATTTTTAAAACTATGGGTGTGATAACACATTAACAAAAACTTCAGGGGACAAAGGTTCTTAGAGGCAGAGAGTTCAGAAGTTATGGGGACTTGCAGAAGCCAGATGCCAAGTATACAGAGATCTGAAGCAAAACTCACTGTGAATAGAGATAAAGATGGCTTCGGGGGAGGGATGTTTAATGGAAGGTTTTTTGAGAGTGGAATTTTCTAGATCACTGAAGCTTATCTCCTTAAACTCCTCGGCTTTAACTGTTTTTATCACATTAATTCTAAAACGTGTAGTACTCATTTTCTTCCCCCAAAGAGGTAATGGACTATGTTTTTTTTTTTTCTGTGTGCCCACTACAAATTGTTACTGAATTGTCTGAAAAAGAACAAAACACAAACAAGCCTCTTCCTTCCCTGTGGAGGGATTATAACTCCTCTGATGAAAACTGGAATTTGAAGCTTAGAAGAGGCGCTGGTAGGAAACTGAAAGTGAGTCCAGCCTGTGCCAGGCCTGCGCGGGCCCTCAGCGGCCCTCTCTTGGCCAGTGTCATCTGGCCAGTGTTCTTGGCAGGAGCTGGGTCAAGAGCTTGCTTTGGAGGCTCCATCTTGGGCCCATAGGATACCTGGACGCACCTGGCTAAGGGCCACAACCATGGGTGTGTGTGGCCTCCCCACCCAGGCCTTGCCACCCCCGCCTGCGGGGAGGCAGTGTTTGGTGCCAAACGGTTGAGTCCAGCACCAGACGCCTTCCCTCACGGAGGCTTTCCCAGCTCATAGAGTCCCCTCATCATTCTTCAAATCTCTGCTGTCAGCAGGTGTGTTTCTCTTTTCATCCCTAACATTGTTTATTTTCTCTTCTTATTATTCTTCACCAGTATTAAAATAATTCATCTCTTTCCTTGGTCTTACTAAAGAACTAGCTTGGAGTTTCCTGGATGCTATTTTATCTTTGTTTTCTAACTTACGAATTCCTGCTCTTTATTATTTTCTGCCAGCTACTTCCTGTGGAGTGACTCTGTTGTCGTTGTCTGACTCTTGAGTTGGATGCTTGGCTCATCCATTCTTTTTGTTTGTTTGTTTGTTTGTTTTATCTAGGGCCGCACCTGCAGCATATGGAAGTTCCCAGGCTAGGGTTCTAATCGGAGCTACAGCCTCCAGCCGACGCCACAGCAACAGCAACGCCAGATCCGAGCCACGTCTGCAACTTACACCACAGCTCACGGCAACCCCAGATCCTTAACCCACTGAGCAAGGCCAGGGATCGAACCCGCAACCTCATGGTTCCTAGTCGGATTCGTTAGCCACTGAGCCACGACGGGAACTCCGGCTCACCCATTCTTTACCTTTTAGAAGAGAAGCATTTAAGTCTGTAGACCTCCCTCGAGGTACCATGTAGCACTCTCTATGCGTTTGGATAGGTGGTATCTTCACTCTCATTTGGTTTTAAGAATTCTCTAATGGCCACTCTGATTCTTTTTTCATCCATACATCATTTAAAAGTTTATTTTTTAATATCCAGATTAGGAAGTTCATAGCGCCTTCAGAGGCATCATAAATGCTTACAACTCTTTGAATGTGGACTATGCCTAGTCATATGGCAATCTTATATGTCAATTAGAGTAACCCTCTATTTCTTTTTTCTTTTTAGGGCCACACCTGTGGCGTATGGAAGTTCCTGGGCTAGGGATCGAATTGGAGCTGCAGCTGCCAGCCTTTGCCACAGCCATGGCAACATCAGATTTGAGCCACATCTGTGACCTATGTTGCAATCTGCAGCAATGCCATGGCGATCCTTAACCCACTGAGTGAGGCCAGAAATAAAACCTGCATCCTCAAGGACCGTATGTAGTTTTTAACCTGCTGAGCCACAACAGGAACTTCTAGAGTAACCCTCTATTAAGCAGAAAGACCATTCCCTGACCAAGGTGAAAACTGAAATTTCCCATAAAGAAACAGAGTGAAATTTCCCATAAAGAAACAGAGTATCTAAAACTCCACAGTATATTCAGAAGCTGCATCTTTGCAATAATACACGAGGGAAACCAAGGTTCCTTTTCCATCTTACAACTGCAGGCTGCCCCCCCAAACACCTCTCCAGCCCCCCTAGACAATAGTACCATGGTCAAGGCTGTGTTTGTTGGAATATAAATGTGTTTGCATCACAAAGACAGCCAAAAACATAGGACTTCAATAGCATAAAATGTTATTCCTCTCTCAGGGAAAAGTCTGGGTGGTGGACCATGGCTGGGACCACAGCTTAACTCTGTAGGGTCCTGGCCCCCTCTGTCTCACTGCTGGCCTGTCCCTAGGATGTTGCTCACATGGTCCACATTCCAGCCAGCAAAAAGGAGGAAAGAGAAGAAATGGAAAGCATTCCGTAAGAGCACCTCTAGAGATACACGGGGCACGTTCACTTGTACCCTATTGGCCAGAACTTACTCACATAGTCACACTTGGGCTACAAAGTGGGCTGAGAAATATAGTCTTTATCCTGTAGCCCCACACCCCACCGGTTTGGGGGTTTCTTTTTAGAGACAGGGAGAATAGATTTTAGGAGACAATCAGAAGTTGCTGCCACACCTTCCTAGCCTTGCTTCTGAGCACGCTCAACTCACATGGCTCCTCTTCCTATTCCAGAATCCTAGAAAAAGATGAAAGCAACATTGACGCCTGCCAAATTCTAGCTGTGCATGAGCTTGCAAGAGAAGGGAACATAACCACGGTAAGTTCTTTCCAGACTCAGAAGTTGAGCCTTGAAACCAGCATAGTCAAGGAGGGACCCTACATAGCACCTGCACCCCTCCACCCCTCGGAGGAGCTCCCTGGATCTCAGCTCTCTCCCCTCTCCCCCCAACTCCTGCCAAAGAACTCTGCTCTGATTTGGTCTTTCAGCTACACAGTTCCAGAGGCCGGCAGTGAGGGCGACTCTGATTCTCCCACTAATGTTTCCTGTGTGACGGCTGGGCAGGTGTCCCCACCTGGATGAGCCCTAATATCCTCATATGTAAAATGGAAATAACTCCACTCACCCTGTGAGGTTGTTATAAGGACTGAATGAGATGACTGGCGGAACAAGTTGGTAGAATGCCTGGTGCACTATGTTAATTTGCTCCATGTTAACTTACAGAACACACAGTTGTGTTTCATATTTTAGGAAATGCTTTTCTTCCTTCCTTCCTCTCTTTCTTTATTTTTTAGGAAATTGCTCGAGTATTGACTAGGCATTCCCTGGCCACAGACTTACTCCTAAGCCTTGTAGTTTCCCAAAGAAATGCCAGATAGTCCTTTACTGCTCTTAGAAACACCTAGGATTTTTAGTGAAAATCTCAGTGCCCAGATAGGTCCTTATTTTCAAAAGAGTTTGTGTTTCCTGCCAGAACATCGCCTTTTGAAGAAATAGATTGCCTCTACAGGGAGTATGACGAATCAAGAGGCTCTCAGGGTCACAGTGTGAAGAGGAATCTTCTGGTTCCTTCTGCCCAGCTCTGGGATTGTGGGTCTTGCGGGGTGAGGTGAGGTGGAAGGCAACGTCTGCATGTGGAAGGAATCCTTGAAAAGGGCCTGAGCACTGACCCTGGTTGGGAACCAGAGAACAGGCCTGTCCTCAGCTCTCTGAGACCATGGAGCCCCGGGCAGACCTTCCTCGGACCCGGCCTGAAGGATGCCTGGCGCTTACTGCGTGGAGAGGATTTAGCCCACCCCAGGTTCCTCCTCTGGCATTTGTTTACGCTGGGGCTGCAGGACTCCCTACCCCCGCAGAGAGTGGGCAGAAAAGCCCACGGCAAAGAACATACACTTTGGAATCAGTCAGCCACCTCCTTGGCTGGGTGATCTTGGGAAAATTACCTAACCTTTCTGACCCTTCATCTGCCGGACTGGAAAATTCAGTAGTCCACACGGACTACGGGACCTTGGGAGGATCCATGGGCGGTCAGAGAGGCATCAGTGTGGTGACTCATGCCAAAACAGAGCAGCGGTTTGTGTCCAGGGACTGGCCCAGACCGTTCGCTCCTGGGCCGGCCCAGGGGCTTTGCCGCCAGCCTGGTGGGCTGCAACGCGGGCCCTGTGACCACTGCCTTCTGGCCCTGCCTGGGTGTGTCCAAAAGGATAGCTGCTTTTCACAGATTCGTGAACAAAGGGACAGCGGCAGCTCCAGGGTAAAGAATGTTCCTGAAAGCTCCGCCTGTGGGGCTCTAAGGTGCTCCTGAAGCTTGGGCCCAGCCGAGCCCAGTTGAATCTGAGTCTCTGGGGCTGACAGGGGCACACGGGTGTTTTTAAGATCTCCCAGCAGGTGCTGATGGGCAGCGGGAGTTGAGAACCTCTGCCCCACTCCCGTTTTCCATCCTGCCTTTGACATTGTCTGTTTTGTCCCCACAGGCTGCCGAGCATGTTAGAAATCTGATTAAGGCGCTGGAGACAAGAGAGCCCCAAAATCCAAGCCTCCATCTTAAAAAAATTCTTGTGGTGAGCAGACTGGTAAGGAGGTTCCTCCCCAGGTTCTGAACTAGGGCCTCTCTCTGTGTTCCTCAGGGGACACCCGAGCTTCCCCCAGAAGCTCCCTGGGGCTCCCACCCCTCCCGTCTCTGGCTCAGACTTGACTCCTTAGGCTCGTAGCCCAGACCCAGGGGCCCCTGTCTGCCTCTGGCCAGTACCCGTATCCCGTGGGCTCCATGCTCTGTGCCCCCATGCCCTTCCGAGGTGCCATGAAGATTAGGGAGGTGAGATCTTGAAGGGCTTTCTGAGTGGGAGGTGCCCTATTTAGGGAGAGAGGGCAGCCATGGTAGAGCCGAGCCACGCCCAGCTCTAGCCTCAGGGGGCCGGGGTGCCCAACTCTCGTATTTGTTCTGTGGAAGAGACCTGGGGAGGCTGGCCTGCCTAGGCCACTCTGACACTGGGCAAGGTACAAACAAACCAGAACAGTCTGTCTCTGTCAGACCCTTCAGCCCAGAGCAAGATTTACCAGGACTTGCTATAAGGACCTGGCAGCTCTGAAGAGTTGAGGCCACTGGGCATCATCTCCCTCCACATCCGTGTTTCATTCCCTCCGCCTCATTCTCCACGCATGGCAGGGAATGTGGCTGCTCACAGCCTTCAGGGCCACTTCCTATCAGCGGGACACGAAGAGTTTCTCTCACGCAGCTTCACTTTGTGAGAAACCTCCTGCTGAGCTGTTGGACCCACAGCTATGGCCAGACAAGGACTGGGTCCCTCAGAGGCTGGAGGCAGGTTCCACACACGTGGCCAGCGGGGGTTCTTCAGGAGCTCAACAGCTACCCAGACCCGGCCGCCTGACACAGGGTACCTCTCGGGCTCTCCTGAGCAATGCCCCCCAGGGCTGACAAAGTGTCCCCCATCTGTGATGTGGCCTTGCTCAGACAGGCTGGACTGACCAGTTTCTCACTGTCTGTGCCTGGCAGTGTGGGAGGCACCAGGCGATTCTGCAACTGGTGTGTAGCTTCATCGAGCGAACCTTCCTGGCCACATCTTCCTACGCCTACGTGGCCACAGAGCTGGGCTACCTCTTCATCCTGCAGGACCAAGTGAAGGAGGCATCTTTGTGGTACTCAGAGGCCATGAAACTAAGCAAGAGCACCGTGGCCATGACAGGTCTGTGCAGGCTGGGCAGGGTGGGGTGTAGCAGGGCCAGGGGGTGGGGAGCCAAGCAGGGCGGCCTCCAGAAGACAGGGGCTTGGAAGCATTCTCCCCAGAGGGTGTGCAAGTTAGGGGGTGCTGTGTATGATGGGGCACCTTTCAACGAATCCACAAGTGTAGACAGAAGAGGCACAGGAATTCCCAAAAGTGGTCCAAGCCATTCTGATCTTCGTCAGACCTTCGATATCCCCACTCTGCCCATTATGCGGAGTCGGTCCCACCTCTTCTCAGGCCTCACCCGGCCAGTGTTGGCGACAGCTGTACTCCTAGCTCCTAGCGTACCCTCTCCCAGCATGCCAGCTGTCCTTCGGTAAACCCTCCCTCTGCAGGCCCCTGAGCTGAAAGGCCACCAGAGGGAGTACTTTGGAGAGTTTTACTTCCTGTCTGTCCCAATGCTTCCCACCTACCCCACCGCACACACCCTTTACATAAATGTCAGATGACTTTTCCAGAACTCAGCTTTCATTTTTACACAAGGCCCTCAAAACTTGTGGTCTTTAGTGCAAGCTAACCCAACAGTGTTTGATTTTAGTGGAGCTAGCCTTATGACCCATGCTCCAGGCAGGCCGGCTTCATGCCCTGGCTCTGAGGAGTTGTGGCTTTTGGAGCATGTCACTTCTCTCTACACACCAGGCTCCTCGTGTGGTCAGCACAATCAAAAAAGGAATCAGAGGGTTGGTCTTGATTTCCTTTTCAGCATGTCAGGCTGCCTCCTCAGTCATTGCCTCTTCCTCCCTCCCCACATCCCACAAAGGTCATGGGCGATGTTTTAAAAAAATAACCAGTCCCAGAGTTCCCATTGCGGCTCAGCAGATTATGATCCTGAGTAGTATCCATGAGGTCGCAGCCTCAATCAGTGGGTTAAGGATCTGGCATTGCCGTGAGCTGTGCTGTAGGTCGCAGACACGGCTAGGATCCCATGTTGCTGTGGCTGTGGTGTAGGCCAGTAGCTGTAGCTCTGATTTGATCCCTAGCCTGGGAACCTCCATATGCTGCAGATGTGGCCCTAAAAATAATAATAATAATAATAATAATAATAATAATAATAATAATAATAATCAGTCCCCATTGCAGCCCAGAAATCAGAAAAAGTGCCTTCACTGGACCAAAAACTTGGAAGAACTTTGCATATCTTGAAGATAGAAAGCAGATTGTACCTAGTACATGGACGCTCCAAGCAGCTCTAGAAACCTGCAGGCCAGCACGGGCACAGATGGGTCAGCTAAAGAAATGAGTAGCCTTGGAGTTCCTGTTCTAGCTCAGTGTGTTAAGGACCTGCCATTGTCTCCTGAGGATGTGGATTCAATCCCTGGGCTCGCTCAGTGGGTTAAGGTTCTGGTATTGCCACAAGCTTTAGCGTAGGTTGCAATGTGGCTTGGATCCAGTATTGTGGCTGTGGTGTAGGCTTCATCTGCAGCTCCATTCTACCCTGCCCCAGGAACTTCCATATGCCACAGGTGCGGCCATAAAAAGAGAAGAGAGAGAAAAAAAGAAATGGGTAGACTAACTTTCCCTGAAGGGCTCCAGGACAAAAAACAAAAATTGAGAAACATAAGCTCAGGTTCCCCAAAGGCTGAGAACAAATCATGCCGTGGGGCAGTCAGTGAGATAACGAGAGGGTTACTGAAGGCCAGAGAATGGAATCAAAGAGGCTCTTCCTGTTGGGACAGGAGGGAGCAGAACAGAGCCCCCAGCAATGTCCTACCACCATCAGGAACATGAAGAACAAGAAGACTTGGATACTGGGCACATAGGCAAAATGCCCCGGAATGTTACTCTGCCAGGCAAAGTCCTTCCCCTCTTCCTCATTTAAGGGGGATCCCCAGCCAGTCAGCTAGAGGGAAGTCAGTTTGTCCAAATGTTTGCCCCACACACTCCAGCCTAGGCTGAGCCCTCTCCACTGTGTTCCAGGCTCACCCATCTTAGCTGGCCTGATAAAAATCAATGACCATAACACTTTGGGAAATCTTCCCTGGTTGCTAATACCTGTCGCTGTAGTCCTGTTATAAAGCTAGCAGTTTGAAAAAGGTACTGAGAGAAACTTGCAAACCAGTGGCTCTCTGAAGAGCAAAGTCAAGGCCAGATACAGAGAAGACTTCCCTCCCCAAAACACTTCCCATGTTAGCCGGCTCTAGAGGCTATTATGTCAGTAACTAGAGAACATGCTACTAGGAAGAAAATACTAGGAAGAGAGCAAAAAATAATTGCTGAAAATTAAAAATATGATTGCAAAGTAAAAAATTCCATAGATGAGCCAAATTGTGGAATGAATGATACAGCTGAAAACCAAGATGGTGATTAGGGAGACAGTCAGCAATAAATGTGCTAAAATGGCCAAGGAATATCTTGTAAAGAAGAAGAGGAGTTCCCATTGTGGCACAGCAGTAACGAACCTGACTAGGATGCATGAGGATTTGGGTTTGATCCCTGGCCTTGCTCAGTGGGTTAAGGATCCAGCGTTGCTGCAAGCTGTGGTGTAGGTTGCAGACGCGGCTTGGATCCTGAGTGCTGTGGCTGTCGTGTAGGCTGGCAGCTGCAGGTCCAATTTGACCCCTAGCCTTGGAAGTTCCATATGCCACACATGTGGCCCTAAAAAGAAAAAAAAAAGGCAAAAAGAAAACTGATGGAAAATATAACAAAGGGTATATATAAAGAAAATATAAATGTATATGAAAACATATATAGACAAAGAAAGAGAGAGTGCTGTAGGTCCAAAGAAAAACAGGCAAAAGCTATGAACAAGGAAATTCACTGTAGCAAAGAAAAGCCCATTAAATATATGAAAAGATGTTCATTCACCCTAATAATAAAAAAATTGAATTAAAATGAGTTATTATGGGAGTTCCCTGGTGGCCTAGTAGTTAAGGATTCAGGGTTGTCACTGCTGTGGCACAGGAACTTCCTCATGTTGTGGGTGCAGCCAAAAAAAAAAAAAGTTACTCTTCACTTCACTTTTTTAGATTGGTAAATAATAAGCATGTTTATGAAGTTATGGGGAAAGCACACTTTGAAATTCTTGGCAGTAGGGTTAATTCAAATATCCTTGGAGGACAGGCTGTCCTTATCTATGAGTGTTTTAGATATGCGTGCCCTTTGACCCATCAACTCTACTTCAGGAATTAGAACACAGAAAAATGTTGACGATGGCATTGTAGAAGAAACCAAATATGGGATGAGAAGTCCTTGGGTAGGGCAATGGTTAAATAAACGGTTACAACCACTGTGGAATATTATATTGTCATTAAAGAGAATGGGGTAGATTTGTGTGAACTGATGAGAAAATATGGCATACATTCATAACATACAAGTGATTCCAAAGATGCTTGAAGGAATAGACCCCAAACTGTTAGTGTAGGTTCTCTCTAGAGAGAGACATGGTTAAGCCAGGCATGAGCCTTAGGGATGTTTTTCTCTTGCCTTATGATTTAGTTTTGTTTCCTTTTTACAGCTGTACGTGTGGCACACCGACTTTCCCAGGCTAGGGGTCAAATCGGAGCCACAACTGCCAGCCTACCCCACAGCCACAGCCACAACCACAGCAATGCCATATCCAAGCCACAGCTTGCAGCAGCACTGGATCCCTAACCCACTGAGCGAGGCCAGGGATCGAACTTGCATCCTCATGGACACTATGTTGAGTTCCTAACCCACTGAGCCACAATGCAAATTCCTTGCCTTATAGTTTGAATTCTTTTTTCCCTTTTTTTTTTTTTTTTTTTTTTTTTTTTTGGCTGCACACCCTCGGCACGTGGAAGTTCCTGGGCCAGGGGTCAAACCCACACCACAGTTGCAGCCTACACTGCAGCTGTGGCTATGCCAGATCTTTAACCCACTGCACCGCAAGGAAACTTCCACAGTTTGAATTCTTTACCACGAGCATGTATGACTCCTCATGAAGATACTGGAAAGGTCCCCTGCTATCTCCTGTCCCATCGCTTCCCCTTGGCCTGCTGGCCTGCTGGCCTGCTGGTTCTGCTTCAGAGCATTTGCTCATCCTTATTCTGTCCCATCCCAGGAATCACCTGGTGCCAGATCTTAGAGGGTCACCTGGAAGAGGCTGAGCACCAACTGGAATTTCTGAAGGAGGTGCAGCAGTCCCTTGGGAAGTCTGAGGTCAGAGCTCTCTGGAGGCTACGGTTGTTCCAGGATCGTGTCCCCCTGCCCTCCTCCCTCCCCCAGTTTCCTGTAGAGCAGCCAAGATGGCCTGGGCTTCTGCTTTGCCTTCTGCCCAGCAGGAGTTGCTTCCAAGACCTGGACTTGCCTCCCACAGGTGCTGGTTTTCCTCCAAGCCCTCCTGGCATCCAGGAAGCACAAGGGGGAGCAGGAGGTCACGGCGCTGCTGAAGGAGGCGGCCGAGCTGCACTTCTCCAGCATGCGGGCTCTCCCCCTGGGCTCTGAGTACTTGGAAAGGCTCGACCCCCTCTTCCTGGTCTGCATCGCCAAGGAGTACTTGCTCTTCTGCCCCAAGCAGGTTAGAGGATGGGGTATTTGATGGTGGGGGATCTGGAGGACAGATCTGGATGGAGGCTGGTCCAGGAACCACACTTGGAGGAGCAGGGCACCGGCTCCTGCCCCTGCCATTATCCTAGAGAAGAACTGGGCTCCCTTTTTTCGGATGTCTTCTAAGAAGTATGTTGGTCTTTGTTTGTCTTGCTCTCCCAGCTAGTCAGGATTCCTTGTGAGCAAGGATTGTAACTTACATACCTTAATATCCACCCTCCCCATGCCTTGTAATGTCATTCCACAAATATTTATTGATGGCACTACCATGTGCCAGATGCCATGCTAGGTGGGGGGCACCAAACAGTGAACAAAACTAAGGCATAATGGCTTTAGTAATAGGTGGTACAGAGGAGATGGTAAATACACGTGGAATAAAGCAAGATTCCTTCCCCGCAGGAGGGTTTTCTAAGCCTTCCGGGAGTCTCTCTTGGAACAGGGCAGACCACACAGTCCGACCCTCTTATTCCTACAGCCCCGGTCTCCAGGCCAGATCGTGTCTCCGCTTCTCAAACAAGTCACTGCAATCTTGAATCCTGTACTCAAGGTAGCACCAGCTCTGATCGACCCGCTATATGTGATGGCCCAGGTCAAGTATCTTTCAGGTGAGCCTGTGGATCCTTGTGGCCTATGGGACACACCCACATGCGCATGCACACACACACCATACATGCACACACACCACACACACACACACACACATACACTTCTCACCAGGCTCGCTCACTCCTTCTAGGCTCCAGCCCCCCACCCCTGACACCTTCCTGACTTCTCACCAGCAGGGGTCTCTCCCACCCAGCCTTTTGCTAGTTGCTTATTTGATCTGTGCCAGGTAATAGTCACTGAGCTGCATTACATGCCGGTGCTGTTCTGATCTTGGGGGATAGCAGTACTCGAAACAGGCAAAAATTCCATCACCAAGTTTGTCAGGGGACATAGACAATAAATGTAGTATTGTTGTTAGGGCACGATTGTGTAAATGGAGAAAATGAGAGCCTGGGAAGGGCTTCTGGGATGGCAGGTTCTAGTTTTTAAAAGGTGGTCAGGGAATTCCCACTGTGGCTCAGTGGTAACAAACCTGATTGCTCTCCATAAGGATGTGGGTTCGATCCCTGGCCCTGCTCAGTGGGTTAGGGATCCAGCATTGCCGTGAGCTGTGTAGGTCACAGACGTGGCTCAGATCCCACGTTGCTGTGGCTGTAGTATAGGCTGGCAACTGTGGCTCTGATTTGACCCTTAGCCTGGGAACCTCCATATTCCTTGGGTATAGCCCTAAAAAGCAAAAAAAAAAAAAAAAAAAAGGAGTTCCCTTTGTGGCTCAGTGGTTAACGAATCCGACTAAGAACCATGAGGTTTTGGGTTCGATCCCTGGCCTTGCTCAGTGGGTTAAGGATCCGGCGTTGCCGTGAGCTGTGGTGTAGGTTGCAGACGCGGCTCGGATCCCGCGTTGCTGTGGCGAAGGCTGGCAGCTACAGCTCCTGTTAGACCCCTAGCCTGGGAACCTCCATATGCCGCGGGTGTGGCTCTACATTAAGGCAAAAGGCAAAAAGACAAAAAAAAAAAAGAGGTGGTCAGGAGGAGTTCCCCAGTGGCTCAGCAGATTAAGGATCCAGTGTACGGCTCAGGTCACTGCTGTGGCAGGAGTTTGAGCCCTGGCCCAGGAACTTCGGCATGCCACACATGTGGCAAATAAATAAATAAAAGGTGGTCAGGAAGGTCTCATGGGGAGGGGAGACCCTGTACCATTAGCATTTCAGAGCCTCCAACAAGTAGAGTGGTCCCCATCCAGCCTCTGCCATCTCCAGTCCCGGAAAGAGGGAGAGACCTTCCATGGTACCTGTTGTTCTCTCTGAAGAACTTGCTCCCTGCAGCCTTTTACCCCCATCTGCTTGAAAGCTGGACTGATCTCTGGTGTCCAGAAGCTTCCAAAGCCTCCAGAATGCCGTGGCCTGTTCTCTGACTCTGCATCGTGTGGGTTGTACTCTGCCGAGAGCTTTCCAGTCTTCACCCTCGGCCTTTCCAGTTCATCTGGGTGCCAGGTTTTCCCACAGCTTCAAGGTCTCCAGGGTACAAGGCGAGGGCTGAACCCTTCCCTCCTCAAAATGCACGGGAGTGCTGGCAGCTGCCAGTGGCTTTAAGGACAAAGCAAGGTCTCCAGCTGCTTAGGTTGTCATGGTGACATCTTCCCATTTCTGCAGCACAAGGAAAGGAGCAGGGAGTTTGGGACCCAGAACCCAGTGTTCCCCACCTGCCAGGTGATGGACCCTGAGCAGGAGCTATTGAGGAACCTGGCTGCAGAGCGAGGATCACTGTCCCACCAGGTGACTGTACCCCACCCCTGGGCTGCCATAACCACCCACTGTGGGCCAGCCTGACTACAGGGAGGCCTCTCAGCATTCAGAGCTCAGCCTCAGAAGCCGACGGCCCTGGATTTCAATGCTGACTCTGTCCCTTCCAAGCTGAGTGACTTACATCACTGAAATTTCAATTCCTACATCTGAAAGACAAGCATAATAATACCAGCCTTGCAGGGCTGGGCAAATATTCAGCCAGCCTTTCTAAAGTGCTTTGCCTGCATTGGCATAAAGCAGGTGCTTCTTAAGTCGTGGCTATTACAGTTGCTGTTATTATTAGGTTTTGTTCTGCTCTTTGGTGTGAGAATCGAGACTTAAGTGTTCCCGCGAGCTTCCAGATGGAGCAGTGAAGTGGCTTAGCCATCTCCCTTGAGGGTAGAGATTCGAGAAGGGAGGTGTTACACCAAGGTTTGCATTTCCTAGCTTTTGTCTTGGTCAAGACAAAAACTGTGTAGTTTGAATTTTAGGAAGAGACCCCTGAGTCAAGTTCTTTACCCAGTCAAGAGCTAGGTACAATGCCCACCTTGGGTATTTCTGGATGACAGAACATGTAAAATTCTTTCTGTCTTTACATAGTGGGTCCTGAGAGTCCCCAGGGAATCCCTGGATGTTGAGATTTGTTTATTATTCTAGGAGAGCTTGAGAATGCTCAGAGCACCCTGCAGCGTTGCCTGGAGCTGGACCCCACCTCTGTGGATGCCCACCTCCTCATGTCCCAGATTTACCTGGCTCAGGGCAACTTTGCCATGTGCTCCCACTGCTTGGAGCTGGGCATCAGCCACAACTTCCAGGTAGGTGTCCCCTGTGCTCGGTCACCTGCTCAGCGTCCCACAGCCCAGCTGGCTCCAGCCCCTACCTGCCTTGGATGCAAAGCCCCAGGAGCTGCCCGCCTCCTTCAGCCCCAGAGGCAGCGTGGGGCGGGCTCGGTGGGCGCCTAACCGCACCCCAGTAGCTGGAACCCCACATTCTGCTCTGCTCCTCTAGGTCCGAGACCACCCCCTGTACCATTTCATCAAAGCCAGGGCCCTCAACAAGTCTGGGGACTACCCAGAAGCCATAAAGGCACTGAAGATGATCGTAAATGTACCAGCGCTGAAGATGGAAGAAAACAAGAAGTTCCGAGGGCCCTCGGTGCAGCCCAGTGAGCGGGTGTCCATCTTATTGGAACTGGCCGATGCCCTCCGCATGAACGGGGAGCTGGTAAGAAATGCCGCGCTCCCTCCCCTCGGTGCCAGGGCGTGCTGGGGGCCCAGGGGCGCCTGGGCAGCAGGCTCTGTAATTCTGGCTGATGTTTTCTTGTGCTTCATTTGAGCCTTTATTCATCGGGGAGCATCTCTCTCTCCTGCCTAAAAGACTTCAGTGGCTCCCACTGCCCTCAAGATAAAACCCCAACCCTGCTGAGTCCTACAGGATCTGTCCCCTGCCAACCTCACTGTCCCCAGGAGGGTCTCAGGGAGGTGGAGCACACGGGCCCACTGGGGCCACCACAGGTGGCTGTGCAAGTTGGGCAATGCACAGCTCCAGTGGATGCCAGTTATGTCCCCTGGGAGTTTTGCAGTGTCCAACCCGCTCAATTGTATGAGGCAGCCCTGGGGCCTCGGCAGGCCTGGCTGGGCAAAGGCTAGAAGCACCAAAATGGGCAAAGAGAGTAATTTTGTTAGAATAATTGAGGGTACAAATATAACGGAAATAGAATTCAGATAGAGCTTTATGTTCCCCGTACTATACCATTAACGTATCTTTGACTGAAAGCAGGAAAGTACAAAGAGATGCATCTGTGGGTGTCCCCTAGAAGAGACTTGCCAGTAGACTTTGCGGTGCCCTGGAACAAGTTCTTACAGGCCGGGGTTTCATGCCTCCCAGCCGGCCCTGCCCTCCAGGAACTGTAGCCCTGGACCCTGAGGGGCTCTGTCCGTCCTGCCCCTCTGAGGTGGAGGTGGGCCATCCTCTCCCTGGCATGCAGGTGTGGTGGGTGATGGCAGTGAGAGTCTCTTGGGTTCCCACATCTTAGCACGAGGCCACCAAGGTCATGCAGGACGCCATCAACGAGTTCAGGGGCACGCCAGAGGAGATCCGCATCGCCGTCGCCAACGTGGACTTGGCCCTGAGCAAAGGGAACGTGGACCTGGCGCTGAGCATGCTGAGGAACATCACGCCCAAGCAGCCCTACTACACGGAGGCCAAGGAGAAGATGGCCAGCATCTACCTGCAGACCCACAGGGACGTCCGCCTCTACATCGGGTGTTACCGGTAAGCTCCGGGCCGCGCCCGGTCAGCCTCGGCCCCGGTGGCACCTTTGGCAGTGTTGTCTCCAGATTTTCTTCAGCCTGGCTCTTCTGAGTGTGTTTGATTAAAGGAGGGCATTTCCTGTGGTTAGAATCTGAGTCTGATAGGTCGGTCAGGCCGGCTGGCTGCTGAGTTGTGAGGACACGGGAGTGATTCTGCCCTGGCCCCTGGCTCTGCCTGTCCTTGAGGAAGTGTTCAGTGACTTAGGTGAGACCAAAGTGAGTGAAGGAGGATAGAGAGAGCCAAGGGGAAGCCCCAAACTGCTGTCTCTACGATTTGACAGTGTGACCTCAAGGGTACCTTCATCCTCCCCTTCCTCAGGCAGAACTCCATCTGGCAGTTCAGGAGGAAGGGAGTGCTGGGTGGAGGTGTGGGGAGACAACGCCACCAGCAGTGGGAAGCCAATAAATGGTGGGGTGACACAGTCACCTTGGAGGTTTAGAAAGAGCAGGCTGCCTCATGAAGAAGGACCTGGGGGTGTTGGGGGTGGAGGCCAGAGGAGTGGGTGGATGTGCTGGCAGTGGTCCAGACGGTAGATGAGGAGAAACTGGACTAAGGGAGCTAGCACTTGCCTCGTGAGCCAGGAAGTATTGGATGATGAATGAATGAATGGAGGGCCGTCGGCCAGAATAAGTGGGAAAGAAGAGGAGATGGATTCAGGAATTGGAAGAATGCACGGGTCTGAGCTAAGATTTTGGTTACTTTTGCAGGGAACTCTGTGAACACCTGCCTGGCCCCCACACCAGCCTGCTACTGGGTGATGCTTTCATGAACATTCAGGAGGTGAGTGAAGGCCTCATGGCTTTGCCAGTTGGCCCCCCAGTCTCACTTCTTAAGTGAGAGAGGAGAGAGACCCCTGACCCTTTCCCCTCCAGCCTGAAAAGGCCCTGGAGGTCTACGACGAGGCCTATAGAAAGAACCCACACGACGCATCCCTGATCAGCAGGATTGGGCAGGCTTATGTGAAGACCCACCAGTACACCAAGGTCAGGCTGGGCTAGGGTGGGAAAGGGTGGGGAGGGGTGGGCAGCCCAGCTGGGAGGATGAAGGAGGATGCATGGGTGGGAGGCTAGATAGGAGGGAAGGCCCCACTGAGTGGGGTGCCAAGAGCGGGGCTCAGCAACTCTGCGCCCCACCCCCACCTGCTGAGGCTAAGGCTTGAGTCCTCTGCCATGCCAGCTCGGAGGCCTTTGCATCTGAGGCTTCTGTGTTCTGGAGAGACACACAGTTGTGGTGGCCACAGAAGGGCACATGGTGTGAGGCACTCTCGTGCAGAACCAGACCTGATGCCAACATTTCCTGTTTGCACTAAGGCAATTAATTATTATGAGGCTGCCCAGAAGATCAGCGGACAGGACTTTCTGTGCTGTGATCTAGCTGAACTGTTCCTGAAGTTAAAAAAGTTCAGCAAAGCAGAAAAAGTTTTGAAGCAGGCGCTGGATCATGACTTCGGTGAGGTAGCACCCTCACTCACTCTGTCAGCCTCCAGAGCACACAGGCCGCCCCCAGCAGAATGGGGCAGGCAACGGGCACCAACTGGGGCCCTGAACCCAGCCCCCTGCTCCCCCATCCCCCGCTTCCCAGGGGCCAGAAAGTACTAACTTGAGCTTCCATTTTGCAGTCAAAGACATCCCGTCCATGATGAATGATGTCAAGTGCTTGCTTTTGCTGGCAGAGGTTTATAAGAGCCATAAAAAAGAAGATGTGATGGAAACTTTGAACAAGGTAATTGACAAGTAGACTCCAGCTCTTTATCTACCATTTCCTGATGGGGGCAGAAGATAGGAAAGGACTGTAGGTCTGGAAGGCTCGAGGCCTGATCTTCAAAAGAGGACCTAGATTATACCTCTGACCTCCACTTTCCATTTATTCCCCCACCCTTGCTCTTTTTTTTTTTTTTTTTTTTTATTGATGGAGCAAGGAAGTGCTCTAAGCCTGCCTGGACTGGGCTGGAAAAGGCAGGGAGTAAGAGAGCGCCTTTGTCCTCGAGGATGCTGGTGGCGATAATAATAGACAATGCCAGCAGCTCCCAGGCCTTGAATGCTCTGTGCTGAGTTCTGTACTAGGCTTTTTGCTTTCTTATTTAATTCTCACAGTAGCCCTTTGAGATAAGCACTGTGGCATTCCTGTTTAACAGATAAAGCTCGAAGAGGTTAAGAAAATTACCCAAAGTAACAGTGCTTAGAAAGTGTTGGAGCTAAAATCTGGCTCATCCCAACCCACACTCTCTCCAGTGGGCTGCCCCTGATGGGAGACTCCTGCCTATTTTTTTCCATGCCTACCTCTTTCTGTCCAAGAGTGTTGGCCTGGCACTTGCCCCTGAGGTGCATCCTATGGTTGCAGAGCATCTCTGACTGCTCGAGATGACATATCCATTCGTTTCCCGTTGGATCTCCATTCCTCCTTCTGGCCCTCGGGGAACCAAGGGCTGATCTGTGCCCGCTTCCCAGAACTTAACCCTAGCATCATCATTTCCTCTTGCCCGATGTTCTCTGGTTACTCACTTGATCACTGTGTGTCATGGACATTTGTGGGGGCCACCTTAAATTCAAATTCCCAGCAGGGCAATATTCAGAATGAAGGCACTCATCAAAATGCAGCCTGTGTGGAGTTCCCATTGTGGCTGAGCGGGTTAAGAACCCAGCTAGTGTCCATGAGGATGCAGGGTCGATCCCTGGCCTCGCTAAGTGGGTTAAGGATCTAGCATTGCTGCAAGCTGCAGGGTAGGTTGCAGATGTGACTCAGATCCCACATGGCTGCGGCTGTGGTTGTGGCCTAGGCTGGCAGCTGCAGTTCTGATTTGACACCTAGCCTGAGACTTTCCATTTGCCACAGATGTGCCCTAAAACAAAACAAAACAAAACAAAACAAAACAAAACAAAACAAAACAAAACAACACAAAACACAGCCTGTGTTGAATTCCTACTGTGTGCTTGTTCTAGCCTGTACAACAGCTGAAGCAGATTAGATACAGTGAGTGCCAATGTGTGATGGAAACCGGGAATCAAGCCAAGTACATTAGAGTATTTTGTTTGAGTGTCTTTGCTTCTACTCCTGCCCCAGAGGCAGTGCCATCTTGCCTCCTGGGTACTCAGCCAGTGGCCTTGCCTGTCCAGAGCGACCCAGATTTCCTCAAGGACACTTGAGATGCCCTTTCTAAGATGGCCGGCTCTGAGATGAGAGCTTGGGGACTTGCTATGAACAGGCCTGAGATCTGGCACATCAGGCTCTAGGATTCTTTTTTTTTTTTTCCCATCTGTTTTCCTTATCTAGGGCTGCACCCGCGGCATATGGAGGTTCCCAGGCTAGGGGTCTAACAGGAGCTGTAGCTGCCGGCCTGCGCCACAGCCACAGCAACGCCAGATCCGAGCCGTGTCTGCAACCTACACCACAGCTCACAGCAACACCGGATCCTTAACCCCCTGAGCAAGGCCAGGGATTGAACCCACAACCTCATGGTTCCTAGTCGGATTCGTTAACCACTGAACCATGACGGGAACTCCAGGCTCTAGGATTCTGATGCTAAGTTTACCGGTTTCCCAAGGCCATGGACCTCCAGTCTCGAATCCTGAAGCGTGCTCCCCTGGAGCAACCAGAAACGATCCCCTCCCAGAAGCAACTGGCAGCCTCCATCTGCATCCACTTTGGGGAGCACTACCTGGCAGAGAAGGAGTATGCCAAGGCGGTGCGGTCTTACAAGGACGCCCTCTCCTACTCGCCCATTGACAATAAGGTGGGGTCCTCAGAGCATCACCCTGTTCCTGCTCTTGGGGCACAAAGCCTTGCGGAAACCCCTGACCAGGGGCAGAGGCCATTTCTCTGTGCCTCCCTGCAAGGGGCGCGGACCCTGGGTGTGGGGAACCTGCTCCAGCTGATCCTGGGGCCCTCACCCACTGCAGCCCTCAGAGCCAGACCAGAAGCCTCATTTTGGACAACTACTTATGGAGGGTGAAATGGGGAAGACATTGCCTAAAGATGCTGCACATTAGTCTGGCGTTTTCAGGTCCCCCATGCAGGTGGAGAGACAACGAGAGTGTGACTGCCAGGGGCTCTTCGGGCATGAAGCCCGGACTAGGTCGTGCAAGAGCTGTGGCTCCAGATAGGGAATGGGGCCTGAAGTTTATGCTAGGAGGGTGGATGAAGAGCTTAGTGACCCATTCATGTATCTAATGTGCTCTTATTGAACAGATTCCCAGTTTGTGCAAGCCAGGTGCTAGGCCCTGGAGACACAGTGGGGCACGACATTGTCCCTACCCACAGACTGCCCTTGGGCACAGGGTCAAGACGAGTACATATGCAGTTCTAATACCACGTGATACCCCCCTGGGGCCCAGGACACTATGGGAACTTAGAAGACGGGTGTTTATCCTGGAGTCTGGGGTGCGGAGGGCCTCGCAGAGGAGACGAGGTTGCTGAAGCTGAAGGACTGGTGTGGGTTAACCAGGTCCAGACTCTCAGAGGCTGGCTAGTAAAAGTCATGGCATTCCTGGAGTATTGGGGGAGAAAGAAAAAGGGAGGAGCAGAGAAAGGCAGGGGATCAGAGACAGAGTGCGAAGGCAGAGCTGAGAGAAATGGGGTCTGAGGAAGGGGGCCTGGGTCCCCGAGTTTCCCGTGACACGCATCGGTTGGTTACTGTATCCGGTCTTGTCCAGGTGGTGCTGGCGCTGGCGCACCTCTACCTCTTGCAGGGTCACCTGGACTTGTGCGAGCAGCACTGCGACATCCTCCTGCAGACCGAGAAGAACCATGAGATGGCTTCCGTGGTGAGAGGCTCTGGGCCTTCTCTGTCTGCCCTCCTCAGGGTCCCCGAGGCTGCATGCGGGCTGCTTCCTAGCCCCTTAACCCCAGGTGCCCAGCTAACCCGCCCCTGAGCAGGGGACTAGGCACTGAACCTGCTGCCCTTCAGATGGCAGGACTGGGCTGGCAGCAGGGGGCAGCGGCAACCTCCCAGGCCAGTCTGCAGGGAGGTGGCAAGGCTGATTCATTCCAGGGGAAACCACACCCACTGGTGAAGGCCAGGGTGGGACAGGTTCCTGGGGCTTCAGGAAGTGTGTGGGAAAAGCCCTCCCCAGGCCTACCCGTCTCCTCCCTGTCACCCAGGCCACCTCCAGGGCCGCCCCAGCAGAGGTGCAGAACCCCTATTCTTCCTCGCTGCCTGGAGCTGGCAGGTCTCAGACATGGGTATAGGGGCTAACTCCATGTGTCTGCCCGCGGCTTTTCCTTCCCACTTCCATCCTCATCCCCAGGCTCCCCCTCCCTAGGCAGGACCCA
Organism: Catagonus wagneri; assembly: GCA_004024745.2. Lineage (NCBI taxonomy): Eukaryota > Metazoa > Chordata > Mammalia > Artiodactyla > Tayassuidae > Catagonus > Catagonus wagneri. The sequence goes on from PVHT021183699.1 coordinate 24,341,280, forward strand.
CCTTCGGGGCTTCTCGCATGGTGGCTTCTTCCAGTATCCAGCAAGGCTACCTCGGAAGTCCACTGCTGCCTTCCCTCCTCACCCACCCTGCCCCTGCTGCCTCCCTGCCATGCCCCTGCAAGCTGCTATCCCAGCATTGTGTTTTTCGATAGATGATGGCAGACCTGATGTTTAGAAGGCAGAAATACGAAGCTGCCATCAACCTCTACCACCAAATCTTGGAGAAAGCGCCAGGTAACTGCCTGTATCGAGCCTGCCCACTGCGACTGCCTGTGTTAGTTCCCACCAAGTGAGGGCCACTCTTCCCCAGGAGGGTGGGCCCTCTCCCCTCCTTCCTGACTCAGCAGGGGAAGCCCCTTCCTCTCTGATTGTTCCCAGAGAGGCAGGAAACTGATGAAGTCCCAGTGGAACGTGCTGGCCCTTCCCAAGTCCAAGGGGCCAGTTCCTGGTCTCAAGCAGGGCAGTGCTTGGCACTGGACCCAAGACAGTCCCCAAATCACAGACACTGGGGCTCAACATAAGGCCTCTTTTGAGGTCACAGCCACCTGGAGGTGGCCAGAAATTCTCACCTGATATGTAGCTCATTCCCTTCTCCCTGCAACATAAAACCACCCCTTCTTGCTGGGGAAGCAGGGGCCAGACACGAGGCTGAGGCTGGAGGCGCAGCCAAGCCTGCAGCAGAGTTGCCCAGAGGTCCAGCAGATCACAGCTGTTAGGAGCGTGAGTCCCAGAGCCAGACTATTTAGGTTTGATTTTTGGTCTTCCACTTAGCAGTTGTAACCTTTGGCAGATGACTTAACCTCTTTGTGTCTTGTCTCCTCATCTGTAAAATGGGAACAGTAAGAGTACCTGCTTCATTGTGTCTCGCTGGAGATCAGTGGAGACACTGGAGCCACTGGGACACCCCTGCCGGCTAGTGTCTCCTGGTCATCCCTGCCCGATTCACCTATTGGTTAGCACAGCCTGGAAGTTTTTGCTCTCTTTAGACAATTTCCCTGTACTGAACAAACTAATTGATCTGCTGCGAAGAAGTGGCAGACTTGAGGACGCCCCTGCCTTCTTCGAATTGGCCAAGAAGATGTCCAGCCGGGTGCCTTTGGAGCCAGGCTTCAACTACTGCAGAGGCATCTACTGCTGGTGGGTTGGTGGGTTGGTGGGAGTATGCTCTCCCTAAGATGTACTGGGCTTTGCATGTCCTGCCCAGAAGTGGAAACTCAGCTTCCCTGTCAGGAAGCAGGGAGACCAAGGATCCAGCACCTGCTCTGTGCAGATTCACAGAGTGACCCTTGTATGTCCCCCGAGGCCTCAGTTTCCCTGTCTGATTGTGGTGTCTCCTCCACTACAGGCACATAGGGCAGCCCAACGAAGCCTTGAAGTTTCTAAACAAAGCTCGCAAGGACAGCACCTGGGGCCAGAGCGCCACCTACTACATGGTGCAGATCTGTCTGAACCCAGACAATGAGATCTTGGGCGGAGAGGCTTTTGAGAACCTGGTACCTGAGAGCAAGTGAGGGTCCGGCTGGCTGCTGGGGGGCAAGGGTGGGAGCCCGTGGCCTCTAGGCTGGGGCCGGGTGAGGGGCACTCAGGCAGGCCTGCCACTTCGGTGTCTGATGCCTGCAGCTCCCTGGACAGAAAGGAGCCGGAGCGGCATGGCGTGCGCACCGCAGAGAAGCTGCTGCGGGAGTTCTACCCGCACTCGGCCTTGGGCCAAACCCAGCTGCGGCTGCTGCAGAGCCTGTGCCTGCTGGCCACCAGGGAGAAGGCTAACGTGGAGGCCGCGCTGGGTACCTTCATCGAGATGGCCCAGGCCGAGGTGCGCCGGCTGCCGGGCCGGGAGGGAGGGCGGGCGGTGGGGCAACGCTGAGGGAGGGCCAGGCGCGACAACGCCTGCTTCCCACCCGTGCAGAAGGACAGCGTCCCCGCCCTGCTGGCCATGGCCCAGGCCTACTTGCTGCTGAAGCAGGTCCCCAAGGCGCGAACACAGTTGAAGCGCCTGGCCAAAGCCCCTTGGGCACTGGCTGAGGCTGACGACCTGGAGAAGAGCTGGCTCCTATTAGCCGACATCTACTGCCAAGGCGGCAAGTTCGACCTGGCCTCAGAGCTGCTGCGGCGCTGCGTGCAGTACAACAAGGCGAGGGGCCCACCAGCATCGGGGTGGAGGCAGGGATTCCGGGGATACCAGAGCCAGGAGGCCCGGTAGGGGCACGTGGACTTTGGGAACAGATGCAGGGTAGGAACCAAATGAGAAGAGATGGGTGGAGAGGGAGCCCATGGACTACAGAGCAGGATGAGAATGCAAAGCAAGGCAAGAGGAGGCCCAGGGGGTCTTGCCGCCCTGAAGGGGAGTGCAGATCGGGGAAGGAAGATGGGAAGAAGGGTTCATGAGGTGGCGGGGAGGGGGCGGTATTTGCAGGTTGGAGCAGGAGGGCTGCGGAGGAATGGGGTCACGGCAGCCTTGGAATAGCTGAGAAGAGGATGCATGGTTCACCCCTCCTTAAGGTGGGAGGCGCTTCTGGAGGCCCTGAGTGGTTTGGGTTAACGCACCCTCTGCCCATGCCTTGTCCCCACCGGGTATCACCCAGGGACTGGGATGGGATGTGGCTTTGCCTCCGCGGAGGCTCTGACCGGCTTTCCCTGCAGTCCTGCTGCAAGGCCTACGAATACATGGGCTTCATCATGGAGAGGGAACAGTCCTACAAGGACGCAGCCACCAACTATGAGCTGGCCTGGAAGTACAGTCATCATGCCAGCCCCGCCATTGGTAAGGCAGCCAGGCAAGGTGCACCTGGGTGCAGGAGGGAGCTGGGCCAAAGGACAACCGCTCTGACCCTACAACTCGAGGATTGTATTCTGGCTGTTGTGGGAACCAGAGGGGGTCTCGGGTCATCAGGGTACCACCCATTGTCTGTGTTCTCCCTGCCCCTGGACAGGCTTCAGACTCGCTTTCAACTACTTGAAGGATAAGAGATTCGTGGAGGCCATTGAAGTCTGCCACAGCGTAAGCCCCCAGCAGCGGCAGGGGGTGCTTGGGACAGTGGCAGGGAGCCCTGCTGGATGTTCCACACCCTTTCTCTTGTCTCTGTTCCCTTGTCCCAGGTCCTCAAGGAGCACCCCAACTACCCCAAAATTAGAGAAGAAATTTTGGAAAAGGCCCAAGGTTCTCTGAGGCCCTAGCCATGGTCAGTGGGAGCCAGGGCAAGTGGAAGCTTCATGGAGGGGGTGGGAAGTGGGTCAGTGGGGAAGAGATTCAGAAAATAACATATTCTTTCTCATTTCTATATTATGTGTAGTTTATTTGAATCATGACTAATCTACTCTAAGGGATAGCCTAAAGCTTCCTGTTTTTAAGACACAAGAAGTAACTTAGCTCTGGGGAGGAAAGTTTATCAACCAGGTTAGCTTCTGCTGGGCTCATTGGGCAACTTCTAATGGGCCCCACTTTTATCCCAGACTCTCCGGGGGCAGAAGGGAACTCAGAGGTGATTGAAAAAGTACCCTACAGCTATTTTAATATTTTTGTGTCAGCCCTTTAATGCCTCCCCTCTCCCCTCTGGTCCCCAGAATCCTGGATTAAAGAAGCCACTAGCCCTCCTTGCCATGCTGCCCACGTGTCCTTCTTGGTAGTGGGCCCAGGCAGGCCCACTCTGCCCATACATTCTGTCTTCTCCCCGCCAACGCTTCCACAGGCCACTGCTGGTCCTTACGAGTATGGGACAAACCCGGTGACTCTTGCCTCGGGTAAGAAAATCTATCCCAAGAAAAACTAGTTCCCACTTCAGCTTTAGTGAAAGATGAATCTATCCTCGCGAATCCCTTTTAAGGCCTAAGGAGACAAAAGCAGCAGTTTCTATTTAGATGAATAATGTTTCTTATTTTGTTTTTTTTTTTTCCTTTTTAGGGCCGCACCTGCGGCATATGGAGGTTCCCAGGCTAGGGGTCAAATCGGAGCTGTAGCTGCCGGCCTATACCACAGCCACAGTAACGCTGGATCCAAGCCACGTCTGCGACCTACACCACAGCTCAGCGCGATGCCGGATCCTTAACCCCCTGAGCGAGGCCAGGGATCGAACCTACATCCTCATGGATGCTAGTCAGATTCATTCCTGCTGAGCCACGAAGGGAACTCCTAGATAAATAATGTTAATTGTAACTGCAAGAGGGTGACAGAGGTCACCTTTGCTGTGCTCCCAAAACCCCTCTTCCTGTTTTTCAGGATGGCCGTAATGGGCCAGTCTGACCTCAGGGGAAGGAACTCTGAACTGGGAGTCAGGAGGCCTAGAACCTCCCCGTGTGACCTTCTCCTCTGGGTCTGTGTCCCCATGTGTGACAGGAAACTAGACTAGATCTGAGTATTCCCAAATCATTGTACAAATCCCTGCCTATGATATACAGCAAACATTTGAAAGTTTAATAGCTGTTTAAATATCATCATTGTATAATAGAGAAAAGTAGCACAACAAACCTACGAATTTGTACGTGCTGTTACATAGAATGGTTCTAAGTTTTAAGCATATTGATGTAACTGATATGAAATACGATACTTAGTATGACTAGAACGCAGATACGGCCAAGTTTTCAAGAGAAGTTACCCAGTGATTAAGGTTTGGAAACAGTGAATGGGTATGGGTCCCTTCTAGAAGAGCCAGAGTCATCCTGGATGACTGCGAGCCTTGTTTTTATAACATACTGCTGGTCACGTGCAGGGACCCTTGGCGTGCGTCAGTGATGTGGAACGCTTCCCCCACATTTCCACCACCATTCATTCCTATGGGAAGCCAGCCACCTTTATAATATGATCTGCTTTACAGCCTAGCTTCTTGGGGCGGGTTATGTTGAGAGAAAAACCCCAGAAGTCACCCTGTAGCCCTTACTGGGGAGCAGACAGGCTCAGTCCTGCCGTGGACTGTGCCCACGGGGTAGGAGCCTGCGGGACTTCCAGCCAGGGTATTGAAGCTGTGGGGGGCTGCCACCCAGACCCCCAGGCTGATCAGGGCAGTCTCCAGACCCCTGGAGAGCTGGTGCATGCTGGAGTGACCCCTACAAAAGGGCTCCCAGGCATCAGGGAGAGGGGACACGAGACAACTTGATATACCGGGTATTCCACCCTGAGACGCTTAAGCTATTTCCAGGGAACAGGCCACCCCCACCATAGGCCAGACTCTTAAGCGTTGCATTCTCTAATGGCTACTGACGACATGGCCACCTGACCACGTCCACACATGTCCCGAGGCAAGGGATAGATACTTAAAGGGTGACAGAACTGGCAAAAGAAGAGAATAAAGCATGCAGAAATAGAGGCAGATGAAGGAAAACGGAATGGGAAGTCAGAAACCTGCACCAGAGGCTTGCATGTTCCAAGCACTCCTCCTCATGCTGGGTGCGTGTGAACTGAGCAGTGTTATTATTTGGACAGTACTGGGGACACCCATGCACAAGTCGGGTCTCTTTTTGGTTCCCCGCACCCCAGCACTTGCGTAAGTCTTTATTCCTGGCTGGGAGGTCGACCTTGCTCCTCGGACCCCTGGCCTGGGGCTCCCGGGGGCAGGGTGCAGCCTGCTCTTCTGGCCTTTGGCCCAAGCTGCCAGGGACAGGTCAGACAGGTCTGGCAGGTGCAGATGGATGAGGTTCTGCAGCTTCCGGTGCTCAAGTCCCCAGGGACCTCAGCCACTCAGTCCACACAAGGCCTGCACCAGCCACATCCCACAGCCTCCCCCACCTAGAGGGCATGCCTTCACCCTCAGGGCCAGGCCCCAGCTCAGTGTGGGTGAGTGGCTTCTTGCCTCTAAGTTGACTGGCTGGCATGGAAAGAGACCCAGGGTGTTGTAGTACAGCCTCAGTGTCCAGACTGCCCCGCAGGGCCTGTCTCCCCACTCCCTCCCCACTGCCTCCTGAGGGTGTACCTGTGGGTCTCACAGATGTGCTCCCACATCCACAAAGGCAGACCACATCGTTAAAAATAGAGCGTCTTTATTCGTACCTGTACGCTCAGGTACAAGGTGTTCCCACAAGCTCGCAGGCTGGCAAGGCCTCCCAGGCAAGAGGGCAGGCCCAGAGCCCAGGCTTCTTGGCACAGACACAGAGAAAAATGAATAAATTATAGCTCTAATACTCAGGGACAATATAGAAATTATGATGCAAAATTCAACATCAGCAAACAAAAGGCATGAAAGCCATAAGGAGCCACCTCTCACCCCTGGCCTACTGGCCTTAAGGTGCAGGCAGTTGGACCAGGCTGGACTGCAGTGCCCAGAAAGCCCTGAGAGTGGTCGGCCCCTTGCCCTCTCTAGGCCTCTTGCTTTCCTCTCCTACATGGATGGGCTCAGAATAAAGGCTGCAGCCTTTGGGGAGGAGGGCAGAATGGAGCAGAGGGGCTGCGTGGGGCAGAAGAGGATTTTGGTCACGGTTGGTCAGCCCCACCCCTCCTCCCGCCCAGATGCTGTCCCGGGCCAGCCCCTGCTTGCTCAGCCATCCGGAGCTGGGCAGCTGCCATATTAGACAGAGGGCTTGAATCCACACCTGTCTACACCAAAGCCCTGGCTGGCGAAGGGAGGCCAGGGACTCACAGGGGTCTCTGCCCTACCCTGACCCCAGCACTGCCCACCAGCCACCTAGTCTCAAATAAATTACAGAAATAAATTATAGTCTTCACAGTCCAGAGGATTCAGCCACCCATGGGTCTAGGGCTCAGGGTGTCAGGAGAAGCCACAAGAAGTGGCTGATTTCGGCCCTGGGTGGCTGTCTTTGGGCTAAGGAAGGAACATCATACAAGACCACAAAAGGAGTCTGCAAAGTTCCAGGGGAGCCACATTTCTTCCTGCTCCTGGCATGTGCCATGGAAGCGGAAGAGCTGGGTGGGCATGAGGCCAGGCGGGGTGGGGGTGGGGTTTTCCGGGCGGCTGAAAAGGGGAAGCCCCCTCCACCGCCCCTCTTCAGCACAGAAAGTTACAAAAATAAATAAATCAATCCAGAGTGTTGCACAAAAATTAGGAGTGCCCGCGTGGGAGCCAGCCAACGGGAGACCGATACAGACAGGCCTCACCCAGGGGGCCCCCAAATGACAACGAAGCAGCAACAGGGCTCTTGGGGCTGGGAAAAGGCACCCCAACCCTCACACGGGCACCGGCTCCACCAGTGACGCCAGGGCAGTGTCCTCAAACAGCTGGCTGTCCATGAAGGTAGGCAGGGCCTCAGCAGCTGGCTCGGAAAAGCCCACGATTGACTCCAGAAAGCAAGTGCTAGCGTCCCCAGGAGGAGAAAAGGCAGGCAAGGCGAAGGCAGGCACCTCCAGGTTGTTCGGGCTGTCAGACCCCTTCCGGGAGGTGTAGTGGGGCCCCAGACTATAGTCGGGCAGGGCCTGGAGCAGCTCAAAGGAGTCGCAGGAAGACAAGCTGAGGTCCACTGAGCTGCTCTGGCCGGCGTCCGTACTGGCTGGCACCAGGGGGCCGGGGAGGCTGCCCTCCCCTGACCCTTCAAGGCCACTGTTGAGGAAGCAGCTGGCATCGAGGTTGGCGTTTTCATCCAGGATGCCCGATGCGAGGCTGGAGCTGGAATAGCTGTGGGTCCAGCTGGCCAGGCCAGCAGGGTCACCGGTACCAAAGATGTCAGCAGGGTGGAAGCAGCTGAGGTTGTCCAGGCTGCCCACACCCCCTTCCTCTTCCTCCTCCTCCTCTCCACCCAGGTCAGAGTCACTGAAGCTCAGGATCTGGGCCAGGCTGTCATCATCCATTCTGGGCTGGAGGCCGGGGCCAGGCAGGGCCGGGTGGGCAGGGCCATCAGGGGCCTCGCTGGTGCCTGATGCTATGGATGAATCAGTCATGTCACTGCTGCAGCTGTTGTCTCCCAGCTTGCTGCTCACGGGGGGCTTGGCCAACGGGAATGCAGGGGCCAGGACCTGCTCACTGGGGCTGGGTATGCCGTCTTGGGCCGAGGCCTCCAGCTCCCTAAGGCTCTCGGCTCCCTGCTCCAACTGCAGGCGGGTGAGTGTGTGGATGAAATGGGTCTGAACTCGCGCCTGATTAAATTCTACACGGCCCTTGGGGTTCTCACAGCCCTCCCTGCAGCAGCCACAGGGGAATGCTGTGTGATCCATCTGCAAAGAAAGCGGAGGTGCAGAGGTGAGGATCTGGTGGAACCCGGAGAAGCCTCAACTCAGGCTTGCCTTCCCTGCCCAGCCCAGCCCCGTACCTGGCACTTGATGCCTGCCAGGATACAGCTGCAGGTCTCAGGTTCACAGACCCTGTTACAGCGACAGCCGCAGTCCTCCCGGGACTGGCGCAGGGCCTGAAGCTCTCGCTTCTCCTCGCGATCGATCCTCCGCACGCCCGCAGCCCGCAGCAGAGCCCGCCGCTGCCGGGCTGGGTAGGGCTGGAGGAAGGTCATTTCCTCCAAGCGGCCGCCTGCCACGGCCACTGCCAAGTCCTCCTCCACAGAAGCATCATCTATAGAGTCCACTGTAAGTGGCAGGCCGGCCTCCGTCTTGGGTACCCCAGACTCTGAAAGCTGTGTCCAGGGGAGAGATGAGGGATGTGAGAGGCAGACACGGATGTGGTCTTGGCTCCTGTAGCATCAGTCACTCAATAAGTGCCCCCTGATGCTTACTCTGGGCTGGGCACTGTGGATGCCATAGGGAATGGGATAGCCAAAAACACGCCCTCAGGGCATTTGCAAAGAGATCTCCTGTTCATGTCATTCCCTACTTCCTAAGAAAACCCCCTCCTCCAGCCAGACAGATACACTGAGCCCCCAGGTCCCATCCAATCCCCTTCCCCAGCGAGGTCAGACAGGTTCAGGGACCACGGCCCTCAGCCTGCAGCAAACAGGAACCCTTCTACACCCAACTGCCTGCAGATAATTCAGCAGCAGCAGGCCCTGATCAAGCCTAACAGAGCCCCAGGGGCTTCCTTCCCCAAATACACAACAAACCCATCGGCACCCACCCTGACACCTGTCCCCCCACTCCCCGCAAGGCTAGAACTGCAGAGTGGCCCCAGGGTGGGGGCCAGGGAAGGAGAGGGTCTCCCCACCTTCCGTTGCAGCACCTCCAGCTTCTCTTCCTTCAAGCGTAGGCGCAGCTTCTCGTGACGCGCCTGGGCCTGCTCCCGCGTGAACTCGGCCAGGGAGAAGCGGCGGCAGGCACTGTGGCGGGGGGCCATACCCAGAGTGCAGCCACCACGGCTGGGCACGCTGGTGAAGCCCTGGCACCGAGGGAAGTAGAAGACAGTGATGCCATCGAAGGCCACACGGCCTGGGCGCTTCCGGGGGGCCCGCTTCAGGATGGACAGGGCTGGAAGGCAGGCAGGGGAGAGGCGGACATTAGCTCTCCATGAGGCACAGCCCAACCCCAGAAGGTAAGGCCTCCTCACACCCCACCCACCCTCCAAAAAGAAATGGATCTGAATTTAGAAGCCAACCTGGCTGAGACTGGAACTGGAAAAATACAGCATCACCCTATTGACCCTGGTTATTTACCAGTTTAAATGAAAGCATGTATGAGACTAAATTCCTTGCCCACCTTTAGTGGCCATTTACAGGTAGGTCCCTTGTACAGTTTTCTGTAGCTTTTAAAAATGGACTTATAGGAGTTCCCGTCGTGGCTCAGTGGTTAACGAATCAGACTAGGAACAATGAGGTTGTAGGTTCGATCCCTGGCCTTGCTCAGTGGGTTAAGGATCCGGTGTTGCTGTGAGCTGTGGTGTAGGTTGCAGACGCAGCTCGGATCCCGCATTGCTGTGGCTGTGGCGAAGGCTGGCAGCTGTAGCTCCGATTGGACCCCTAGCCTGGGAACCTCCACATGCCGCGAGAGTGGCCCTAAAATGACAAAAAGACAAAAAAAAAAATGGACTTACAATTTTATAGACCTTAATCATCTGTCTAACCTGTATGGGAAACTATTTTAGTCTTTTATTTTTGCACTTATATGGCCTTTTACGAAATAATTTCTAAGCTTTATGTAATCAAAAGTATCCTGGTCTTTTATAGCTTCTGCACTTTGCAACAAGCTTAGAAAGGTCTACCCTTTATAAATATGTTGATCAGTAAGGTACGTATTGGCATATTCAGTATATATGTTGGTATAGGGTTGATTTTTATCAGGTTGGACCATAAGAAATCACCATGAAATAGTCAAATTTTGGCAGTTTTATACATTTCAACACTATATTAACTTTGTACCCAGGTACCTGAGGGAATTCCCTTCTGAAAGGTTTTCTATATACAGATTCTTGAATTCACCAGGTAGTCAACCACCTACAAATGGTGGCAATTCTGTCTGTCCCAAACCAATCCATTTAATTCTCACTCTTATTGTTACTTGAATTGGCAGTCATTTCCTGAACAACGTTAACAAACAGTAGTAACAGTATCCTCATGTTGTTCCCGACTTGGTGGGACGGCGGCCAATATTTCCTCACTAACTGTAACGCCAGTTTTGGGGTTGAGACACATATACGTATTTGTCCTTTAGAATCCACTCATTCTTAGCATATCGAGGGGCTTATCTAGAAGGAATATTACAAGTTGTCAAATATTCTTTCAGTATCTAAAGCAGCTCTCATATGTTTCCTCCTCTGACATAGTCATTTGGTAAACTATATGATTAGATTTTATAGCATTAAACCGTCCTTATCATCCTTATATTTCTAGAGGAAACCCAGGGTAGTTTAGTCACTTAGTGTACTGTTAGACTCTATCTCCTAAAAAGTATACTTTTTTGTGTACAATGCACAGATATGCATATAGTCATGAACAGACACGTGGTATGAAGACGTCATGGTCGGGGTGATTAGGGGGAAAATGTCTAAATGGGCTTCTGGGGGTTGGGGTGCAACAGTGAGAAATAAGGTTGAGAAATACTGTTGTAGGGCCATCTTTGTCAGTTTGGAGTTGGGAGTTACGCAAGCTTAAAAAATAACTGGGAAAAAAACCTTTCACTGTGTTCAGGCAAAGCCGAGCAGCATTTTGCTGAGCGAGGGACCGGCCTGACAGGCCCCACAGCACAGAAGCCAGGGGTGTGGGACTTGAGCAGTTCAGCTGGTAGAGGACAGGGAGCCAGCTGGAGAAACAAAACTGGAACTGAGGGACGGAGCTGGGTGGGAAGGCCCCAGGGCCACTGGAGAGCCCTGCCCTGAACATCACGACTTGCAAGCTGTAGAGTCCCAAGGTCAGAGGTGAATCTGGTTGGGCCCAGGTGCCTCTGGACAGGGGACATTCACTGGTGACCCCCGTAGGATGGGAAGTGGATGAGGTGGGGAGCCAAGGCCATGGGGACACGACCTCCAGGGGTCAGGATGACTTCCTCAGGGCCCCCCATTTCCCTCTTTGGGAAGAAAGAGGTGGGATGTGACGGGGGTGCCCAGGGCAGAGGGACTCACGGGTGAAACTTCGGGGGCCACAGAAGTCACGGTCAGGCAAGGGCATCTGATCCCAGGGGTTCTCCTCGTCCGAGTCCCAGGCCGGTGAGACTGACGAGCTCGGGGAGCAGGCAGGAGAGCAGCGGCCCGAGGAAGACAAAGAGGAGGACGAGCAGAGTGAAGATGAGTCCTCCTCCAGCTGGTCAAACTTCCTCTTCAGCAGCCCCGTCATGGTGCTGAGGGCCGCTCTGGGGTCCGCACAGACAGCCTGGAATGGGAAGAGGAAAGCTCTAGGTGGCAGGCCTGAGGGCAGGAGGTGGGCGCCTGCCTCTCCCACCCACCGTCGGCGGTGGCCCAGGCCTTCCCAGGGAGCTCTCCGTGCCGCAGCCACGTCTCCAGGAGGCTTCTTTCACAAAGGGAGCACCCGGGTCCAAACCTTCATCCTGGTGTTTGCAGATTCCCGCCACGTCTACCCTGAAGCCTTCCCAGGACAGCACCAGGCACTTGCCCCAATGCCTCCTCCAGCCCACCTCACACACGTGGACGCCAGACTGACAGACGGACCGCCAGACCTCAGCCTGGCCTCGCTTATTCCCTGACAAGAATCCTGGGGGCTGACTCACTGGCTGGGTGATTCACGCAGCTGCATCTGTGTGCGTTTGTGTGTGTGAGGCGGTCTGCACGGCCCTTGTACAGTGGCTCTGCTTCCTCCTCCTCCTCCTGCCCTCAGACACACCACCCTGCACACACTGGCAGTAGGCCCTTGCTCGGGGCCAGGCTGACCCAGCGCACTCCAGGGAACAGGCCGGCTTTGACCCTGGCCCCGATTCCTAGACATAGAATCTTCCTGAGCCCTTCCTCACCTGTGATGGAGATGCTGAGACTTTCCCTCAGAAACCCCCGCACACAGGAGAAGTCCCCTGCCTCCAGGCCTAACTGTGGGACCAGTCACCTGGGCTTCGTGTCTCTTTAATGGCTCCTGTTTGATCTTCAAAATTCACCTTCAGCTTGCCTTCCACTCCCAATATCTAACCCTGTTTGTTTGAACTTTCTATGGAAATGATTTTTCCCACCTGCTTTGAGGGAAAAAAAAAAAAGCTCTCTTCGAGTGACAATGGCCAGCCAAGACAATGTCACACTCTCTCCCACCTGTAGCTGGGTGAGCTGGGTGAACTAGAGCACCCAGGGCACAGTGCTCACGGTGTCTCCCTTTTAAGGGTCTCAGCCCTCTCTCTCCAGAGTGTGACCAGAGACTCCCACGGCCTGGCTGGCCTGGAGTGAAGAGGACTCGAGGTTCCTTCCCCGAAACGCAGCTGCAAAGAACAGCCCCTTCCACTGCTTGGGAATCCCCAGAGGACTCGTCCTTAGGGCTGAGCCTGGCTACCTTGTCTCTCGGTGTGTCCTGAACACTCAGGGCTGGGCCCCAGGAGGTCACCGGGAGGAAGGGGAAACGATGCAGAGGCCCCAGGGCTGGGGAGCCCCTCCCCCACTGCCATCACAGGAAATGACCGAGAACAGGAAAAACCAACCAGAAGGCTGGCGAGCTCCCCTGCTCAGGTGTCCTTTCGAAATACCCCTATTCCTGTTTGCCTAGCCTCCCTGCAAGTCCCTGGACCCGAGACCCAGGCGGGATGCAGTCAACCCACTTACTGGATGAAATCCGTCCCAGGGGCAGCCTCTCCCCGCAGGCACAAGAGCCGCAGAGAAGCTCCCTGGCTTGCCAACCCTCCAACGAAGCTGGGCCCAGGGGAAGAGGACGCACAGGTGCTTCCGGGGGCTTCTCAGCAGATAGTTTCTCAGGCTTGGCACCCCCCCACCCCGCCACCTCCCGGGGTCAAACCACAAACAAAAACAACCCAGCTCTCAGCTGCCCGTTCTCCCAGGAGATGGGGGAACCCATGGCCCAGGGGCAGGCGCGCGCGCGCGCGCACACACACACACATACACACGAGGATGGAGCACAGAGGAACTCAGACACACAAACACACAGGGACAGACCACATCCACGCATCTTGTCCACATGATCCCGCTGGGAGACCCCATTCTTTCCCACACCCCAGAGGTTCTCTACAAGGGTGCTGAATGCCTCCCTAATCGCATGCCTAAGCCTGAGACACCCCCCACCACCGCCCCCAGCCCAAACTAAACGCCCAATTGGTCTCTCTGACTGGCTATCCAATAGAAACATAAAATCCTGCAGGCCCCAAATCGAACCCCCTGTCTCCACTCCCCACCCCCTGTGCCATCTGTTCCTCTTCCTGTGTTCCCTATCTTAGTAACAGCACCACCACCCACCCAGTTACTCAAGCCAGAAACCTGCAGTCGTCCTCAACTCCTTCCTGTCTCCGTCCAGGTCCAGCAACCCCCGCCCCTCCCCCATCCTGGAAGTATGCATTAGCTCATTGACCTACACAAGGCCAGACACAGACTTGGGAGGTATCATGGAGGCCACCCAGCATAGCGTTAAGAACTGTGGCTCAAGCACCAGACTGCCTGCCTTTGAACCCCAGCGTGGCTTATCAACTGGCTGAGTGCCCTGAGGCAAGTTCCTTAACTTCTCTGTGTCTCCAGTTCTTTTGTTTTACAATCACATAAGGTTGGGAGGTTTACAGGAATCAATATAGGGAAAGTTC
>PVHT021183699.1:24355360-24408710 GCA_004024745.2 Catagonus wagneri
GGGAGTGGGGGCTAGCTCTGGAAATGTTCTACATTGATCTGGGTGGGGGTCCCATGGGTGCTAGCGCTGTAAAAATTCATCTCACTGGACACATAAGATGCATGTACTTTGTGCACTTTACCTCTGTCAACTTCCATTCTGAAAGTTGATTAACCCTATATCTCTGTCCCACTGCTACTACTCACGTCCCCTGTCCCCGCTCCTGCCCTCTCCCCATGGCTGTTCTTTACCCTGCAGCCAAAGTGATCATATTAAAGGCCTATCTACCCGTCACCCACATGTGGAGAATCACTCCACAGCTTCCCTTAGGGGAGCCTGCCCTTAGGATCAACTCCACAATTCCAAAGCAGACTTAGCTGCTGCCTCCCCCCAGACTCATCATGCAAGACTCTCCTTAGCCCCTTTATTTATACTCCAGCTGAACTTGCAGTTGCCACAATGGCCAAGATCTGCTCACCTCCTGGTGTTTGCACAAGCTGGAACCCAGCCTCACTTCCCTTTAGAAGTCATCTCCAAGAGCCTGTCTGAAGCCCTCACTCTTCCCACTCCATGACTCTAAGGGTTCCCAGGGGCCCTGGGATTCCCCAGTCACAGCCCACACGGCCCTTCCTGTCACGGCCTCACCTCACTGTTCATCTCCTTCAAGCTAGCCTGAGGGCCTCTCTGCATAGCCGGCACTGCGCCTGTGCCTGGAATAGTCTGGTATAGAGAAGGGACCTGGAACCATCAGAGGTAGGCAGGCAGGGGCTGCAGGCCAGGCATAAACAGAGAGAAGATTTAGGCACATGAGGTCTCTGGGGGCCATTGGTCAGTGTGCCCTTCTCTCACTTCTGTCACAGCTAAGCTGGTGGGGGGAGGAGGCTGCCCTTGCCCATCCCCCAGCCTGGACCAGAGGGTTTGAGCAAGAATAGTACCCAGAAGAGGGCAGCTCTGAAGGCAGGAAAAGGAAGCTCAGGCTGTAGGCAGGTGCCAGCGCGGGCATGTCAGGAGGTTCCCCGAGAGTAAACAGAGAGAGAGTTAAGGAAGCGGGTTCAAGCCGCACAGCCTGGCTCTGCCCCAGGGATGTCTACAGAATGGGAGCTTCAGGTGAGAGGGTTATAAACTTCAAGGCTGCAGACAGGGAAGCTACAGCCATGATGCTGCTTCTCATGGTGAGCCCCTGGCAAAATCTGCAGACCAGGAAATGAGAAATTACCTCCTCCCCCATGCTGTGGGAGGAGGAAGGGCCCCTGGCTCTTGTGATCCGCTGTCCCACCTGGGAATCTGGAGGCTGAGAGAGGCAGAGGCAGATGAGACAAAAAGACTCAGTCAAGAGACAAGGAGAGGCCAAGTGGAAAAGGAATGAAAGATAGAGAAAGAGTCCAAGAAAAGTGTCAGACAGTGAGTCAGAAGGTGGGGGAGGGGCCCTCAGCAGCTACCCAGGAATTGAGATCCTGACCGTGGCACTGTTCCCAGGGCGAGTACAGCCCCCTCCAAGGGTCCTGGAGGAAGGAAAAGTAATTCCCAAGAGCTGCCTCAGATAGAAATACCACACACACACACACACACCCCCCCCTGGAGCCCCAGAGACAGGCCCTGAATCAAAGAGAACCAAGCTTCTTCCGGGATCTGCCTGGGCCCTGAAAATCAGGCCTGCCATCACCACTCACAAGACAGCCCAAGACAAGCGGGGTGGGGTGGGGGGGAAGCGGGGGGCGCCTCTCCACCCAACTTGCCACAACTATCTACACACTCAGGCCACACTACTGGGAACCCAGGGAAGGCCACCTCACCCTGGATACCAAGCAAACAAAGGCTGTTTGGGGGCGGGAATCCCCCAGCTTCTGAAAAACCACACCAACTCCTCTTCAACCTCTGCAGTCCCAATGCTCCAGCCCCCAGTCAGAGCTGGTATAGGGAAGGGGGCACCTTCAGCCGCCTCCAGCCTCCTTCAGGAATCCGAAGAATGTGTCCTTTAACCTCAGAGCCCCAGGCCTTGGCCAGGCCAGCTCCCCTCAATACCTGGGTCACATGATCTTGGACCCTCAGGAACTACTTCCTGGGAGAAAGGGAGGGCACCTCCAAGCAGCTCATGTCCCCAAGGGAACTGGCTAGAAAACATCCAGGGCAGCCCAAAGAAAGCAGACAGGAAGCCTTGACACACCCCTCCCCCACCCAACCCTCAGAAAGTGATGGGGGGGAGGGGACAGTTCCTCCGCCTTGGCCTCCAGGGCCTGGCACTGGGGAGGTGCCAAAAGTTTGCTGGCTACATGAGGCAATTGCTCCTGCAGAAGGGAAATTGCACCTGACATTGAATGCTTCCTCCACCTAAGCGAGGCCCCCTTCACTCTCATTCATTCATTCAACAAATATTTATTAAACGCCTATGACATGCCAAGCACTGTGTCTGGCACCTGGGCATACAGGGAGCAAGACATACACTAGTGCTGCCCCCTTAAAGCTTTGAGTTCAGTGGGGAGGAGTATAATCAGAGTTACAAACCGTGCTGAGTGCTGGGATGGAGAGTGGGAGGGATATTTTTTTTCTTCGAAGTTAAAATTAGGTATTTATTTTGTTCCACTCAACTAAGGCAAGATACCCCTGGTTAGGTGAAGTCAGGGATCTCCGAGGAAAGGATAGGAAAAATACCAGAGTGGGGGGCACACAGCAAGCGTAAGGGCCTCGAGGAGGGAGAGCTGGAGAGGCGAGGGGTAAGGGGCAGCCAGTGAGGGGGCTTCGGGAGCCCGGGCAGACACAGCAGGCTTTAGCCAGAGGGCACAGGAAGCCACCGAGGGTTTAAGTAGGGAGTGACATACCAGATTTGCATTTATAAAGATGGCTCAGCACGGGACAGGAGGGGGTGTGACCAGTTGGACCTGAGCTAGGTGAGAGATGACAGGCCAAAAGCTTGGGAGAAAAGGGGGTAAGAACTGGTGACCTCTGGAGTTGGGGACCAAAGAGGGCAAGGAAGTTGAGGATTTGGACTAAGTGATGAGCTGCACTCCAGAGGGCTGTGAGACATCGGAGTGGAGGTGTGGGGTGGGCAGTGGAGCCAGGCAGGGACCCTCCTGTGTCAGGAGTGTGGGCTGTGTGTGACTGTGCCAGGGAGTAGGAGTGACTAAGTGTGTGACGGCTGCTGTGGTGTGGGCATCTGAACAGGGCCCCCAGGGAGGGGAAACTGAGGACCAGGAGGAAATACGTGCTGGAGAGGGAGCCGTGCGTGGGAGAAGCCTACGTGTGCCCGCGGGTGGCCGGTGTAGTTGCTCCCGTGACTCACAGCGGTGGCCTCTGCGTGTGACGGTGACTGACAAACAGGTGAGCACACGACACAATCCCTCCCTCCCTCCCTCCCTCCCTCCAGGGGTCTGTGACTCACGGAGCCTCACTCCTCGCTCTTCTCTCCACTCCCTCCCTGACGGGCGCCGGGCACTCGCCGCAGCCCCGGCACCCGCCCCCGGGGGGAGCCCGAGGAGGAAGGCGACAAATGTCACCTGCTCCGGCCACGCGAGGAACTTCTGAAAAGTTCTCAGGCAACTGGGTCAAAAGGGAACTCACCCGCGGACGCGCGCCGGCCGCCACCCCGCCACTGTTGCGCTATCCCGGCTCGGCTGCCACTCGCCCCGGGCTCGGGCACCGGGACCTCTTGGGGTCCCCGGGGCGGGGCGGGGGAGGGGAAAGGAGCGGAAAACCTGAGACTGTCACCTCCCCGGCTCCCCGCCCGGACTCCGTCCGTGGCGCGCTGTTCGGGGCCAGGCTGTCTTCGTCCCGGCGCCCGAGCAAGGGTGGCTGGGGGAAAACGGCAGCGGCCAGGGAGCAGCGCCCCCAGCGCGGGACGCCCCCTTCCTAAAGTCTGTCCCTCCGGTCTGGAGCCCCCGACACTGACCTGAGATCCGGATGCTCGCCAAGGGCAACGCTGCGACCTGCGTCCCGGCTGGGAACGCCCCCTGCACCGCGACCCCGCGTTCGCTCGCTCGCTCGCTCAGCCGGCAGCGATGGGCCCAGTAGCCCCTCGCTCTGCGCGTCCGGCAGCAGCGGCGGCGGCGGGAGACTGGCTGCTGCGGGCCCCGCCCGCCGCTCCGCCCTCCTCGTCAGTGGAAAACTCCGGGGCTCACGGCGCTGACGCACGCCGGGCCTCCCGCCCCGCCCCGCCCCGCCCCGCCCCGCCCCGGAGGCACCGCCTCCTCCCCCGGCCGAGCCGGCGCAGCGGCGGCAGGCCTCCCCGCGGACTCTGACCTCTCGCCAACGCCGCGGGGGTTCTCCGCCCCCAGCTCCCTCCTTCGCCTGCCGCCGCACTCCCGCGGGCTCTCTCCCGCACACTTTTCGAGAGTCGCTGAAGCTCCGGACCGGCAGAGCAGGGTTGTAAAGATCCTCGCCTCACCTCACGGCCCCGGTTCACAGATCGGTAGAGTGAGGCCCGGAGCAACGCGAAGCGAACCTCAGGCCACCCTCGGATGGCAGAGTCGAGGCCTCCTACACGTCCTGACCCCCACCCCGCCCGAGGCGGTCTACTATAATCCAATCAAATATTCCTTCATTCCACCCCCATCCGCCTGGAAAGTAAACTGGAGATGATCCAGAGAGGCGTGGAGGTGGGGGGCGGGGTAGGGGAGGTCATCCTTGGGCCTGACCTTCACCTCCGCCCATGGGCCGGAGACTCTGCAGAAGCCCTGAGCTAGGGATTCCTGGAACCAGTTTACCCCCAACCTCATCGCCACCCCATCCCTCCCTTAAATTAAAAAAAAAAAAAAAAAAAAAAAGGAAAAAGAGAAAGAAGAAAGAAGCCTGGTTTCTTCTGAGCCAGACCCTGGCCACTTAAAATGGCCCACTGCCTGCTCTGCTCCCGCCAAGGCCTTTCCTGACTAAGGGCCAATTCCTACAATATTACTGCGCCGGGGAAAGTGTGTGCAAGCCTCGGCGGTGAGTTCTGGCCCGGGAGCCCACCCTCCGCGCCTCTTCGCAACCCCTGGTCAGATCTGAACCACAAGGCGTCCCTTGAGCGTCTCCACCCTCACACCTTTGCAGCAGCCGCTCCTCTATCCTGGAATGCCTTCTTTCTCACTGCTTAGCAAAATCCCATCGCCCTTAAGGCCTTAGCTTGCACTGCCTCCTCCAGGGAGCCTTCGTGGGTGCCTGGCCCTCCCGCTCCCAGTCTGGCTCCCGCTGCATTCTGGGTTCTTCAACTGTCCTAGATGAATGCTGTCTGTGACTGGCCCAGCCCTCGGGATTCCTTTCTACTTAACTCCAGGTGAGCAGTGGGGGTGGCCTGTTCTGCCCAGTTGGCATGTGGGGTAGAGACAATGGTAAGGGCTCCCCTTTAGCCACAGGTGTATCTGTAGGGGGGATCGGGAGGTTGTCTGCCTGCCCTTTACTTGTCCTAGAAAGAATGTAAGAGGAATGCAGATTGGGGGAAGCTACTGCCCCTGTTCTTCCTGGATGCTTTGAATTTATGTACCTAGAGAGCCACCTGGGGGAGGTGGCTGGACAGCTGTGGCCAACCTTCCAGTGACTTCCCAGTTTCCCAGTGCTCAGGATGAAGTCTCAACTTCATGCCTACAAAGCTGGAGTAATCAGGCCCTTGCCCACCTTTGCAACCTCACCTCTATCTTCCAACTGCCATCTCCCACTCCTTTCCCTGCTCCTCCATGGTCATGTCTTTAATGTGTGCACATCTTTTTATTTGTACATTGTGCTTGGAATTTGGTACAACCACACATAGTTTTAATTTACACACGAGATATTCTGTTCTATACCTCCTTAAGTTTCTTCCATCCTTACCTCTGCAGTCCCAGCCCATGCCCTTGATAACTGTACTCCAGCCCTGATTGCCAGCAGTCAGTTTTGGGGGTGTGTTCTACTCATCCTGGTTTAAACTTTCAAAGATGCTAATCTCCACCCTGCACCTGCCTTGCATCCCATTTTGTTGTATGGTTTCCTTGTGCATTTCCATGAGCATTAGGAGGGCAGGGGCCATGTCTGACTGTCCTCTGTGCTCCTTGAGAACATATTGAATAAATTAAGTCTACATAGTAAATGTGTGTTATGTCTACAATGTGTAAAGGAGCTGGGACTCAAGGAAAGGGCAGGGCCGGAAGTGGAGATGGAAGGGTCATCAGCATTCAGCCTCTACACTGAAACCCTGGGTGGGGCTGAGACAGCTCAGGAGTCCCCTTGCTAGAGGTGACTCAGCCCTTAGGACTATGCGGCCGGTGGCCACCCACTCGCTCTTACCCCCTTCAAATACTTAGCTGTGATGTCTCCTGTGGCTGCTGGGTGCTAGGCCTTTCTGGTTCCAAGGAATCATTTCTTCCACTACCTCCTAATTCCTGCCTCTAATCCTCTTGCTAGGTCCCCTGGACAAAAGGGGTCTCTGTGACCTACAGTGGAGTTCTAGTTTTCTCTGTGTTTTTGTGTGTTTCCGTCTGTCTCTTTGTGTCTTGCTTTCTCTTTCTCTCTCTTTAAGTCTTCCAGTTTGTAAAATGGGGGCACTGGACCAGAGAACTCCACCACCTTCAATATCCCCTGAGTTAGTTTCTAGGAGATGCTGCCCGCTCATCAAGGAACTGGGCAAGGTTGAGCACTGGAGTTATTGAGGGTCTCTCGGGCTGCCTCACTTTGCCTCCTGTGGGCTGTGTATGAGGGAAACTAGATAGGACAGAGACCAGGGCAGGGAGTTGGCAAGGGCTGGAGTGGGGGCCTAGAGCAGGGAGCCCAATGGTTGATGGGGTTTGGGAGGCAGGAAAAGAAGGAAAGAATGAGGGAAAACAGGAAAATAAAAAGAAATAAGTGGTGTGTTTTCTCTAGAAAAGCATCTCCTGTCTGGGATGGGCTGACCAGATGTTCCCCAGATGTTGCTGATGATGAGAAACGTCTTCCTCTGGGATCCCAAGTAAGCTCTTCCTGTTGGTGGGGAAATTCAGGGTTTGTTCCAAGGAAGAAGGGTGGGGTCTGGAGCAGCATCCATCTGTGACTATGGCACATACATAGGCAGAAGCACACCCACACGTCCTCAGGGAATTTCTGAATACTTAGGAGAGTCTGACAAGTTTCTCAAACATTCAGCATCCACGGACCACCCAATTTTAGGTAAATTAAAAATGACTACTAGTTGTAAAAATTAAAAATTAGTGATGCATTTCCACCCAAAATACTAAAATTAAAAGGACAAGTTAAAAACAAAAGTACCAAATGTGACAAGGTTGAGAACTAACATGTATCCTACATTGTTGCTAGAAGGGTAAATTGACACAATCCATTTGGAAAATGATTTGGCAGTACCTATTAAGGCCAAACTCTATGATCTTGTAATTCGATATTTGATTTTTTTCTCTTTGGCCATGCCCGTGGCACGTAGAAGTTCCCCAGCTAAGGACTGAACCCTCGCCATAGCAACGACCTGAGCTACAGCAGTGACAATGCTGGATCCTTAACCTGCTGTACCACAAGGGAACTCCCATATACTCTTGTAATTCTATTCCTCAGTACATTACCAAGAGAAAAAAAAAGTGCTTATGTGCCCTGAAAGACGAACATACAATGAGATATTACACAGCAATGAAAAAGAAAAACCAATTTCCTCATATAATGAATCTTAAAAACATTATGTTGAATAAAAGAAGCCAAGCATAAAAGAGGAATAACTATGATTTCATTTATTTATTTGAAGTTTAAAAACAGGTAGAACTAAAGCATAGTGATAGATAAAATTACTTTTGGGAGTATTGATGAAGGATAATAAGAAGCTTCTGGGGGACTTTGCTGATGACACACCAGGTTAAGGATATGGCATTATCACTGCTGTGGTGTGGGTTCAGTCTGTGCCCCAGGAACTTCTGCATGCGTGGGCTTGACCAAAATAATTAATTAATTAATTAATTTAAAATTTTTTCTTAAAAAGAGCCTTCTGGGGTGCTGGAGATGTTCTGTATCTTTTTCTAGACCATGCTTGGACAAGTATATACATATGTAAAAATTCAAAGTCTGGAGTTCCCGTCATGGTGCAGCAGAAATGAATCTGATTAGGAACCATGAGGTTGTGGGTTCAATCCCTGGCCTCGCTCAGTGGGTTAAGGATCCGGCATTGCCGTGAGCTGTGGTGTAGGTTACAGACCGGGCTCAGATCCCGCACTGTGTGGCTGTGGTTGTGATGTAGGCTGGAGCTGTAGCTCCGATTTGGAAGCTCACCTGGGAACCTCCATGTGCCATGGGTATGGCCCTAAAAAGCAAAAAAAAAAAAAAAAAAAAAAAAATCAAGTTCTACACTTCAGATAAGTCTTTAATAAAAGAAGGAGAAGAAGGGATGATAGTGATGCTGCCATAACTGAAATCAATGCCATTGTTCTCAGCCTTCCACCAGTAAGTCTACCTCCTGGCCAGTGAGAGATACCTGAGGCTCACAGGTCATGTTCAGGTTTCTCTCCATCTCAATGAGTGTAAGAATTTTATTCCACCATGATTCTTAGGTGCAAAGAGATTGATGTTTTTTGCATCTAAGAGTTCTATAATTTTAGCTCTTATATTCCTATCTTTTATTAATTTTGAGTGAATTTTTGTGTTTAGTGTTAAGGTCAGAGTCCAGCTTCATCCTTTTGCATGTGACTATCCAGTTTTCCCAGCACCATTTGTTGAAAAGATACTATTTTTTCAAAATCGAATCAAAACAGCTGAGTCCCCAGGAGAGCTTCACCCGCAGTCAGCAGGGACCCTCTCCCACGTGCCACTTCTGAGGTTTGTCTGAGGAATGGGGATGTCTTCCTCTGTCCAGGATGGCCTGGTTCTCTGATTTGCAGCCCATGTTTCCTAATCATGGCTAACATCCCTGTCTGTGGATTCACCGAGAGTAAGTGGGCTGTGATGTTTGCTTGGTTGTGGGGAGGGAAAGAAGGCATCTTCTGTGAGGCTGAGAACAGGGACTAAGGTCCTGTCTCCTTAGGAGGCTCAAACCTCCCCCTGGGGACAACCCTACCCTACCACCTTCTTCTCACTCAAGTCCGGGGGAGAGTCCCATTCCTCTCCACCTTGCCTCTTTTTCCTTTCCCTTGAAGGAACTCACCTCTCCAAGGCCCCAGCCCTCTACCCAACCTAGTCCCTGAAACAGGCTAAAGGTGTGGCTCCCAGACTGGCAGTATCAGCATCACCTGACAGCTTGTTAGATTTGCAGATTCTCAGGTCCTCTCCAGACCCCCCGAATTAGAAAGTCTGGCCAGGGATCGAATCCAAGCCACAACTGCAGCCTATGCTACAGCTGCAGCAACGCTGGATCCTTAACCACAGTGGGAACTCCTAAACTGGAAGACTTTTTAGTGTAGATCTGTGGATTGAAAATCTGAGCGGTTGAGTTCTGGGTCAAAGGATTTTGACCGATACTGCCAAACTGCCCTCCCCAAAGTTGTACCAGTTTTACTCCCAACCAATAGTATTTGAGCATGCCTGTTTCTCAACACTCTCCCTGGCACTGAGTGGTTATCAAACTTATTGATCTCTGCCAATCTGTTAGAAACCAAGAAGAGATCTTACTCTTTTAATTGCATTGCTTTACTTATGAGTGAAGTTGAGGCTCTTATAAGCCATTTGTATTTCTCTCTAAACCACTGGTTTATATTCTTTTCTTGTTTTGTGTTGTTTTAGGCTTTTCACAGTTAGGGAGATGAGCCCTTTTGGCTGTCACACATGTGGAACTTAATCCTGGTTTGCTTTGTATCTTGGTTGATAGTATGTTTTATCATGCAAAAGTTTAACAGTTTTATGTAGCCAAAGTTCTTAGATATTTACTTTAGGGATCCTGGTGTTTGTGTGCTGCATTACCTATCATAATATCACAAATAAGTTCACCTATCCTTTTCTCTAGAGTTTTATGGTCTTATTTTTATAAAATCCTTTATCCATTTGGGATTTATTTTGACTTAAGGAATGGTATAGGTTTTCCACTTTACTTCTTTCCCCTAAATGATTAATTTTCTTTCTGTTTTATTTTTTAATTGTTTTTATTTATTTATTTTTTTTTGTCTTTAGGGCCACACCAGAGGCAGATGGAAGTTCTCAGGCTAGGCGTTGAATCAGGCTGCAGCCTACACCACAGCCACAGTAACACCAGATCCAAGCCACACCTGTGACCTACACACAACTCAGGGCAACACCAGATCCTTAACCCACTGAGTGGGATCAGGAATCGAACCTGGGTCCTCATGTATACTAGTTGGGTTCATTACCACTGCGCCATTATTCTCTTTTAATTTAAATGTCACCTTAAAGAGAAATTTGTTTAAAGTTTTTCATTGTATTTATTTTTATGGCAAATGTGCTTTGTTTATTTTTTGTATTAAAAGTATAGTTGATTTAAACAGAAATTAAATTCTCATGTTTACTGAGATCTGTTTCCGGTTCTCTACTCTGCTCCACTGGGTTGTTGACTTCATCTTTGGGCACCAAATTACTTTACAAA
This sequence comes from Catagonus wagneri, assembly GCA_004024745.2. Taxonomy (NCBI): domain Eukaryota; kingdom Metazoa; phylum Chordata; class Mammalia; order Artiodactyla; family Tayassuidae; genus Catagonus; species Catagonus wagneri. Next base: position 24,365,778 of record PVHT021183699.1, read on the forward strand.
TTACAATTTCATGATAGGTGTTATAATCTGAGGTATGTAGTTCCATCATGTTATTTTTCTTTTTCAGAGTTTTCTGGGCTCCTTATTTAATTCCCCATTTGAGTTTCATATCATTTTTTGACAAGCTCCCCACCTGGCAAAAAAAAATCCTGAGTATTTTAATTAGAATCACATTGGGAGTTCCCGTCATGGCTCAGCAGTAATGAACCCATGAATCCAACTGGTATCCCTGAGGATGCCGATTCGATCCCTGGCCTCGCTCAGTGGGTTAATGATCTGGCATTGCTGTGAGCTGTGGTGTAGTTCTCAGATGCAGCTTAGATCTAGCGTTGCTGTGGTCACCGGCTGTGGCGTGGCACAGGCTGACAGCAGCAGCTCTGATTCAACCCCTAGCCTGGGGACTTCCATATGCCACAAGTGTGGCCCTAAAAAGCAAAAAAAAAAAAAAAAAAAAGAATCACATTGAATTGATACATTAATTGAGCATCGATATTTTTATAGTATTGCTGTTTTTCTTGTTTGTTTTTGTCTTTTTAGGGCTGCACCCACTGCCCATGGAGGTTCCCAGCCTAGGGGTCTAATCAGAGCTGTTGCTGCTGACCTACGCCACAGCCACAGCAACACCAGATCTGAGCCGCATCTGCCATCTACACCACAGCTCATGGCAACGCTGGATCCTTAACCCACTGAGAGAGGCCAAGGATCGAACCTGCAGCCTCATGGTTCCTAGTAGGATTCATTTCCTCTGTGCCACGATGGGAACTCCTATTTTTATAGTATTGTGTCTTTCTATTCAAAAAGCTCAGTATAGAATGTCTCTGTATAATTTTAATATTCATCAAAGTCCTTATAATTTTGTAAATATTTTTCTGAATATTTTATCTTTTTGATTGCTATTGTAACTGCAGTTTCTTTCTATTATATTTGCTGATAAATTGTATTTTTTTAAGGTAAAGGAAGACTGCTGAGTTGTGTTTATTAACCTTAGAAACTTCCATTATCCTGAATTCTCTGATTGCCTTTAAAAGTGGGGCCTTTTTCAGTCTCATCTTCTATACATAATTTTGCTATTCTGTTATGGTTTTGTTCGTTTTAAGCAGGGATGGATGTGGGATTTGTCAAATGTCTTTTTTGGCAACTACTGAGATGTTATATATAGTTCTCCTTTGATCTATTATTACGGTCAATTTTATTAGAGATTCCCTAATATTGAACCAGCTGCATTTCTAGAATGAATTTACTTGGATATGATGAATGATTCTTTGAAGGTATTGTTGATTTATATTTGCTAGTATTTTGACATTTTTGCACCTCACTTTCTATCATATTGAATTACAATTCAGATGATCCACATTCCTCCATACCCTTTGTTTCTTGATAGGTCTTAAGCTGATGAGGTGGATTGAAATGTACTGTTTTCAACTTGCTTTTCATAGATTGTACATATATTGCTTTTCTTTTGTTTACCTTAACTCTCATACTGTATTTTTTTTTTTTTTTTGGCTACCCTGTAGCATATGGAGTTTTCAGGCCAGGGGTCAGATCCGAGCCACAGTTGTGACCTATGCTACCACTGTGGTAATGCCAGATCCTTAAAACATCATCCGGAGCCAGGGATTGAACCTGCATCCTAGTGCTCCCGAGAAGCCACCGATTCCCGTTGCACCATAGCAGGAACTCTACATATCTTATTCTTGATTTTGAAGCTATGCTCTTTGGTGCCTAGAGATTTCTAAAAATTGCTGTCTCTCCTATTTAACTTCCTTTTCTCTCATTTAGCTTTCTTTTTTTTTTTTTCTGGCTACACCTGCAGCATATGGAAGTTCCCAGTCCAGGGACTGAATCTAAGCCGAATCTTGCAACCTATGCCACAGCTGCAGCAACGCTGGATCCTTAACCCATTGCACCAGGCCAGTGATTGAACCTGTAATGCCACGATGCCACGGATCATTAACCCACTGTGCCACAGTGGGAGCTCCTCATTTAGCATTTTTATTTTTTCTTTCTTTCTTTTTTTGGCTGCACCTGTGGCATGTGAAAGTTCCCAGGCCTGGGATCCACCCAAGTCACAACAGTAAGAATGCCTAATCCTTAAATGCTAGGCCACCAGGGAACTCCCAGCATTTTTATTTTGAATTTGCCTTTGACTGATGGTGACATTGAAGGCTTAGCTCAGTATTTTCTTGTATACCTTGGTTTATATTTTATTTTTAACTTCTCTGAGTTATTTTGGTAAGGATGTGTCTCTTCTATGCAACCTACAATAGAACCTTGTTTTATGCTCATCTGTTTTTTGATCTTCTTACTTTAAATATGGATTCATTCTATTTACATTTCTTGATATAACACGTGTTATGCTTATTTCTGTCATCTTCTGTCGCTTTTTCTATTTATTTAATTAATTAATTAATTAATTTTTTCATTTTGGAGGCCACACTCGCAACATATGGAGGTTCCCAGTCTAGGGGTCAAATCGGAGCTGTAGCTGCTGGCCTGCACCACAGCCACAGTGATGCAGGATCCGAGCCATGTCTGCAACCTACACCACAGCTCGCGGCAACACCAGATCCTTAACCCACTAAGCAAGGCCAGGGATGGAACCTGTGTCCTCATGGTTGCTAGTCAGATTCGTTAACCACTGAGCCACGACGGGAATTCCACTTTTTCTGTTTTAATGCCTCCTCTGTTTTCCATATGTTTTTGTTTTTGTCTTTTTAGGGCTGCACCCGTAGCATATGGAAGTTCCCAGGCTATGTGTTGAATCGGAGCTGGAGATGCTGGCCTACGCCACAGCCACAGCCACATGGGATCTGAGCCGCTTCTGTGACCTACACCTTAGCTCACGGCAACACCAATCCTTAACCCATTAAGTGAGGCCAGGGATTGAACCCTCGTCCTAATGGATACTAGTTGAGTTTGTTACTGCTGGGCCATGACAGGAACTTCCATACACATGTACATTTTGGGTTTCTTTTATATATCTGTGTGTGTGCATACATGTGTTTGTATTTTTGTATGATTATTTGAAGGTTTATAGTCTGTTTTTAATTTTTCTAGTGGTTGCCTTTATATTGATTTATTTCTTTGCCAAGAGAAGAAAACCTTCAAATGTTGGGAAAGAGTCATATTCTCAAAGGTTGAGCCTTGGCACCACAGTTCTGTCTTCAAATTTTTGATATTCTCAGAAACAAACAATATAAACCCTAAAACAAAACAAAATCCTTGATATCCTCAACATGAAAAATGATGATAATCTTACCCTGAAGCCTTGGCCACCTACGGCAAAGAGCTATTGGTGCCACAAACCTCATGTGAATATCCTTCCCTCAACAGCCACCATACTCTGCTCAACAGTGTCTTTTACTTGCTGTCGATTTCTCTGCACAGTAATCTGAAAAGGCATAGTTGGAGAGGCATGAATGAGGGTATTGACTCTTCTTGCTATTTGTGTCTACACATATCGAGATTAGGAGCCAGATTGTTGCCTGACAGCTGGTCTTTGTGAATACAGTGGTGTGTGGTTGGTGTTCAGATGTAAGCTTGTGTGTGTGTGTGTGTGTGTGTGTGTGTGTATGTGTGTGTGTTTTCTTTTAAATCTGGTCAGCATACCAGCAGATCATGGCGCACTCAAAATAGGATCATTTTAGGAAAGCTAACTTACAAAAGGACTATTTACAAACATGTGGGTGTAGGATCACCCTAAGGGATTGTGCAATAACCTGGATGAGCAGCAGCAGAGCTGTTACCACCCATAGGCCTGAAGGGAAAATGGGGCGGGGAGGTGTCACTAGAAAGCAAAGAACTTAGTAGAGTAGGCTGGCTGCTTCGGGAGGGTCGGTAGCCCCTACTGAAGGATACATCCAACCCATGGAGATTCAAGGCAGGAAACTGAAGGACTGAATGCCTTGATGTCATTCTATTCCCTCTCCTTTCTCTGCTGGGGCTCCCCATGGCTGAAGCCAACTAGAAGCGGGAAGCTCATTCATCTAATCTTGCAAAGGAATTCAGTGATAAATAGAACAAAAAATCATCAAGTTTAAAAAAAAAAAAAGGAAGAATGCAGCTTTGATCTGGCTACAGCTCCAATTCGACCCCTAGCCCGGGAACCTCCATATGCTGTGAGTGTGGCCCTAAAAAGACAAAAAAGAAGAAGAAGATGGAGTTCCCGTCCCGGCTTACTCAGTCTAAGATCCATGAGAATGTGGGTTTGATCCCTGGCCTAGCTCAGTGGGATCCAGCGTTGCCATGAGCTGTGGTGTAGGTTGCAGATGCAGCTCAGATTCTGAGTTGCTGTGGCTGTGGCGTAGGCCAGCAGCTGTAGCTCTGATTGGATCCCTAGCCTGGGAACCTTCATATGCTGCAAATGTGGCCCCAAAAAAGCAAAAAAAAAAAAAAAAGAGGAAGAAGAAATAAAATCAGGTATGTTTTCCTCCTGTGCTTTTGGAAAATATGTGGTAACCTGACACATCAGTGGTACTAGGAATACTTTCAATGGCCAGTAATATAATCTAGACAGTACAGTTCACTTCTGTGCCCTAACAGGAAGACTAGAAGTAGGCAGCCACTGACATTCAGTAATGTCAGTGCTGGTGTCTCTGGAATTCTCTCAGCCTTAACCTTGTGCTGGTTGCTTTGTATCTGCAAGATAGCTGCCCAGCTCCAGGCGTCATGACCATGGTTAGGACGGGGGAAGTGTGTGTGTGTAGGGGGGCGGGTACCAGCATGTAAAACCATTAAAAAAAATTTTTTTTCCATAGACTTCCCCTCAGTAGACTTTTCATCCTATTTCATTGGCCAGAACTGGTTCTTGTGTGGCAGCAGGGGAAAATGGGAAATGGGCTGGTCATGATTGATTTAGGCCACTTCTAATTAATTGCCTGACACTTTGGTGCATGGATCAAAATCAGGAATCTGTTATCAAAAAAGAAGGGATGACGGAGTTCCCTTCATCAAAGAAACAAATCTGACTAGGAACCATGAGGTTGCGGGTTCGATCCCTGGCATCGCTCAGTGGGTTAATGATCCGGCGTTGCCATGAGCTGTGGTGTAGGTTGCAGACGCAGCTCGGATCCTGCGTTGCTGTGGCTCTGGCGAAGGCCAGCAGCTACAGCTCCGATTAGACGCCTAGTCTGGGAACCTCCATATGCCGCATGTGCGGCCCTAAAAAGCCAAAAAACAAATAAACAACAGAAGGGATAAGGAGTTCCCTTTGTGGCTCATCTGTAATGAACCCAACTAGTATCCATGAGGACACAGGTTCAATCCCTGGTCTCACTCAGTGGGTTGAGGATCTGGTATTGCCATGAGCTGTGGTGTAGGTCAGATCCTGTGTTGCTGTGGCTATGGTATAGTCCTGTGCCTACAGCTTCAACTTGACCCCTAGCCTAGAAACTTCCACATGCCTCAGGTTCGGTCCTAAAAAAAAGACAACAACAAAACAGAAGGGATGGAATAAATTCTGGATCAACAATGAACAAAGCTTGCCACAAGTGGTTTGTATTCAACAATAGAGCTGATTGTCTGCTAGCACTGAGGATAGCCATTGCTCTTTCACACTATTTGCTATTAATTTTATGTGACATACAAAAGTGTTGTTTGATCAAGTAATTTTGCCAGGAGCTTGCTCTGGTTTTCCTCAGTAGCCTATGACTGAATTTATATGTCATAGTTTGGATTGTATTGGTTTTCACTGTGCATTGATTTTTTTTTCCTTTTAGGACCTCACCCACGACATATGGAAGTTCCCAGGCTAGGAGTCAAATCAGAGCTGCAGCTGCCAGCCTACACTACAGCTGGTGACCACAGCCACACAGGATCTGAGCCATGTCTGCAATCTACACCAAGCCATGGCAATGCCAGATCCTTAACCCACTGAGTGAGGCCAGGGATCAAACCTGTATCCTCATGGATACTAGTTGGGTTCATTACCACTGAGCCACAACATGAACTCCCAAGTTGGACAGTTTTAATGATGCCTCTCTGGTTTTGATCTTTTCTCTGTCTTTAGTGACAAAATGCATCTTAATCCTACTGGACATTATTATTTTGCCCATATTATGGAAAGACTTGATTGGTTTTCTGACTAGTTTACAGGCTCTGCATCCTCTGTGAAGAGGATGCAAAAGTCTCAGTGGGCTTCCTGCTACTATTTGACAAAGTTTCATAAGAGATGATGCCTCCAGGACTAGAGGAAATAATTACCAACTAACAAAATCCCATTTTTAGATATTCATTCCCATATCTGTCTTTCTGAGTCACATTTTTTTTCTGTTCATGTAAAATTATCTCATTCTACACACTCATTTACCCTGATATATGTGATCATGTTTTATGTTACAGCATTTTTGTTGCTATTTTCAATATTACTTTTACACCTTAATGAACCTTTTTGGAACTAATGATTCATCATTGATTTGGGGCCACACTATCATATAACAGCAACAATAAAATGGAAATGAGTTCCCATCATGGCTTAGTGGTTAAGGAACCCAACTAGTATCCATGAGAACGCAGGTTTGATCCCTGGCCTCACTCAGTGGGTCAAGGATCTGGTGTTGCCATGAGCGGTGGTGTAGGTCACAGATGTGGCTCGGATCCTGCGTTACTGTGGCTGTAGTGTAGGACAGTGGCTATGGCTCCGATTTGACCCCTAGCCTGGGAACCTCCATATCCCAAGGGTGTGGCCCTGAAAAAAGACAAAAGACAAAAAAAAAGGAAATGAAAACACATGTAAACAATCACATGAAAATGGTGTGGAACTCTTAGCAAGCTGAACTACAGTCAAGGCATTCTCTTTACTATGAGCTGACCGGAAATAGCCAATTCGCTTCTGGTAGTACAGGTACACCTACAGGCCATGATGATGATCATGAAGGTAATGGGATTTCTGTGGAAATGATCTCTGATTTCACATCTATAAAATGTTTGTGGACAAAGTTGCTTGTCTGTGTAGCAGACTCTTCCATGCTCTGTCTGCTCCTATACCCTCACCACAATTCTCCATGTGCTGACGGTGGTTTCTGTGGGGCCAACAGGGATGTCATCCAGTGAACAGGAGCACAATGTCTGGGGCCAGCTCCTACAAGAGTAAATTCATTTGCATACCTTCTTCTGAGGTCTTCAGTGGGAGAGGTGAGGGGGCGGGACCTTACCAAATCCAATGGAGCCCTGCCCTCCCAACTGGAGCTGATAGGTAAGAAGTGAGATAATTAACTTACTAGAAGCTAGAGTATACTAAGACGCCACAATAATACAGCAGTGATGGTTTAAAACATGGCTGCCTATTCCCCACCCCACCTCCCACGGGCATATGGACCATATAGAAGGTCCAGAAATCTAATCTCAAGTGCAGATGCGACCTAAGCCACAGCTGCAGTAATGCTGGATCCTTAACTCACTACAGCAGGAACTCCCATGGGTGCACGTTCTTTCACACTCTTCTTATCAAAAGGAGGAATCTAATTCCTTCCCCCTTGAATATGGGCCAGCCTTACAACGTGTAATGAACAAAATGTGGAAAAAGTGATACTGTGCTTTCCAAGGTAAGTTAGAAAAGCTGATAGTGTGTATTGTATGTACAGCTGTTTGATCAGAGGATGTTCTGATCCTGGGAGTTCCCGTCATGGCCCAGGAGAAACGAATAGACTAGTGACCATGAGGTTGCGGGTTTGACCTCTGGCTTTGCTAGGTGGGTTAGGGGTCTGGCCTTGAGGTGAGCTGTGGTGTAGGTCGCAGACGCGGCTCGGATCTGGCATTGCTGTGTCCGTGGTGTAGGCCAGTAGCTGTAGCTCCTATTGGACACCTAGCCTGGGAACTTCCGTATGCTGCGGGTGCGGCCCTAAAAAATAAAATAAAATTCTGATCCTATTACCAGGTTGTCCTCCAAATCTCTCCATCCCTACCCCCAACAGTGGCTATAAATACTCTTTGGGTCAGTATATTGGTTTCAATAGGCATTTCTATATGGGAGAAGTGAAGCATCTTTTCCCATGGAACCTCTCCTGGGTTCAGAAGACCCGGCCGGAGACGAGCGTGGGACTCAGCGGAGCCAGAAAGCCAGCCGACAACACCCACGGCTCCTCTCGCTCCCCCGGCTCTCTTGTTTTCGGCGCTTTCCTTCCTCCCCCATAAGCTTCAGATTCCTGGAACCAAGCTCGGTGACCTCACAGAGATGACTTCACATCCGGGACCTTCTGGGAATTTTCAGCCGCACTTTTTCGTAAGAAAACTAACGGGGGAGGCGGTAGGGGAGGAGTAAGAGGGTGCGTCGAAGGAGGGGCGGAGCTTCCGAGGAATGAGGGAACCAGGGGCGGCGCAGAGCCAGCTTCCTCCTTCGGATCGGGGTGGGTGGGGCTGACAGCGGCTCGCGGCTGAGGTACCGCCCCCGAGACCCAAAGCCCCGCCCCTGCGGCCCGCGACCTACTGTCGCGCGGTCGCGCACGCGCGCCTCGCCCGGTCAAAGCGCTCCCGCGTCTGTCGCTACTGGTTTAGGACCGGGGGCAATTGGCGGAGTGTTGCCAAGCTGAGCCTCTGCCAGTTTTCTTCCAAAGTTAGGTAATCATCTGACTTGGCAGCTGTGCCACAGGTGGGGAGCGGGTGCCATTAAGACCTAAATGAAGGGTGTGTGGGGATCCCTGACTAACAGGTACCTACAGTGAAGGGGCGGGGCAGGGGACCCACAAAATGGAAAGGTGACAAAGGCATTTCCCAAGCTACAAAACTGCATAAGGTTGAGAGGTCAGAGAAGGACACTCTCCGTGACTTTTTCTTCCTTGAAGAGGTCGCCTCAGAGATGAGTCTTCAACACCAAGCCTTCCAGAAATGGCAACAGGGGGAAATAAAGCAGCTGCATTAAGACTTTTGTAAGCCCTGGGCACTTTGGCGTTCCTGGGCTCCTTCCTCCTTAAAAAAATGTTTAAGAATATAGGGATTTCCCGTGTGGCTCAGTAGGTTAAGGATCTGGCGGTTGTCCCTGCAGTAGCAGGTTTGATTCTTCCCCTCGGGAACTACCCCATGCCTCTAGAGCAGCCAAAAAAAAAAAAAAAATTAAGACTGTATTTTACGGAATTCCTGTTATGGTGTAGCTGACACGAATCCGACTAGGAACCGTGAGGTTGCAGGTTTGATCCTTGACCTTGCTCAGTGGGTTAAGGATCCGGCATTGCCGTGAGCTGTGGTGTGGGTTGTAGACGCCGCTCGGATCCTGTGTTGCTGTGGTTGTGGCATAGGCCAGCGGCTACAGCCCCGATTAGACCCCTAGCCTGGGAACGTCTGTATGCTGGGGGTGCGGCCCTAAAAAAAAAAAAAGGAAAGAAAAAAGACTGTTTTACAACTGTGGTGAAAGATGAGTGTGTTAATGTATATTAAGTCATTTTCTTCTACCTAGAATTTTTTTTCTTCTGATTTTAAGAGTAGTTAAAACATTTTTGTGGGCCTCTGAAGTATTGTAGGCCTGAAGCTCCATCCATGCTTGCAGTGCTCAGTGGGTTAGCTGGCCCTGGACAAAGCCAGGGTTGTGTGACACAGCCTGGATAGGGTGTTAAAGGACCTGGAAGAATGGAGCTGGCGAGGTTATAAACACAGGTTGCAGCTGTACAATAAGGGTCTTGAATGACCTGAGGAGTGTAGATTTTATGATGGAGGTAGTGTGGTGGAGCCACTGCAGGACTGGACTGGAGGACTGACGGTTTGTGGGTGGCTATGGAGGTGGTGTGGAGCCATTGCAGGGCCGGACTGGAGGAATGACAGTTTGGGAGTGGCACTGGAGGTGGGAAGGACGTTGGGTTGGCTGTTGCCAGGATGACATCCAAAGTCTTTGTGAGCCATAGTGGAGATAGAAGGGAGGGGGTAAGGGAAGCCACTGGTTGATGAGAGGAGATGGGGCTGGAAGAAGCCTGGGCTGCCTTCTCTGGCTCTACCTTCCTAGAGGAGAAACAAGAGGCGAAACTGCAGGCCTCAGGACTTTGGGAAAATCAAATGGAAGTTCCTTTAGTAAGTCGCAAACCAGGGAGAGTTTTTGTACCTTAATAGGTGGGTGGACGGTTTCAAGGCCACCTCTTGCCCAGATCTCTGCAATGGCTTCTGTAGCTAATCCAGCCACCTCTGTGCTGCCTGAGGCACCTCTCCAAAGCTCCATTCCCATTGGGCTGCTTTCCTGCTCCCCATGGCCCAGAGGACAAAACCACAATCCTCACCTGGGCATTTCTAGAGTTTAGAATGAGAAAAAACAGACGGGGTTTTCAACACCCCTTACAGTAGAACACTGTTCCAGAGTCTCATTTGGCTACGGGTTTCTCAATCCCCAGTAACTGCCCTTTCTCCCCCACCCTCCACTCCCTGCCAGAAAACAAAAAACAAACAAAAAACTTGACTCCCACCTTCCAATGCAAACACTGGGCTTCCTCCAGAGCAGACCAGGCCAAAATCAAGGATTGAGACAGGAATTATACTTAACACAATTTTTTTTTTTTTTTTTTTGTCTTTTTAGGGCCGCACCCATAGCATATGGAGGTTCCTGGGCTAGGGGTTGAATTGGAGCTGTAGCTGCTGGCCTATGCCACAGCCACAGCAATGTGGGATCCGAGCCGTGTCTGTGACCTACACCACAGCCCACGGCAACACCGGATCCTTAACCCTCTGAGTGAGGCCAGGGATTGAACCTGAGTCCTCATGGATACTAGTCAGATTCATTTCCGCTGAGCCACGACTGGAACTCCAGGAACTATACTTAAACGGAGAACTGGGTTGAGATGACTCCTTGAAAGACAAACGTTCATTTATTCACTCTAAAACACCTAGTAGGATTGAACACCTACTATGCACATTTGTGCCATTCTAGGCATTGGAGATGCAACAATAAACAAATGAGAGGTGGTTGCCATGGAGATGATATTCCAGTGGTGAAGGACTTGGCACTTTGCAAAGATGGCTTTCAGAGTCTTCTTTTTTTCTAGAATGCTGTCTTTTCTTCATCAAAAGGTGTCTAATACCCCTTCCATTCAATCTTCTCAGAGTTGTGACCAACAGAATGCAGCATAAGTGATTTTGTGTGATTTCCGAGGCTAGATCATAAAAGGCAATACACCTTCTGCGTTGTTAGTTGGGACACACGCCTTTGGAATCTTGAGATGAAATTCAGGAAGTCCAACTACCTTGAGGCTACCATACTGTGAGGAGGCCCAGACCACACGGAGAGGCCATGAATATGTATTCTTGCTAACATCCCAGCTGAGGTCCCAGCTGATAGCCAGCATCAACTGCCAGACATTTGAATGAGTGAGTTTTCAGATGTTTGCAGACCCTAGCTGTCAAATTACCCCCAGCCTTTGTGACTTCCCATCTGAGGCCCCACACACGGTGGTACAGAGACAAGTCATCCCTACCGTGTTCTGTTCAAATTCCTGACCCACAGAACTCATGAGCATCATAGAATGATTTTTGTTTTTGTTTTTTCGTTTCACGATTAGAATATTATTTTATTGTCATTGAGTTGATCATTGTTAAATACAATTACACTTTTTTTCTTTTAAAAGTTTTTAATGATTTTTGTTTTTTTACATTATAGTTGGTTTACAACATTCTGTCAGTTTCTACTCTACAGCAAAGGGACCGAGTCACACATATATATACACATTCTTTTTCTCACATTATCCTCCATCATAAGTGACTAGATATAGTTCTCTATGCTATAGAACGGAATCTCATTGCTTATTCACTCCAAATGCAATAGTTTGCATCTTGTTTTGTTTTTTTATGGCTACACCTAGGCAGCCATATGGATGTACCCGGGCCAGGGATTGAATCCCAGGTGCAGCTGTGGCAACACCAAATATTTTAACCCATTGTGCCAGACCAGGGATAGAACCTGCACTTCCACAGGGACCTGAGCCACTGCAGTCTTTTTTTTTTTTTTTTTTTTAAATTGTAGTCGATTTACAGTGTTCTGTCAAATTCTGCTGTACAGTACAGTCAGAGTCTTAACCCTCTGCTCCTTAGTGGGAACTCCATGTTTTTTTAAACCACTAGATTTTAGGTGGTTTGCTCTGCAAGAGTAGCATCCAGAACACTGACATTAAACAAGCAACTACGTGAGCAAGATAATTTCATAGTGTGATAAGTCCTCAGGAAAACAAATAAAAAAACCCCACAGCATAACTTGGAGGAAGACCTCTACAGATGAGGAGATAAAATTGGTAGTTGGGATGGGTGGGGGGAGTCAGGGGAGGTATGGACCAGGAAGGACCATGCTGGAGAGACATTTGAACTGGGATCTGAATGAGAAGGAGCCCATCCACTAAAGAGCTAGGAGAAGGGACTTGCAGGCAGAGAGGGTTCAGCAAGTGCAACGGCTGTCGTGAGGCAGGAATCAGGTTGGTGTGTTCTGAGAAGATCCGGAAAACCAGTGTAACTAGGGAGATGTGGGTAAGGAGGAGAGTAGGGCAGTTCAGTTGGAAGGCAGAGAGGCAAGTCATTCTGGTCTTCCGGGCCGCTAAGAAGAGTTTGATTTCAGACTGGGTGAGCTGGGAAGCCCGTGGAGGGTACTATACAGGAGCGACTTGGTCTGGTAAACTTTTGATAAGAGTTTTAGGTACCAGGTGGAGACAGACTGTAAAGACAGGGCAAAGGAAGGAAGGCCACTTAGGAGGCTATGGCAGTGGTCCAGGAAAGGGGTAATGGGTGGCGGCCTGGGCAGGGTGATGGCGGTGAAGATGGGGACTGGTAGACAAATTCAGGACACAAGACAAGTGACAAAATTAAGGAGAAGGGAGAGGCGGCGGGGGTTGGGCCGATCCCGGGGCGAGGCCGTGACTTGAGTGAGGACCGGAACCGGCATCCTGGAATCCGGGAGGGCGGCTCCGAGCAAGGTCCGGCCAGGACGGCGCGTACTGGCGTCCAGCGTCTGCGGTGCAGAGCCGGCCCCTGGCTGCGAGCCTGCCGGGTGTTTCCAAGCAACGGCTACCACAGCCTGAAACGTTCTGAACCCGGCAGCCCGGTAACGTCATCGTCACCTTGGCGACAGCGGATGGGAACACGCCCACTCCGGGCGCCGGGGCGTGGCTTGGGCGCCTTTTACTCCGCCTCCGGCCGGCCCGGCGGGAGGAGTAGCAGCGCCCTGGTCTAGGCGGCAGGTGTGACAGCAGGTGTGCAGGGCACTGGGCCAAGCCTCACTGAGCTGCCGCTGCTGTCCTTGGTGCGCGCCCACCACCCGCCTACCAGTCTCTCCCAACTCTTTCACCTGGGCTACCACCTCTAGCCATTAGAACTGACTCCTCTGTCATTCAGGTCACCTCTGCAGAGATGCCTTCCCCAGCCACCTGATTTAAAGTAACTGCCAACCATCTTCTCGTGGACTGATCTTGTCTTTATTTCCTTTACAGTACCTCGCCTAAAATTATCTTCTCTGCTTATAATTTATTGTCCCCCCTAAATTCCACGAAGTCCGGGATAAATTCTGCCACATTCATCTCTATTCTCAGCACCCTGACAGAATTTGGCATGAAGTACGTGCTCAGTAAATATTAGCTGGATGAATCAGTGAATTCACCGAATCATTTCATTCATCTATGAGTTCATTTATTTGCCGTTTATGCAGTGCTTTCTAGACACTTGCGATAAGCAGTAAGGTTACTGAGATGCGTGAGTTGGGGACTCCACCTGGAGGTGAGAAAAGAGATTAAAACTAATAATTACAGGAGTTCCCTTCGTGGCTCAGTGGTTAACGAATCCGACTAAAAACCATGAGGTTGCGGGTTCGATCCCTGGCCTTGCTCAGTGGGTTAAGGATCCGGTGTTGCCGTGAGCTGTGGTGAAGGTCGCAGACGCGGCTCGGATCCCGCGTTGCTGTGGCTGTGGCAAAGGCTGGCAGCTACAGCTCCTGTTAGACCCCTAGCCTGGGAACCTCCATATGCCGCGGGTGCGGCTCCACATAAACGCAAAAAGACAAAAAAAAAAAAAAACCTAATAATTACAATACTAAAAGTGAACATTCTTGTGCTCCAGACGCTGGGCATAGCTGCAAGTTCTTTACATATATTAATTCACTTAATTTTCACAATATAACTGTGCCCATACAAATGAGAACACCAAGAACAGTTATACTATTAGCTGCCGGGCCCTGTAATCAAGTGAGATTCCACAGCCGGTAGGGGAAGGGGACACGTGCTGAGGCGGTTATAGCGAGATGTGTAACAGGCCCAGGTAGGTAGATTTGCTATCTTAATTGCTCCCACACACCACAGTCCTACAGAGGACAGGCTGCTTCCAGCTTGGAGCTCTACTGCCCCAGGGGAACCCATCTGTCAGTGGATCAGGCAATGAGGGAGCTGGGAGGGGTGTGGAGGGCTAAGCCTTGGGCTGGATGGGAGCCTACCTGTTGGGTGGGAGCCCACCTGTTCAATTGAAGCAAAGTGTGGATAAGTTCCCATCTAACCTTGTGTTGGGGGAGTAAACACTTGTCAGTGGTAAAGCCCCTTCCCTTATGGAAGGGTATCTAGGAAATCTAGGAACTGCATTTACTTCCACCTCTGGGTTTTTGTGTGTGCTCTCCCCCTGCCTAGTAGGTGCTTCCCCCTGATTTTCCCATAACTAGCTCTTTGTCATTCAGATCTCAGGTGAAAGGGTCTGCCTTGGCCACATTCTCTAAGCCATCATCTATCACTGTCACATCATCATGTTTTAAGACTTCTACTCTCTGAACGGAGAGTGGCCGGCCTAGTCAGGTGCATCACCTGTATTCCTGATCTGATTTTTTCCTGTTTATTCATGGTCTCTCTGCCTCTTTATTCTAGAAAGGCAGTTCCCTGAGAGAATGACCCCATTAGACCTCACCTCTGTGTCCCTTGCTGCCTAGAACAGGCCTGGCATGCTGGAGGCGCTCAATGCTTTTTGAAAGTGTGGAAAGGGCCCTTCACCAAATCATTCTGGCTCTCCAGGCCTGGATGTGTGCCCTTCCTGCTCTGCACCTTGCACCTGGACTGGCCAGGAGGAAGTGGCCCAGCTCTCTTGGCCACTGGAGTTCTCTTGTCTTGTGGCCTTCCCTCTTTCCTGGGCCTGACAGGGTCATTCTTCCATTCTGGAGCAGGAGTCTGTTCAGATTTCACTCTGCGTTGATGTCCATGAACCACCAGGGGGGAAGCCAGGGGTAGAAGGGCCACATGCTATGTATGTGTGGGGGTGTGGAGAACAAAGAGAATGGGGGACCACGTAGGCCTTTCTGGTTCCCAGCCAAGATGGTAGAGGAAGGTGTGGATTTTCAGAGCCTCCCAATACTACTGTTGCGAGGAAAACGGGGCACCTAGAGATGGGGCTGTTCCCCCCCCCCCCCATAGTGAGAACCCAGACTCTGGGACAGATACACAGTCAGACACAAAGAGGAGCAAATAAAACTTGGGTTTATTCAGACTGTATCCTTCCCTTCTGAGGTGCAGAGTGAGGGTTAGTGGGAGTGGACAGAAGCTTTGGGTTCTAGGGACATTGCTGGTTGCCAGCCTTTTCTGTGTGAGCTTTGGAGCAAGGGAGATGGTGATGAAGGGGCCCTAGGATCAGTGTGAAACAGAGACCAAGCCCTTGTCCAGCTGGCCTTGTTATCTCCAGGAATTAAGGAGCAGAACATTCAAAATAAAAGACATAAAGGCTGAAGGTGGAGGGTCACTCAAGGACTGTCTCACATAGTGACTTGCAGACTCACTGGTGTTGGCACGCGTGTCTGTACATATTATAGCCTCCACTGGCAGCCATGAGCCCCCATCGTGCTCCTGTGCTTGGGCTATTCGGGGAGCACCTTCCCAGCTCTCCTTTCCCTCTTTTGCAAGAACCCAGATGATGGACGGAACCAATGAAAAAGAAACTGCCACAAGTCCCAGCAGATGCCCTTTCTTCTTGGTCCTTTCCTCACATGTGCAGAAGGTAGGCACCCTCTTCCATCTGGGGCTCTGGGGATGGGTGGGAGGCTATGGTGGGAGGTTGAGGGGTTCACTGGGCGGCTGGCTGGGAGTGGCTGCCGGGCACATGCGCCATCCCCACTTCTGCCAGGCCCCCGCTGAGCTCGGCTGGGCCGCGCAGGAACTGCCTCATCAAGGGGGAGGTGTGGAGCCCGAGGTGGGGGCCTGTGGCCTTGGTTAGCTCTGCAGGCTCGGTGACCACGGTGGGGAATGTGAGCGCTGTGTTCCCGCACTGGTTCGCCCTCTCATACTGCTCGGTCACAGATCTCGGGACTCCGGAGCACCGGGAGCCACCTGGCCCAGCCTGCAGCTCCAGAACACTCTTCTGCCGCCCAGTGGGCAGGGGGCTGGCTGAGGCAGGGGCAGGCTGGGGCTGTCCAGAGCTCTCGGTGGCCTCCCTCTTCCTGGCTCTGTCCTGCACATCTTTCTGGTGGAGCTGAGCCTGGCCCACGTCCCGGCTGAGGTGTGTGCTTTTCACTGAGACATCAGGGCTGCCCTGGGTTCTGGGAGCCTCTGGAAGCTTCCTTGTGGCTGACTCGATAGAGATGAAGGTTGGGGAGGAGGGTGAATGGCTGCTGGGAGGTAACACTCGAGGGAGGCCCAAATCTTCTCTCAATGTGTCCAGCCTCCTGGTGGTAGAGGTGGTCAGGGCTGCTTGACTTCTGGCCTCAGTGGGACTTCTGACCTTGGCTTGACTCTGGATCTCAGTAGGGCATGTACCCTTGGTTTGAATCTTGACTGCAGTTGGACCCCCGACCTCCTGGCTTGGGCAGTTGGGCCTGGCTCTACTGCTGTCTGAGACATCGACCTTGTCGGTACTATGGTCCTTTGGGGGTCCCTGGGGGTGGCCCCTAGTGTTAGTCCCAGGCTGGAGGCTAGACATGGAGCTGAGGGCCTTGTGCACGGCCTTCTCAATGTCCAGCAGCCTGGCCAAGGTCTGTTCCCTCAGCCGGGCCACCTCCGTACTGACCCTTGTCAACTCCCCAAAGGCCTGCTCCACCGAGGCCTCAGACTTCTGGGGGGCAGCAGGAGCTGGAGGGGCCCCTCTCAGCTGGGGCACAGCCTCAAAGAGCCTCCGCAGCGCCCGCACATCCACAGTGCTTTCAGCCTCCTTCTCCAGGGCTTGCACTTGACTCAGGAGGCCCTGGAGCTCTTGCTGGCTTCCTTGCAGGATCTCAGGACTCTTAGGGGCTGCTTGCTGGGAGCCATCCATGAACTTCTCTCCTGCGGGGCTGAGGCCTGGCTGCAGTGAAGTGGGATCACTGCTGGGAACTGAAAGCTTGGGGGACTCAGGGCTCTGACTGTTGCTGCTCACAGCTTGACTCTTGGTGGGCTTGAAGGCCATGGGGCTGGGGCCGTGTGGGGGGCTGGGCAGGCTTTGTCCAGTGGGGCATCCAGCCAGAGGTACGCAGTCCTGGCCTGCAGTGGTGGGGGCCCCAGCCGGCCAGGGGTCATGGTCAGCTGTACCAGTTTCACCTTGTTTGTATTTTCCTCGCGCCTCCTCCTTAGAGGAGGTGGGAGACCGGGCTGAGGGCTTGGGCAGCCAGTGAGGAAGGGGGATCTGGCTTAGGTGTGCAGGTTTGGGGGGCAGCTGGGGCTTCTTCCTTGGGCACGTGGTGGGCTCCGGTTTCAGGGTCTTTGTCTGTGACTCCCCAGGGCTTCTCTGGCCAGCAGGGCTGCTGTGGGAGTAGAGAAGGGGGTCCTGTGGGGGCCTGGAGGCCTGCCGGCTGGAGTCCTCATCATGGCCAGCTCGGGCTGGGAAGTCAGGTCCCGTCACAGCAGCTGGGAGAAGAGGAGGAGGAGGAACAGAGGCATTATGGGAGTGCAGGCTGGCACCTGCAGCCCTAGGCCCAGAGGCCAGTGTGTGGTGGGCTAAAGGGGCAGCCTTCAGGGTGGTCTCTGGAGCTCGGAGGCCTCCTGGGCCAAGTTCTGCCATCACCTTCTCTGGAGGCTTCTGTGCATGATCCCCAGGCTCCTCTTGCTCAGGCCTGAGACTCTGAACTGGGCCTTCCAAGAGTGGGTTGGGAGCCTGGGATGGGGGGGCAATCTCCCTGCCCCTTGGCAGGGTTCCTCTCTCAGAAGGCCAGACACCCCCAGGTGGGTCAAAGGTCCTCACAGGGTGAGCAGTGTAGATGCCATCCTGAATAGTCACCCACCCCCCAGGCAGCTCTCCAGGCAGTGCTTTCTGTTCCCCACTGACCTTTCTAGGGACTGTTGGGATCCTGGGGTCACCTCCTGCCACAGGCTTGGTGTTACTCTGGGCAGTCCCGGTGGCTTTCAGAAGACCATTCTGGGTGGGCATAGAGGCGGCTCCAGGGGCAGGGCCCTGCTTGTGCTTGTTCAGAACTTGCTGGTGCAGGCTTTGGGCTTCGGCTGTCGCTGTCTGCAGACTCTGCATAGCAGCTTGGAGGTCTGAGGCCCTAGGCCCTGGTGGCACAGTCGTGGTTCCTTCCGACTTTCCCAAAGCCACCATCCCTTTCTGCCCTGTGCACCTGCTTTTCTGCTTTTCTTCCCCAGCCAGAGGGACTGCTTTTCCAGTGGCCTGTCCAGGGCAAGGAGTGGCTCCCGGTCTTCTCAGATGCTCCATCCCCATGCTAGGGTCCAGTGGGGGGACATGGATGATGCTGTCTGGCGGGGGCAGCCTCTGGGGCCCCTCGCTGACTGGCACTGGACTTGAGTCAGCCGGTGGCTCCCACCGCAGGCTATGCAGGCCGCTCAGGTCTCCTTTGTCTATGCAGCTGGCCAGCAGCTGCACACTACTCCTCTCCGGGGCCCTGCCGGCTAGCCGGGGCTGCAGGGAGTAGGCGGTCAGTGCCACCAGGCCCTGCTCTGTCTCCTGCATCACTAGCCCAGTCCTCGCCACTGAGGTCCCAAGGCCACAAGCCAGCAACTGCTGGAACTCAGGGTCCATGTCTTCAAGGTTCCCACTGCTGCCTGGTGCTGGCAGCTTCAGTGGCTTGAGTCGAAGCTGGCCCATTGGGTCCTCCTGTACCAGCAGCCCCTGCTGGTCCACGTCTGGCCGGCGCAGCACTTGGCGAACGATTCTGGGAAGCTCACCAAACACCAGCTCCTCCTTCCGAACCTGGGGGCCACCCTGCCCCGGGCCTGGGAGCACGTACTTGGCCAGGCAGAGCTCCCCTGGCCCTCGGGCTTCCATGAGGATGCCTCCATGGTGCAGGATGCCAGGCGTGGCGTGCAGAGTCTGCAGGGTCCCCTCGGCTGCAGTCTCCTGTCTCTCCAGCACTCTGTCGCCTGAGGGGCCCACGGGTTGCTCCTCCTGGAGGTTGCCCCCTCGGATACTCTCAGCTGCCAGGGAGCCCATGGGGCAATTCTCAAAGAGCCAAGTGAACTTGTGCACCGAGCCCACTGGGATGGGCTCAGGGATGACCCTGGACTCCTGGTCTTCCTTCTTGCCTGCCTCCAGGGCCTGGAAAACCTCCTTCTGACGAGACACCTGCCCCGAAGGGATATCTACCCTGCTGCAGTATCGTATCAGCCCTTTTCCGCCGGGACGGCCTGAGGCCTGCAGAGGCTCCGTCTCAAAGACGTGTCTGTCTGTCTGTCTTTCCCCAGCCTGGACCTGGCTAACCTGAAGGTGCTGCTCCTTGGAGCCTTCTGGCCTGTCCGGGGGTTGGGACACGAACATCCAGGTGCAGGACAGTGCCTTGGCCTTAGTTGTGGGGTTTGTGACCTCTGACCCCTGCTTCTCGGCCAACTCACTCATTGGGCACGTCTCGAACAACCAGCGGATTGTTTGCACATCGCCCTTGGGGGGTGCCTCAGGCTGAGGGCCTCCCGGAGGCCTTCCTTCTTCTTCCTGTCGTTCCTGCTGCTCCCGTTGGTGGATTACCTCCAGGGGCTGGGTCTCAAAGAGCCACCGAGCAGTGCCTACATCTCCAGCCACCACTTCCTGCCGGGTGATGCCCCGCACCACGTCGACGGTACTGGGGTTTCCACCTAGTTGGTCTAGGGGCTGTGTCTCAAACATCCACCTGTAGCCCTGCACATCACCTCCCACGACCTGCTCTCTGCTGACGGAGGTCAGGGCGTGGAGGTGGCCTTTGCCATCCTGCATGGCGTACACCGGGGACCCTATGGCTTCGGACTGCCCGTCAGAATCAGTTCCTTCTGCTCTGCTTACATTCCCATGGGCCAAAGCATCACCCTGCCCAATGCTATCCAGGGGAAGGGTCTCAAAAAGATTCTTGAAGGTCTTTACATCCCCCTTCACCACATCCCTCTGGGGCGCACACTGAGAGAGGGACAGTGCTGAGGAGCCATCACTGGATAGATGCTCATGTGTGAACCCCTTACTCTCCTGGGGACCCACTCGTTGCAGGTGACCCACTTGGACCTTGTCTCTAGGCGTGTCCAGGGGCTTTGTCTCAAATAGCCACAGGGTGGAGTGGACATCACCAGGGACCACTTCCTCTTTGGGTGGGGCCTCTGCTCTAGCCTCCTCTTCCCCCTTTAGAGTGTCTAGTGGTCGGGTCTCAAACAGATGCCGCTGCTGCTGAACATCCGGGCCAGGAGGGATAAGGTCTGGGGATGGCTGGAAGTCCTTCTCATCCACCAGGATCTCCCGAATGGCATCCAGGGGCTGTGTCTCAAAGATCCAGCGAGTTGCACTGACATCGGGCCGGGCTGCCTCCTCCAGGGAGATCCCCCGGATCACCCGCACCTGGCTGGGGTCCCGGTTGATGGCGTCCAGAGGTTGGGTCTCGAAGAGCCAACGGGCAGTCCTCACTGCATTGCTTTGGATCTCCTCCCGGCAGGCGGCCTTGACCTCATGGATGGCACCGTCTGTGTCCTGGATGGCGCACAGTGGCTCCGTTTGGAACAGCTTCACCGTCTTCTTCACATCGCCCTTTAGCTCCTGGATCTCTGAGCGTAGCTCCAAGGGGCTCTGTTCCTGGATGGAGGGACGAGAGCCCAGGCGGTCCAGTGGCCGCGTCTCAAAGAGCATCCTAGTGCCCTGGACATCTCCACTGGCTGCAGGCTCCCTCACTGGAGCCTCTGGTGCCTCAGTCTGGCCTGTCAGCTCATCCAGTGGCTTTGTCTCAAACAGCCAGCGGGCTGCACGAACATCCCCTCCGGATGGCTGAGGTCTGGCTGGCTCCTGATCTACGCTGTTGGCAAAGGACCCTTCCTCAAACTTGCGGGAGGTGGCCTGAACGTTGCCACCAGGCACGGGCTCCTTGGCAGGTGGCCTCTCATGGTCCCCAATGGCATCCAGCCGCCAGTTCTCAAAGATCCAGCGCATGCACTGGACATCACCTTCGGTGGGCTCCTCGGAACCTAGGACCTCGGCCAGGTCTTCAGCCACGGCCTCGGCCAGATTCTTGCGGAGCTCGGGATGGATGTGCTTGTAGAGGCGGCGGAGCTCACTGGCTTGTCGCTGCTGGTGGAACTTGGAGAAGGACTCCTTGGGTGGCGGCAGCGGCAGATCCTCAGGGGCAGGTGGGGGAGGGAAGGGCAGGTCCTCTGCGGTTGCCACTGGGATGGTTGATGTGGGGGCCACCTGCGTCTGGGCGTCGGCCATCCTTCTGAGGAGAGGACACAGAGGTAAAGACGGGGCTGGGGATTGGCTCGGGATGCGGGATGGTTGCTGGGAGAAATGGCAGGGAGCAGAGCCCAGGGGCACATGCTTGGGGTGGCATGTGCTTAGGGACTCTCTTCCCTTTCCAGACCTCACCCGACTTTCCCCTGCCACCTGCATGGTGACAAGTTTTTGAACTTAAGGCACATGGAGCCATCTGTCATGGTGGGTCCCTGCTTCCCCAGAATCACCTGGGTTGCTAGGGAGCAAGTGGGACGTTGCTGGGTTTGAAGCTCTGTCCTCCAGCCCCACAAGGGATGCCTGAACCTCCAGTGGGCAAAATGGACATGCCCCATCCTCTCCTACTTTTGCCCAAATCAGTTTTTCCCAGGTGAGTGTGGCCAGGGAGAATTCCGATTTAAGGGGGCCCAGCCAGAGAGAGACAAGCCCCTGCAGTGGTGACATTTTCCCATGGAGAGGAAATTCCATTCATGACACTAGAGGGTGCGCTTGTCACTTTCACCGCTGGGGTGGGGGGTGGCTTACCCAGCCCTTAGCTCTTGACGCAACCCTTCAACCTTCCCCAGGCCCAGGTAGGCAGAGCAGCAGCCAGCAGCCCTGCTACAGCGGAAGCAGTCGAGGCTGAACGAGGGTTTCCCCACTATCTCGTGGTCAGGCAGAGCCTGATTCTGAGTCCTAAGTGGGGATCTTCTGTGCCAAGACTCAGATGGGCTGAGTTAGGGGGACCTCAAGAATCTTCTGCCCCAACCGCTTTTAATTAAAGACAAGGAAACCCAGGCCCAGAGTCAGATCTTGGCAAACAGTGCTGGCTCGGGGTTCCTAGACCCTGTAGGTAGGGAGTATGAAGATGTCTCAGGAGCTGCGGTGTCCCTTTCTTCTCTAGCAGGCACCCTAGGAGAGCGTGAGGGTGACAACCCAGGGAGGAGAGGCAGTGGGACCAAAGGCTTTTCTGCAGAGGTAGCCCCACATCTTGCTCATGGGGCCTTGTCCCCAACTGGGTGCAACCTCGAGTCTCCTGTGCTCCTCCTCTTGCTCTCTGGAAGCCCACCAGCTTCCACCGCGGCACTGCCTCCCCCACCGCCCCCGCCGCCCCTCAAGCCCTCCTCTGGTCTGTGTCCTCTGTGTCTTATCTGTCTTGTGACAGGTGTACTAACAGTCCCCAGAGGCCAGTAGGGAAAGAATGAGAAGCACGTCCCCCTCTCGCTGCCCCTGACCCACTGCTCTGCTCCACCCTCAGTGCTAAATATAGCCAAGGTCCTGGCCTCAGTGTGGCAACCGGGGGGGGGTCAGGCTCAGCCAGTGGGACTCTGGGCGCCTCGGCCCACCTTCTCTCCTTCCCTGCGCTGGGCCCTCTGCCTTCTGAGCTGGTGTCAGTCCCCTGGCCTGTAGGATCGCTGGTGCCAGAACCCTTACCTGGCCAAAGGGTCTGGGAGTGGGGGAAGGATTTCCTCCTCAAGGCTGCCTCGGGGATGGGGGGAGACTGAGCCCTGCCTCTGCCCCACCCCCGTCCCAGCGTGCCCACCGAAGGCATCAGCACAGCACCCCAAAGAGGGTGAACTCCAAAGCCAGCAGCCCGAGTCTCGCCACACACTCTGGGTACGTTCCTTCGGTGTCCAGGTTCCCAGGAGGATCCCTTGCCAAAGAGAAACCTCAACTGTCCCCACTTCCTCCCTGTCCTGTCCCCGATGTGGTCTGAGCAGATGGCGTGATACAGGCCATCAGCCTCACCCCGCTCCCACCCCAAGGAATCTCCAGAATGCCTGCTGTGGTCACGCTGGTCAGAATCACAGTACAGGGACGGCAGACCTGAGGACCCTCAGAGGTCACTGAGCCCCGCCATCCCACCCCTCATTGTTCAGATGGGGAAACAGTCCCCAAGAGGGGAAGGAGCTGACCTCGGAGGCTCTGCCAGGTGGGATTAAGGCCTCCCCACCCCGTCTGTCTGCTCTGAGATTCCTGGGGCTTCAGTTTCTCAAGGGCAGAGGCAGGGGTTCGGTGAGGGCAGAACTCAGAACTGGGACCAGACTTAGGGCAGGGTTGGAGCCCCAAGTGGTGGCCCTGAGCTTAGCTTCTTAGGGCTGGGCCGGCCTCTTAGGGTGACCCCCACTTTTGCCTCCAGGTCTGCTTTTTCTCGGCTCAGCCCGCTCCATGCATGTCTACACCTGGGCAGACTCAGATCTGCTTGCCCCGCTTTGCACCCCCAGATCTTCCCCAGGGGTCTTCCCACTGGACGATGTGCTGGTCTGCATCCCACCCCAGGCCCTGGGCCGTGATATGTGGGGAGCCGGGCTCAGGCCGGCCTTGGGGAGACATTCCTGGGGCCAGATATGCCAAGACTTTCTCCCGCAACAGCTGGGCACAGGGCTGGTCCTGGCAGTGCCACTCTCCAGCCCCCATGTCATCCCCGCTGCCTCTATCCACTTTCTTCCAGACGCTGGGCCTTATCTGGGGCTTCCCTGGAAAGAAGCCCTGAAGCCTCAGGAGCTCCATATTGGTATTTTAAAAATCGTAGCTCCAGACGTCCTCCTCCTGAAAGCCTGTCTGGATTAGGCCAGACTGACCGGAACCTGTCCCCTGCAGGCCTCAGGGCTGTGGCAGCCACCTTGAGAGCTCCCGTGGGGCTCACAGCACCTCTCCCTTAACTTCTTCGTGGAATCTTTCAGACCCGTCCATTCACCTGCCTCTCAGCATGGCCCCTCATAACGCTAGCCTGAGACAGTCCAAAGGGGTCCCAGCCTGGAGAGCCAGCCCTGCCAGGAGACACAAGGGATTGGTTACTCACCCGAGGGTCCCGTTCGGCTGATGGGGGCGTGGGGTCTGCAGCAGGTGCGGCCTAAGGGTCTGTGGTTCCTCTTGTTGTCGTTTGGGGCTGGTTGTGCTCCTCTGGCTCGGCCAGGTGCCTTCTCGCTGCCCAGGCTCCGGCTCTCTGTCCCCTGCCAGCCGCAGCAGCTGCCTTTATCTGGCTGGTTCGGGGGTGGGCCAAGGTGGGGGTGGGTGGGGGAGGCTAAGTTCAGAGTATGAAGTGGTTCAGTTATTTTTAGGGCTTGTGGAAGTTACCCGTCCATCCCGGGAATCAGTTACATGTCCCTTCTGCTGGGGGCGGGGGGGAGAGGAGCGGGCAGGGAGCGCTCCATTCATCCAGGTCTCATCTGAGGACTGGGGTCAGTGACTCAGCCACGGTGATGCGTGCGGACCTCCCGAACTATTTTGAGGGAATGAATAACGAGGGGCATCTGACACCTGGGTGGCCCTGCCCCCAACCCTGGGAGCCCCTCTCCTCCCCATTCCAGACTGACCTCTGACTATGCCTCGCGGGCTGTGTGTCCAACTTGCCAGGAGCCCGGAGGCCCCCTGAGGGCAGGCCGGGGACCCTCCTGCTCAGTTCCTGGCCTGGCTACCTCAGAGCAAGGCCCAGCCCTCCTCCCCTACTCCCGCTGCACTTAAGAGCCCCCCTTCTTATCCAGCCCTTGTCACCCCACAGTGTAGGTGTATTGAGTCCTGAGCACATACAGCTGGTTTGGGGGGAAGGGCATCTGAGTTTCCAGGCCTCTGCTCTTCCCTGGGTCCCCGGTTTATCAGAGAATTCCACAGAATGGTTCTGTGGCAGATTATCTGGGTCCTTGTTTACTTTCAGGCTCTTGCCTCTGACTCAGGCGCCAGGCTTTCTGGGAATGGGGTAGGGGGAGGGGTGGCACACAGTGCTGACTCTGGGGTTATTTCTGACCCTGGAGTCATCAGCTTCCCAGTCACAGACGGAGTGGCGTGGGGAGGGGGGGGAGTGGGTCACTCCTTCCCCTCCTTTGCCGCCCAAGGGGCTTAGTGGGCACAGAAATCCTGACCTTTAGGCCGAGAAGGGGCCAGTGTGATGTGGGACTTCAGGGGACCACGCAGAGCACATGTGAAGAAGGCATATGGCTCAGGCTCCTTGTTGAAGGCCAGGCAGGTGGATTCTGCTACCTGGCAGCTCAGGGTCTTCCTTCTGACATCCCACCTGCCCTCTGGTGCCAGGGAATGCTGCCAGGCTCTGCTCACTCTTTCCATTGAGTCAATGTCAGGCAGGCAGCATCAGCCTGGGGGTGGAGAGAGGGGCATCTGGGAGCCCCGCTCCCTGGCCTCCTCCCTCTTCCTGCTTTTCCTGTCCCTCTGTCTGCTCCCCCAGGCTCCTGGCTCTCCCTGGGGAAGGCAGGGAGAGAGGAGACCTAAAGCCTGCCTGATAGAGTGGTTTTGAGGGTTGAGTGCATTCACATAGGAGAAGGTTTTATGAGAGTGCTTATTAGCACAATGCATATGCCATGGAGGTGCCTGCTGTTATTACCTCTGTGAGAAAAGGAAAGCACCCAGGTGGAAGCCACTTTTGTATTCACCTCAACTCTTCTCTGAGCTGAAGTTTCTTAGGCTTCAATATTAAGAAAGAGGCTTTTCCTGACTACCTGGTTTTAGCTAACACAGCTGTGCTGTCCAGTACAGTTGCTACTGGCCACATGTGACTAGAAAGGCGAAATGAAATAAAATGAAAACTGCTGTTCCTCCACCACACTAGCCACATTTTAAATTCTCTGTAGAGACACGTGCCTGATAACCGTTATGTTGGACAGTGCAAACATTTCCATCACTATGGAAAATTCTATTTGATAGTACTATAGACACTGAAGATCTCATAACAGACAGTGTTTCTCTCTTTGCCTTGGCTCTGAGCTAAATTTTCAGTCTTCTAGCCAGTTGACTCTGTGGGCTGCATCCTGTGTAACGAGGGGAAAAAAAACTGTCCCTGTGACTTGTCTCTGAGGGGTTTCCCAGAACAAAGGACTTTCAGTTTTAAAACTGGGAAAGTTCTAAGAAGACCATGATGAGCAGGTCCTCCTGTGTGTAATGACTGTCAAGGTGTCATGGGCAAGGCCGTTAACGGCTGTGTGACCAGGTGTTATTTATTAGAGCATCTTTGGTGGACATGCTATATGCATTTATGTTTCTTAAGCCACCTCAAATCATTTCGGGATTGAGGCTGGGAATAAATATTTACACTGAGGTTGAATGGCTGTGCTGATTAACTGATCTCTGTCAAAGGGCAGAGGCGCCCTGGGGAAGGGGTGGCAGGAACGAGGTTGTTTTTCAGCAATTACATCCCACCCTCTGGAGCTTACTGCTCCCTAGTCTTGAGGCACCTTCCTTTGTCAGTCCATCCCTCCAGGTGGGGCTCTGCTAAAGTTGGGGTTGGTCAGAAGTTTGTGCATGTCTCCTAGGAGAACTGGCAGTCTGTGGCAGAGCTCAGAGCGAGCAGCTGACAGCAGACTCACCTGAAGTTTCAGGAGAGGCAGGATGCAGGAATGATTAAGAGCCAGACTGCCTGAGTTTGAATCCTACCCGTGACATTTAGTAGCTGTGCGACCCTAGCAAGTCACTTACCCCCTCTGTTCCTCAGTTTCCTCATCTATAAAATGGGAATAATAGCAATGCATACCTTAAAGGGTTGCTGTGAGGAATATGCATTTATACACACATACAGACAGAGAGCACATCTGGAACAGTGCCCGGCATATATAAGCCCAATTAATGAGTAAGCTCAATCAGTTTTTCCTTAGATTCCCTCCCCTGCCAGCTTCTCTGGGTCCCAGGTCCCAGTGTGTCCTCTTGGTCCAAAGACGAGTGCTTTTCAAAGCACTGGCTGGCAGTCCTGGCTTCCCTCTATCTGGAAAGCAGACACAGGTGCCAAGGAACAACTCCAGGCAGGCCCGGCTGGGTCTGTTCCAAGGCTGCAGGAGACAGGTTGGTTCAGCCTCCTGACAGTCATCTAAACCTAGAGAAGGGATTTTCTGCCCTGCTCAGGAGTCAGCTCAAAGGTGGGCAGATCTAAGGGGAGAGTCTCCATCCTCCTGCCATAGGAGTGTCCTGGCTGTGGCACGAGGGGCAGCAGAGATTTTTTTTTTCCTATCTTTTTGTCTTTTAAGGGCCGCACTCGCAGCATATGGAGGTTCCCAGGCTAGGGGTCAAATCAGAGCTGTAGCCACCGACCAACGCCACAGCCACAGCAACGCCAGATCCGAGCCGCATCTGCAACCTACACCACAGCTCACGGCAACGCCGGATCCTTAACCCACTGAGCGAGGCCAGGGATCGAACCCGCGTCCTCATGGATGCTAGTCAGGTTCGTTAACCACTGAGCCAAGACGGAACTCCCAGAGTGTGGTTTTTGAGTGTGGAATCTGGCATCCCTCTGTTGAATTCAAATCACCAGCTTGTCCTTTCCTATTTACACGACCTCTGAGGTCTTCCAGCTCTCCGTATTCTAGTGCCTTAGGTTGGGATCTTCCATGAGCAGAGCCTGAGAGGAGCATCTGGGGACAAGGGAACTCACTGGGAGGGCAAGGAGGTGGAGAGGGGGTAGAGAATTCCGGGGCGGGGGCAGGAGGATGGCAGGTAACTCCTGTGGACAACTGGGGCTGGATCCCACGGGAGACCCTTGGAGAGCTGGTGTGGAACACGCCTCACCAGGGGTGAGGGAGCTGGAGTGTTCAGTCACCTCTCCCCCCCCACTCCCACTGAGGGCTGGTCCCAGAAGCACCAGTTCCCCTGAACTTCCTGTCTGCCCTTTAAATGCACATGTTTGAGGTTAGGAGTCTGTGAACCTGTACAGGGACTGCCCACCGAAGCTGGAGGTGAGCCCTGGGAGTTGTGAGGGGATCTGGGGACATTGACAGTGTCTGTGAGATGTTAATGCATGTGGTTGCTTTGAAGATTTAGATCAGTGCTGTCCAGTAGAAAAACAATGCAAGCCACATAAGGCATTTAAAATGTTATAGCAGCCACATTATAAAAAGCAAAAAGAAAATGACATTAATTTTAAAAATACATTATTGTTTTTTCTTTTTGGGGCCACACCTGTGGCATAAAGAAGTTCCCAGGCTAGGGGTCGAATCAGAGTTGCAACTGCCGGCCTACGCCACAGCCTCAGCAATGTGGGATCCAAGCCTTGTCTGCAACCTATGCCACAGCTCAAGGCAACGCCAGATCCTTAACCCACTGAGTGAGGCCAGGGATCTAATCCACATCCTCATGGATACTGGCTAGATTCATTTCTGATGAGGCGTGCCAGGAACTCCTGAGGC
The DNA here is from genome assembly GCA_004024745.2 of Catagonus wagneri. Lineage (NCBI taxonomy): Eukaryota > Metazoa > Chordata > Mammalia > Artiodactyla > Tayassuidae > Catagonus > Catagonus wagneri. Next base: position 24,394,379 of record PVHT021183699.1, read on the forward strand.
AGAAGTTTTTAATTTGAGTTCTGTCACCAACCGAAGCTTGGAACAGAAGTTTGATTCAGTTTCCAGATGAGGACTTAGTCTAGTTTCAGTCTTAGGATTCTGTGAACAGAGAAGCCAGTCCTGCTGTGCTGGATCCCTAACTTATAGGACGGTAGACTAACGAATGCGTGTTATTAAAGCTGCTAAGTCTATGCTATTTTGCTACATGGCTGCAGAAAACTAACACAGAATGGAAACTGGAGCAGTTGAGGGAGGGCGGTGAGGAGACCACGACTGTCCACTTATGACATCACAGAGTCAGCCTGGATCGTGGCCCAAGCATTCCCTACTGAGTAGCTGGCTAGGGATCCTAGACAGTTGCCCTTAGTATGCCCAGGTCACCATCAGAGAGCCTCAGAACATCTCCAAATCAAGAAATCCTGTTTAGGCAAAGTCGGGGCAGGAAGAGGCCACAGTCTTTCCTTCTTCCCATTTTACAGTTGGGGAAACTGAGGCTTGCAGCAGAGCCCAGATGCTTTGGAGCAGTGAAAGGAGCTCCGCTGGAACCCCAGCGCCACCACTTCCCAGCTCTACAACCCTGGACAAGTTGTGCCCTGCTCAGAACCTCTGTTCCCCTGTCTGTACAATGGGTATGGGATGCTTTAGACAAGGGCAGGCGAGAGAAGGGTATTCCCGGCAGAGGGAGGAGAGTAGGCAGAGGCACAGAGACATGCGTGGTGTGACTTGAGGGCAGGGTGGGGGGCAGAGGGTGGAAACTGGTCTTGGGTGGCAAGCGGGGCCAAGGCAAGAGGTTTGGGCCCCATTCTGAAGGGTTTTAACCCGGAGCAATTTGGGTCACCGGAGGCTGGTGATGAGGGCCTGTCACAGCAGCCCACGTTCTCAATGATGAGGATCTCGGCGGTGGTAGACAGAAGAGGAGAGTCTGGGTCTGAGGGATGCCGAGGGAGGAGAACAGACAGGACGCGAAAGACCTAAAAGATGCCTGAGTGCCTGGCTGATGGTTTGAGGTTGCAGACTGACAGCTAGTCAGTGCACTTGGCCATGAGGAGAGGGAGAACTGAGGAGGGGTTCCCCAGCCACCTGGCTTGGGGACATGAGTAGGTTGGAATATGCCATTCCCTAGGCTGGTGATGGGAATGGGGGAAGGGCAGGGTGGTTGCAGACAGCGGGGATCTCGGGGCTTTGGACAAGATGAGCCTGAAGTGGAGCCCGTCTTCAGGGGCGGACAATCAGATCTGGAGCTGGGAGAGAAGCCTGGGCTGGAGACAGAGACCCAGTGGCCCATACATGTGCAGGCGGGAATCCAGGCTGCGAAGGAGGTGCTCTCCTAGGGGTTTCTGAGGAGAAACAGGCACAGGACAGCCCTGGGGAACGTGGAGTGGGGTGAGGTGGCAGAAGAGACGCGGCAGCCAGGCAGACAGGGGAAAATCAGAAGAGGAGCTACTCTTGGAAGATGCAGAGGGAAGAATGTTTTATTTATTTATTTATTTATTTATTTATTTTGAAGAATAGTTGTTTCACAATGTTGTGTTAACTTCCTCCTGAAGTTCAGCAAAGTGATTCAGTTATATATACACAAACACATATACGCTCGCAGTTATATACACACACTCCATTTTTTTTTCTTTTTCTTCTTACCCCCACACCTGTGGTATATGGAAGTTCCCAGGCCAGGGGTGGAATCAGAGCTGCAGCTGCAGCCTACACCACAGCCACAGCAATGCCAGATCCAAGCCGCATCTGTGACCTAAGCCACAGTTTACCACAATGCCAGATCCTTAACCCACTGAGAGAGGCAGTGGGCCAAACCCAGATCCTCACAGAGACAGCATCAGGTCCTTAACCCACTGAGCCACAACAGGAACTCCAGGTCCTTGTTTATCCCCTCCATGTGAAATAACTTACATCTGCTAACCCCGACCTCCTACTCCATCTCACCACCAACAACCTCCCCCAAGTCTGTTGTCCTTGTCTTTGAGTCTGTTTCTGTTTTGTAGCTAGATTCATTTGTGCCAGGTTTTTTTTTTTTTTTTTTTTGCTTTTCTCCTTTTTTTTTTTCTTTTTAGGGCCGCACTTGTGGCATACGAAAGTTCCCAGGCCAGGGGTTGAATTGGAGCTGTAGCTGCCGGCCTGCAACACAGCCACAGCCAAGCAGGGTCCAAGCAACGTCTGTGACCTACACCACAGCTCATGGCAACGCCGGATCCTTCACTCACTGAGTGAAGCCAGGGATGGAACCCGCATCCTCATGGATACTAGCCAGATTCATTTCTGCTGCACCACAACGGGAACTCCCTGTGCTATATTTTAGATTCCACATATAAGTGATATCGTACAGTAGTTATCTTTCTCTTTCTCACTTACTTCAATTAGTATGGTAATCTCTATGTCCATCCATGTTGCTGAGATGGCATTCTTTCATTCTTTTCATGGCTGAGTAGTATTCCACTGTGTATATATCACACCTTCTTAATCCATTCATCTGTCAATGGACATTTAGGTTGTTTCCATGTCTTGGCTATTGTGAGTAGTGCTACTATAAACGTAGGGGTGCATGTAGCCTTTTAAATTATAGTTTTGTCAGAATATATGCCCAGGAGTGGGATTGCTGGATCATATGGTATCTCTTAGTTTTCTTAGGAACCTCCATACTATTTTCCACAGTGGCTGTATCAATTTACATTTCCACCAACAGTGTAGGAGGGTTCCCTTTTCTTCACATTGTCTCCAACATTGTTATGTCTTGTCTTTTTGGTAATTGCCATTCTAACAGCTGTGAGGTGATATCTCATTGTGATTTTGAGATGCATTTCCCTAATAATTAGTTGAACATCTTTGCACATGTCTTTTGACCATCTCTATATCTTTGGAAAAAATATCTAGATCCTCTGCCCATTTTAAAAATTGGATTTGTTTTTGTTATTGAGTTCTTAATATATTTTGGATATTAATCTCCTTTTTTGCCTTTTTTTAAGAGCTGCTCTTGCAGCATATGGAAGTTCCCAGGCTAGGGGTTGAATCAGAGCTGCAGCTGCCAGCCTACACCACAGCCACAGCAACTTGGGATCCAAGCCGCATCTATGACCTACACCACAGCTCACAGCAACACCAGATACTTAACTCATTGAGTGAGGCCAGGAATGGAACCCACGTCCTCATGGATACCAGTTGGATTTGTTTCTGCTGTGCCACAATGGAAACTCCTCTTGTTCCTAATCTTGACAGAAAAGATCGCAACTTTTCACTATTGAGTATGACTTTAACTGTGGATTTATCATGAATGGCTTTTATTGTGTTGAGGTGTGTTCCGTCTATACTCAGTTTGTTGCAAGTCTGTTGGAACCGTTTTTCTAAGAGCATTTCCTCAGTTTGTGTCTTTTTGTCACATTTTGGTAATTCTCACAATATTTCAAACTTTTCCATTTTTATTATATATGTTATAGTGATTTGTAATCAGTGATCTTTGATGCTACTGCTGGAAAAATATTATAACTCACTGAAGACTCAGATGATGGTTAGAATTTTTTAGCAATAACTTTTTTTTTTTTGTCTTTTCAGGGATAGACCTACTACATATGGAAGTCAAATCAGAGCTAGGAGTCAAATCAGAGCTGCAGCTGCTGGCCTACACCACAGCCACAGCAATGCCAGATCCGAGCCATGTCTGCGACCTACGCCACAACTCACAGCAATACTGGATCCTTAACCCCACTCAGCGAGGCCAGGGACCAAACCTGTGTTCTCATGGTACTAGTCAGGTTCATTACTGCTGAGTAACAGTGGAACTCTAATGTATTTTTTTTTCATCTTTTAGAGCCACACCCATGGCATACGGAGGTTCCCAGGCTCCGGGTCCAGATGGAGCTGTAGGCATCCCCAGCAATGTGGGATCTGAGCCATGTCTGAGACCAAACACCACAGCTCATGGCAATGCCAGATCCTTAACCCACTGAGCGAGGCCAGCGATCGAACCTACATCCTCATGTATGGTAGTTGGATTCTTTAAGCACTGAGCCATGACGGGAATTCCTAATGTGTTTTTAATTTAAAGTATGTTCATAGTTTTTTAAGGCACAATACTATCACACATTTAATAGACTACAATATACTGTAAGCATAATATTTTATTGAAGTACAGTTGATTTACAATGCTATGTTAATTTCTGCTGTTTAGCAAACTGATTCAGTTATACACACACTTTTTTAAAATATTCTTTTCCATTATGGTTTATCATACGGACATTGAATATAGCTCCCTGTGCTATATAGTAGGACCTTGTTGTTTATCTCCTCCATATATAATACCTCACATCTGCTAACCTCAACCTCCCTCTCCATCCCTCCCCCAAACCCTCCACCTTGGCAACTACAAGTCTGTTCTCCTTGTCCATCAGTCTGTTTCTGCTTAGTAGCTAGACTTATTTATGCCATATTTTAGATTCCATGTATAAGCGATATCATACGGTATTTGTCTTTCTCTTTCTGACTTACTTCACTTAGTAAAATAATCTCTGGGTCCATCTATATTGCTGCGAGTGGCATTATTTCATTCTTTTTATAGCTGAGTAGTATTCCATTGTATATATGTACCACATCTTCTTAATCCATTCATCTGCTGATGGACATTTAGGCTGTTTCCTTGTCTAGGCTATTGTGAATAGTGCTGCTATGAACATGGTGGGGTGCATGTATCATTTTTTTTTTTTAGATCTAAAACAAGACATTGAACTTGGTTGATAGCTTTTAAATCTCTTTTAATTTATAGGTTCCCTTTCCTAATTTTTGTCCTTGCATTTATTTCTTGGAAAAAACTGGTTACTTTGTCTTCCAGAGTTTTCCACAATCTGGATTTTGCTGCTCACTTTTTTTCCTTTTTTTCTTTTTTTTACAATTGTAGATACAATTTATTGAGCAGGTCCTATGTCTATACACATGGAGCTATATTTTTCCTTTTTTTTTAATAACAATGAATTTTATTTCAATTATAGGTGTACAAAGATCATCACAAGTCAATTTGATAGATTTTGTGTCCCAAACCCACAGTGCATCCCCCCACCCCCCAGATCATCTTATTTGAAAAACCAAGGTTTTCCAAAATCTGAGTCATTGTCTGTTCTTCAAAGAAGTTCATTGTGTCTCTTTAGTTTCCACATGTAAGCGGTAGCACTGGGTGTTGCTGTCTAATTGTCTGACTGGTTTCACTTCACATGATAATTTCTAGGTCCATCCATGTTGCTATAAATGTTGTTATTTCATTCCTTTTAATGGCTGAGTAATATTCCATTGTGTATATGTACCATATCTTCCCTATCCACTCCTCTATTGATGGGCATTCAGGTTGTTTCCATGACCTGGTTTCTTCCCTCTCTAGCTGCTTTAGATGTAAAGTTAGGTTGTTCATGTGAGCTTTTTCTTGTTTCCTGAGGTAGGCTTGTATTGCTATATAGTTTCCTCTTAGAACTGCTTTTGCTGCATCCCAGAGGTTTTGGAGTGTGGTGTCTTTGTTGTCATTTGCTTCTAGGTATTTTTTAAATTTCCTCTTTGATTTCTTCAGTGATCCATTGGTTATTTAGTAGCGTGTTGTTTACTCTCCATGTGTTTGTATTTGTTGCCATTTTTTTCTTGTTGATTTCCAGTCATAGCATTGTGGTCAAAGATGCTTGATATGATTTCAATTTTCTTAAACTTACTGAGGCTTGATTTGTAGACCAGGATGTGATCAATCTTAGAGAATGTTCCGTGAGCACTTGAGAAGAATGTGTATTCTGTTGCTTTTGGATGGAATGTCCTATAAATATCTATTAAGTCCATCTGATCTAATGCTTCATTCAGGGCCTGTGTTTCCTTATTGATTTTCTGTCTGGATGACCTGTTCATTGCTGTAAGTGGGGTGTTAAAGTCCCCCACTGTGATTGTGTTATTGTTGATTTCTCCTTTTAAAGTTGTTAGCAGTTGCCTTATATATTGTGGTGATCCTATGTTGGGTGCATAGATATTTAAAATTGTTCTATCTTCTTCTTGGATTGATCCTTTGATCATTATGTAGTGCCCTTCCTTGTCTCTTAAAATGTTCTTCATCTTAAAGTCTATTTTGTCTGATAGCAGGATTGCTACTCTGGCTTTCTTTTGATTCCTGTTTGCATGGAATGTTTCCTTCCATCCTCTCACTTTCAATTTGTATGTGTCTCTAGAAGTGAAGTGGGTCTCTTGAAGACAGCATATATACATGGGTGTTGTTTTTGTATCCATTCGGCTAGTCTATGTCTTTTGGTTTGGGCATTCAGTCCATTAACATTTAAGGTAATTACTGATATATATGTTCTTATTGCCATTGTATTAACTGTTTGGAGTTTTTGTTGCTCTTTTTTGTACCCTAAAGTTTTGATATAGGAGTCTATGTACAAATGAGATTGTTTTAAGTTGTTGGTTTCTTAATTGCACGTGCATCTCCAGTGACCTGCATTTGTGCTCTCTTCTCACGATTTCTGATTTTGGTAGCACAGTTGTGCATGGATGATTTAGTATCTTTATTGTATATATGCCTTTCCTGGTGAGCCTTGTCATTTGTGGTGTTTTTGTTTCTGGTTATGGCCTTTTCTTTTCTGCCTAGAGAAGTTCCTTTAAGATTTGTTGTAAACCTGGTTTAGTGTTGCAGAAATCTCTTAGCTTTTGCCTCTCTGTAAAGGTTTTGATCTCTCCTTCAAATCTGAATGTGAGCCTTGCTGGGTAAAGCAATCTTGGTTGGAAGTTTTTCCCTTTCATCACATTTAGTATATCATGCCACTGCCTTCTGGCCTGCAGAGTTTCAGATGAAAAATCTGCTGATAACCTTATTGGGGTTCCCTTGTATGTCATTTGTTTCTTTTCCCTAGCTGCTTTCAAAATTTTCTCTTTGTCTTTAATTTTGGTCATTTTGGTTAATATGTGTCTGGGGGTGTTCCTCCTTGGGTTTATTTTATATGGTACTCGTTGCGCTTCCTGGATTTGAGTGAGTGGTTCCTTTCCCATATTAGGAAAGTTTTCGGCTATAATCTCCTCGAATATTTTTTCTGTCCCCTTCTCTCTCTCTTCTCCCTCTGGCACCCCTATAATACAGATGTTGGTGCATTTAACAGTATCCCAGAGTTCTCTGAGACTCTGCTCATTTCCTTTCAATCTTTTATCTCTTTTCTCTTCTACATTAATGATTTCCACTAATCTGTCCTCCACCTCACTGATTCGTTCTTGTGCCTCCTGGATTCTACTGTTGGCTGCTTCTAATGAAGTTTTTATTTCAGTGATTGTATTTTGCATCTCTTCTTGTTTAATTTTTACAGCTTGTATTTCTCTGCTCAGTGTTTCCTGTAAATTATCAGTCTTTGCCTCCAGTTTATTTCCAATGCCTTGCATCATCTTCAGCATCAACAGTCTAAAGTCTCTTTCTGGGAGGCTGATAATCTCCTCATCCATGAGCTGTTTTTCTGGGCTTTTCTCTTTCTCCCTTATCTGTGTTATAGTTTTCTGTCTTTTCATTTTTATAGGTTTTTTGGTGTGGTGACCTTTTTGCCAACAATAGAGTTGTAGCCTCTCTTAGTTCTGGCATTTGCCTCCCCTGTGGCTAAAGTTGGTATGGAGGGGCTTGCTGTAGGCTTCCTGATGGGAAGGACTGATGCCTGCCCACTGGTCAGTGGGTTTGGTTCCTCTCCCTCTGATGGGTGGGTGGGGCTTTGTCTCTGGATGAGATTAGAGGCTGGCTGTGTGCCTGAGGGGACTTTAGGCATCCTGTTTACTGATGGGTGGGGCTGTGATCCCACCTGGATTATTGTTTGGCCTGGGGCTTCTCAGCACTGATGGGAGGGACCAGATTTTCCCAGAAATGGCCACCTCAGAGAAATGCAGGCTGATGGATGTTCCCGAGAGTTTCACCTTCAGTGCCCTTCCCCTACAACAAGCCACAGTCACCCCCGTTTTCCCAGGAAGTCCTCCAAGAATTGCAGTCAGGTTTCATCCAGATTCCTGTGGAGACTTTGCTTTTCCCTGGGACCCAGTGCACGTGAAAATCTGTGTGTGACTTTCAAGGATGGGGTCTCTGTTTCCCCCAGTCCTCTGGAGCTCCTGCACACAAGCCCCGCTGGCCTTCAATGCCAGATGCTCTGGGGGCTCTTTCTCCCTGTGCCAGATCCCCAGGCATGGGGTTTTGACGTGGGGCTCAGAACTCTCAGTCCTGTAGCTGAGTCTCTGTGATACAGCTGCTTTCCAGTCTGTGGGGCTTCCCACCCAGGAGGTATGGGGTTGCTTCTATCGTGTAATTGCCCCTCCTACCTCTTGATGTGGTCTCCTCTTTGTCTTCTGGAGTAGAATATCTTTTTTGGAAGTTTCCAGTCCATTTGGTTGAAGGCTGCTTGGCATTTGGTTGTAGTTTTGTTGTTTTTTGGGAGAGAAGTTGAGTTCCAGTCCTTCTATTCCGCCATCTTAATCCAATCTCCTTGCATGTATCTTTTTGAATTGTAGTTTTGTCTAGTATATGCCCAGGAGTGGGATTGCTGGATCATCTGGTAATTCTATATTTAGTTTTCTGAGGAATCTCCATAGTGTTTTCCATTGTGGTTGTACAAGTTTACATTCCCACCAAGAGTGTAGGAGGGTTCTCTTTTCTCCACATCCTCTTCAGCATTTGTTATTTGTAGACTTTTTAATGATGGCCATTCTGGCTTGTGTGAGGTGGCACCTCATTGTAGTTTTGATTTGCAGTTCCCTAATAATTAGCAATGCTGAACATTTTTTTTTATGTGCCTATTGGCCATTTATATTTCTTCTTTGGAGAAATGCCTATTTAGGTCTTCTGCCCATTTGTCAATTGGGTTGTTTGGTTTTCTGTTATTAAATTGTATGAGCTATTTGGATATTTTGGAAATTAAACCCTTGTTGGTTGCATCATTTGCAAATATATTTTCCCCATTCTGTAGGTAGTCTTTTCATTTTGTTTATGGTTTCCTTTGCTGTACAAAAGCTTGTAAGTTCCCATCGTGGCTCAGTGGTTAACGAATCTGACTAGGAACCATTAGGTTGCAGGTTCGATCCCTGGCCTTTCTAAGTGGGTTAAGGATCTGGCGTTGCTGTGAGCTGTGGTGTAGGCTGCAGATGCAACTTGGACCCTGCGTTGCTCTGGCTGTGGTGTTGGCCAGCAGCTGTAGCTCTGATTAGACCGCTAGGCTGAGAACCTCCACATGCTGCAGGTACAGCCCTAGAGAAGGGCAAAAGACAAAAAAAAAAAAAAAAACAAACTTGTAAGTTTGACTAGGTCCCATTTATTTTTTGTTTGTTTGTTTTTGGCCATGATGTTGCATGCAGAAGTTTCCAGGCCGGTGTTCAAACCTGAACTACAGGAGAGACAACACTGAAGCTAGGCCATCAGGTAACTCCTCCATTTCTTTATTTTTGTTTTTGCTTCTCTTGCCTTAGGAACTGACCTAAGAAAACACTGGTATGATTTAGGTCAGAGAATGTCTTGCCTATGATCACATCTAGGAGTTTTATGGTGTCTTGTCTTATGTTTAAGTCTCTAAGCCATTTTGAATTTATTTTTGTGTGTGATGTCAGGGCGTGTTCTAACTTCATTGTTTTTCATGGGGCTGTTTAATTTTCCCAGCACCACTTGCTGAAGAGACTGTCTTTTTCCCATTTTACATTCCTGCCTCCTTGTCACAGATTAATAGACCATAGGTGTATGGGTTTATTTCTGGGCTCTCTGTTCTGTTCCATTGATACATATGTATGTTTTTGTGCCAGTACCACAGTGTTTTGATTACTGTAGCTTTGTAGTACTGTCTGGAGTCTGGGAGGCTTATGCTTCCTGTTTTGTTCTTTTTCTTCAGGATTGCTTTGGTAATTTTGGGACTTTTATGGTCCTATAAAAATTTCAGGATGATTTGTTGTAGTTCTGTGAAAAGTGTCATGGGTGATTTGATACGGATCACATTAAATCCGGGAAGGACATATTTTGAGGAGGGAAGAGGTGGACATTGTCCAGTGCTGCACAGAGTGAGATAAGGAGGGGAAGGGGCTGCCAGATTGCACAAGGGGGCCCTTGAGGACTTTGGCCGGAACAGCCACAGTGAGGTGGAGGAGGCAATGCCAGGCTGGAGGGCTGAGTGAGAATAAGGATTAGCATGTGGAGACCAGGGAGAGAGGATTCTGGTAAATAACTCGTCTGGGTTCTCACGGTTCTCACTGGTCAAATGGGAATCGACATTGGAATGAGGGATGCTTTAAAGCTCAAACCAGTCAGTCATCAGTAAAGTGTGCTGTAAATTGAGAGCAGTGTCTGGCGAAAGATGGCTGCATCCTTCCAAAGGTCTGTGGGGAAACAGCATTGGAAATGGCTGGCAATGCCCCCACTGACCAGAAGGTGGCAGCACCTCATCAAGTGACAAATCACTTCGCAGGAACCTGAGAGCAGTGTCTGGGGAGATACGGGTGCATCCTTCCAAAGGCCTGTGGGGAAACAGAGCATTGAAAATGGCAGGCAATGCCCTCACTGACCAGAAGGTGGCAGCACCTCGTCAAGTGACAATTCACCTCACAGGACCAAGCACCGGCGTTTCGCAATGAGCCACCGAGGCTCGGCTGGAGCCTCTGGAGATTGGCAGGAGCTGCTGTGGATTGGTTGGAGACCCAGGGGATTGGCGGAGTGGGGCGGGGGAGGTGTTCATTGGAGAGGCTGGTGATTGACTGGACCCTTTTAGTATTGACTGGAGCCCAAGGGGATTCATTGAAGTCGTTGGGGATTGGCTAGAGCTTTTCAGGATTGATTGGAGCCACTAGGGTATTGCCTGGAGCTGCTGCGCATTGCCTGGAGCTTTTTAGTATTGGCTGAAGCCTTGTAGGATTGGCTGGAGCCCACAGGGATTGGCTTGAGCTTTTTAGGATTTGCTGGAACCACTGAGATTGGCTGGAGCCCATAGAAATTGGCTGAAGCATTTAGAATTGGCTGTAGTTGCTGGGGATTGGCTGGAGTCTTTCAGGATTTCCTAGAGCTTCTGGGGGTTGGCTGGAGCCACTGGAGTAATGGCTGGAGCTGCCAGGCACTGGGTGGAACCCATAGGGACTGGCTGAAGCCCACAGGGATTGGCTGGAGCCTTTTAGGATTGGCTGAAGTCTTGTAGGATTGGCTGGAGCTCATGGGATTGGGTGAAACATTTTAGGGTTGTCTGGAGCTGCTGAGGGTTGGCTGGAGCACTTAGAAGTGGCTGGAGCCTTTCGGAATTGGCTGGAGCTGCTGGGGATTGGCCTGGATGGTTGTGGCCTCAGGCAGGAGCTGAGTGAAATCCTGCTTGTGTCCAGGGTGTTTCATGGGGACAAACATAACCAAGAGGTGGGACCAAGGAGTAGGTACCGTGGGGACACCATCTCACCACAGTTGCAGCGTGGAGTGAGCTGTTGCAGAGGGGTGGGCGGAGACCCTGGGATGAGGGAGAGCCCGGGCGCCCTTGGCCATTTCCTTGGCTGGCTGCGGTCGGCAGGGCAAGGGCTTCCTTGTAGTGAGCAGCAGGTTTGGTGTTGGGGGGAGGCCAAGCCCCCTGGACTGTCCCGGGAAGGTGGGCCCTCGGGGGCCTCAGCTGGTCACCGGATCCTGGGCTGCCCCGGCTGAAAACTGGAAGGCCCCTGCAGTCTCAGCCTTGCATTCCCGGGAGCCACGCAGGATCCTGCACCCAGTTCCCCATCTTTCTGTGGCTCTTTCCGGACCTGTCTGAGCGCAGGCCCCAGCTGTAGAGGCCGTGGAGGACTGGGGCAGGGAGCTGCCTTGACTTTAGGCTCCCATAACGCTTTCTCCAAACACTCACCCCAGGGCAGCCGGAGCCCAGGTTCCCTGGTCAGTACTTCTTCCTCCTGAAGTCAGGGCGGGGATCTCCTTCCCAATCTCAGGAACCTCCTGTTTATTTTTAGTTTATTTTTTATATTAGTTGCCTTTTGTCCCTTCTCATTCCTCCATGGGGTAGCCTTTGGCCCCTGTGTTTGCTCAAACTTTCCTGAATCCACACTCTTGGGGAACTCTCCCATCCTGAGGCTGGCCTTGGACAGGTGACTTGTTTTGGCCAATGAAACAATAGCAAATTGATGGAAGAGGAAACCTGAAAATGGCTGGTTACTCCCGGAACCTGCCTCCATGTGTGCAAACCCTGACTATTCTGTTAGGTGACATGGCCCCAGACCCCCAAAAACCCAGCTGAGGGAAGGGCATCTTGAATCATCCAGTCCACCTGCCATCTGAACCCCAACACGGGAGTAAATCCGCCACAGGTGGGCTGAGCCTAGCACGGCCTGAAGAATCGCCCATGGGGATCCTGTGCCACGTAAGGGCTGTCGATTTGTGGTAGGTGTTTTGCAGCACAGGTGACGTATATACGACTCGGACCTTTAGGCAAATCCCCTTTGCTCTCCACCCCACCCCCCTCTCTTATCCTGACCCTGTCGCTCTGGACAGCAAGCCCGGAGGAGCCCCATTAGGGTTTCTAAAGAAGTGTCCCCCCGATTTTTTACATAGACACCCCTGCATCAGGATCTTTTGCCTGGAGAATCTTTTGGAAATACCAAGTCCTGATGCTGCCAGGAGTCCTTCGGAGTGAAGGATGAGAATCTCGAACTTGACAAGTCTCCCCGTCCCACTGGACGCCCTTTAGCACTTCCCTTTCCTCCTCCACAGTTGTCGCAGGGTCCTTGCTTGTCCTCGTCCCTGTGGGATAGGGAAAAACCTTTGTATTCGCTACGCTTAATCACCGAAGGGGTGTTGCCTAGAAGCTTGCCTTAGACGCCATGGCCCGGCCCGGCAGCCCTGCCTCCGGGTGGGAGCCTCAGCTGGGCCGCCCCGTTGAGCTCCCAGCGCACACCCTGACCGGCGTACCTGGGAGTGGCTGCGGGGAGGTCGGGAGCCAGGAAACCTCTGCCTTTTCTCCTCCTTTCCCTTTCAGTGTAAAAGGAGCCGGAGTTCTAACCCGGGCAAGACGGTTCTTCTCGGCCCCCCGTGTTTCCTGATGACGACCCCGTTCCCTCCCAGCAGCTGCCTCCCCGTTTACCGGCCTGCGGGGCGGCGAGCAGTGCCGGCGTGGACTTGGGAACAAACTGGCCGCCCGGCCGCCCTGGAGCCTTGCTACGCGCCGCTGGCCGGGCCGCGGGGAGTTTTCGGGTGAGGCCCTGGCAGCCGCTGGCCCCGCTGGTCCCGAGGATCTTCCCTCCAGACCCCCAGGCGGAGCCGCCGCCCAGCGCCTGGCAGCCGAGCAAGGAGTCCCGTTTGGGAGCTGAGGGACAGCCCACAGCAGGTGAGCCCCCGGTGGGCACGGCCGGCCGGGGAGTTTATCTCCTCTCCGTTTGGGGCTTTTTCTCTGGAATAAGCTAACTCGTTAGGGGTTCCGTGTTGGAGAGAGCAGAGTTGTTGGACTTCTCCCAATTTGTGAGCCAGTTTGTGTGTTTCTTTGACGGCTAGCACTGGCGTGTGAAGTTTGTGTTTTGTTTGTCTTGACTTTCTGTCTTTACAAATGGGGAATGTCTCAGCGGTCCCTAAAGTCCTCTGAGGCGCATTTTGGAAAAGTGACCTGATGACAGCGATGAGCCCATGGTGAGAGGAAGAGGCTAGTTGACCGTGAGTGGCCACAGCACCTGAGGAGATCTGCACAGGGATTTAGGCGGGGTCACCTGGGCCCCGAGCCCCGTGCACTGCTGCCCTGCTACGTTCACTGTGCCCTTGATGGTCTCTGTGTTGTTGGTATATGACAAACTTGAGGGCTTCTTAGGATTTTCCCTTTTTCCTTGGGGTTTTTCATTTTGTTTTGTTTGGTACTATTTCCCCATTTAGAGCCAAATCAGTTTTGTGGTATTTAAGACTTTTACTAATATGGAGTTCCCGCTGTGGTTCAGCAGGTTAAGAACCCGGCTAGTAACCATGAGGATGCAGGTTTGATCCCTGGCCCAGGAGGTCAAGGATTCAGCATTGCCACAGTCTGTGGTGTAGGTCACAGATGCTGCTCAGATCTGGCGTTGCTGTGGCTGTGGTGTAGGCCAGCATCTGTAGCTCTGATTGGACCCCTAGCCTGGGAACTTCCATAGGCCGTAGGTGGGGCCTTAAAACAAAACAAGAAAAAACCTTTTACTAAGATCAAATGGAGGAAAGGAACAGGAAAAAAAACACAAAAACCCATGTATTCTTGTCCAAGAGTGGGACTTCCCTGGGAAGAAAAGAAAGTTTTCACTTTGTTGCCCCAAATCTCCAAATGCTACAAATAGAAATGGAGTCTTTTCCATAAATGTCAGTAAAAGAGGTTTAGCCATCTAGGCAGGTGACCTCAGTTTGTCCCTTCTG
>PVHT021183699.1:24409710-24489552 GCA_004024745.2 Catagonus wagneri
CAAAAACCCATGTATTCTTGTCCAAGAGTGGGACTTCCCTGGGAAGAAAAGAAAGTTTTCACTTTGTTGCCCCAAATCTCCAAATGCTACAAATAGAAATGGAGTCTTTTCCATAAATGTCAGTAAAAGAGGTTTAGCCATCTAGGCAGGTGACCTCAGTTTGTCCCTTCTGCCAGAAATTCAATCTGAATCCAACCTCATTTGTAACTGGTAGGTTTTACATTGTTGTACCTGATTCATGGCTGGAATTTTGGAGTCAGAACTATCAGACCCCTCTGTTTATACATTTGTGTGTGTGTTATAGATGTACAGCATTGCCAATATTAATTTGTAAAAGAGCTCTATTTAATTGACTTAAAGGAAATTAAGCGCATATATATTGAAATATAAAAGAAACTGACCAGGCGTTCCCATTGTGGCACAAAGGGATTGGCAGCATCTCTGTAGCACCAGGACACAGGTTTGATGCCTAGCTCAGCACAGTGGGTTAAAGGGCCTGGACTTGCCACAGCTGCAGCATAGGTTGAAACTGCTTGGCCTGGGAACTCCATATGCTGTTGGGGGAAGGGGAGAAAACCTGGCCAGAGAGAATTTTGGGTTCACATGATCTAGAAAATACTCAGTGTTGAATTAATATCTGGTATTAAAGTTAGCTTAAGCTTGTCGGTTTGATTAATACAGACATGTCCTTAGAGTCATCAACAGTAAGTGTACTTACTTAGATTGTACTTAGGTTTACTAGAAATACAATGACATTATTTCTGTTACAAAGTTTGTCAATGTGTGGGTTTTTTCTGGGCTCTCTATTCTGTTCCATTGACCCATATGTCTGTTTTTGTGTCAGTACCACAGTGTTTTGATTACTGTAGCTTCATAGTAATGTCTGGAGTCTGGGAGGGTTATGGCTCCTGTTTTGTTCTTTTTCTTCAGGATTGCTTTGGCAATTCTTGTACTTTTATGGTCCCATAAAAAATTTAGGATGATGGAGTTCCCATTGTGGCACAGTGGAAACGAATTTGACTAGGAACTATGAAGTTGCGGGTTCGATCCCTGGCCTTGCTCAGCGGGTTAAGGATCCAGCGTTGCTGTGAGCTATGGTGCAGATTGCAGACGCAGCTCAGATGCCATGTTACTGTAGCTGTGGCGAAGGCTGGCGGCTACAGCTCCGATTAGACCCCTAGCCTGGGAACCTCCATATGCCGTGGGTGGGGTCATAAAAGCACACACACATAAATAATTTAGCGTGATTTGTTGTAGTTCTGTGAAAAGTGTCATGGGTGATTTGATACAGATCACATTAAATCCGGGAAGGACATATTTTGAGGAGGGAAGAGGTGGACATTGTTCAGTGCTGCACAGAGTGAGATAAGGAGGGGAAGGGGCTGCCAGATTGCACAAGGGGGCCCTTGAGGACTTTGGCCAGAACAGCCACAGTGAGGTGGAGGAGGCAATGCCAGGCTGGAGGGCTGAGTGAGAATAAGGATTAGCATGTGGAGACCAGGGAGAGAGGATTCTGGTAAATAACTCGTCTGGTCCTCACAGCTCTCACTGGTCAAATGGGGATCGACATTGGAATGAGGGTTGCTATTAAAGCCCAAACCAGGCAGTCATCAGGAAAGTGTGCTGTAAATTGAGAGCAGTGTCTGGCGAGAGATGGGTGCATTCTTGAAAAGGCCTGTGGGGAAACAGAGCATCGGAAATGGCCGGCAATGCCCCCACTGACCAGAAGGTGGCAGCACCTCATCAAGTGACCTTTATCTCACAGGCCCTAGTGCTGCATTTCATCATTTCATTTATGTATTCTCTAAGAATTTTTTTGTACTGCCTCTATATACTGGGATCTGGGATAAGAACTGGAAAAATCTATCTATCTGTCTGTCTATCTAGATCTTCTCACGGCACCTACGTTTTAGTTAAAGAGGCAGATAACACAGATAAGTGAATTATCCTCATAACTCAGTCAGCCCTCTAAACTCCAAAGCTTTGTCTTCTCCAAGTTGCAGGAGAATCTTTCTAGATTATGTGACATATATTCCTTCTTCTTTGAACAGGTACTGAACAGAACTTGGGTTCATATACAGGGTCCCTCACTCTGTGATGTGTTTGCTTATTCATGACACAGATTGGATGTATTGTCCAAAGATGGCTAGTCCAAGATCTCACCTCCCGTTTGAGCTCCTTATAGCATGCATTTGACCTTCCTCCAGTTGATAGAAAGGTGTCTCTGTGCCGTCCCCTAGAATCCAGGCAGACTGGTGACTGCAGTGCAAGGACACTCTGAAGTTGGCTCTTAAAAAGCAATCCAGCTTCCACCTTATCTTTCCTCCTGCCCTACTTCTGCACATAGATTCTAGAAGGGTCAGAACACAGGGCAGGCAGCAGGGCAGGCAGGGGAGATAAGCTGAGGGGGCCCTGGCTGGCTGCCCTGGCTCAGCTTGGAAACTCATTGGGAAGGGAGGTGTGGCTGGCTTCCTCACCATCCCTTCTCCCTAGTCTCGGCCTCTTGGCCTCTTACCTGTCACCCATTGGCAGTGTCACTCTAGACTCATTTGAGTGAAAGGAGGAGAGGGAAAGGGGCACAAAAGGTGTTGGTTGTGCCCTCTGGTGGCGAGTCAGCTGCCCTGATGCTGGCTCTTCCTCTTGCAGGCTGTTCAGCATTGGAGTCACCACCCCGTGGGCATGCCATTCCTGATCAGGGTGATAAAGCCTCAGGGCGACTATTGACGACCTCCCCCTATCTGCCCAGCATACCAGTCAGCTTTCGGGAAGCCAGGCAGGGCTCCCTTAAAGCCCCCCTGTCAGACTTGAGGTGGGAGGAAGAACAACACTTTCCTTTATAAAACCTCTTTCCAGTTTTACTCCTGGTCCCAGGTCCCTGCCTAGTGGCCGGTGATGGGCTAAAGGTCAAGGACCAATTAGGCTGTCATCTTTTTGCAAGTCTTACACTTCACTTCAGATTGTGGGGGCTTACCTCTGGAGCTTTAACCAAAAACTCTGAGATAGAGAACGCCCTTTGAAAAATCCTGTTACATGAAGAATGCTTATGCACTTGTAGGAATTCAAAATGCACCTCATGGAGTTCCGGTTGTGGTGCAGTGGAAACGAATCTGACTAGTATCCATGAGGATGCAGGTTAGATCCCTGGCCTCACTCAGTGGATCAGGGATGTAGTGTTGCTGTGAGCTGTGGCGTATGTTGCAGACATGGCTTGGATCTTGCCTTGCTGTGGCTGTGGCTGGCAGCTGTAGCTGCAATTTGACCCCTAGCCTGGGAACCTCTGTATGCTGCGAGTGTGGCCCTAAAAAGCAAAAAAAAAAAAAAAAAAAGCTCCTCAGTAGCATGAAGATTATTTTAAACCAAACTTTTATTTTTATTATTTTATTTATATTTTTATGTATTTTATTTATTTATTTTTTAGTATTTTTGCCTTATCTAGGGCCGCGCCCGCGGCATATGGAGGTTCCCGGGCTACGGGTCTAACAGGAGGTGTAGCTGCCGGCCTTTGCCACAGCAACGTGGGATCCGAGCCACGTCTGCGACCTACACCACAGCTCACGGCAATGCCTGATCCCCAACCCACTGAGCAAGGCCGGAGATCGAACCCGCAACCTCATGGTTCCCAGTCAGATTCGTTAACCACTGAGCCACGACGGGAACTCCTATTTATGTATTTTATGTTTATTTATTTATACTTTTTACTTAAGTTGAAAATATCTGAATGTTTACAGCAGCCAAAGGGAAAAACCTTATCACAACTTCTTTTACAGATTTAAGCATGACCTCCTGGTCAATACAGTTGCTATAAATTTTCTCTCTGGCAGGTTTACAGCCAGAAAGGAGACTAAACACTATCACAGGGATGAGTAATTGCTTAAACAAACTTGATCTGAAACCATCTTACCTTCCATTTATTCTTCCACAGAAGCCCTTTCTCTTGCCCCTCTCTCTCCTTGTTAAGGGGGTTTATAAACCTTTATCTTTGGATGTCCAGGGAGCCAATCCATCTGAAGCCTCCCTCATAAATAAACTTTGTCTTCTCTCCTGTTAATCTGTCTGCTGTTAGTTAATTCACAGGCCCCCAACCACTGAACCTAAGTTGGTAGAGGAAAAATTTTTCCTCCCAGTACATCCTTCTTTTGACATGGAGAGTACCGATGGCTAAGCTTTTCTATCTAGTACTGGAGTTTGTCTTCCCACTCTGCACAGCAAAGCATTCACTCCTTTCCTTCTCTCCCACACATGTTAATTAGATTAGAGGAAGGGATGGGAGAAAAAGAAAACATATAAGAGAGGATATTGCTCACTTTATTACTTGTCTGTAGAAATCATGGTGCCTCCGGTTTAGTCTCTGACAGTGAAGGGCCGGTGTGTGCACGGCAGCAGCTGCATAAAAGGAATGCTTTCTTGGTTCTAAAGCAATAAGGGCTGGGAGAGTGGATGAATGATACTTGTTTTCATTCAGTTTGGTCTAAGTGCATTCGAGTGGAACGCAAAATGTTGCTGGGTGGCTGATTCCATAGCGACTGGACCCAAACAAACAGCATCTTCTGTATCAGTCAGCTGGGCTGCCGTCATGCAACACCATGGACCCAGTGGCTTAAACAACAGGAATTTATTTCTCATGGTTCTGGAGGCTGGAAGTCCAAGATCAAGGTATCTGCTGACTTGGTTCTTTTGTGAAAGCCTCTTCTTAGCTTGCAGATATCCTCCTTCTTGCTGTGTCTTTACAGGCTGGGGGAGAGGGCAAGCTCTGGGCTCCCTTCCTTTCTTAGTGGGACACTAATCCTATCAGTGGGGTCCCATCCTCATGACCTCATCTAAACCTAATCACCCCAAAGACCCCACCTCCACATACCATCACCTTTGGGATTAGAGCTTCTACATACAAATTTGGGGCAGGGGACAGAAACATTAGTCTATAACAACTTCTCTACAAAGAAAGACTTACCATTTAGAAAGCATTATAATGAATCCAATGCAGAATGTTTGTTGAAATGTGTCATATTTTTTTTTCTTTGACTGTCCTTTCTTGTATTTTGCTAGCAAACATCAAATCCACCTCCTCATTCCACTCTTGCCCTAAAATCAAGCCACCCTCCCTGGGACTTAATGTTGAGTCCTCTGACAGGACAGTCGGGTGTAGAAAACATTCTGTGTTTCCATAGGTAACCATGCACCATATGCAACACACCCTCCTGGGTCTTTTCAAATTCTAGTCCAGTTCAGTTTTGTCCCCATTTGCAGTCCCTCTCACCATTCCTTTACCATATAAATATGTGCCATTTTGAGTTGTCCTTGGAATCGGCTGTAACATCTGTCGGGTTTTCTCAGATCATAAGAGTAAAGTGAATTCCTCAGCACGTGCTCATCTTTACATCTGTCACGAGAGTCGTGATTTCTCCTTCTTCTGAAAAGTATCTTTTAACACAGGGAAGCCTCTTCCAGGAATAGCGGCAGGACACAGCTTCCTGATGAGGGAAGGGAAGACACAGGCTGAAGCTCCAAGCCCTTGTCTTGTCCATCTCACAACCACCCACCTTTCCAGATGCTCCAGCTGCCAAACATCAAGGTCGTTCCAGTACCCGCCCATCCAACCCCGTGCTAGGCTTGGTAATGGCCCTCCAGAGACGCCCACATCCTAGTTGCTGGAGCTTGTGAACCTGTTACCCTGTGTGGCAACGGACTTTGTAGGTGTGATTTAAGTAAGGACTCTGAGATGGGGGATTATCCCGGATTATTTTAGTGGTCCCAATATAATCTCTAGGAAGACAGGAGTCAGAGGAGGGAGATGTGAGGGTGGAAGCAGAAGGTGGAGGATGGAGCCCCAAGCCAGGGATCCAGGTGACCTCTAGAAGCTGGAAACGGCAAAGGAGCTGGCTCTCTCCCCAGCACCTCTAGAAGAAAGGGGCCCTGACAACACCTTTTTTTTTTTTTTTTTTTAAGTATAGTTGATCTACAGTGTTGTGCAAAAACATCTTGATTTTAGCCCCCAAAGACTCTTTTCAGACCTTTGACCTTCAGGACTTTGAGAGAACGAGTTTGTGTTGTTTTAGGCCAGTAAATTTGTGGTAATTTGTTATATCAGCAGTAGGAAGCGAATGCAGACAGCATGGCAAATTATGTTGGTTTTATCTTCAAAATGTACCCAGGATCTGATCACTTCCCAGTGGTGTCGCTGACATCCTGGGCCAAGCCAGTTCCATCCTTTGCCTGGGTTGATGTAGAGGCTGCTTCCTGGTCTCCCTTTCTACCTGGCCCTCCAGCCTTTTCTGCCCTTCTGGTGCAGATGTGATTTCTATATGCTGCCCTCTGGTGTTCACCCTCGGCATTGTCTTTCTCTGATGCTTCAATGGCTCCAGCAGCAGCATTAATTTCCAAGTGTCCCTGTAACTGCTATATACATTCCCTAAAGTCCTGATACATCGCACCCACCAGGGCATCTTCTTCCTGCACATACCATCCGAGTTCACCACCAGTGATGATTTTGACATTGGACTGTTGCAGCTTCTCAGGGCTGTGCATACTTAACGACCAGCAATGGGCTTCTCACTGCCAGCCAGCTGACAGACGATCAGCTCCAAAATCCCATTTCCACAGTCGACTTGCTCAGACCACTCTCGGTATTAGCCCGGGACTCAGGCTCTGACATGCAGATTTGCATGCAGGAAATTTGGGGCGGTGTGTGTGGGGGTCCATGCGCGCTCCCTGGATCAACACCAGTGAGGAGTGGAGCTGACAGTTGAAATGCAGTGCAGTTGTAACAACGGTTGCAGCTACAGTAAGGGTCACAGCAGCCAATTCTGTAAGGAGCTCTGGAGCTGGGGTCACCCTTCAGAGTTGTATACACATGGGGCAAGAGTGTCAGGCCTTTATGCCCCTGCATTTGCAAGGCATTGGATGTGGTTGGCTCCGGGGCTCCGGGGGGGCGGGGGCACCTTGAGTAAACCTTTTGTTTTTTTTTTTTCCTCACCCTGAGTCACCCTTGGAGGGAAATTCAGCTGAGAGTGTTTAGCCACCAACATTCTCAACAGTTGGGTGGATGAATTCTGAAAACGAGGAAGGGGAAGGTCTGAATGTCATCTGTCACTGAGATATTTCATAAAAGCTGTATCAGATTTTGTCAGCACCCTGCTTAAATTCCTCCCATGACTTAAAATTCATGTGCAATATGCCCTATCTGATTGGTACCCTAATTTCATCCTGCCTCCAACATGAACCACACTCTTGGACTCACCCTGCTGTCATATTAGCCTTCTTTCCTTTCATTCGCTCAATAAATAGCTATCAATGATTTACTGTGGAATAAAAAGTGTTCTCAATCAGAGGTGCATAAACTGTGGCCCATAGGCCAAATTCTGCAGCTGCTGGTTTTCATAAATAAACTTTTATTGGAACACAGCCACACCTTTTTTTTTTTTTTGTTCTTTTTAGAGCCGCACCCTTGGCACATGGAGGTTCCCAGACTAGGGGTCAAATCAGAGCTGTAGCCCTTGGCCACAGCCACAGCCATGCTGGATCCGAGCTGCGTCTATGACCTACACCACAGCTCACGGCAATGCTGGATCCTTAACCCACTGAGTGAGGCCAAGGATCGAAGCCATGTCCTCATGGATGCTAGTCAGGTTCGTTAACCCCTGAGCCACTTTGGGAACGTCCCTATTTTTTTTTTTTTTTTAATATTGCCTATGGCTGCCTTTGTGCTATGATGGCAGAGCTGAACAGAGACCATATGGCGCATAAAGCCTAAAGTATTTACTATTTGATCCTTTACAGAAAACGTTTGCTGACATCTCTTCTAAATCAGTGCTGACACATATATTAATATTTATATTATATATAAATATATGTATATGTAGTAAGACTTAGATTTGAGCCACATATGTAATTTCAGATTTCCTAGTAGTCACATTAAATGAGTTAACAAGATAGAAATGGATGAAATAAATTTTAATGATATATTTTATGTAACCACCTATGTCCCAAATATATTCAACTTATAACCAATATAATCAAGTATCAGTGAAATACTTTACATCCTTTTTTTTTAGGCTTTTGTCTTTTTGTTTTTTTTAGGGCCGCACCTGTGGCATATGGAGGTTCCCAGGCTAGGGGGTCTAATCAGAGCTGTTGCTGCTGGCCTACACCAGAGCCACAGCAATGAGGGATCCAAGCCGCGTGAATAAAGTGGATGAAATTTCCACCACCATGGAGCTTACATTCCTAATGCAGAGGAGAGACGATAAACAGTCAGGTGAAATAAAGTTGATGCCTGATGGTGATGGATGTGGATTCTTGGGGCAAAAGCTGCAGGTTTCCTTTGGGGAAGGTCACACCGAGAAGTGTTCACCTCGGTTCCTGGTTGGCGTCTCTGGGCCCCGGTTAGGAATGTCTTTGTTTGCCTAGGGGTTTGGCAGTGGACAGTCTAGCAGTATAATTTATGATGCGGGCTTTGGGCCTTGCTCTCTCAGTGCTGACCCTGGAGGAGCTGGAAACTGAAGCTGTTTGCTGAGCTCTGGGAAGGGCTGGGGCACCAGCTGCATGGGCAGCATGTGACCCAACCCAGGAAATACTCTGGACACCAAAGGCTCGGGTGACCTTCCCTGGTTGGCAGTATTCTGCATACCGTCACCCTGTGTGGCTGGGAGGAGGTGACACACAGTCCACGGCTCCACAGAGAGGCAGTGGGGAGCGGGTGCTGAGACCCCTCCTGGACTTGGTCCTGTGCTCTTTCTTCCCTTGGCTGATCTCATCTGTATCCCTCTCCTATAATAAACCATAACCGTGACTATTTCAGCATCCCAAGGAGTTCTGTGAGTCCTTCTAGCAAATTATCACACCCGGGGGTGGTTTGGCGGAGACCCCCAAACTCACAGTTGTTGTCAGAAGTGAGAGTGGTCTCTCGTGGGGACTGTGCTCTCTAACTGCCCAGTTGGTCCTACCCCTTTGAGGATGGTGACATCTGAGTTAAAACCTGCACGAAGTGGGAGACTGGGGGGCTGCAGCAGAGCGGACACTGGGGAGACTGGAAGGAGATTCCTTCTCTGCTCACTATTTTGTTTGATAAACCTCTTTTCACCTGGACCCGCATCTCTTGGTGTAAAAGTACAGCACTGCGATTGAAGTTTAGGTTAAGATTTAGGTTATGGCAGGGTATTGAGATTAGGGTGAGTTTTCGTGCTTTGTTTTGTTTAGTCTAGGATTAGAGTCGGGGTACGGTTAGGGTTTAGGCTTCAGTGTTCTGTATTCAGTGTGAAGACATTTGTGGTTATGGTTGAGATTAGTGCTCGGATGGAGTACAGCTCATGGAATTCGATAATGCCTGTTATATTTAGTCCCTCGAGTTTGTATGAATTCTACTGAACAGCCAAGTTATACACCTTCTTTTAATTTAATAATACAGATTAGCTGAACATTGTTTTAAAACTCGGATGACAAAAACATGTAACTTGGACTTCCCATTGCAGCACAGCGGAAACAAATCCGACTAGTAGCTGTGAAGTTGCGGGTTCTATCCATGGCCTTACTCAGTGGGTTAAGGATCTGGTGTTGCCATGAACTGTAGTGTAGGTCGCAGACATGGCTTGGAGCCAGAGTGGCTGTGGCCATGGCCGTGGCCGGCAGCTGTAACTCTGATTGGGCCCATAGCCTGGGAACCTCCATATGTCGTGGGTGCGGCCCTAAAAAGCAAAAAAAAAAAAAGAAAAAAAAAGAAAACGAAAACGTGTAACTTTAAAAATTGCACCATATAATTCAGCCAAACTAAAAATAAAAGGAAGAAATCTTCTGTAGTAAACAAGTAATAAGCAAACGTCTACAGTTATGTATGGAGCAATGATGAACAGTGAAACTGGTTATAAATAGTTAAATTTAAATACTTTTGATACTATGATAAAAGGAAGAGGTTTGGTGTAAAAAAAAATTAATAAGTAAGTAAGCATACCTATTTTTCCAACACTTCAAGCCATGTGGGAAAAGAAAAGGGAGAAGCTGGGTGTTTAGAAGTTTGAGGATCTGAGAGGTAACCAGCAAGCAGTTATTTAAACAAAAAGGATTGTAAAAGTGATAACCGCACAAAGATCTTCAAACCTAAGGAAAGGTGTGGAATGAAGAGTAATTAAAAGTAAACCCACGGAACTGTATCTAGCCACTTGTGATGGAACATGATGGAGGATAATGTGAGAGAAAGGATGTGTATATGTGTGTGTGTGTATCTATCTATCTATCTATCTATCTATTTATCTATCTATCTATATGTGACTGGGTCACTTTGCTGTGCAGCAGAACTTGACAGAACATTGTAAATCGACTATAATAAAAATTTTAAAAAGAATAAACCTCTGATAAATAACAAGTTCCTACTTGTTGTAGCACAGGGAACCGTATCCTATCTCCTGGGATAGACTATGATGGAAAAGAATATAAAATAAATGTGTGTGTGCAAATATCTATATACACCTATCTGTGTCACTCTGCTGTACAGCAGAAATTGGCACAACTCTGTAAATCAACTCTTCTTTAATAAAAAAAGTAAATCTGTGTCCTAGAATTTCCTTTCATGGCTCTTCTAATAGGATTCACTATTACTTGCCATTTTCTTTCTCCACATCATCCCTTATTTTATTGGGATACATTCTAAGTACAATGAAGGGTGTGTTTATTGTACCCCTACCCTGTGTTGGTAATTGGGCTGGGTCTGGAATTCTAGAACATAGGTTTTTTTTTTTTTTTTTCCGTTATGGCTGGTTTACAGTTTTCTTTCAATTTTTCAACTGTACAACATGGTGACCTGGTTACACATACATATATAGATTTGTCACAAGTAATTAGACACAGTTCTTGGTGTTATACAGCCGAATCTCCTTTCTTTTCCATCCCAAAGGCAATAGTCTACAACTACTAACCCCAGACTCCCATTCCCATCCCATTCCCTCCCCTACCCTCTTGGCAACCACAAGTCTGTTCTCCAAGTCCGTGATTTTCTTTTCTGTAGAAAGGTTCATTTGTGCAGTATATTAGATTCCAGATGTAAGTGATATCCTATAGTATTTGTCTTTCTCTTTCTGACTTCCTTTACTCAGTATGAGGATCTCTAATTCCATCCGTGTTGCTGCAAATGGCATTATTTTATTCTTTTTTGTGGCTGAGTAGTATTCCATCATGTATATATACCACATCTTCCTAATCCAGTCATCTGTCGATGGACATTTGGGTTGTTTCCATGTCTTGGCTATTGTGAATAGTGCTGCAATGAACATGCATGTGCAAGTGTCTTTTTCAAGGAAAGTTTTGTCCGGATATATGCCCAAGAGTGGGATTGCTGGGCCATATGGTAGTTCTATGCATAGTTTTCTAAGGTACCTCCATACTGTTTTCCATAGTGGTTGTACCAGCTTACATTCCCACCAACAGAGGAGGAGGGTTCCCTTTTCTCCACACCCCCTCCAGCATTTGTTGTTTGTGGACTTATTAATGATGGCCATTCTGACTGGTGTGAGGTGGTATCTCGTGGTAGTTTTGATTTGCATTTCTCTAATAATCAGTGAGGATGAGCATTTTTTCATGTGCTTGTTGGCCATCTGCATATCTTCTTTGGAGAAATGTCTATTCAGGTCCTTTGCCCATTTTTCAATTGGGTTGTTGGCTTTTTTGCTGTTGAGTTGTATAAGTTGTTTGTATGTTGTAGAGATGAAACCCTTGTCAATTGCATCATTTGACACTCTTTTCTCCCATTCTGTAAGTTGTCTTTTAGTTTTCTTTTTGGTTTCCTTTGCTGTTCAAAAGCTTGTCAGCTTGATTAGGTCCCATTGGTTTATATTTGCTTTGATTTCTGTTGCTTTGGGAGACTGACCTGTGAAAACATTTGTAAGGTTGTTGTCAGAGAATGTCTTGACAATGTTTTCTTCCAGGAGTTTAATGGTGTCTTGTCTTATATTTAAGTCTTTAAGCCATTTAGAGTTTATTTTTGTGCATGGTGTGAGCGTGTGTTCTAGTTCCATTGATTTGCATGCAGCTGTCCAGGTTTCCCAGCAACACTTGCTGAAAAGACTGTCTTTTCCTCATTTTATGTTCTTGCCTCCTTTGTCAAAGATTAATTGACTGTAGATGTCTGGGTGAACATGGTTTTTTTTCTAGAAGGCTTAGTTTTTTCCCCCCTAGCCCCCAGAGTTGCTGATGATACGTCTTCCTTTGCAAGGGACACCTATGACTACGGTTACCACTTGTTTTTTCATACCAAAGCCTCTTCAGTCCTGGTTCTGAAACTTGACCATGAAAAGCATGTGGTTGTGGACCTTTTCTCATTTAATCTACTCAGCCCTGGAGGATGTTTTCTGTCTGAAAACTGTGTCTTCAGTTACCTGCATTAATTAACCCAGCCTTTCATTTCACATATGCATGGGCAACCACTGGCCTCCAGATATTTCTGCAACATCAACAGCAAAATTAAGAAGAACCAAGATGAACAAACAGACAAAAGAAACAGATACAATTCAGGGAACTGAAAGCGCTGACTGGTCTCCTCTAAATCCGTGACTACTGAAACCCCAAGTGGGTGCCCTTCAATAATCGTCCTTCTTGTCTCTATTCCACTCACTGTCTTCCTCCCCCAGATGATGATTTTATAGTTTTACCTCTCTTTTGGGACCTCTCAGGTCACTTTCCACAACCTCACCCTCAGCTGATTGCCCTGACTTTCCTGATGATTACAAAAGGCAGAAGAGAATTCTCACAAGTTCCCACTACCTGATCTACCCTGTTACCTGATCCCATGTACTCTGTCTTCCTTCCTCTTCTATAATGGAGTAATCGTCCCTCTCTTAGCCCAGCCCAGCTCCTTCCCCCTATGCTCTGAATCCTATCCCTCCTCTCTTGCATCATCATCAGTCCCATCAACATGCAAACATGCTGTTACTTTTCACATCCTTTTTTTTTTTTTTTTTTTGCTTTTTAGGGCCACACCTGGGGCATATGGAAGTTCCCAGGCTAGGGGCCTACACCACAGCCATAGTAACGCAGGATCCAAGGCATGTCTGTGACCTACACCACAGCTCATGGCAATACTGTATCCTTTACCCACCGAGTGAGGCCAAGGATCGAACCCACATCCTCATGGATACTAGTTAATTTTGTTACTGCTGAGTCACAATGGACACTCCTGTTGTTCACATCTTAATAAACAACAAACAGGAATTCCCCTTGTGGCTCAGCAGGTTAAAAACCTGACCTGGTGTCCGTGAGGATGCAGATTCTATCCCTGGCCTCCTTGCTCAGTGGGCTAAGGATCTGGTGTTGCCATGAGCTGTGGCATAGGTCAAAGATGTGGCTCAGGAGTTCCCGTTGTGGCTCAGTGGTTAACAAATCCAACTATGAACCGTGAGGTTACAGGTTCGATCCCTGGCCTTGCTCAGTGGGTTAAGGATCCAGTGTTGCCGTGAGCTGTGGTGTAGGTTGCAGACGCGGCTTGGATCCAACATTGCAGTGGCTGTGGCGAAGGCCAGCGGCTACAGCTCTGATTAGACCCCTAGCCTGGGAACCTCCATATGCTGCGAGTGCAGCCCTAGATAAGGCAAAAAGACAAAAAAAAAAAAAGATGTGGCTCAAATCTGGCATTGCTGTAGCTGTGTCATAGGCCAGCAGCTGCAGCTCTGATTTGACTCCTGCCACAAGTGTGGCCATACAAACAACAAAAACAACAGGAACAA
Source organism: Catagonus wagneri (assembly GCA_004024745.2). Classification (NCBI taxonomy): domain Eukaryota; kingdom Metazoa; phylum Chordata; class Mammalia; order Artiodactyla; family Tayassuidae; genus Catagonus; species Catagonus wagneri. Next base: position 24,423,411 of record PVHT021183699.1, read on the forward strand.
CAAACAATTCTCTGTTTCCCTCTCTGGCTGCTCCCTTTCTTTCTTCCTCCTTTTGCAGGTAAACTTAAAAATCTTCTCTACACTTGTTTCTTTGATTCTTCATCTCTCACCCTTGCTTAATCAAGGTTTTGCCCTTATCATTTTACCCAAACAAATCTTATTTCCAAGACTCAGACCTTGAACCTTTTCTCTTCTTAATCTACATCCTTCATGGACTCCTTTTATTTTTTTAGAGGCTATCTGTATACAATATCTGCATCCCTAATTTCCCTCCTCTGATCTCAAGGATCTCCCCCTATTTCATTGCCTATCTAACATCTCCCTTTGGATGTCAAATAGACACCTCATGTTTAGCAAGTTCAAAATTGAGCTCCTGATTCCCATCCCCCCTCCAAATGGCTCCTCCCACAGTCCGCTCCCCCCACGTAAATGGTAATTCAGGTCCCCTAGTTCTCCAAGGAAAGGAGAATCTTCTTCCTCACATGACACGTCTCCTACATTATATACTATGTGCCATCACTATCCAGCATATGACATCTGATAATCACCTCCACCAGGCTCAGGCTATAATTATTTCACACTTGGACCTTCTGGAATCACCTGACTGGGTAATCCGGTTTGCTTCATATTTTCCCAGTTTTCCATTTTGTTTCTGTACTGAAGGTTCTGTCTTAGGAAACCCCCCAACCCTGGGGCAAAGCAGCATGGCTTTTCACCCTGCTTCTACCTGGGCCATTTCTTCCAAGGACTCCCTGCGGTCTGTTCTCTATGGATCTAGGGTGATCGTTTTGAAAGACAAATTTTGTCATGTCACTTCATTACTCAGAACTTTTCAGTGGCTCCCCACACCACTCAGAGAGAAAAGCTGTGTCTTTCGGTAACCTGAGAGACTGCAGGGCCCACAGGCTCGATCACAAAGATGGAGAGTTGGTTTTGAGGTGCCTGTGGGATGCTCACTTGGCAATGGCCAGAACTGAAAGAAGGTTGAGAGCATATTTTGTTGGTAAAACAAGAATTCCAGGCAATTATAAATATTAGTTAAACAAAAAAAGATAGTAAGACCAAGAGATAAAACTGCAGAATCTCTCTCTCGAGATAGTGATGATAATCAATAAGTAAAATACATAAAATTTGCTTATGTATTAGTTAAAATATGTAATATAAAAATATGTAATATAAAAATGTGTATTATATAGAAATATGTAATATAAAAATGTATAAGTATTATATTTGCTACTACATATACATATACATTTGGTGTGTATGTAGTAGCAAATATATATATATATATATATATATGTATTTGAGTGTACATATATATCCCCAAACTTCCCTTCATTATCCTTCCAAACCAAGGACACTCTTCTCCATAACCAGCCTACACCCCTCCAAATCAGGAAATCAAAAATCAGCACTGGTCTAACACTTACGGCCAATCCAAAGACTCTATTCAGATTTTACCAGTTACCCCAACGATGTCTCTTTCCTGTTTGGTCCATGATCACACTTTGCACTTAATAGTCACACCTCTTTAGTTTCCTTCAATCTGGGACAGACAATCTTAGTCTCGCTCTATCTCTACAACCTTATCATTTTTTCTTTTGTTTTGGCCGTGTCTTTGGCATGTGGAAATTCCCAGGCCAGGGTTGGAACCTGCACTGCTGTTGGAGCCTGCACCACAGCCTTAACCCACTGTCCCACAAGGGAACTTCCAGCCTTAATAGTTTGAAGGGTTACAGGCCTTTCATTCTGTAGGATAAAGCTCAGCCTGGTTTTATCACTGTTGCCTCAGGACGGGACTCAGACATGCATTCTATGGAGGAACATACAGAAGTGATGCTGTTCTCCTACTCACTGCATCCGGAGGCTCATGATGGGTCCCTGTCCTACTGCTGGTCATGTTCATTTCCGTCACCTGGTTAGGTGTTGTACAGGTTTCTCCACAGTGTCATTATTTTCCTCTTTGTAATTGATGAGTATTTTGTGGGAAGGTGCTCTCAAAGTATGCCAACATCCTGCATTTCATTAAACCTCCATTCTCTTTTTTTTGTCTTTTGTCCTTTTATGGCCGCATCCATGGCATACGGAGGTTCCCAGACTAGGGGTCTAATTGGAGCTGTAGACAGTGGCCTACGCCAGAGCCACAGCAATGCCAGATCCGAGCTGCATCTGCAACCTACACCACAGCTCACGGCAACGCCGAATCCTCAACCCACTGAGCAAGGCCAGGGATCGAACCTGCAACCTCATGGTTCCTAGTTGGATTCGTTTCCAGTGCACCATGACAGGAACTCCTAAACCTCCATTCCTTTGACTTAATAGGCATTGATGATCCTTGCTGGTGTGGTGGTGATCACATGACCGTTCTCTGTTACCATCATTCCTGTTACATTTATTAGTTGACATTCTTCTCTAAGGAAGAGCTGTCCCTTTTCCTTCATGTGCTTATATCAGTGTAGGCCCATGGATTCCTATTTTATTCAGTAGATTTAATCTATTTTTTTACATCAAATCATGCCAGATTTGGCTAGTAGGAGAGCCTCATCAAAATTGGATTCTGTGAACTTTTGGTGTGTCCTCATAATTTTTTTTGAGCAATTCTTTACTTTCTGGCATAAGAAAATGTTCAGGATCATCTTGTAATTTCCCTGCCTCAGCTTTGGTATTAGATATTTCTCCTAGGAGTTCGAGAGTGGAACTAATTTAGCAACTGAAAGCTGGTATTTTGTTGTTTATTGCTTCTGGAGTGTCGTCCCTTTGTAGGCCTTCTCAGCATACAGAGGTGAAATGTGTGTGTACAAAAACATGTGTATAGTGTGTATACATTTGTGTGTGTCTTCTACATAAACTGTAATGCTTTCTCTATGTATATTTTAAAGGCCATGGTTTTGTACTTGTACCTCAAATTCTATCAATGTCTTAGGGTTATTTTCAGCCTTTCCCCTTTCCTTCTGTGTAACTTCCTTCTCTGTCAACAAGATAACCTTCTCTCATTATCTCCAGTACGGTTATTTGTGTACTTAATCTCTCTGTAAGAAATGTCTCTGCCTTGCTGGTCACCTCCTTGGCTCATAGGAAGAGAGCCTTGGCTACTACCTTTGTGGCCACTTTCACTCTGAAGAGAAGCGGAGGGAAGGAAAGAGAAGGGAAAGAAAGAGAAAACTAACTTATTTAGGAAGGAGGGAAGGAAGGAATATGCATTTTTTTACAGTTGTCTTTTTATTTTATTTTATTATGTATTTATTTACTTATTTTTTGTTTTTTTTTCGGGCTGCACCCATGACATATGGAGGTTCCCAGGCTAGGGGTCCAATCATAGCTGTAGCCACTGGCCTACGCCAGAGCCACAGCAACGTGGGATCCAAGCCGTATCTGCGACCTACACCACAGCCCATGGCAATACTGGATCCTCAACCCACTGAGTGAGGCCAGAGATCAAACCCAAGTCCTCATGAATGCTAGTTGTGTTCTGCTAACCACTGAGCCACAGTGGGCACTCCCATTTTTATTTTTATCTATTTCTTAAAAAAATATTTTGTCTGCAACTTTATTTATTTATTTATTTATTTATTTTCCCTTTTGGCTCCCCTGCAGCATATGGAGTTCCTGGGCCAGGGATCAGATCTGAGTCACAGTCACGACCTAAGCTGAAGCTTTGGCAATGCCAGATCCTTAACCCACTGTGCCTGGCCAGGGATTGAACCTGTGACACAGAACTCCCAAGATGCTGCTGATCCCCTTGTGCTACAGCAGGAACTACAAAGTTGTCTCTTTAAGCATTATTTTAAAAAAATCCTATTGGAAATTTTTTTTTACAGTGTGAGGCTGGAATCTCCTCAATCTCCTCCCGAGCATAGCATTCAGTTATGTTTGTTGTGGGATCTGTCCTTTCTTCTGCTTTAGTCACAGTTCCTCTGTCTGTGGTTTGTGTCAGGACATGACTCAAGAATGCAAGGATAGTTCATGCTCCATGATGGCATTTGCACAGCAAAGTCAAAAATGAGGGCAATCTCCATCCCTCAAAAGCTGAGCAGTTTCGCATCTCTCATGAGCCACAGGACTTACTCATCCTGCTGCTTCTCTTTGCTTCTCCTTCCTTTCAACAGCTTCCTCTCTTTGCACAAGGGCCCCATTGCAAGCCTGTTGGTCTGACTTGACCACTGGACTGTACTTCGTATCAGCTATAGAGTCTCTACAGTGCCCAAGTTTCGAGAGGGATGATCTGCTTGTCTCAATCCATGCTATAGATTGGTTCACCTTGGGTCTGGGGTCTGCCTCTGGTCCAGTCACCTTTGGTCGCGGTGGGAGCAAAGCTGTAGTAGTTCCTGCAGAGGCCCTTTTAGCTGGAGATAAGACAAAGCAGTTTCTCTAAGAAAACTTAGTCATATGGAGAGCATATCTTCTATATTCCATAGTCATATATTAAGTTCTCATAGGGCAACTTTTTCATTGGTTTATAGATTTTAAGAAATGAGGGGATTGGAAAAGATTGTATGGATCTGAAACTTAAGGATTGGGGATTGGTTTGGGTTCACGGGTCATTACAGGGAAACACTGATCTAAGTCCTGCACTTCGATTTCTCAGATGAACAAACTGAGGCCCAGAGAGGACAGAGCTTTGTCCTCGCCTACATGACCTGTCCGTGGCAGAGCTGGGATTAAGCGAGGGGCCTAGGATGCACAACTGGAGGAGGCCCTCACTCTCAGAGTTGTGCCAGTGCCCTTGTCTCACCTGAGGCCCAGCCCAGGTTAGAACAGGGCGCTGTCTGCCAGGAGGGAGAGACAGTGTTTGGGTCAGGGGACTGATGGGGATTTTCCCTGCAGTGCTACCTTCAGAGAGGAGTAACTTTCTGAGGAAGGCTGGTAAAGCCAGTTTCTATAAGGTGAAAGATCTGGTAGCTTGGGACAGCCGCTCGCTGGAGAAGCCTGAATTATCCTGTGTACCCAGAGTGCTCAGGGCCCCCGAAGTCTGAGAACAGAGCTCCTTGCCTGGGTTATCTTTAGCTGGCTGCTGAGGGTTGCAGAATTTCTCAGACCTGGTAATGGATACTTCTCTTTTCTCATAAAAATAGGCTTTCAGTCCAAGCAATCTTGTAGGGTCCGTTCTTGCAGAAATGGGACATGCAGGATTTGGGTTTCTTAATCTCCTGTCTGTTGCCTGCTTCCTTCATGCAGAATTTTTTTTTCAAACACACAAGGATTTTTTTAAAAGTTGGTACTGTCTTTGTGGCTGGTTGAGCCAAAAAAAAAAAAATTGCTAAGATGGGCAGTAAGACAAAGAAGAAATGAAGGAGAGAAGAACAAAAAAGAAACATCCTGAAGCACTTTGTGACCTTTCTTTTGCTGCTACCTGGTCCAAGGTATAATCTTTTTTACCTGGACTCTGTTCCACTTTGACCCTGATTTGGTATATTCTCAATAAGGCAGCTAGAGGGATTTGTTAAAATATAAGTTAGCAAGAAAATTGAAATAAAGGCATTGAGGAGTTTCCGTTGTGGTTCAGCAGCTAACGAATTCAACTAGGATCCATGATGATGCGGGTTCAATCCCTGGCCTCGCTCAGTGGGTTAAGGGTCTGGTGTTGCTCTGAGCTGTGGTGTAGCTCGAAGATGCAGCTTGGATCCTGTGCTGCTGTGGCTGTGGTGTAGGCCAGCAGCTACAGGTCCGATTGGACTCCTAGCTTGGAAACCTTCATTTGCAGCAGGTTCGGCCCTAAAACGACGAAAAGACAAAAAAAAGGAGGTATTGAGATTGGAAAGGAAGAAGTAAAATTATCTCTCTTTGTAGATACCATGATCTTGTATACAGAAAATCCTAAGACATACTAAAAAACTATTAGAGCTAATTAGTGAATTCATCAAGGTTGCAAGAGATGAGTTCAGCAAGACTGCAAGATATAAATCTATACCTTTGGGAGTTCTGGTTGTGGCCCAGTGGAAATGAATCTGACTAGTATCCATGAGGATGCAGGTTCAATCCCTGGCCTTGCTCAGTGGGTTTAGGATCTGGTGTTGCTGTGAGCTCTGGTGTAGCACACAGATGCGACTTGGGCCCTGTGTAGCTGTGGCTGTGGTGTAGGCCAGCAGCTATAACTCCCGTTTAATCCCTAGCCTGGGAACTTCCACTGCCTCGAGTGTGGCCCTAAAATGCAAACAAATAAAAAAAAAAAAATTAAAAAACATATATTTGGAATAAACAACCCAAAACTGAAATTAAGAAATTAGCCCAACATGTATAAACACTTAGGAATAGATTTAACAAGCAGTGCAAAACTTACATTCTGAACTATAAAATATTGTTGAAAGAAATTAAAGAAGATCTATAAAAATGGAAAAACATCCCATGTGCATAGATCAGAAGACTGAATATTGTTAAGATAGCAGTACTCCCCAAATTGATCTATAGATTTAATGTAGTCCCTATCAGAATCCCACTGGGCTTCTTTGTAGAAATTGACAAGCTGACCCTAAAATTCATGTGGAAACTCAGGAAACACAGAATAGCCAAAACAATCTTGAACAAGAATAGAAAATTGAAAAACTCACACTTTGCTATTTCAAAACTTAGAGAGGAACCATAATCAAGATAATATGGTCCTGGAGTTCCCTTTGTGGCTCAGTGGTTAACGAATCTGACTAGGAACCATGAGGTTGCGAGTTCGATCCCTGGCCTTGCTCAGTGGGTTAAGGATCCGGCGTTGCCGTGAGCTGTGGTGTAGGTTGCAGACGCGGCTTGGATCCCGTGTTGCTGTGGCTGTGGCGAAGGCCAGCAGCTACAGCTCCTGTTAGACCCCTAGCCTGGGAACCTCCGTATGCCACGGATGCGGCTCTACATAAAAAGTCAAAAAGACAAAAAAAATAAATAAATAAATAAATAAAGATAATATGGTCCTGGCCTAAGGACAGACATATAGTCAATGGATTAGAATTGAGAGTTCATAAATAAATCCATGTTCCTATAGTTAATTGATTTTTGACAAGGGTGCCAAGATCATTCAATGGAGAAAGAGTAGTCTTTTCAACGAATGATGTTGAGACAACCAGACAGCAACATGCGAAAGTATGAAGCTGTATCCCCTACCTCCTGCCAGGTACAAAAATTAAATCAAAGATGGATTAAAGGAGATCCTGCTGTAGCTCAGTGGGTTAAGAACCTGACATAGTGTCCGTGGGGATGCGATTTCCATCCCTGGCCTTGCTCAGTGAGTTAGGGATCCTGTGTGGCCTTAAGCTGCAGCATAGGTCACAGATGTGGCTTGGATCTGGCATAGGCCTCAGCTGCAGGTCTGATTTGACCCCTAGCCCAGGAATTTCCATATGCCATAGGTGTGGCTGTTTAAAAAAAAAAAAAGGGAAAGATTAAAGATCTAAATATAAAATTCAAAATCATGGAGTTCCTGTTGTGGCTCAGTGGTTAATGGGTCTGACTAGGAGCCATGAGGTTGCAGGTTCGCTCCCTGGCCTCACTCAGTGGGTTAAGGATCCGGCATTGTCGTGAGCTGTGGTGTAGGTTGAAGATGCGGCTGGGATCCCGCGTTGCTGTGGCTGTGGCGTAGGACAGTAGCTACAGCTCCGATTTGACCCCTAGCCTGGGAACCTCCATATGCTGCGAGTGCGGCCCAAGAAAAGGCAAAAAGACAAAAAAAAAAAAATTCAAAATCATACATAGGTGTATCTTTTCATGGCCATGGATTTGGCCACAGATTCTCTGCTATGAAACCAAAAGCACAAGCAACAAAAGAAAAGGATAAAACAATTAGACTTCATCAAAATGTAAAAACTTTTGTGTTTCAAAAGACACTATCAAAACAAAAACACAGCCTAAAGAATGGGAGAAAATATTTACAAATTAAGGACATACAGAGAATTCTTATAACTCATAAAAAAGACAAATAACTGAATTTAAAAACAAAGGATCTGGAGAGTTCCCATTGTGGTGCAGTGGAAATGAATCTGATTAGTTTCCATGAGGATGAGGGTTTGATCCCTGGCCTCATTCAGTGGGCCAGGGATCCTGCATTTCTGTGGCTATAGCAGTAGGCCTGCAGCTGCAGCTCCAATTTGACCCCTAGCGCAGGAACTTCCATATGCCTCGAGTTCAGCCCTAAAAAGCAAAAAAATGAAAAATAAAAATAAAAGCAAATGATCTGAATAGATATTTCTCCAATAGCACGTGAAAAGGTGATCAACATCATTAGTCACCAGGGAAATGCAAATCAAAACCGCAGTGCCATAACACTTCACACCCACTCTGATGCCTAGAATTAAGATAAGACAGTAAGTGTTAGCAAGAATATGAAGAAAGAACTCGCATAGATTGCTGATGAGTGTGTAAAACTGGAAAAAGCAGTCTGGCAGTTCTATGAAATGTGAAACATAAAGTTAACATTTTACCATTTGACCCAGCAATTCCATTCCTAGGAAGATACCTAAAAGAAATGAAAATATGTGTCCAAGTAAAACTTGAGGTATGAATGTTCATAGCAGCATTATTCACAAAGGTCAAAAAGGGGAAACGACCCCAAAGTCCATTAACTGATGACTATGTCAACAAAATGTAGTGTATTCATACGATGGAAAAGTATCTGGCCATAAAAATCAAGTACTGACACATATGCTACAACATGGATCAATCTTGAAAACATCATGCTCAGTGAAAGAAGATAGTCATAAAAGAACAGTTGATATCCCATTTGTGCAAAATTTTCAGAACAGGCAAACAGAAACACAAAGTGAACTAATTGTTGCTTAGGCCTGGGGTAGGGGCTAGTGAGAAGATAGGGTGTGATAACTAAAGGGGTTCATCATCTTTTTGAGATGATGAACACGTTCTGAAATTGGCTGTGGCGATGGTTGCACAGCTCTGTGACTATGCTCTGGAACAATGAGGTATATACTTTCAATGAGTGAATTGATTATGTAAATTATATCTCATTAAAGTTACCTACATTTATATCTATTGTATCGTGTCCTGCCTCTGGAGAGCACCTCCAAAAACTCCCATTTCACTCAGAGCAGAGAGGCGTTTAGGATGATCTGAATTTGGGGCCTGGGCGACTAGACTAGCAAGATGCTATAAGCCGAAATCAACTATACTAAAAAGATTATTAAAAAAAAATTAAAAATTAGGAGTTCCTGTCATGGCTCAGTGGTAATGAATCTGACTAGTAACCATGAGAACGAGGGTTTGATCCCTGGCCTCCATCAGTGGGTTAAGGTCCAGTGTTGCCTCGAGCTGTGATATTGGTTGCAGATGTGGCTTGGATCCCATGTTACCGGGCCACGGCGTAGGCTGGCAGCTACAGCTCTGATTCAACCCTTAGCCTGGGAACTTCCAGATGTTTTGGTTGTGGCCCTAAAAAAAATAAAATAAAAAATTAGGATTCGAATAAAAACAAAGCTATCATATCTGTTTTGTTTTGTTTTTTTTTTAAAGATGCTAAAGTCAAGATGGGGACGCTGAGAAAGAGCAGGTTTTGTTTTTTTAAAGCTTTTTTTTCGGCCATGCCCATGGCATGTGGAAGTTCCTAGGCTAGGGACTGAACCTGTGCCACAGCAGTAACCCAAGCCACGGCAGGGCTGAGCCAGCAGGGAACTAGAAGGAGCATGTTTTGGGTGGAAGTCAGGAAGTCAGTTTACTTCACCATACTTAGAGATATTTATTTACATACAAATAGAGGGAGATGTTAGGGAAACAATTGGACATATAAGTCTGTAGTTAGGAAGAGCTATCCAGGCTGGGAATGTAAATTTCAGCGGATGGTATACATATCCATAAGGCTGGTGAACACCTAGGGAGTGAATATAGACAGATCCTGGAAAGATCAAGGACAGAGCCCTGGGATGCTAAATCATTAGGAAACTGTGGAGACAGCCAGAAAAGGAAACGGAGAAAGAGCATCTGGTGAGATAAGAGAAAAACCAAGAGAACACGGAATTTTGGAAGCAAGGCAAAAGAGTGCGTCCAGGAGTGCAAAGCTGACCGGTTGTGTCAAATGCTGTTTCTATGTTAAGAGGAGAAGTGAAGCCTGGCCAAGGGGATTAGCAATTTGTAAATGACCTTGTGCAGAGCTATTTTGGTGAAACCATGGAGACATAAGCCTGATTGGAGTGCATTTCAGAGAAAATGGGAAGAGAGGAATGGAAGTCTATAAGCAGAGAGGAAAGCTTTTTTTTTTTTTTTGTATTTTTAGGGCCGCACCTTGCAGCATATGGAAATTCCCAGGCTAGGGGTAGAATCAGAGCCACACCTGCTGGCCTATGCCACAGCCATAGCAACACAGGGTCTGAGCCGCATCTGTGACCTACACCACAGCTCACAGCAATGTGGGATCCTTAACCCACTGAGAGAGGCCAGGGATCGAACCTGCATCCTCATGGATACCAGTTAGATTTGTTTCCCCTGTGCCACATTGGGAACTCGCAAAGCTTTTTTTTTTTTTTTCACAAGAGTTTTTTTTTCTGTGAAGGAGAACAGAGAAATGGAATTGTGGTGCAGAAGGAGAAGTGGTCTCAGGAGGTGTTTTCTGTTGTTTTTTTTTAATTAATGCTTCACAATTTTCCCCCTCAGTTTTCTTTTTTAACTGAAGTATTTATTTGGAAATAATAGTAGATTCACGTGCAGTTTTAAAAAAGATAGTAGAGATCCAATGTACCCTTTACCCAGTGTCCCCAAATGGCAACATCTGTGGTCCAATATCACCACCAGGAGAGTGACATCGACAGAGACAGGATTCAAAGCAGTTTCATCACCACAGGATCCCTGATGTTGCCTTTTAAGGGCCATATCCACTCCTTAACCCTAGCAGCCACTAATCTGTTACCCATTTCTAGAATTTTTGTCATCTCCAAAATGGTATTATATGATGGATTCATGGATGATGTGACCTCTTGATATTAGCCTTTTTTACTCAGCATAATTCTCTGAAGATTCATCTAGGTTGTTGCATGTATCAGTAGTTCATTTCTTTCTATTTCTGAATTGTATTCCATGGTGTTGAGGTACCACGGTTGGTTTAATCATTCATCGTTGAAAAACACCTGGGTTGTTTCCAGTTTTTGGCTATCACAAATACAGCTGCTATAAACGTTTTTATACAGATATTTTGCAACATAAGTTTTCGTGTCTCTAGGATAATTTCCTAGGAGTATAATTTCTGGGCCATATGGTAGTCACATATTTAGTTTTTAAAGTAACTGCAAACTCTTTTCCAGAATGTCTGTACCACAAGGAACATATGGGTGATCCAGTTTCTCTGCATCCTTGCCAGCATTTGGGGGTGTCACTGTTTTTTATTTTAGCGATTCTGACAGATGTGCAATAGTATTTCACTATGGTTTTAATGTGCATTTTCCTAATGGAACAATGTAGAACATCTTTTCATGTGCTTCTGTATGTCTTGGGTGAAATGTCTTTTTTATGTATTCTGCCTATTTTCTAATTGGATTGCTGATTTATTGTTAAGCTTTTAAAATGAATATATATATTCATAATGCCAAATATATATATATATTTGACATTAGTCCTTTGTTGGACATGCTGTTTGCAAGTATTTTCTCCCACTGCGTAGCATATCTTTTTATTCTTATGGAGTCTTTTACAGAGCAAAATTTTAAATTTTGATAATGTCCAATGTGTAGGGTTGATTTTTTGTCTTATGGATTGTACTTTTGGCGTTAGATCTGAGTACTCTTTGTTTAGCCCTAGATCCTGAAGTATCCTAGGCTTTTTTTCCTAACGTTTTATAGTTTCATGTTTTACATTTAAGTTTGTGATCCATTTTGAGTTAGTTTCTGTATAAGATATGAGACAGGTTATATTTCAAGTGAATTTCTTATAGATAGCATATAGTTTAGTCATGTTTTAAAAGTCCCTGTGACAACCTTCATATTTTACTTCCTGTTTTTAGACCATTTTAATTTAACATAATTATTGATATGTCAGGACTTGGATCTGCTATTCTATCTTTAAAAAAATTTTTTTTTAAATTTTTTATTTTTCAGCCACACCTATGGCATGTGGAAGTTCCCAGGTCAGGGATCAAACCTGAGTCAAGCAGCTACCCCAGCTGCCGCAGGGACAACACGGGATCCTTGACCTGCTGCACCACAAGAGTGCTCTTGCTATTGTATCCTTTGCTTTCTTTTTTTCTTTTCTTTCTTTTTTTGATTTCTGTTTATTATTTTCCTGTGGAAATTGGTTAAACCCTTTTTAGAAATCACTTTTGATTTATTTACAATGTTTTTGAGTTTATCTTCTGGTAAATGTGTTTTAGTGGTTGCTTAGTTTTTACCTCATTATTCTAACTTATCACAGTCTACTGATGTTGACATTTACCAGTTTAAAGTAGAAACTTTGCCTCCCTTTACATCACTTTATCTTCCCCCATTTATAATGTAAATTGTCTGGAGTTCCCGTCGTGGCTCAGTGGTTAACGAATCCAACTAGGAACCATGAGGTTGTGGGTTCGATCCCTGGCCTTGCTCAGTGGGTTAAGGATCCGGCGTTGCCGTGAGCTGTGGTGTAGGTTGCAGACGTGGCTTGGATCCCGCGTTGCTGTGGCTGTGGCGCAGCTGTAGCTCCGATTAGACCCCTAGCCTGGGAACCTCCATATGCCGCGGGTGCGGCCCTAGATAAGGCAAAAAAAAAAAGACAAAAAAAATATATAATGTAAATTGTCTAAAATATTTTTATATATATTTAGAACCATATGAGTTTTTTTTTTTTTTTGTCTTTTTGGTTTTTTAGGGCTACACCCACAGCATATGGAGGTTCCCAGGCTGGGGTCTAATTGGAGCTGTAAGCCGCTGGCAACAGCTACAACCACAGCCACAGGCACAGCCACAGACATGCAACGTCAGATCCTGGCCGTGTCTGTGACCTACACCAGAGCTCACAGCAACACCGGATCCTTAACCCACTGAGCAAGGCCAGGGATCAAACCCACAACCCACATGAGATAATTTATAATTTTTGTTTCATAATTTAGAAAACTCAAGAGGATAAAGAAAATGTATTTGCCCATATTTTTGCTTACTGTGTTATTTCTTCTATCTTGATGTTCCAAAGTTTTTCCTTTTATTGTTTCTTTGCTATTTACAGAACTTCCTTTAGTCATTTTTTAGGGTAGGTCTGTAGGCCACGTGGTCTCTTAGGTTATCTTCATTTGCCAGTGTCTTGTTTTCCTCTTTATTTCTGAAGAATACTTTTAGTGAATTTGGGATTCTGCATCGTGTTCTTTTCTTTCAGCACTTTCTTTCTGGCCTTTGGTTTATGATAAGTCCACTGTCATTTGAATTGTTTTTCTCACCTCTAAGTTGTTATTTCTCTTTTTGTTGCTGTCAAGATTTTTTAGCTTTTAGTTTTCAGAAATTTGACTTATGTGTCAGTGTGCATTTCTTTGGTGTCTCCCATTTGGGGTTTGCTCAGTTTCTTGAATCTGTAGGTTTATATCTTTTGCCAAATTTGGGAAGTTTTCAGCCATTATTTCTTGAAGTACTTTTTCAGACTTGCCCTCTACTTTCCTTCTGGGGAAGAAGGTATCAATGTTAGATCTCTTATAACTAGTTCTCATCATGGCTCAGCCGATTAAGAACCTGCCTAGTATCCATGAGGACTCATGTTTGATCCTTGGCCTCGATCAGTGGGTTAAGGATCTGGTGTTGTCATGAGCTATGGTGCAGGTCACAGATGTGGCTCAGACCTAGTGTTGCTGTGGCTGTGGCTGCGGCTGGCAGTTATATCTCTAATTTGACCCTTAGCCTGGGAACCTCCATATGACACAGGTGTGCCCCCCCCCCCAAAAGATCTCTTATAACTTGAATGTCCCTGGAACTCTATTTTTTTCTCAGTTTATTTTCAAATCCCCTCACTTAATTTCCCTTAATGTTGCATAGCAGGAACTCCTCCCCCACTCCAGGTTTCTCCACCCCCACCAATGGGAGAGGCTAAGGGTCATCCAGATAAAAGGTCTTTTTCGGGGAGGGGGGGTGATGCGTGCATCAGCTTAGTTGTGGAATCTCGGTTCCCAGACCAGGGATTGAACCTGGGCCACAGCGGTGATAGCGCCAAGGGCTAACCACTGGACCACCAAGGAACTCCCCATAAAGTCATTTTTCACATTTCAGTTTCCCCCAATAGATGGTGAGCTCACCAAAGGCAGAATCTTTCACTAGCTCTGCCTCCAGGCTTCAGTCACACTGTGTGGGGTCCACGTGAATGTTTATGTAAAAGACATACCTGTTCCTCCCCAACCAGGGGGCTTTCAGGTTGGGGCCCCGAATTCTGGTCCAGGGCTGGGAGAAGGAGCAGAGCACACTGAGAGGAGGGGGCAGGGACTGTGTTCTCAGAATCTCCTTCTCTCTTCAGGCAGGAATTGTAACTCATGGCAGGCAAGTCACTCAGGGGTGTGTGAAGTCCACAGAACTTGTGCTCGAGAAAAATGAGGGGAAAAAAAAGAATTGGGAAAACTTGACCTTAGGAGGCATGGAGAGTGAACTCAATGATACCACAGGTCAGTGACCCCAGCCCTGAAGAATCTGGGTTTACATTTCTCTGAAGAGGGACTGAGGGAGGGAGTGGTTCTACTTCCTGCCCGGGGCTGCGTATTTCCTGAGACCCCAGCAGCAAGTGGTGTCTTCAGCTGAGAAGTGAGAAGGACACACCCCGAGGTGGGGAAGACTCCAGGGCTGATGCCTGCCCCTCCTCTCTGGGTGAAGCATCCTTGCTTCTAGCTGCAAAGGCTCTGAGCTGAAAGAACTTGAACTGCTGCTTGAGGGATGGTTGCAGATGTACCTTCCCGGGTGAGGCTGCATAACCTAGGAGAAAAGGCATCCAGAGTGACTGATAAGTTAGAGAAACTTGACATCTGAGGCAGCTCTTGATAGCTGCAGGGGAGTAGACAGCACTTAGTCAGTGATGGAGAGGCTGGTGGAAATGTTGGGGAGCCAGATTCCCATTCCCTTTGCTTCTGAATCTCTCAGGCAAGATCCTCCTCTTATCTTGCTCTCCAGAAATAGGCCATTGTAGTGATTCTTGCCTCCCTCATTTATGAGTGGACAGACAGTGTATGTACCAAACTGGTTATGGGAAGGCTTACTTTATTTTCTCTCTTGATCACAGGGCATGGTTGATCATTTGAGGATGTGTTTTATTTGGCCCTCACAGTGTTTTTTTTTCTTTTTTCTTTTTTTTAAATAAAACAATTTGTGGAGTTCCCATCTTGGTGCAGTGGAAACAAATCCGACTAGGAACCATGAGGTTGTGGGTTCGATCCCTGGCCTCGCTCAGTGGGTTAAGCATCCAGCATTGCCATGGGCTATGGTGTAGGTTGTGGATATGGCTCGGATCCTGTGTTGCTGTGGCTGTGGTGTAGGCCAGCAGCTGTAGCTACGATTCAACCCCTAGCCTGGGAACCTCCATATGCTGCAGGTGTGGCCCTAAAAAAAAAGTGCGCGCACACACACACACACACACACACACACAGAACAAAACAATAACAACAACAAAAACAATTTGAATTGGCTGCCAATTCCAATCAGGGTATTTCACTTAAAAAAAAAAAATTCTAGGAGTTCCCATCGTGGCTCAGTGGTTAATGAATCCGACTAGGAACCATGAGATTGCTGGTTCGATCCCTGGCCTTGCTCAGTGGGTTAAGGATCCGGCGTTGCCGTGAGCTATGGTGTAGGTTGCAGACGCGGCTCGGATCCCACATTACTGTGGCTGTGGTGAAGGCCAGCAGCTACAGCTCCTGTTAGACCCCTAGCCTGGGAACCTCCATATGCCGCAGATGCGACCCTAGATAAGGCAAAAAGACAAAAAAAAAAAAATCCCAGAGTTCCTATGTGGCACAGCAGAAAGGAATCTGACTAAGAACCATGAGGTTGCAGGTTCGATCCCTGGCGTTGCTCAGTGAGTTAAGGATCCAGCATTGCCATGAGCTATGGTGTAAGTTGCAGATGTGGCTCAGATCAGGTGTGGCTGTGGCATAGGCTGGCAGCTGTAGCTCTGATTGGACCCCTAGCCTGGGAACCTCCATATGCTATGAGTGAGACACCTAAAAGAACAAAAGACAAAAAAAAAATAATAATCCCAATTTCCAGATATTAAAAAATTAGGAAACAGTCCTGAGCTCCCCAAAGTCACCGTGTCCTGGAGATGTGTCTTAGTTGCCACTTACGACGAGACATGCCTACTGCCCTTTGCTGAAGACACCCCCACCCCCACTCCAGCCTCTGTATTCCCATACATTACTTACCTGGCCCTTGTCAGCATTTGGGTCTGTGACTCCTGCTTTAGCGGCTGGCAGGTCAGATAAGGGACCTCTGGGCAGGAAGGAGTCTAAAATTCTGGGCTTTGGGGACCACCTGAGCCATGTCAAGGCTATCAGAGTAAAAGACAAAGGGTATGCCCTATCCAGCAGGAAAACTGAAATTAATTATTTTATTTTTTATTTATTTATTTATTTATTTTTAGTTTTTGCTTTGTAGGGCTGCACCAGTGGCATATGAAGTTCCCAGGCTAGGGGTTGAATCAGAGCTGCAGCTGCTGGCCTACACCACAGCCACAGCAACTCGGGATCCAACCTGTGTCTGCGACCTACACCACAGCTCACAGCAACACCGGATCCTTAACTCACTGAGCAAGGCCAGGGATTGAACTCACATCTTCATGGAGAGCAGTCAGGGTCTTTATCATTGAGCCACGACGGGAACTCCCTTAATTAATCTTCTGATGAGGTAGTTATTAAAATAGTCCAGGGGTTCCTGGTGTGGCACAGTGGGTTAAGAAGCCAACTGCAGGAGTTCCTGTTGTGGGTCATTAGGTTAAGAACCCAACATAGTATCCATGAGGATGCGGGTTCAATCTCTGGCCTCACTCAGTGTGTCAACGATCAGGCATTGCCACAAGCTGTGGCGTAGGACGCAGATGTGGCTCAGATTCAATCCCTGGCCCAGGAACTTCCATATGCCACAAGTGTAGCCATAAAAATTAAAAAAAAAAAAAAATTCCAAGAGACAGGTAATAAAGGGAGTTGGATGGATACCAAACATCCAAGCTTCTCTACTGGAACCAAAGCAAACAACGTAAGAACAAGGGAGGAGGGTTGGTCCTCCCCTGCACCCACTTCTGTCACAGCCTTTGCCACAGGAGACCGTGGTGAGCTGTTTATGGGTTTGCCCCTCACCAAACCTCATAATTTTTGCCTATAAAATGAGGCCAATAATCCTTCCTGCCACACCCCATGCAACCGGTCTCCTGCAAAGGAACTCCTTATAAGAAATGGCCCTACCAACTGTAGAGTGCTACATTGTTAATTATCACATAATGATTAAGCTAAACCTTAAAGCAAACCTGACACCAAGGTCACTTAAACCAAGGTCACTTAAAACCGACAAACCTGTATTGGAATGTCTACATTGCATTAGGTCCCATGTGGTTAATTTTATATGTCAACTTGTTTAGGCTATGGTGTTCAGTTGGTTGGTCAAATACCAGTCTTGATGCTGCTGTGAAGGCTTTTTTTTTTTTTAGGCATCACTAACATTTAAATCAGTAGGTTTTTTTTGGAGGGGGTCTTTTTGGGGCCGAACTCTTGGCATACAGAGGTTCCCAGGCTAGAGGTCCAATTGGAACTGTAGCTGCCAGTCACAGCCACAGCCACAGCAACGTCGGATCTGAGCCACATCTATGACCTACACCACAGCTCACGGCAATGCCGGATCCTTAACCCACTGAGCAAGGCCAGGGATTGAACCTGCACCTTCATGGATATTAGGTTGGTTAACCACTGAGCTATGACGGAAACTCAAATCATAGGTTTTGAGTAAAGCATATTATCCTCCATAATGTGGGTGGGCCTCATTCAGTCAGTTGCAGGCCCTAAGCAAGAACACTGAGGTTCCCTGAGGAAGAGGGAATTTTGTCTCCAGACTACGCTGCATGTTTCAGACTTGCTTAGATCCTACAGTTACATGAACTAATTCCTTAAAATAAATCACTTTCTCATATAAATAAAAGTTAGTAGGATATATACATACATATATTTATCTCCTATTTGATTCTGCCTTTGGAGAACTTGGACAAACGACAAGCATGCTTTCGTATAACATGATTTATCTCATTTAATGTTTTCAACATTTTCTCAGAAGTAGATATTGTTGGTTTCATGGTGTATTTGCTTTTGAGAATGCTGAAAGGACAGAGAGGGATTAAGAAATTTGCCCCAGGAGTTCCCGCTGTGGCACAACGTGATGGGTGGCGTCTTGAGAGTGTGGGGACGCAGGTTTGATCCCTGGCCTGGCATGGTCCGTTAAGGATCTGGCATTGCTGCCACTGCAGCGTAGGTCACAATTGCGGCTTTGATCTGATCAGTTGTGGCCCAGGAACTCCATATGCTGTGGGGTAGCCAAAAAAAAAAATTTGTTTTATAGGAAAAACTCATGTTTAAAGGCAGACATTTCTGGATGCAGAGCCACCATACTGAGTCAGAGGCTGAGAGAAGACCAAGGTGTGGGTTGGACAGATGGGCCTCTTTTACCCTTCTGGATCCTTCTGTCCTGTCATCTTCTGTCATGCCGTCCTTCTTGGTCCCCCTCCAAGTAACAGTAATCTGGAGACCATCAGGGAGCCAGGCTGGGCTGGACAATGACAGTGTCCCACATGGGCAAAGCCCCTCTAGGGAATGTGTGAGTACAACTTGAACAAAGCCCTTGAGGCAGAGGTGGTGGGAAAGTCCTGACTGCTCAAAGGGCTATCTCAGGGTGAGACGACATTCTATGTCCTTCACTGCCCAACTCTTAAGGTTGTGAGTGATGAAAACCCAATCAAATTGAAGTAAAGAAGAAAGGGAATTTACTGGCTTATGTAATGAAAAGGCCAGAAGTTTGGGTGCAATGGGATCCAGGTCCCTAAGCTATGTCATTAGGAGTGTCCCTCTTTCATCATCTTTTGGTTCTGCTTTTCTCTGTGTTGGCTTTGTTGTCTAGTAGATTTCCTCCCTAATGGGTGGCAATGACAGTGATGGGCATGTCCAGATGTCCATCCCACCAGCTGAGGCTCCCCAGCAGAAGGGTGGGAGAGAGGGAGTACTTGATTCCCATGAGTTCCCAGGACGTCCTGAGATTGATTCTCACTGGGTCATCTTGGAACAGGTACTTACTCAGGACCAGTCTCTGGGGCCAGAGGTGTGGAATGTGATAGCTTTCCTACTGGGGTCCATCCAAGCTCTGGACAGCTTAGAGTATATCAGAGTCCTGACTGTCTGACATAAAAGAATTAACAAAAGGGGGAGAGCAGTTCCTGCCGTGGAGCAGTGCGTTAACGATCTTGCTTGTCTCTGTGGAGTTGCTGGTTTGATCCCTGGACTGGTGCAGTGGGTTGAGGACCCAACATTGCTGCAGCTGTGGTGTGGGTCACAGCTCTGGCTTAGATTCTATCCCTGGCCTCGGAGCTTCCACGTGCCACGGGTGTGGCCAAAAAAGGAAAAAAAAAAGAATTCACAGAGTAAGTAATTTATAGATTTGCCTAGCTGAAGATTGAGATTTTGGGTGTCAATATTCATGGTAAACAAAACAAAGTGAAAACAGAAAATGGAACAAAAATATTTGCCAAATTCATTGTTAATAGGCTTTGTATGATCTTAAAATATGAGTACCCATGTTGCTAGGAAACACACAGGCGGTTAAAACTGGTGAATCTAGATAAAGGTTTTATGGTGTTTATTGTAGTACCTAACTTTTTCAGCTTTGAAACTTTTCAAAATAAAAAGTTGGGGAGTGGGGAGGAAAGAAGCTTTCTTTTTTTTTCTTTCTTCCCTTTCTTTTCTTTCCTCTGACATTGTCTTCCTATTTCTGTAGATAGAACAATAATTCTTATCTGAGAGGAGGCAGTGGGGTGCTTTCAGCTTGGGTACAGCCCAGGCAACACCGATCAGTGGGCTGAAAGGGAAGGCTACCTTAACTTAAAAACATCCAGTTCCATGCTCATAGCATGAGAGGGAAGACACTGTCTCTTTTCTGAGCCTAATGTTCAGTTTTGAGCTTTAGAGAATGGAAAGTTTGATGTACTGGAAAAATTAAAATGGAAAGTCTACTTTTAATTTGGAAGTTCCCCAATTAAAAACAGCTTCCTGGAAAGAGTGTGGCCAAGTAGTAACATGGCACCTCATCCACTTCCCAGCCTGGCCACCTTCTAGCAGGACAAAACCCAGTAACGACCACCACTGGTAATATCCATGGAGCACTGGCTATGTGCAGGTCCAGATCCAAGAACTTCATTGATAGTAATTCTTGTAATGCATTTAATCTATTAATTCCGTTACTTGTGAGGTGAGCTGCTATCGTCCCTCTCACTTTGTAGAGGAAGACATTGAATCTAATAGTGTGGAGAGCTTGCCCCAAATCTCACCGCTGGTGGGTGAAAGAGCTGGAATTTGCATCTGGTTGTGTCCCTTTGGAGCTCCCCTTGTCACTACTATACTGTATAGTTTTTCAGGCATGGCCTTGGTGAGAAAAGTTATGACCAAAGGCAACAGGCTGGTGGTTTGGTTTTGAGGAGAGGCTGCTCTGCGTGCATGATGACCTTTAACGCCCTCAGCAGAGCGTGCAGTAGGTTAACCACTGCTTACCCCAGTGAATGGGCTTTTCCAGGAGAGGTGTCTGCAAGGGCAGGGTTTTTTTTTTTTGTTTGTTTGTTTTGCTTTGCTTTTGCTTTTTAGGGCTGAACTTGAGGCATATGGAAGTTCCTAGGCTAGGGGTCGAATTGGAGCTACAGCTGCCAGCCTACACCACAGCTCACGGCAACGCCGGATCCTTAACCCACTGAGGGAAGCCAGGGATAGAATCTGCATCCTCATGGATGCTAGTTAGGTTTGTTAACTACTGAGTCACAAACGAAACTCCCAAGGACAGCTTTTTTATATATATATACATATATACACACACACACACACACACACACACACACATATAAATTTTTCATAGTTCCTATTGTGGTTCAGTGGCAATGAACCCAACTAGTATCCATGAGGACACAGGTTTGAGCCCTGGCCCTAATCATTGGGTTAAGGATCCGGTGTTGCTGTGGCTGTGGTGTAGGTCGCACATGGCTCGGATCCCATATTGCAGTAGCTGTGGCGTAGGCTGGCAGCTGAAGCTCCAATTCAACCCCTAGCCTGGGGACTTCCATATACTGTGGGTTCAGCCCTAAAAAAGCAAAAAAAATTTTTTTAGGGCCACACCTGGGTCATATGGAAATTCCTGGGCTAGGGTTCAAATTGAACCGGTGTCACAGCGACAGCAATATGGGATCCAAGCTGCATCTGCGACCTGTACCACAGCTTGTGGCAATGGTGGATCCTTATCCCACTGAGCGAGGCCAGGGATTGAACCTGTGTTCTCTTGTATACTAGTTGGGTTCTTAACCCTCTGAGCTACAATGGGAACTCCAAGAACAGCTTTTTTTTTTTTTTTTTTTTTTTTGCTTTTTAGGGCGAGACCCAAGGCATACGGAGGTTCCCAGGCTAGAGGTTGAATCGGAGCTATAGCTGCTGGCCTATGTCACAGCCACAGCAACATGGCTGTGGTCGAGTTGTGACTGCAACCCACACCATAGCTCGCAGCAATGCTGGATCCTTAACCCACTGAGTGAGGCCAGGGATCAAACTTGTGTCTTCATGGATACCAGTCAGGTTTGTTACTACGGAGCCACAATGGAAACTCCAGTAGCTCCTTTTTTGAGTCAGTTTGTACTAAAGTTTCCCTAGATGAGAGGACGCCACTCTTTGGGGTACGCGTGATACCAGACTACTTCACCCCCACTGGGTTCCTTGAATCAGAAGCCCAAGGGGCGGAGTCAGCTTGTCCTACAGAGCGAGGTCCTCATGGCACCTCTCCTGTCCCATGGAGCTTGGAGGTGCCCCTGCTGGATTAGCCCCCTTAGTCCTCTCCTCCAAGGGCCTCTGACTCCTTCCAGGTTAAATCATGGCTTAGTTTGTCCAGTTTTAGAAAGATGCTATTTGCATTTTGCCCATAGCTGTGAAAATAAAAACAGGATTTATAATGCTGGGGATTGGGGAAGGGTTTTGCAACTCCTACCCCAAAAGAGAAGTATTGGCTTCCTCAGCTTCCTCCTGACAGTGGAGATGAATAACACTCTGCCTCACTGGTGACTAACAGGCAATGAGAACTAAAATAGATCCCTATCATGCTGGGAGGTGGGTGAGGGCACCGAAGGGGCCCAGCTTCCCGCCCTTCTTGGCTGAAGGGCTGGCAGGTGAGGGCTGGATGTTGACTGGCATAGTCTCCGGCAGGAAGTCAGCCAGGCACAAGTCCTGTGTGGGGAGGGGTGGCCCCAGTCTGGGAGCACCCTTCCGCATGGACCATACTGAGGGCCAGCAACGGGAGGAAGGGGAATGGGGCAGCCTGGCCAAGTGTTTCCTCTTCACATCAGGACCCTCCAAGTCCTGCCTACCATTCCTCTCCCCCAACCTTCTGCTACCTTTCTGGCTGGGGATGGTGGCTGGAGGGCAGAACTGGAAAGAGACGTTAAAGAGAAAGGAAAAAGGGGAATTCTCTTGTGGCATAGGTGACTAAGGATCCAGTGTTGTCACCTCCGTGGCTCAGGTCGCTGCTGTGGTACGGGATCGATCTCTGGCCTGGAAACTTCCACATGCCTTGAGTGTGGCCAATATAAAATCAACAACAAAAATCCAGAAAGGAAAAGGGAAAAGAAGTAGGAAAAATGAATAAAAATGGGGGAGCCTCTGAGGTAGACGGAGCATGAGAGAATGGGGAGGAGGAAGGTGGAGGCTCAATCCAGCTCTATTCTAAGCATTTCCACCAGAATTAAGCAGATGCTTAAATCCCTATGATGGCAGCGGTGCCATGAGAAGACGCCCTCAAACCCCCACCGGCGGGGGTAATCCAGCTGTGCTCCTCCCAAGGCAGGTCCATCCCCTGCAGAGGTGGGACTCCTCTGTCAGTGAATTAAACTCCATGACCCAGTGGCCTTGCCAGCATTTTCCTTCCCTCTCTCCAGCACTGGGAACACACCTGCATGGTGGTCTGGGGGCTCTCGCAGCACCTGCCCCACCTCCCTAACATATGACTCCGGTGTCTAATCTCTTCCCTCCTTGACCTCTGCTTTGGTGACCCTGGAAGGAGCAGAAACCCTAACATGAAGTACTAGTGTTTTGTTTACACCTGAGAAAACCAAGAAATGGAATTGGTGGAGCATGTGGTAGTTCTTTTTTATTTTTTTATTTTTTTTGGCCACCCTGCAAGATACAGAGTTCCTGGGCTATAGATCAGATCCGAGCCACCGTTGTGACCTAAGCCTCAGTTTCGGCAACAGCGGATTCTTAATCCACTCTGCCGGGCCGGGGACCAAACTTGCATCCCAGTGTTCCCAAGACACTGCCAATCCCCTTGTGCCAAAGCGGGAAAACTCCTATCTGATAGTTCTATTTTTAATCTTTTGAGGAATCTCTGTTGCTTTACCACTAATAGTGCACGAGTTTCCCCTTTTCTCCACATGCTTGCTAGCACTTAAGTCTTGTCTCTCTCTTTTTCTTTTCAGGACCACACCTGTGGTATATGGAAGTTCCTAGGCTAGGGGTCGAAACAGTAAGTCTTGTTTCTTGGTAATAACGTGTGCAGTGATATCTCATTGTGGCATTGATTTGCATTTCCCTGATGATTAGTGATGTTGAAAACCTCCTCATGTACCCATTGGCCATTTGTATGACTTCTTTGGAACAATGTCTGTTTAGGTTCTTTGACCATTTAATGACTGTTTTTCTTGCTACATTCATTTTACTGCAGTGAACCTTGGCTATTTTATTAACATTTTGCACATTATGCATGGCAGCTGCTGACACTACCCAGCATGTGTCACTAAACACAGAAGTCATATATTTCCAAGGGCTCCCTCGTATTAACTATAGAACAGAATACCACCTCTTGCATCCTCATGCTCTCCACCCTTCATATTCTCATAAACAAAGCTGGGTTCCTGAAAGTGTATATAAAACTTCAGGTCCTACTTAGGCCCCATGGTGGGTCCATATCTGCATATGCAGCTCAGGTATTTGGGAATCTCTGTAGGTTGCTTAGGATACCTGCACACATGAGGTCTCGAAGAACGTGTCTTCATCCCATTCCTTTCATGAAGAGGGAAGAGAACTGAATTCCCCATGAGAAGGTTTCTAGACACTGGAATTAAGGCCAGTAGGGCCTGGGAGGAGGGGCCTTAAACTTTGAGGCAGCTGGGCCTTAAACACATGGCAGGGGCCCAACCCCGGCTCACATCCCACGTCTTCTGTCTGCTGCCCCAGAGGACAGGGATGTGAGTCTGGGTTGAGCCCCTGCCTTGTGTTAGACACCGTGGTACCTTCTTTTACTGTGATCTCTCATTTTCTCTTCTGAATATAGGTATCATCACCCCATTTTTCTGATGAATAAGCTAAGGCCCAAGGCAGTTAAGTCATGTCCAAAGACCAGCACTCTCAGGGCAGAGATGCCTAACTTCCGAGTCCAGGCTTGTCAAGGAAGGGGGTAGGTTGTCGTGGTCAAGAGAATAACAAGTTGGCCTTGGCATCCTTCTGGCCTCACTGAAGGCTCTGTGAGCCCTGTGGCTGGCACAAGTGTAATACTTGGAAGCAGGGGGAGTCTGTGGGGCAGGTGTTCCCTTAGCCCAGGAGTGGCCAAAGGTGACCAGGATGAGTGGAATAGAACTTCCCAAAAGACCAAGCTTGATGACCTGGGCTCCTAAGTTTGCTCTGATGTCATATTGAGGGTCTGCACAGAGTGTTTTCAATTCTCCTCTTTGCCAAAGGTACAGGAGATTTCCAGCGTAGTCTCAGTTCCTCATTGCTGCTGCTGCATCTTCCATAGACTGAGCATTTTCAAAAACCCATCCTTCTTTAAGGATCTGGTACCATCTTACCGGTTCATGCCTCTTTGAGTAAGGATGCTTTTAGGAAGTAGACAAATCAAATGTGATAAATGCTCCAAGGAATTGTCGTTGGCATCAGCTGCCTATGACTTTCCCCAGACTGTGAGAATCTGTCTGTGCTTTTAGTAATGATGAATTAATGCAGTGTCATTTCTGCTCCCTCTGAGCAATTTACATTAATGACCTCAATAAATAAGCTGTAGCTAAGAGTCATGGAGAGGAGATCTGTGTACTTCGCTTGGGGCCTCAATGTTTTGAGATCAGGAAGGCAGAAAGAAGGTGTGAAGGAGACTGTGAAAGAGCAGGCAGTGAGGTAGGCAAGGAGAGAACCAGGAGAGAGCCAAATGGAGGAGGAAGTGATACACTGTCAAATTCTCCGCGGGTCAAGAAGGTGGGCAGGACTATGGCCCATGAGGTTGAGTCTCAGGGAGAGCATTGGTGAAGCTGACAGGAGTGTATCTGAGGGGGTGGTAAGAAGAATGTTCAAGAGAGAATGGGATGGAAATCCTGTTGTGGCTCAGTGGGCTGAGAACCCTGCTAGTATCCATAAGAATGCGGGTTTGATCCCTGGCCTCAGTCAGTGGGTTAAGGATACGGTGTTGTCGTGAGCTGTGGTGTAGGTCATCAGTGCAGGTCAGATCCAGTGTTACCTTGGCTTTTGTGTAAGCCGGCAGCTGCAGCTCTGATTCGACCCCTAGCCTGGGGACTTCTGTATGCCACAGGTGCGGTCCTAAAAAGAAAAAAAAAGATAATTTTTTTTAATTAAAAGAAGAGAATGGAGTCAAGTAACAGGAGACAGCTCTTTTGAGTATCTCTAAATGGAGACGCGCCACCTGGGAGCCCACTCAACGTGTCCTCATTAGAATGAAAGATGCTCCTAGTGTTATCACTTAGAAAATTATACAAGTTTAGGAACTGTGTGACAAGAGTGTATATATATGAATTTTTTTTGTCTTTCTATTATCTCACAGGATACAACTCCCAGTTTTTTTATAGCACTGTGCAACACTCAGCTGAACATAAATCTTTGTGCATTTGCAACCTGAGGAGGGGGTCATGGAATGTCCAATTTGTAGTCAGCTCCACCAGAAGTTGTGGGTAACCTGGGGCCCCGCTACTTGTCATTGGCATCTGAAGTGGGTGGGTTAGTCTTGTGGGACCGGTCCCTTAACCCGTGAGATCTGATGTGATCCCCAGGAAGATAGCGTCAGAACCGAACCAAATTGTAGGACATGCATCTGGTGTCACAGAGAGTTAAATTGCCTGAGGTGGGGAAAACCGCCCACACACATGTGGTGATCAGAAGCATCAGAAGTGAAGTGTTCTGTGTGAGCAGTAGAGGAACACTGGGGAGAGAAACACAGGAAGGAAGAACTGGATTTTTGCCTAAATAGAAGAAAGAAGAATCTGGGTTTTTTCTTTATACATCCGTGTCCATCAGTAGGGGCCAGGCTAGATAAGGTCTGTATGGACTTCTGTGCCATCATTAAAAATCACCTTTAAGAGTGATACATGGGAAGATATTTATGCTATAATGTTAAATGAAAAAATATCTATAACTGCATGTATGTTATGATCTCAAATATTTTTTATTTAAAAAAATTGTATCTGCAGAGAAAGTCATGGTAGAAAATCACCTCAGTGTTAAACAATGTTTATCTGTAGGGGTGCAATATTGTGTAACTTTATGCTTTCATACATTTCTTTATTTTATTTTCCATAACTGCATCTCATAAAAAAGATATAAAGAATATAGAACAAGCACATTGAAAACTGAACAATCTTACTTAATAATCAAAGAAATGCAAATTAAAATTTTGCTTTTGTTTCTACCTAAATAAATGAGGAAATACAGAGTAAAAGAGTAATTTTCCTGCTGAGTGTGTCTTGTGGTTTCTAGAGCTGTCTAGGGTGTGTCTGTGGAGGAACTTTTTTTTTTTTTTTTTGCTTTTTAGGGCCACACCCTTGGCATGTGGAAGTTCCCAGGCTAGCGGTCGAATCAGCTACAGCTGCCAGCCTACGCCACAGCCACAGCAATGTGGGATATGAGCTGTGTCTGTGACCTACACCACAGGTCACGACAATGATGGATCCTTAACCCACTGATTGAGGCCAGGGACTGAACTCGCATCCTCGTGGTTCCTAGTCGTGTTCGTTAACCACTGAGCCACAAAGGGCACTCCCTGTGGAGAAACTTTGGCTGTTGTCTAACCAAACATGCCTCACAGAGCAGAAACGTGGTACCCAGTATCCTCAAGAAAGTGTCTTGGCCCTCCTATGGCTGGAGGGCATCTTGAAGAGACTGGGCATTTCCACCTTTTCAAAGACCTGTGTTTCTCACTTGCTCTTGGGTAGCACAAAGTGTAGATGCCAACTCAGCAAGTTAAGCAGATGGTATCATAAGCCGTGTTGCAACTGAAGTGGCCCCGATGGGCCAGGAGAATGGGGTGCAGTTGTAAAGAAAATTTGCTTCTGAGTTGGGACAGATTACTGCAATTTTGCAGGCACTAATGGGACACTGTCTAGTGGCCAGGTGATACTCAAGGTGGACCTCTCAGGGTTGGGTCACCAAGTTTCCTGATGGGGTTGTCAGCCTCTTGAGGCCAGAGGAGAAATCTCCTGCCTCGTGCTCAGAGATAGCCTCTGAGAGAGAGCGATGATGGAAAGCCACCAGTCTCTATCAGTACGCCAGAGGCAATGGATTCTAAGGGCTGATAGCTCTTCCCATAACCAGAGCGTGTGTTCTCCATCATTCTTGGAGGCAAGGTCCCTGGTAAGCTGACTGCTGTAGATGGTCATTTAATGAGCATAGACTAAGCCTAAAGTGAATAGGGTTATTTGGAAGGGACTTGGCATTTCCCTAAACATTGGGGCAGGCCCTGGATGTGGCTATCCCTCTGCAGTGGCCCCTTTCCCAAAGGTTTGGTCCACCCACCCACATCCTGTCAGGGCTGGTAGCATTTGCCTCTGAGAGTCCCGGTGTCCTTTGCCTGTGAGTCGCTGTCTGTTGACCATCTTTCGTCAGAGACACTAATGTCACAGAACAGTTAGCACCGAAGTCTACACCGCCCAGGCTGCACTTGTCACCGAGAGCAGATAGATTCTTTTAAACTCTACATTCTAGAGGGCAGACCTTTCCTCTCTGTCTTAAATAATCTGCCTGCAGATCCTTTTTCTGAGATTTTTCCTTTGCCCGTCCTTGTCTTCTGCTCTTAAAGGCAGGATTAGTCTATATTTTTCCCCCAGCTTTACTGAGACATAGTTAATGTATGACATTTCATAAGTTTGAGGTATACAATGTATTGATTTTATTTTTTATTTTTTAACGTTTTTATTCAATTTATTTACACTAAAAAAAGGTTTATCCGTTTCTCCCACCCTCACCCCTACCTCTTGCAACCACCAGTGTTTTCTCTGTATCTAGGAGCTTGTTTTTTTAATTTGTTTGTTTAGATTCCACATATAAGAGAGATTATATAGTATTTGTATTTTACTGTTTGACGTGTTTCACTTAGCGTAATACCCTCATTGTCCATCAATGTCATCACAAATGGTAGGTTTTCATTAGTATAGTATTCCACTGTATATTTTTACCACAATTTTTAAAAAATCAATTCATTCATCCCTGAACACTTAGATTGTTTCCATATCTAGACTGTTGTAAATGCTGCAGTGAACACGGGGATGGATGGATAGACAGACAGAGATAAGTATATGTATCTATATAATAGATCCTTTGAAGTTACTGTTTTCATTTTCTTCAGATAAATACCCAGAAGTGGAACTGCTGTATTATATCGTAGTTCTATTTTTAATTTTTTTTCTTTTTCCTTTTTTTTCTTTTTTTCCTTTTTAGGGCTGCACCTGTGGCATATGGAGGTTACCAGGCTAGGGGTTGAATCAGAGCTACAGCTGCAGGCCTTTGCCACAGCCACAGCAATGCAGGATCTGAGCCAAATCTGTGACCTACAGCACAGCTCATGGCAAAGCCGGATCCCCGACCACTGAGCAAGGCCAGGGATTGAACCTCCGTCCTCATGAATACTAGTCGGATTCGTTTCCTCTGCGCCACGACGGGAACTCCTTATTTTAAAATTTTTGAGGAACCTCCATACTGTTTTTCATAGTGGTTACATCAATTTACATCCTGGCAACAAGGCACAGGTTTCCCTTTTCTCCACATCCTTGTCAACACCTATTATTTCTTGTCTTTTTGATAATAACCATTCTAAACAGTGAGGTGATGTCCCTTTGTGGTTTTGGTTTGCATTTCCCTGATGATGAATGATATTGATCTTTTCATGTACCTGTATAAGCCATCTTTATGCCTTCTTTGGAAAAATGTCAATTCAGATTTTCTGCCTATTTTACAATCAGATTGCTTAAGAGGTTTTTTTTGTTTGTTTGGCTTGTTGGTTTTTTGCTATTGAGTTGTCTGAGTTTTTTCTGTAGTTTGGATATTAGTCCTCATCAGAAATATAATTTGCAATTATTTTCTCCCATTCAGTGGGTTGCCTTTTCATTTTGTGGATGGTTTCCTTTGCTGTGCAGAAGCTTTTTATTTTTATGTAATGCTTGTTTATTTCTTTCATTGCTTTTGGTGTCAGATTAAAAAAATCATTGCCAAGACCTATGTCAAAGTCTTGACCTAATCATACTGCCTGTGTCTTCTTCTAGGAATTTTATGGTCTCAGTTCTTACATTCAAGTCTTTAATCCATTTTGAGTTAATTTTTGTGTATAGTGTAGGAGAGTAGACCAGTTTCACTATTGTACAGGCAGCTTTCCAGTTTCCCCAACACCATTTATTAAGACTCTCCTTTCCCCATTATATATTCTTGGCTCCTTTGTCATAAATTAACTGACCGTATATATGAAGATTTGTTTCTGGGCTTTCTATTCTGGTCCGTTGATCTATGTATTTGTTTTATGCCAATTACCATAATGTTTGTAGCTTTTTGTAATATAGCTTGCTATCAGGGAGCATGATTCCTCCAGTTCTATTCTCCTTCCTCAGGATTGCTTTGGTTATTTGGGATCTTTTGTGGTTCCATACAGATTTTAAGATTGTTTATATTCAGTGAAAAGGAAATTTGATAGGAATTGCTTTGAAGATGGATACTGCTCTCAGTTAGGTGGACATTTTAACAATATTGGTTCTTCCAATCTATGAGCATGGAATATCTTGCCATTTATTTTTGTCTTTTTCAATTTCTTTCATTAATGTGTTATTGTTTTTGATATATAGGTCTTTTACCTCCTTGGTAAGTTTATTCCTAGGTTTTGCATTCTTTTTGATGCAATTATTAAAGGAATAGTTTTCATAATTTTTCTTCCGGATAGTTTTGTGTGTGTGTGCGTGTGTGCGCTTTTTAGGGCTGCACCCATGAATGGAAGTTCCCAAGCTAGGGGGAGAATCAGAGCTACAGCTGCTGGCCTACACCACAGCCACAGCAATGCAAGATCTGAGCCACATCTGTGAGCTACACCACAGCTCACAGCAACGCTGGATCCTTAACCCACTGAGTGAGGCCAGGGATCAAACCCGCAACCTCATGGTTCTTAGTCGGATTTGTTTCCGCTGTGCCACGACGGGACTCCCAGTTAGTTTATTATAAGTGTAAAGCATTGCAGTAGATTTTTTGTGTATTGATTTTGTATCCTGCAACTTTACTGAATTTGTTTATTAGTTCTAACAGTTTTTTGATGGAGTCTTTAGGGTTTTCTATATACAATTTTATGAACGTATGAATTGAATAATGCTTATCACAATAAGGTTGGTTAACACATGCATCACTTCAAATAGTTACAGTTAAAGTTGCTACGCCCTCAGCAACTTTCAAACATACAATATTACATTGTTCACTATAGTCACCATAGGACTGGTCTATATTTTTAGGAAGAGGAAGAAGGAGTTAGCAGACTGAGAGGCAAGGAATCTACCTCTTTCATTAACTCACTGGTGATTTGGGCCATCCTCTGGCCCTCTCTGGGCCTCCTTTCCCTGACCTGCAAAGTGTGGGTTTGGACCCACCTACGTCTGATCACCCACAATTCTTTGATTATGGTACTGAAAAAAACAAGAAGTCAAGGGCAACATAGTATGAGTTTCCTTACTGGACAAGGTTCAAAATAATAATAATAACAACAACAACAACAACAACAGTAATAATAAAGAATCAAAATAGTTGCCAACATTTATTTGAGCTTGCTTTGCCAGGCCTGTGCTATGAGCTTTGTGGAGGTGATCTTTGTAAATCCTCATAATAATCCTAGGAGGTAGGCACTGTTTTTACTCTTATTTTCCAGGTGAGGAAACTGGGTTTTACAGATGTCAAATACCTTGTCCAAGGTCATAGGGCTGTTATTTTGGGGCTTAATCATAGATCTCTCTCTGCCTTTGGAGTCTCCTGCTTTGGGGAAGCCCAGAGACCAGAAGCCATGGTGGGTCTGATCCAGCTGTACTTGAGGGCCAACTGTCCTTTCCCAATGTGCCTGCTTTTATATAGATGCCAATATCATTGCTCTTGAGGGCTTTTCAATGAACTTCCTTATTTTCTTCCTATTCTGTCTTATTTAGCAAAATGATGAATGTAAGTTTCTCATGATAAAAATCTAATTTTCTTCTAGAAATGAATGTGCTTGTCTCTCTTCCTTGTGTGTCAAGCCAAAAGAATTTTTTCCTCTCTCTTCTTGGGAGACCAGAAATAAGTTTAAAATGTAATGAAAAGTTTTATGATTTAATAGTTGGAACAAGGATCAGGTAATAATGGAGAAAACTGTGAACACCCTGTGAACACCCTCTTCCATAGGTTGTCTGAGCCAAAGCTCCAGAAGTTTCCCACCACATACTCTGCTCCCAACGCCTTTCAGTATTCTCAAACTTTTCTCTTAAGATCATAAGACTTAGGTCAAATGTCTTAAGATTAGGGTCTCAAGGAGTTCCCTTCGTGGCTCAGTGGTTAACGAATCCGACTAAGAACCATGAGGTTGCGGGTTCGATCCCTGGCCTTGCTCAGTGGGTTAAGGATCCAGTGTTGCCGTGAGCTGTGGTGTAGGTTACAGACGTGGCTCGGATCCCGCGTTGCTGTGACTGTGGCGAAGGCCGGCAGCTACAGCTCCTGTTAGACCCCTAGCCTGGGAACCTCCATATGCCACTGGTGCGGCTCTACATAAAGGCAAAAAGACAAAAAAAAAAAAAAAAATTAGGGTCTCAAGACCTTAAAAACTCAGGTCAGATGTCACTACCCTTATGTTACTAATTAATGCAAAGTGTGCTTATTTGTAAACTTCTGAGTTCTGCATTTAAATGTTAAGCACCTCTTAAGCCTTGTGGACAGAGGCCTGATTGTACCCAACTTTGGAAGAGCTCTGGATCTGAGCTCATGTGTTGCATATAATATATACTCAATAAAGGCTTTGCAGTATATTAGTTTCATATATATGTGTCAAAAGCTGAAAAATTCCAGTGCCCTTTGGTCCAGCTATTCCTATGGCAGGGAATTTAGCCAAAGGAATTAACTGAAGAGCAGAAAGGAAGTCACACAGATAAAGATGCTACAAAATATGTATTTGCTCAATATTAGAAACAGTGAATGTTTATTACCAGAGTAATGGTGAGTAAGTTGCAGTACATTATCTTGATGGAACATGATTCATTCTCTCAATTGTTTAAACAAACATACTGACTGCCAAGGAGTGAGAAACATAGCAGTGAGTCAGATGCTTTCAATGAGCACACAACCTAGCAGAGTCTTCTAAAATGGTCATTGCAAAACTATACAGAAACGGAGAGTTGTTTGTGGCCTAATGTTAAGAGAAAAAACTGTCACAACTCGAAACACACGAGGGTTTGAACGAGGTCTGGTGGGCACATGAAAATATTGCATGGTTAGACTATAGATGACATTTTCTTTAGCATCATTTCAATTGTTTTTCAAGCTTTAGAGGTTCAGACCATCCCAAATGATTGCTGAGAAAAGGAAGCTGGTTCTGGGCTCTGGCTCTCCAGGTTGGCAGTGGCATGAGCTCTAGGTAGGGTTGCCAGCAGGTGGCTGGGAGGAAGTGTTCCAGGCAGGATGGGAGGGTTGGGTCAGGGGAAGCTATGAATCTGTATATCTAGGAGTGTCCCCTGAGGGCCACCCTAGGAACCAGCCTCCTCTGTGTCTGAGCCTCATCCAAGCTCTGTCAACAGCACCACTTGAGCATGGTGCCAGGTCAGGGGAACCTGAAGCCTCGGAACCAGACAAGAGGGTTGAGACCTGTGAGAGCTGGCGGCTGGTTCCTCATGCTGGAAAAGATGCTTCCTATGTGACAAGTACTGCTATCTCCTTTCTGTAGATGAGGAAACTGAAGCTCCGTTGGCCCCACATTACCTAACAGGCAAGTGATAGAGTTGGGATTGGAAACCATGCCTTTTCAGTTTGGGCCAGTGTTTTTTCTTTTTAGGCTCCTGGGTGATGCCTAGGCATTTTTAGGCAGGTGGTGATTCGTGAGGCCAGATGGAAGAGACCTGGCTGACGGGGTGGCTGGAGGCCTTTGGGAAAGGCAGTCAGTGAGGAATCTTTTGGTGGGACCACATGATGGAGTATCGCAGAGGCCAGGCATCTGAGTTCAGACTTGAGGCAGTGAGTTCTGGGGAACCTTTGTAGGTTTGGGGACATGATAGAACAGGCGTTCATGAAGAAGCGGCTGCCAGTGCATCCGGCTGGTATGATCGGGGGAGAGTCTGGGCCACACACATGGTCGAGTTGGTGGACAGGTCATGTTCTATCTGATCAAAGCAGCACCCACGCTCCAGCTTCTTGGAAATATGTCTTTCTACATCTCTAACCACAAAATTAGAATAGAGGCTGCCATGTTACTTATCCCTTCCCTGTGAGCACCACCTCTGGGTCCAGGGATGAGTATTGGATACAAAATAGCCAATCAGAGCCCTTCCCTAGGAATTTTGACCTTGGAACCAGAGGGGAATGGGTCTCAGCCCTTCTCTGATGACAGAGCTATGTTATATGAGTCTGGGAGCTCTGTCACCACTCAGAGATCTGTGAGTCAGAGAGGGGAAACTCTAGACTCATACTCTAGTTTTCACTCCCTCTGAGAACCTACCATCCCCTTGTCCATGCCACAGTGAGAATGATACTGCCTCCTTTCAGCCTAAATTAGTCTGAGTTGAAATTTTGCCGTTTGTAAACAAAAACGTCCTGCCATTTGCAGTAAGAGGCATGCCTACCCTTTATCATTCAAATTTTGAGCACAATTCTCACAAACAATTTAGGGTTGTTTTGGAGCCTTTTGGGTCCATTGTTTCCTGTATGTAATAAATTTAAAAATCTGTCCTTATGATTCAGTGTCAGAGTCCAGAAGTCCAGCTAGCTGCAGGGACAAGGCTTTCGGGATCCCTTCAGATAAGAATGGATGCATCTCCATCACTGGTGTAATGAGTAAAATTGCTGCTCAGAATGCTTTCCCGCCTGCTCCTTTGTGATTCAGACAGGGAGGGGGAGAAAGTGACAGGACGGTTGCACAGGACAGCCAGGCATTTCCTATACACCTGGTGAAGGTATCTTCTGAACTTCTCTCCAGCAAATGCGTAGATAAAGGGGTTAAGGCAACAGTGGCTAAATGCAATTGTCTCTGTCACACTGAGGGCCAACTTTAGATTCCTCTGCATGTCACAGCTGGGAAAGAGGTGATAGAGATTGAGTGTCTCTAAGAAAATCATGATGTTGTAGGGTGTCCAGAAGAGGAAAAACACAATGACCACCAGCAAGATCAGCTTAATGGCTTTCGCTTTCTTGCGGTTCTTGCAGGAAAACAGTGTCCACATGATTCTGAGGTAACAGTAACTCATAATGAACAGGGGGAGCAGGAAGCCAAGAAAATTTATTTCCACGTTGCGGAGTATAGGCCAGATTTTCTGCAGAACCTCAGGGTAGTCACCGTGGCATTCGTTTTCCTTCTGCTTGGTGAACATGAACTGGGGTGCGGACATCAAGATGGCGGCTGCCCAGACGCTGAGGCTGACGGTGACGCCGTGCTGCACGGTCCGGTTGTTCATGGAGCTGGTGGCCAGGACGATGGCCAGGTATCTATCAATGCTGATGATGGTGATAAAGAATATGCCTCCAAAAAACCCAATGAAGAAGAAGGCTGTGGTGAGTTTGCACAAGGCGTTGTGAAGGCCTTGCTCGTTTATCAGATAATGAGTCCACAAGGGCAAGGTGGCTACAAAAAGCAGATCAGACAAGGCCAGGTTCAGCAGGTAAATGTCAGTGATGTTCCTGGGCTTCTGGCTGTTGGTGAGAGCAAACACCACCAGCAGATTGCCCACCAGGCCAAAGGCAAACACAAGGCAGTAGAGAATGGATAAGAAGACGGTTCCCAGGGCCACTATGTCCCCCATGTCACAGGCTTCGGCAAGCTCATCGTAGTCAAAGTCTTCTAAACTTGAGTCAGGGGAGACGGTGGGCATAGTGAGCGCCTGGATCAGAAAGGAAGACATGTAATGGCATCAGTTCTCAGAGAAACCATGTTGGAATTCTGCCCCTTCCTTAGGCAGCCTGGAGGAAACAAACATCTGGTCGGGTGTCTGACCAATACATTTCCCAGTGTTTAAGCCTCAGAACAGTGTCTGTGACAGAGGCTGTAACAGACAACTTTGACAGAGAGGAAACCAGTCTCTGAGAGGTTTCAGGGACTTGCCAGAAACTACGCAACAAAGGGCTCACTTGGTGTTTGAATCTAAGCCTTTTGAAGCTTGAGATGGATCTTTTGTTCTTTGATTTTCAGAAGTCAACCTGAAAGGTAGCTCACTTGACTAGGGTGTGGATGGGGAGAGAGGACCAGGAGCAGGGAGGAGAAGGGTGTGTGTGTGTGTGGGGGGGGGCTGTAATTCATACTTAAGAGTCCAAACTTGCCTAAAGCAACTCTTTTCACACCCTTCCTTTGCTCTCCCTCTCTAGCCTCTGGACACTAATTTCTACTGTGTTAAGCCAAATCTGAAGAGAGAGGTCTGAGACACTGCTGGGTCCTGGGCACACCTGCACTTAGAGCCTCCTCTGTTTTTGAGAGCCATTTCTTTTCCTCTTTTTCTTGGAACCAACTAAGTCCTTCTTTTCCTTAATGGATAAGACACAGAGTCAGAGGGTGACTACTTTGCCTTGGTTTGCCCAGGACTTTCTTGTTTTAGCACTGAAAGCCTCACAGGTCAGACTTTCAGTTCTAAACCAACCAGGGTGGTTGGTCATCTGACAGCTGCAAGTGCAGCGGGTATCACCATTGCTGAGGGCTATGCAGTCATGAAAGGGTTGACGGATCCCAGAGGGAGAACTGTGCACAGTTAGCCCACTGCCCTAGTCCTGGGGCTAATTAACGTGATAATTACCAGCCCTGCAGTCCTTTGTGGCCCGGCCTCCCCCACTCTTCTTTTCCTGTTTCCTTCTGGACAAAAATGGAAAGACAAGACATTTCTGCTCAGGTTGGGAAGTGACACTTGTGCATCCCCTCCTGGCAGCCAGGCCTCAGTCCAGAGACTGCAAGGGCAGCCCTTTGGCCCTGGTCCTCTGAGCCCCCTCTTCCTCCTTGTGATACCACAAGACAGGCCCTCAGAAACCTCAGCCCACACCTCCTGGTTGTCACTAGCTCCCGCCCCAGCGCAGCTAAAACCAAAGCTCACGCGTCTTTAACCAAGGGAGTTTCCACACCCCACTACATCCTTTTCGTGCTGGTTGTGCTGTGACGGTGTCTTTGCCAAGGCGAGGGGCCACCCGTCCAGGGCTTTGCTTCTCCCTTCCCAGCTTCTGCTTGGTGTCCTAGTCCACCTCTGCCTCTTACCCAAGTCTCCCCCAGGGAAGTGGTCCATGGATCTCTGACCTGGGCCGTCTTGGGCCAGGATGGAGTTTTCAGCCCCAGGGGCATGTGTATTTTCTTTGCTTTCAGATGCAACGCCCTTTTCTCAGAGAGAAAACTCTGGCTGTGACCTTGATTAATCATAGCTAAGTTGAACCATATAAAATGGCTGATACACAACCATCTTTGAGCAACAGATATGTCAGTTTCACATGGCTCAGCTGAGATGCAGGGAGGCAGGGAGTGACTGCTTGGTGCAGGTGGCCGTTGCTGAAATCTCTCTTCCTAGATGGGCAGCTGTGTAGAAGTGCAAACAGTCAAGCCCTTGTGGTCTTAAGTTGCATCCTGGTGCTAGCCTCCTCTCCCAGCCCGCACCCCCTGCAGTGAAAGGAACTGGTAAATTGACCTTGAGAGGAGGCCAAGGACAATAAAAATCCTTCCGCATCTCTCTTGGGATTGTGTTCAGACCTGCAGTCCAGAAACTTTGTGCTTTGGATTGGCTTGGTTTTTGCCAGGTCTGTTTGAGATGGGTTTGATTTCCACTCTTGGCACCATGCCTTACGCACAGGGACCTCTTACAAATTTTCGGGCAGATGTCCCTGGGTCATTGAAGGGGAAGAGCAAAGAGATGGGCAGGAAGTAGATGGGCTATAGACTCTGGGCTGTCTCGAAATTGGATCCCTCATTTGCCCTCTCTGGTCAGTGACCTTGGGTCAGCTTGGAACCATTGAGCCTGACATTTCTCCTCCGTAAGATTGGGATTCATTCTCATGCCTGGCCACATCGCTGATGTGAGGGGAGCACTTGGCACAGTGTGCTGCATACAGCAGGTGCTTAATGAATGCTTTAGATGAGGAAGCAGAAACCCTTTGGACCTTTGGAATCATGCAGACTGCTTGTGGACTCTATATTTCACTCCCACCCTAGGCATGGGGAAATTTGGTCTGTGAAGGCCTTATTTTTTCCCCTGGAATAAGAAATGTTTTGTTAGTAGTTTTTTTTTGGGGGGGGGGTGGTAGGGACATAAAGGGGAAGCAAGCCAATTTTGAGCTTTTATTAAGCTGTCAGGCTCATTGCCAAACAGTCCATGTTATCTATTTAATCCTCTCTGTGTTTCTGAAAGGAAAGTCCTATATTTAGTTCCCTGCCCTGCTGAAGGGCTGCAGGGATATTCATGATGAGAGGACAGGGAAGGCTGGGACCTTAGAAATAAACAACTGACTGCGGCAGGTGGCAAGGTGGGCCCCGGTCCCACGCCTCACCTTACTGGGCACCTGGCTCAGGGCTGCCACGTGCACACCTGGGGACGATTTCTCCAATTTATACTAAGCTGCCAGGGTTGGTCCCAGGTGGAAGGGTTCAACGTCCATTCAGCATACACGTCTGAAATCCCCACCGGCACTGGGTTCAGCACGGCCAGGCATAGTCTTGGCCCTGAAGGAGCTTGTCTTCACAAGGGGAAAAGCACACATCGGCAAAGATCGGTGGAGACAGAATGCAAGGGGTGTGTTAGTTTATTTCCTGCAGATGGGGTGTGATTTCAGGGAATGCCCCAGAAAGGATAATTTTTGGCTGACTCGTAATCTCATTCCTTACTGAGAGGAAGTGACTGCTCCCAGGGTACCGTCTAACTTGGGGCCACTACCTGCCATCCAGAGGGTCAAGTGAGGGCTCAGCAACACTCGGCATTTCATCCTGACTCCCTCGTGGCTTGAGATCCCCAGCAGAGACCACAGAATTGTCCCAGTGTCCCCAGGGGCTTCTTTCCTGAGCATTTGCACAGGGCTCTGTACTGGTATTTTGCGGTCCCTGCTGTGAGCAAGTCCGTGCTATGCTAGATGGGAGGGGATGGGATGGGTGCAGCTTTCAATGAGCTAGCTCTTAATGCTCATGTTCCCATTAGCACATTGTGTGCACATGAGGAGCCCAGCAAAGTTTAGCACCTGGCTAGTCACACAGCTGGAGGCTGGGGGAGCAGGGCCAGTGCCAAGTCCAAGATCACCCCCTCCCTTTCCTCCTTCCCCAAGGTGAACAAGACACAGGGTCAGGCCTGGCAGGGAGAATGAAAATCAAAGCAATTGAATATCAAAGCAGAGTCCAGAATGGGGCTAACAAACAATAAAAGCAACCACTTTCCCTCTTTGAAAAGCAACTTCACCGTTACAACGAGAGTGTAAGAATGAGATAAAATTTAGAAGTTCCCTTTGTGACTGAGCGGTTAATGAACCCGACTAGGATCCATGAGAATGTGGGTTCAATCCCTGGCCTCACTCAGTGGGTTAAGGATCCAGCGTTGCTGTGAGCTGTGGTGTAGGTCACAGACGAGGCTTGGATCCCACGTGGCTGTGGCATAGGCCAGAAGGCTGTAGCTCCGATTCAGCCCTTAGCCTGGGAACTTCCATGTGTCACAGGTGTGGCCCTAAAATGCGTGCGTGTGCGCACACACACACACACGTAATAAAATTTAAATCGCTTTTTGGGAATTTATCCTAGAGACGCACGGGTGGGTGCCAGGGACAAGCACTAACACGGGTCGCATGACACTGAGGCTGCCCTGCACATCCGTCCCCAGGTTTCCTCAGGCCCCCTCACTCTCTGTTCTGTTAAGTCACTGTTTTACTAAGTGGTGCTGAGCTGGGAGAGTCTGGGCTGAACTTAGAGGCTGAGCTTTCAGTGCACATACGTTTCATACCCAAGTTGAAATGAATTTTGTAGAACCTGCTCTAAAAAAAAAACACCCAGTCGGTTCCACTGTTGATCCTGTTCTGCTTCCGCTGGCCACTTCCTTTTCTCAGACACCATGCACTTATTTTTTTAAACTTTTTTTTTTTTTTTGGTCATCATTACCCACTGTTTCCAATCAGCTTCCCTTTTCTACACTTCCTCTCTCATCAGGTGGCCCCCATCCACTTTCTTCTCCCCAACCTCCTTTTCGTGTTGCTCCCCGTCTCTTTTGGCTTCATAACCTGCTTGCTGTTTTCTACATCCAGTGGCTCTTCTCCTGTTCATTGGTTTCTTTACCTTCCTTGCTCTCTCTTTATGGCTTTTTATGTCCCTAAGTACAGACCAGGTTGGAGGTTCCATCTAATGCCAAGAAAATTGTGAAGCTTATTTTTTTTTCCCTTTGGACTAAATGAAACTTGGGAATTGCTTGAGCCCTGGTTTTCCCCATGGGGGTGCCATTGTGCTCCTGATGTTCCTGAGGTTATCCTCCGAAAGACTCAGTTTGGAAGGAGAGACGTCTGCCATTCCGGTACCAGCTAAGTGTCATGCTCCAGACACAAGACCCCATTCAGTTCTTACCACAGCCTCACATGGGAAGTGACTGTGCCCTGTTGGAATATAACCAGTGGCGGGTCAGAGAGATCTGGGTAACTTGTCCGAGGGAGCTACAGAGCCAGGATTTCAACCCAAATGTGCCGGGCTCCCTGCCCTGCACTTCACTTTTCCTCTTGGAGAGGAATTCTGCAGCCTACGGCAGGCCACGTCTCTAGAATGAGACCTGAAAAGTAGCAGAGGCGACCCCCTCTGCAAAGGATAAGATTCGTGATGTGACCCCCCAAACACTATTCCTGGGTTTCTCCTTCTAGACTCAGGACTCAGTAGGCTGACCCTCAGTGAAAGTATGGGTAGGAAATGGACAGGGAGGGGATTTGTTTTGCCTTTCCAGCCACCACTAGGCTGGTCCTTGCTGCTCCACCCCCAGAATCTAGCTTTCATCCACAATGGTGAAGAAAATGGGCTCTTTTTCTCTGGAAAAGAAAAGCCTGAATGAAGGCTTATTTGCTGTCTTCAAATACACAGTGATGCTGTTCAGAGCCCTGTAGGGGTGCACACAGCCCGAGGGTGGCTGGCAGAGCCCAGACAGCTCACTCTCAGCTCTGCCTTAGTTTCTTTTTCGCTCTTCTTCTCCTTTTTCCTTTTTCTTTTTTGTCTTTTGAGGGCTGCGCCTTTGGCACATGCAAGTTCCCAGGCCTAGGGGTCAAATCTGAGCTATAGCTGCTGGCCTACACCACAGCCGCAGCCACAGCCACAGCCACAGCAATGCCAGATCTGAGCTGTGCCTGTGACCTACACCACAGCTCATGACAACACCAGGTCCTTAACCCACTGAGGGAGGCCATGGATCGAACCTGTATCCTCATGGATACTAGTTGGGTTCATAACCCACTGAATCACAACAGGAGCTCCCTGCCTCAGTTTCTGAATGTTTGCAATGAAAGCCCTGGGCTGGACCATCTCTAAAGACCTGGCTAGCTCTGGTTGCTCGGTTTGCCAACAAAGACCAAACAGGAGGACATATACGTCCTGGGTCAGGGTACATGTGGCCTTATGTCCACAGAGTGGCGGCCTAGCAGCCCACGAAACTTCTGGGCTCACAGGTGGCCAGCACTCCGATGAGGTTCTGTTTGGAGACAGAGAGCTGGGTCAGTCCTGACAAGTCTGGAATTCACCTTGGCCTGGGCAAGAGGGTTCTCATTCTGGCTCCAAGCCCACACCCCTGGCTACTTGGGCCCCGAGCTTTAAAGGATCTGATGGTTTTCCCATTTGCAGTGACAGCTGTTTTCCACAAGACCCCTCTTATGGAAAACAGCAGAGTGAGGAGAAGGCTGAGAAGGGAGCAGAGCAGCAGGTGGAGGAGCCTTGCGTCCCCGCTGAGGAGCTCCTGGGGTATGTTTTATGACTCGCACCCCTCCCCCACGCAAATAAACGCAGGGAATCGCTCTCCCTGCAGCAACGAGTTCCTCTAAAATACCATGGGGTGATCCACCTACTAGCATTTTATACAGGCCAAATGCATGCCCCAAGCCAGGACCAGCGACCGGAGAAAAACCGTATGTGAGGTGAGGTCAGTCTGCTCACGCTCGTGCCCCGACACAGAACCCGCCCTCCTTCCCGACCTGATGCGCCTCCCTCTGCTTCCCTCCTCACGGCACTTTATGGCATTTATTTATCTGTGAGATAAACTGTGAAACTTATTATTTCACTGTTATTATTATTTCACTATTATTGTTGTTATTATTTCACTGTAAACTGAAATTTAGAAAGGAAATGCTCTTTTCTTTTTTAATAACTGAAGAAGGGAGGGGATTGTTTATTAATTATTGATTAAGCTAATAACTATTTATTATGTTTATCATACGCCGGTAGAGGGACAAGTAAAAGTGAAGACAAGAGACTTAATTCTCCCTTTTGAAAATAAAGGATGGGAGGTGGCCCCTGGCCTCCTTTTTTCTTAGAGCCTTTGCTTGAGAAAACTCTCCCAAAGCGGGGAGAGTACCTTCTCCCCTTTTTGAAATGTGGATATATATCTGTTTGAAAATGAAATCCTCTGTCAGCTTGCTGGCCTGGGAGCCATCTCTCTGAAATGCAAACGTGGAGGTGCCCAGGCCCCTGGTCCCAGCGGGAGAGCAGGATCCTGACTTGGGCGGGAACCTAGCTCCAAGTTGCACAATTCCCTCTGATCGTAAAGAGACGAGAAGTTTCTCTTCCGGATGAAGCCAACCGGCTGATGCGGATGGTGACTCCAGTGACCAGGTACACTTCTGATCGAGGTTCTCTCACTCGAGGGCTAGTTATTGTTTCTCTTGAGAACGTGTGTTAAGGGATTGTTTCTGGCCATAGACAAGGCTGAGATTTTTTTTGGCTCTTGACTCCCACTTGGAGGATTGCCTGTGATGCATATTTAAAGCATATTCAGTAAGCAAAGTGTTTTCTTTCTCTGCTGTCTTTGTAGGGAGGTCTTCCGGGGTTGGAACCCCTGAACTGTGCTGCCAGGAATCAGAGCCTATTCGTGGAAAAACTGGCAAAGACCTGGCCTGTCCACCCTGGGACCCAGTGCCTCACAGCTGTGACCCGTCCTGGAATAGCAGAGCGGCCCTCCCTGTCCAGCCTGACCTGCAGATGCTGGCTCTGATCCTCTTCACGGAGGAAGGTCTGAACCTGATTACCCTCAGGGGTAGCTGAGGACCCGGTTCCAGGTCAGAGGTTGGGCTGGGGAGGGGCAGCTTGTGTGCCTGATCCCTGGAAAGGGGTTCTTTGAGGCCAAGGTCTCTGGTTCGGGACCACACCTGGTATTGCTGGGTTTTTTGCAGCCCAGGCAGGGTGGGGATAGGGTGCCTCCTGGGCGTGGGGAAGGGGGGTGTAGCAGGGAAAGGGAGTTGGTCCTGAACTGGCTCAGCTCTGGCCTGTCCCTTCCTCTTTTGCCCGTCACAGCCTCACTCAAAAGCAGTCAGTGATCTGAAGGTACACAAACTTTCTGAGCCTCAGTTTCCTATAATGACAGCATGCATTGTCTTCCGAGCACCGCATATGGACTGGGCAGTGAGCTCGGAACTTTATATGCCGTGCCCTTCATCCTCACAGAAACCCAGCCTGTATCCATCACTCGGCTTCAGCTATTATCAACTCATGGCTGGTTTCATTTTAAAAGCAGGAACTGAGCATTTCCCTTCGTGGTGCAGTGGAAACGAATCTGACTAGAAACCATGAGGCTGCGGGTTCGATCCCGGGCCTCGCTCAGTGGGTTAAGGATCTGGCGTTGTTGTGAGCTGTGATGTAGGTCCCAGACGCAGCTGGGATCTCGCATTGCTGTGGCTGTGGTGTAGGCCGGCAACACCAGCTCCGATTAGACCCCTAGGCTGGGAACCTCTATATGCCGTGGGTGCGGCCCTAAAGAGAAGAAAACAGTGATAAAAAAAAAAATAAAAGCAGGACCTGAGGCACAGCAAGGTCAGGTGCAGAGCTCAGCCTTCATTCCAGAGGCAAGCTCTCTCCCCCGCTCCACCTGTGAGGTGGCAAGAGTGACAAGTGCGGAGCAGGGCTGGGCCGTGGCTAGTACCTTCTCACTTACAGTGGTGCGTCCTTCAAAGCCAAGGGCCTGGGTGAGAGCCAGGTCAGTCTGAGGGCTAAGAGCAGTCAAACTGCATTTAGGCTGAGACTGTTTCCTGTCCTGCATCCCTTTGTAAAAACAAAGCCGAGGAGAGAGGAAGGTGAAGGATGTGAATCCACCATCCCCCCCTCAAGCCCCCTGCCGCAGCCTAGGTGTCCTTGGAAGCTCCCAAGAAAATGGAGATGTTTTCATGCCTGCTTTTCATACAGTCCGGTCTTCTTTCCTTTGGGTTCAAGTTTTTTTTAACCTCAAGTTTTCTATCTCAACTATCTGAAAAAGAAAAAGCCTTTTTGGGGGAGGGAGGGCAGGAGGAGAGAAATCCTAAAACTCCCCGGCCTTCCTCTGGGCTGGGCTGTGAACTCACAGAGCAGAGACTGCAGTGCTCTGGGAGGCAGTGACCCGATGTGGGTCAAGCTGTGGCCCCGGATGTCTTTCCTCCCGTCTTACATCCACATGTGTGTCCACTCATACTTTTCTTTATGATGATTGTGTTTTCCAGTGACACAGACGTTCTGAGCCCGAGTGTCCTAACAGCATACATCAATATGGAATATCAGAGTTGTGTTAGCAATTTGTTATCATAATAGTTTTCATTATAAATGCAATAGGTGCTCATAAAAATACAGGTGGGGGAGTTCACGCTGTGGTACAGCGGGTTAAGAACCTGGCGTTGTCTCTGCAATGGCTTGAGTTGCTGCTGAGGTGCGGGTTCCATCCCCGGCAGTGGGTTAAGGATCTGGCATTGCTGCATCTGTGGCATAGTTGCAGCTGCAGCTCAGATTTGATCCATCCCTGGCCCAGGAATTCCATATGCCGTGGGTGCAGATACAAAAATTAAATATAAAATGCAGATGGCACAAAAAAAGCATGGAAGAAAAGAGAAAGAAAAAACACAAAACTATCTACAATCCAGCTTCCCAGAGCTAACCACAGCTAGCTTTTAGCTTTTTCATCCTATCTTTATGCATATTTTTAATATTCATATTGAGTATATTTATATCTAAAATGAAAATGCTATTTTAAAAACATTTTATTATACAATTTCCAAACATCTGAAAGGGAGAGAACCCCCATGCACCCACCACCCATCTTCCATAATACGCAACTCATAA
This sequence comes from Catagonus wagneri, assembly GCA_004024745.2. Taxonomy (NCBI): domain Eukaryota; kingdom Metazoa; phylum Chordata; class Mammalia; order Artiodactyla; family Tayassuidae; genus Catagonus; species Catagonus wagneri. The sequence goes on from PVHT021183699.1 coordinate 24,468,221, forward strand.
GCAGTGTTTCATCTATTCCCCACTTCATGCCCTACTGGATTGTTTAAAAATAAATCCAGATGTCATAACATTTTACCCATAAACTTAACTAAGTGTGAATCTCTAAAACAATAAGAAAGACAAAAATAAAATTATTTAAAAGTACTGATTTAAAAATAACTTCAATGTTATTCTCGCCTTAAAAAGTTAACAATTCCTCAATATCATCCAAATGCGACTTTACCTTTTTAAAAAAAATTATTTTATTATACCTGATTTACAATGTGTTTATTTGTGCTGAAGAGCAAAGTGATTAGTTTTTTTATATATATTCTTTTTCATATTATTTCCCCTGATGGTTTATTACACAATATTGGATATAGTTCCCTGTGCTATACAGTAGGACCTTGTTTATCCATCCTATATGCAATTGTTTGCAGATGCAATTTTATTTTTGTAATTATTGGTATTATTATTTTGTCTGTACGTGTGGTATGTGGAAGTTCCCAGGCCAGGGACTGAACCCACGCCACAGCGCAACCTGAGCCACTGCATTGACAATGCTGGATCCTTAAACCTCTGAGCCACCAGGGAAATCTGATACAATTTTATTTTGTTTTGTCTTTTTTAAGGCTGCACCCACAGCATGTGGTCGGGGGTTGAATCAGAGATGTAGCCACCTGCTTGAGCCACAGCCACAGCAATGCCAGATCTCAGCCGAGTCTGCAAACTGCATCACAGCTCATGGCAACACCGGATTCTTCCTTAACCCACTGAGCGAGGCCAGGGATTGAACCTACGTCCTCATGGGTACTAGTCATATTCGTTTCCACTGAGCCGCAATGGGAACTCCCTGATACAATTTTAAATGATGCTTTTTTATTTATTTATTTTTTAATTTTTTAGTTTTTTGTCTTTTTGCCTTTTCTAGGGCTGCACTCGCAGCATATGGAGGTTCCCAGGCTAGGGGTCTAATCAGAGCTGTAGCCGCCGGCCTACGCCACAGCCACAGCAACTTGGGATCCGGCCACGTCTGCAAACTGCACCACAGCTCATGGCAGTGCCGGGTCCTTAACCCCCTGAGCGAGGCCAGGGATCGAACCTGCAACCTCATGGTTCCTAGTCGGATTTGTTAACCACCGAGCCACATCGGGAACTCCTAAATGATGCTTTTTTAAAATGAGCATTTCTCCACATCCCTGAAATGTAGTTACCAATGCTTTTAATCATCTTCCATCACGTTGAACAGATCATAAATGATCTAATGACCCACTGTCCTCTCCCCACTTCCCCCAAGCTCCTTGGATGTTTAGGCTGCAGCATCCTCGGGAAAATAGTATCCCTTGTTGGGCTGTAAAGCAGACCAGCATCACTGACCCACCTTGACCTCTGACCAAAGTGCCCTCCCCCACCCAGCCCACACAGGGCACCCGCAGGTGCTAACCACATCCTCTGCTCCTACCTGGGCCGGACCTGGGGAGGGAACTTCTGGATGTGCCAGTTCACCACCCTGTCCCACGAAGACTCTACCAGAGAGTATTTCCCTTTCCCGCCCGCTTTATTTGCAAAGTTAGCCAATAGTATCTGGTTTCCTGTGAGGTTGACTATCTTTAGATGCTGCCCCAGGCAAGTTCAGAAGCTCCGGGCTAGCAGCCAACTGAGATAGGAGGGTCTGAAGTCCCCAATCTGGGAGCCTAAGGGCAGACTGGAAGGGGTTTGGAGGGAGTGATAGCTTGGGGGCTGTGTTATCTACCCCAACCCCAGCATAGGTGGAGGGCAGGGAACAGTGCAACTCTCCTTAATAATATGCCTTCAGGCCAACCCAGAAACTAAGCCTCAGTTTTCCCACCTGTAAAAGGGAGCCCATAGCACTCACTAGGGTGCAGGTTTGCTGAACTCCAGCTTTTCAGAGTGTGGTCCAGGCTGGGAACTTATCAGAAATGCAGCACCTCAGACCACTTGAATTAAGACTCTGCTTTTTTTTTTTTTTTCTTTTTGTTACCTTATAGATTTTATTTATTATAAGGAAAACTCACCTCTGTGTAACTATTTTTTTTTTCCATGTGACTTTCTTTATTATGGTGGTCTGGGACCAAACCCACAGTATCTCTAAGGTATGCCTGTATTGTTTTATTAAAACGAAAACTGTTATTTATTGAAGTATAGTTGATTTATAGTGTTTCAGGTATATAGCAAAGTGATTTAATTATGCATATATGTATTCTTTTTCAGATTTCCCACTCTAGGTTATTACAAGATATAGAATCCACAGACTGCATTTTAATGACGTTCTTAAGAGGTGGGTAAACATGCTGAGTTTGAGAGGCATTGGGACAGAAAGCACCTATTGAGTACCTGGCACCTGGTGTGTACTCAATAGCCATGTTTCCCCTTGCCTCCCTCCTTCGAGGCACTTTGTGGTTCCCTATAGCTTGCAGTTAAGTTCAGGTTGTGCATTTATGGGCAATGGTCCAGGCTGCTCCAGTGGGAGGTGGCGCCCGGCTGGGTCCTGATTTCCAGGCTGTGTTGCTCTCTCCAGCTCCACGCTCCTCCCCTGGCCAACCGGTTCTCTGACTAGAACTAGAATCTCAACTGCCATGGCCACACCGCTTTCCTACCACTTCCTTACCCGCCCGAGTCACATTCAACATTCAAGGCCAAGACTTCTCCTGGTCTCCCCTTCCCAGGGCCTAGCCAGAGTCTGGTGCCCGGTAGGCCCTCAGTACACGTGTTTATTGAGTGATCGATGACCCCCCCCCCCCACTGCCAAGGCCTTCCCTGGCTCCTCACTGCCCTTGTCACCATCTGTGCCCAGCACACCCCCGGCTTAGTCACTGTGGTCCTGAGGGGGGGACTGAACTGCAAGCTCTCCCCCCTTCTCCGTCTACCCCTCATCCCCAACACAGACTCGCCAGCCAGAACCAGCTGTGGGCGGGACAGCAGTGCCCCAGGCTGGGTGACCCGCTGGCATTTAAGGAAGTCCACTGCCCAGTTTCCTTTCTCAGTCTCCCCCCGGCCTCAGTGTCGGGCCACCTTCCCTGTCTTTGGCCAGGCTAAAATTTGTGCTAAAAATAATGCAAAGACCACTGCTGGGTTCCCCCTGCCCCCACCCCCAGGGAAATTCAGTACAGAGGAGCCTGACCCGCTGAGGGCTGGCAGGCAGACTTTACTCAAATGCCTTGAGCTGCAGGAAACTTCAGATGCTCATTAGTGTTTGTGGACATTTCTTCCAGATGGGTGGAAGTGTATTCCACCTGGACGGAAAATCCGCTGGAGTAGTTAAAGCCCTCCTTAAGGAAATTATTCCCTGAGTTGGATTGCCTGCCCCCTTCAAAGCCCTTCAAAGTGATGGCGGGCCTGCTTCTGTCTCCAGGATAACCCAGCAGGGATCTAAAACATTGCATGTTGTTGGAAATTGCATTCATCCTGGAGACCACACTCAATGGGAAAAACTGAGAAAATGAATCACATATTGAAAAAGAGCATTGCTACAATATGCCAGGAGACTAATTTATCTAGGAATAAGTCCTCGCCTGTTGCATTGTTGCAGAATCTAGTGGCTTCCAGAAGCAAGCTTGAATCAAGCCCTTCTGAAATGCTAGGCGGTGGATCATTCCAAGTGTCTGGGATCAGGCTAGTAACCCAGGTGGCAAGGTTGGTGTGAGGATTGGCAATGACATGTAAAGCATGTCAGATGGTGCTTCATGGCAGGGGGTGGTTAACCATTTCGTTGTTGCCGAGTGGCCCTGTCTGTGCATCTCTGATGTTCAGGTGGGAACTTCATGGTCACGTGGCCAATAGCGGAGTCCGTCCTTGTTTCTTATGTTAGGCAATCTCATATGGTCGAGCCCACAGATTGGGAACAATGAGGAGGATGGCTGTGACTGCATGTGCAGCTCGGGCCATGGTTTACAAAGCTTTCCCACAGGCACTATCCCCTTTTCGGGGCAGGGAACTGAGGCCCAGGGAGGTTAAAGGAGGAACCCAAGGCCACTCAGCAAGTACAGTTTAGAAATTTACGTACATGCGGTGTCTGGCTGTTTCTCTGCATGTTACCAAACCCAGAGTGATGCCTCTGGGAAGACTCAGGGTGGACAACCATCACTCTTTCCTAAAGGGCTTTCCTTTAGCCCTGGGAGAGCAGCAGGTGAGGGGAAACCAACCAATGGCCAGGGTCGTTGGGGCAGGGTGTGTGTGTGTGTGTGAACCATTTCCTAAATGGAAGCCTTGGGACTCTCCCTTGTGGTTGCTACATGAACTGCTCTCCTAGGCCTGGGTGATGCTGGTGTGGGCAGCAAGGTCCGTTCCATAGCCCTGAGTCAGGCAGACGCTGTGCCAGGCACACCAGAGTCAGAGTCTCATTTGACCCTCAACTCTTAGCTTGCGAGCTGGGTGTTCTCAGCTGGTCATAGAGATGATAAAATAGAGCTGAAGTCAGAGTTTACCCAGGAAAAGAATGCTGAAGCTGGTGTTCGCCTCGTTCAGTGATGGAGTTAGAAACACCACCTTCCGAATTCTGAATCGTAAAGGCTGTTTAAAGTCAGACCCCCCCCATAGGCGTTCCCTTGTGGCGCAGCAGGTTAAGGTTCCAGCGTTGTCACTGCAGTGGCTTGGGTCGCTGCTCTGGCACAGGTTCGATCCTTGGCCTGGGAAATTACACAGGCTGCAGGTGTGACTGGAAAAAAAAAAAAAGACATCCCCCCGCCCCCGGCGAGGCTGTGGAACTGAGGGATCATTTTTGGACTTAAGAAGGGGCTTTCCAGTTTTACAAGCCGCTTTCACATTCATCATTTCTTGTAGGCCTCTCAGAACCCTATAAAGCGAGTTCCTCAGGCATGACTATCTCCACGTTACAATCAAGAAGACAGAGGTGCAGAGATAATAACAGGTGAAAGATCATCACTGCCATCCTAGTTATTAATGTTCACCATGTGCCAAGCTCTGTGCTAAGTGCTTTAGTGCTTTGCGTTGTTACCTTGTTTAATACTCGGACAGCACTGGCATGGTTTCTGTTCTGTAGCAGAGGACGCAAAGGCACAGAGAGGAGCACAGTTCAGGAACTGGAGCTGCAGTCTGACTTTGGAATCTGTCTTCCTCTCCGCACTGTACTGACAGGTGACTCACTTTGGGCCACAGTCTGGTAAAAGGTGGACAGGAACTGGATTCTGTCTTCCCTGATGCCCCAGGCAGTTTCAGTATCTACAAGCAATAAAACAGGTGGAAGCTTGAAAAAAAAAATTCGAGTCACACTTAGTTCTTTGGGGAGAAAAAAAAATGTTGGCAAGATGAGTGAGGACAGTCTCAGGGTCTTGACAATGGATGTTTGATGGAGGCACTGCCGGAAGGGGCTGAGGTCTAGGCTGAGCTCCAGGCCAAGCTCATGACTTAGCCTGGCTGCATCTCCCTGGGATAGAGGGTGCCTTGTAATTCCACACAAGTTGCTAGAATTACTGGCTGCCCCTCTAAGTATTTTTCTAAGGCTTCTCTGGCAGGTGACATGAGCCTGTGCCGGTGTCTCCTGGGAGCTGTGGTTTCAATACAGCAGTGTCTGGAGCTGCACCATTCAATACAGCGGTCACAGATCATGTGTGGTTTTAGAGTGCCGCACATGTGGCTGGTCTCATTGCACTGCAATGTAAGTATAAAATATTTACCAGATTTTGGAAGGCTTAGCATGACAGAAAAAAGAATGTATCTTATCTCACTCATAATTTTTATATTAATGACAGGTGTTGTATGATATTTTAGCAGTATTGGGTTTCATAAACTATTTTATGAACGTTAATTTTACCTGTATATCTTTACTTTTAAAATCACTACTGAAGGAGTTTCCCTTGTGGCTCAGTGGAAATGATTCTGACTTTCATCCCTGAGATTGCAGGTTCTGTCCCTGGCCTCACTCAGTAGGTTAAGGATCTGACATTGCCGTGAGCTGTGGTGTAGGTTGCAGATGTGGCTTAGATCCCGCATTGCTGTGGCTGTGGTGTAGGCCGGCGGCTATAGCTCCGATTTAACCCCTAGCCCTGGGAACCTCTGTATGCCATGGGTGCAGCCCTAAAAAGACAACCAAAAAAAAAAAAAAAGGAAGAAAGAAAGAAAGAAATCACTACTCAAAAGTTATGCAAGCGGCTATTGCTTTTGGAGACTATTGGAAAGCACTGATCTAAAGCTTTTGGTCCTGGGAGTTCCCGTCGTGGCTCAGTGGTTAACAAATCCGACCAAGAACCATGAGGTTGCAGGTTCGATCTCTGGCCTTGCTCAGTGGGTTAAGGATCCGGCGTTGCCGTGAGCTGTGGTGTAGCAGACGTGCCTCGGATCCCGCGTTGCTGTGGCTGTGGTGAAGGCCGGCAGCTACAGCTCCTGTTAGACCCCTAGCCTGGGAACCTCCATATGCCACGGGGGTGTGGCTCTAGATAAAGGCAAAAAGACTGAAAGAAAGAAAGAAAGAAAGAAAGAAAGAAAGAAAGAAAGAAAGAAAGAAAGAAAGAAAGAAAGAAAAGCAAGCTTTTGGTCCTAATGAATTTGCTTATGACATGTACTGGAAGCCTGACGCTCTCAGAGCTGTGCCACAATGCAGGCCTGCTTGTCCTACTCTCTGTGGGTTGTTGGAGGCAGCCAGTGGGGGTGTGGCTGTGGGGAAGAGGTGACCTTAAGGCCTTGTCTCTCTGCCAAATGGGCACCTGGAAATTTCCTGCAGTCTGGTGACAGGGGAGCAGAGGAGGAGTTCCCCTTGTGGCTCAGTGGGTTAAGAGCCTGACCAGTATCCGAGGATGCAGGTTCAATCCCTGGCCTTGCTTAGTGGGTTAAGGATCCATCATTGCCGTGAGCTATGGTGTAGGTCACAGATGCAGTTCGGATCCTGTGTTGCTGTTGCTGTGGCTGTGTTGTAGGCCGGCAGCTGCTGCTGTGATTTGACCCCTAGCCCAGCCTAGGAACTTATGCTGTGGGCGTGGCCATAAAAAGGAAAAAAAGAGGGAGAGGAGCAGCATGTTTTATGTGTGAACCTGCCTTTTTACTTCAGCAATATTCCTTGGGTAATACTCCTGTTACATACGGTATACCCCAGCCGCTAGGAACTTGTCTCACTTCAGTTCCTAAGGCTCTAAGCTTTTTCTAGTCTGGGCCCCTCCCTCCCCACCCCTCCCTACCTGGCTGTCCCTTTAGATGGCACGTGTGTTCTCGCAGAGGCCTCCCCAACCCTCTCTGCTGCGTTAGGTCCCCACCCATCCATCCTCTCAGTCCATTCTTTCCTCTTCACAGGACCCATCGAGCTGGACCAGGCTCCTGGGTGTGGAATGTGTTTGATACCTGTCAGCCCATTAAACAGGAGCATCAGGAGGGCAGGAACGGTGTCGCTGCTGTGTCCTGATGCCAACGTGGTCCCTCTTCGAGGATTTGTCGCCAGCTACCTGCACAGTTAGAGGGAGAGTGGCCGCTTGCCTGGTGCCCACTCTGTGCTGGGCTGTGACCCTGTCATTGATTCCTGTGCCCACCTCCCCACCCTCTAAGGGATCCATCATCACCTCACCCTGTGGAGCACAACCTCAGCCTGGGAGGGGCGCTGCCCTGGGTCCTCCCCACTGTCCTCCATGGTGAGTGCCCGAGGGGCTGGTGCCTGGGGCTGGTGGGTTCCCATACCTGGGCCTTCTTCCTCATTCAGGGCTGGCGCCCGCTTCCAGGGCCCCTCTCCATGGTCATCCAGCCAAGCCCAGCTCGGCCCTGTTCTTTGCGAGATGGATGCTTCTTGAGAAGTACTCTCCAAGCTCTGAAAATCTCAAATTGTTCTCGTTTGGGGGACCCTGCCCCCACCGCAGGGCCAAGGGTTGAGGACCAAGGGGGACAGATGGCTGGTGGGTGCAGGCACAGGTTCAGGCGTGGAAGGGACTGGGCCTCACTCTGGGGCTCCTTCCAACCAGATGTTAGAGCAGAAGCAGGAAGCCATTCTTGGCAGAAAAGGCTCAGAGCCAGACAAGGCTGGTGGCCTTGGAAAGCGGTGGTCCAGCAGGTGTCGCTGTTGCTCCTCTCCAGGCTGGGACCCAGGGTCACACCCTGTTCTGAAGGGCTGTTCACCTCGCCCTCTTTCAGGGGGAAGGAACCTGGGAGGAGAGCAATCGGGTGCAGACAGACAGGCTGGCAGAAAATCAGTCTGACAGGCAGGAGCACGCAGGAGGGAAAGCCCCCGGCTTCAGGAGAGAAAGTGCCTGACTTGAGCGGACCTCTGAAAGAGAAGGCTGCACGGGGAACATCCAGCAGAACAAGGAAGGGGCTCACCTAGTGCCCCTTCTGCCCCCTCACAGCTGGGGCCCCTCTGCGGGCAGACCCGAGTTCGTGCACCTCTTTTAACCCACTGGAAATGAGAACGAGCAGGGTTCTGTGGGGCTCCTGGGCACAAGCCTTTCTGTGTCCCCCATTTCTTGTTTTTAGGGAATGAGCATCAGTCTACAGGACCTTCCCTGAGTTCTAAAGGTCAGGTTCAAACAGTTGCTAATGGGGGAAGGGAGGAGATACAGAGACAAGGGAGGAATAGTCGAGAAACAATAGGAGTTTCCATCATGGTGCAGTGGAAGCAAGACTAGGAACCATGAGGTTTCAGGTTCGATCCCGGGCCTTGCTCAGTGGGTTAACGATCCAGCATTGCTGTGAGCTGTGGTGTAGGTCACAGACGCGGCTCGGATCATGCATTGCTGTGGCTGTGGTGTAGGCCAGCAGCTAAAGCTCCGATTATACCCCTAGTCTGGGAACCTCCATATGCCACAGGTACAACCCTAAAATGATCAAAAAAAAAAAAAAAAAGAAAAAAGAAAAAGAAAAGGAAACAATAGCACATGGATCTGTAGAGGGAAAAGTCCACCTGCAGAATTTGCAAAGGTCTCCCCCTGTCTGAATGTGCTTTCCTGGTTGCTGTTTTTCAGCGACACTGATGTATTGGCTGATGCCTGCTGAGCCCTCTCATATCTATCAGATGAACCCAATGATAAAATTCAAGCAGTCATTAGCGCAGGAGTATGTAGGAGACTTGTGGAGCTGCAGATGCATAATGATTATAAAGTGGTTTCTCCTGCTTTGCGGGTTGTGGGAAACATTGTCACTCGATGATATTCAGACACAGGTAATTCTGAATTGCTCAACTCTACAGAGTTTATTGCATTTGCTGAGTAGCCCAAAGAGTCTATCAAAAAGGAAGCATGTTGGGTAACATCTAACATCACAGCTGGGAACAGGGCACAGATCAGACTGTGACAGACGCCAACATTTTTCCAGCGCTCATTAGTATACTACAAACTGCTGAGTTTCGGACAAGGAAAGCAGCAGCTTGGGCCATCACAAATGCAGCTTCTGAAGGATCAGCTGAACAGATCAAGTACCTTGCAGAACTGGGCTGTATCAAGCCACTCTGTGATCTCCTCACAGTCACGGACTCTAAGATTGTACAGGTTGCCCTAAATGGCTTGGAAAACATCCTGAGGCTTGGAGAACAAGAATCCAAAAGGAATGGCACTGGCATTAATCCATACTGTGCTTTGATTGAAGAAGCTTATGGGCTGGATAAAACTGAATTCTTACAGAGTCATGAAAACCAGATCTACCAAAAGGCCTTTGATCTTACCGAGTATTACTTCGGGACCGAGGACGAGGACAGCAGCATTGCACCTCAGGGTGACCTTAGCCAGCAGCAGTACATCTCCCAGCAGTGTGAGGCGCCTAGGCAGGGTTCTAGCTTTGAAGCAATATTCTGCTTTTATGTTCTTGCGCCAGACCAGGCTACCCAGTCCGGTCCTCACGGGGCTGGCTTCTCAAAGGTTTTCCGTAACGCTCTTTGTGCTCACTTGCTTGCCTTGCGCACCTGCTCTCTTACACACATCTGGAAAACCTCTGGCTCTCTGTGGTGGAATACCCTCTAATTAAAGGGTAACCAGGACGGCCCACTCTCTGTGGAAAATCCCTAGGTTTTGGAGATCCACACTTAAATATTATAAAGAGTCATGGGAACATACACATATTAAAATGTGGCTCCCCTTTTTTTTGTGGGGGAAAAGAGGACTCCTCCTCATTCCCTTTAAGGTGGGAAAAAATATTGACGTTGAAAGATGAAACTAAAACTTTCTCTTGAATTTTCAAGGGAGATGTTTAGACCTGTTGTGTGCTTCAGAGTACTTTTCATGAGTTCTTCCACAGTGAACCCTTGGATTACCTGGTGGCTTTTTCTAGCCAAATTTTCATTAATCCTTACTGAAATTGGATGGTTTTCTTTCCTCTATTGGCACCATTCTCCACAGATATTAAAGTTAAACCATCTGCTTCCTCAAATAAATAAATAGTGCATGGAGTTCCCCTTTGGCTCAGTGGAAATCAATCCAACTAGTGTCCATGAGGATACGGGTTTGAACCTGGGCTTTGCTCAGTGGGTTAAGGATCTGGTGTTGCAGTGAGCTGTGGTGTAGGTTATAGACACAGTTTGGATCCCACGTTGCTACAGCTATGGCTTAGGCCAGCAGCTGCAGCTCCAGTTCGACCCCTAGCCCAGGAACTTCCATATGCTGCAGGTGTGACCCTTTAAAAAAACGCAAAGAAACAATAGTGCAGCCTTGGGGCAGGGTCTTGGTTCCTCTTCAAGGAATATACGTAACAGTATCTTTGAGTTCTTCTATAGAACTAAAACCCCCAACAAGTGCAAGCTAGAGTGGAGGACCACCGAAACCAGTCCTGAGGCCACTAAACACAAACTTCAAAGAAGAATGAAAGCATGCACCTACTCTGATCCTTATCCTTGGCTCTGTTTTCTACTCCCAACTATTCTAAACACTTCCTATTCTCTCCCAAAGGAGAGCATGGAATTTAAGGCCTGCTGTGGCCTCCTTTGCACGGCAAAGCAATAAAGCTGTATTTTTTTCTCTTTCACTTAAACTCTGTCTCGGCGTTTCTATTCAGCACCCATGGACAGAGGCTGAGTTTCGGCAGTAGGCGCACACCTCAAGCCCTGTTTTGCTAGGCTTCTGCCTCGCCCTGAAATGCATAGCAACACTGACTCTACTAGTTTCTCTAAGACAAGGAAAATGGTAAAGCACATGAGTAGACAACGGGTGTGCTGAAGGTGGAGGACCCAGTGCAGAGAAGTGTGAGGTCATGAGGTCCACCAGCCCGAGAACATCCAGGGGCCACTTGCAACAGAGTGAGAAATAAGATACTGCCTGCCATGTGAGTAAACAAAGGATGTCACAGTCGTCAGCCCTTGCGGCCACCTCCAAGGATGAGCTGGTGAGCCCTGAGGGAACCCAGGAAGGAAACAGAGAACGCCCACCATCCAGCAGCCATCAGAATGCAGCCACTCCCAAGGTGAGCCCAGAGGAAACTCAGGAGGTGAAAACATAGGATATTGGCCCCTGTAGCTGAGGTGCTTATCAAAGGAGGGATTTCATGGAGCCCAAACCTTGCATCTTCCCACACAGAGAAAAACACTAAATTCCTTAACTTGAGGTATCTAGTTTTCTGTTATTAGCAGTAATCTTTCATTCGTACTGCCTCCCCTTTGTTGTAAAACTCCTTTCCATCCTAGCTGTCGCCTCGTCTCCCGGGAGCAGATTCTCAGGGTTACTTAAGATGCTGCCTCCCTGACCTAAGTCCTCAGCTTTGTTCACTGAATAAAACATAACTTTCAACATTTAGGTTGTGCATATTTTTTCAGTCCACAGTGACAGTGACCAATGACAAAGGAACCAGAGCAGTCGTCTCTTCTTCTCCTGAACTCTACAAGGATCCAGGGCCTTAGTACCAGCAGAGGCACCTTGGGTCCATCCACCTCCTTGGGGAGTCCAGACAGTTTGGGTGAGTCTGTCCTGGTGCTAGGATCTCCAGCTATTGGCTGATGAACCTACGTTTTATTTAGTAGCGTTAACACCTTTCTGGAGGAGTAGGTTATCCTTGAAACTTACTTTCAAGAAGAGGTACCCGGGTTATCCTCAGTGTAAGAGACACTGGGAAGGGTTTGCTGTTTGGACACGGAGCGGGTTACCCTTAAAGGACTGGGTTAAGGAAGATTGGATTGGGCATTTAGACCAGCCTGTCGATTTTCCTTGATTTGGCTATCTTTATAGTAGAGTTTTTCAAAATAAAACCAAAATCTTAGCAGGGCTTTTGAGCTCTGAAGAAGGACCTCTCTCCTGCTCGGCAGCAGCTTTCTCGGGCAACTGAAAAACTTGCAGGAGTAGAGGGAAGCAAGGCCTCGTGCCCTGCAGCTGTCCCTGCAGGGAAACCCACTGACTTTGTTAACAACCTGCTCAACCAGCCATTCTGTGATCTGAGCACTCATGGTGTCTTCTATGCCAGGGGGAGAACCCGAGACTCTTAAGAGGGGCCTAAGGCAATGCTGGGCAAAAACCTAGAGGAGTTAAGCTTTCACACTGGCCCACCACACGATCCTCACTAGCAACGTTATTTGGACAAACCAGCTTCAGAACAGGAAATAAATCTTTCAAAACAAAAGAAAAGGGAATGACAGATTGCAAGCCTCCAACCCTACCCCAGCCAGGTTATGTATATACAGAACTTACACTTATAGGTGCTTAATTGGGAATTAAAGGAAATCTTGTCCTAAAAATTAGGGGGCCCTTTTATTGTATATGCAGTTAAGTTTAAAAAGCTGGCTTGATAAAAATATTTTCAGCATGAGGAGTTCCCGTTGTGGCTCAGTGGTTAACAAATCCAACTAGGAACCATGAGGTTGCGGGTTCAACCCCTGGCCTTGCTCAGTGGGTTAAGGATCCGGCGTTGCTGTGAGCTGTGGTGTAGGTTGCAGATGTGGCTCGGATCTGGCGTTGCTGTGGCTGTGGTGAAAGCCAGCGGCTACAGCTCCTGTTAGACCCCTAGCCTGGGAACCTCCATATGCCGCGGGTGTGGCCCTAGATAAGGCAAAAAGACAAAAAACAAACAAAAAACAAACAAAAACAACAACAACAAAAAACTATTTTCAGGAGAGTTCCCACTGTGGTGCAGTGGGTTAATGATCCTGCTTGTCTCTGTGGCATTGCAGAGTGGCCCAGCAGAGTGGGTTAAGGATCCAGCATTGCCACAGCTTTGGCATAGGTGGCAGATGCGGCTCAGATTTGATCCCTGGCCCAGGAACTTCCACACGCCATGGGTGCAGCCAAAAGAAAAAAAAAGGGAAATCAGAACTCTGACTTTAAACAGAGGCCTTCTGTGGGGAACTTGCATTTCTGTGTCTTTGGGATGTAAATGTTCTACCTAATCTTCATAATACTGCACTGTGTGTGCTTGTGTGTGTGACTGTGTGTCCTTGCATTTTGAAAACTTGAGCTCTGCCATCCTATTTGAGAGTAAATTCTATGGATCTTGGTGACATCCTACCCCACACACCATTAGTGTATATTTCAATAATGCCCAAATTGATGGATCCTTTATATTGGAGAAACTTCTAAATTCATAAATTTCTAGAACACTCTCATTATAAACAACTGTTTTATGGGTACCTATAAAAACAAAAATCAAATTAAAGGTGGAAAAAGGAAATATACCCAAGAACTTCCTTAGTTTAAATCAAACAAAGAAATTCTCAACAAAATTTTAGCCAACCGAATCCAACAACACATAAAAAAAGATGATACACTATGACCATGTGAACTGGGATTCATCCCAGGTTCAAAGGATGGTTCAACATATGAAAATCAATCAACGTCATACACCACATTAACAAAAGAAAAGTCAAAAACCACATGAGCATCTCAATAGATGCAGAAGAAGCATTTGACAAAGTCCAACATCCATTCATGATAAAAACTCTTACCAAAGTGGGTACAGAGAGAACATATCTTAATATAATAAAAGCCATTCATGACAAACCTACAGCCAGTATAATACTCAATGGAGAAAAGCTGAAAGCCTTCCTGCTGATATCTGGAACAAGACAAGAATGCTTACTCTCACCACTTTTATTCAACATAGTATTGGAAGTCCTAGCCACAGCAATCAGACATGAGAAAGAGATAAAAGGTATCCAAATTGGGAGTTCCCCTTTGTGGCTCAGCATTTAACAAACCTGACTAGGATGTGGGGATTTTATCCCTGAGGATGTGGGTTTTATCCCTGGCCTCACACAGTGGGTTAAGGATCTGGCATTGCCATGAGCTGTGGTGTAGGTTGAAGATGTGGCTTGGATCCTGCATTGCTGTGGCTGTGGCGTACGCTGGCAGCTATAACTCTGATTTGATCCCTAGCCTGGGAACTTCCATGTACCACTATCCAAATTGGAATAGAAGAGGTAAAATTTTCGCTATATGCAGGTGACATGATACCTATATATAGAAAACCCTAAGGCCTCCACACAAAAACTGCTAGAACTGATCAACGAATTCAAGAAAGCAGGATATAAGATTACCATTCAGAAATTGGTTGCATCTTTGTATTGTAATAATTAAATATTAGGAAGGGATTAAAAAATTACAATACCTTTTAAATCACACCCCCAACGTTAAATACCTAGGAATAAACCTGACCAAGGAGGTGAAAGACCTATATGCTGAGACTATAAAACATTAATCAAGGAAATTAAAGAGGATTCAAAGAAATGGAGAGATATCCCATGCTCCGGGATTGGAAGAATTAATATTGAAATGGCCATAATACCCAAAAGTAATCTACAGATTCAATGCAATCCCTATCAAATTACCCATGACATTTTTCACAGAACTAGAACAACCCCAAAATTTATATGGAACCATAAAAGACCCAGAATTGCTAAAGCACTCCTGAGAAGGGAAAAAACCAAAACAAACAAACAAAAAAAACCAAGCAGGGGTCATAACTCTTCTAGACTTCAGACAATATTACAAAACTACAGTAATCAAGACAGTGTGGTTCTGGTATAAAAACAGAGATAGAAACCATAGAGAGCCCAGAAATAAACCCAGTCAATTAATCTTTGATAAAGGAGGCAATACAAAATGGGAAAAAACACTAACTTCAGTAAGTGGTGCTGGCAAAACTGGACAGCTATGTGTAAATCAGTGAAACTAGAACACACCCTCACACCATGCACAAAAACTCAAAATGGCTTAAAGACTTAAACATAAAACTCCTAGAAGAGAACATAGGCAAAACATTTTCTGACCTCAACCATACAAATGTTTTCTTAGGTCAGTCTCACAAGGTAATAGAAATAAAAACAAAAATAAACCAATTGGGAGTTCCCATTGTGGCTCAGTGAAAATGTATCTGACTAGTAACCATAAGGACACAGGTTCCATCCCTGGCCTTGCTTAGGGGGTTATGGATCCAGTGTTGGTATGAGCTGTAGTGTAGGTTGCAGATGCAGCTTGGATCCCGAGTTGCTGTGCCTGTGGTGTAGGCCAGCAGCTACAGCCCCTATTCGACCCCTAGCCTGGGAACCTCCATATGCTGCTGGTGCAGCCCTAAAAAAAGAGAGAGAGAGAGAAGATAAATAAATAAACCAATGAGACCTAATCAAACCTAAAAGCTTTTGCAAAAAGGAAGCCATAAAAAAAACCCAAAAGACAACCTACACAATGGAGAAAATTGTTGCAAATGATGCAGCCAACAAGGGTTTAATCTCTAAAACACACAAACAACTCATACAACTCAACAGCCAAAAAAAAAAAAAAAATTGAAAAATGGGCAGAAGACCTAAATAGACATTTCGCCAAAGAAAACATATGGATGTACAGCAGGCACATGAAAAAATGCTTAACATCACTAATTATTAGAGAAATGCAGTTGAAACTACATTGAAGTACCGCCTCACACCCATCAGAACGGCCATCATTAATAAGTCTGCAAATAAATGCTGGAGATGTGGAGGAAAGGGAACCCTCCTACACTGTTGGTGAGAATGTAAATTGATACAACCACTATGGAAAACAATATAGAGATACCTCAGAAAACTAAATATAGAACTACCATATGACCCAGAAATCCCACTCCTATATCCGTCATATACCCGAACAAAACTACAATTCAAAAAGATACATGCATCCTACAGCTCAACACCAAAGAAACAAACAACCCCATCAAAAAATGGGCAGAGGATCTAGGCAGACAATCCTCCAAAGAAGACATGCAGATGGCAAATAAACACATGAAAAGATGTTCAACATCACTCCTCACTAGAGAAATGCAAATCAAAACCACTATGAGGTACCACCTTACACCAGCCAGAATGGCCATCATCAAAAAGTCTACAAACATAAGTGCTGGAGAGGGTGTGGAGAAAAAGGATCCTTATTATACTGTTGGTGGGAATACAAATTGGTACAACCACTGTGGAAAACAGTATGGAGAGTTCTCAGAAAACTCAAAATAGAATTACCATTTGATCCAGCAATCCCACTCCTGGGCATCTATCCAGAGGAAACCATGACTGGAAAAGACACATGTACTCCAGTGTTCGTGGCAGCACTCTATGCAATAGCCAGGACATGGAAACAATCTAAATGCCAATAGACAGAGGAGTGGATAGGGAAGATATGGTACACACACACAATGGAACATTACTCAGCCATTAAAAGGAACGAATTACCAACATTTATAGCAACATGGATGGACCTAGAAATTATCATGCAAAGTGAAACCAGTCAGACAATTAGACAGCAACACCCAATGTTACTGCTTACATGTGGAAACTAAAAAGACACAATGAACTTACTTGCAGAACAGAGAATGACTCTCAGACTTTGGAAAACCTTGGTTTTTCAAATAAGACAATCTGGGGGGTGGGGGGATGTACTGTGGGTTTGGGATACAAAATCTGTAAAATTGACTTGTGATGATTTATGTACACCTATAATTGAAATAAAATCCATTAAGAATTTAAAAAATAAATAAATAAATAAATAAAAAGGATACATGCACCCGTATGTTCATAGGAGCACTATTCACAATAGCCAGGACATGGAAACAACCCCTGACAGATGAATGGAGTAAGAAGAAGTGGTGAGTATACACAATGGCATACTACTCAGCCATAAAGAATAAAATAATGCTATTTGCAGCAATGTGGTTGCAACTAGAGATTCTCATACTAAGTGAAGCAAGCCAGAAAGAGAAAGGCAAATACCATATGATATCACTTATATGTGGAGTCTAAAATATGGCACAAATGAACCTATCTACAGAACTGAAACAGACCCACAGACATGGAGAGCAGACTTGCAGTTGCCAAAGGGGAGTGGGAAGGAGTGGGATGGACTGGGAGTCGGGGGTTAATAGATGCAAACTATTACATTTAGAATGGATAAGCAATGAGGTCCTCCTGCACAGCATAGGGAACTACATTCAGTCTCTTGGCACAGAACTCAACAGAAGATAGTATGAGAAAAAAATTGTGTGTATATGTATGACCAAGTCACTTTGCTATACAGCGGAAATTGGCACAACATTGTAAATCAACTGTAGTTTTTAAAAATTAAATATCAATCAATCAAACCAAGAAAAACCAGTTTGGGAAGCTTATTTGTGGTCTTTGCTTCCCCTCAGTGGAGTTTATAGATGCTAATGAAAACATTAGAATAATTAGTGTTAACAGGAAAAATAAAAGCAAAACCTTTAAGGAAAGTCTAGATACTTGTTTTTAACAAGGTAGAATTTTTTGAAACAATCTAAATGAATAAAGAAATCTTTAGATGGTTATTTAAAATAAGATAAATAACAATTGACATGTATGAGAGTGAAACATAAGATTTTATAATTACACTACCTAAGGTTAAATGAGCCAGAAGGGGCCTCCTGCTGGTCCCCAACGTTAACAGCCAAACAATTTCACTCTATTTACCACAGTTTTAGAATATATATTTAAGGTGCTGGGGAAAAAATTCTATACTGAGATACCTGTCCAGCAATTACTTGGGGGCAGGGGCAATAGTTAGGCCAAGGACCTGAGCTCCTTGTCTCACAGTCCCTCTGGCAAACCCCAGAGCTTTATGTAAAAATAGATTAAATGGGTAGGAATAAAAGGAAAGAAAATCTTCTAAAAACTCCTCCTCTAAGATCAAAATCTTGTTGACTGGATCCTAATGAAAGCTAAAGTTTCTTTTTTTTGTTTGTTTGCTTTTTTCTTTTTGTCTTTGAGGGCCGCAGCTTTGGCATATGGAGGTTCCCAGGCTAGGGGTCTATTCGGAGCTGTTTCTGCTGACCTATGCCAGAGCCATAGCAACGCCAGATCCGAGCCGAGTCTGTGACCTACACCACAGCTCACAGCAACACCGGATCCTTAACCCACTGAGTGATGCCAGGGATCAAACCCGCAACCTCATGGTTCCTAGTCAGATTCGTTTCCACTGCACCACGACGGGAACTCTGAAAGCTTAAGTTTAAGGTGTAAGTTGACAGAATTGTGATGAAAGTATATGAAATCAGTATATTTAAGTGTGCTTTATATAAGATGGCTACATCACTTTAATTGTGAGATAGACATGTATGTTTCACTGGGAAATACTTGCCCCAAGTGGGAGTTCCCTTCGTGGCTCAGTGATTAACGAATCCGACTAAGAACACGAGGTTGCAGGTTTGATCCCTGGCCCAGCACAGTGGGTTAAGGATCAGGTGTTCCTGCAGCTGTAGCATAGGTCAAAACTGCTGCTCATATCTGATCCCTGGCTTGGGAACTCCATATGTTGCAAGGCGGCCAAAAAAGAAAAAAATAATAAAAATAGTGATTTTGATCTAGGTTTAACCTGTAAACTCAGAAGGTCTTTGCTGAATGCTCTATACAAGCTTTTGAAGGCATGATAAATTAAAAAACCTAAAATAAAATATAGAATCTTAATTTCAGTTTCATTAGAAATCTCTCTGATATAAAAAATATAGTTGGGCAAACACTCTTAGTATAGTTTAGGTATACTTTTAGTATAGTTTAGGTTTTTTGTTTTTTGGTGGTTTTTTTTTTGGTCTTTTTTAGGGCTGCACTCGCTGCAATATGGAGGTTCCCAGGTTAGCAGTGTAATCGGAGCTGTAGCCACCAGCCAATGCCACAGCCACATCAGATCCGAACTGCGTCTGCCATCTACACCACAGCTCATGGCAACGCTGGATCCTTGACCCGCTGAGCAAAGCCAGGGATTGAACCCACAACCTCATGGTTCCTAGTTGGATTTGTTTCCGCTGCACCAGGATGGAAACTCCGTTTTTGTTGTTGTTGTTGTTGTTTTTGAAAACTAAAAGCAGCAGTCTTTCTCTTGCAAATCTCTACAAACCAGAATATAAATAGATGCCACAATGGCCTGAGTCTGAGCCTAATTAGTTCAATCAGGCAGAATCTGAAACCAAGGGAAAAAATGGAAAAAGTGGCAGCTTTAAAATTCAAACCACTGAAAAATTTCCCTCAGCCAAGTCTTACTGATAGTAAAGACTTAGTCTTCTGAACAAGCAACTTATTAACTTTTTAACTTATTCCAACTGTTTTTTATAAACTAGTGAGTTTACATTGTGATTCCTAATTCATAAGTTTTTTTTTTAAGTACAGCCATAAAATCTCTAGTTTTTCTTGTTAATATGTTTGTACAATATACATATGAGATATTTCTATCGCTGGGAGTTATCAAAATTGAATTTATAAAGAGCTCTAATTGATTAAAAAGTAAACACAGGTCATAGTCAATATTAAGTTAATACCTGTTATTAAAGTTAGCATAAGTCTGTTGGTCTAATCAATACATGTCTGTAGAGTCATTACCACTAAGCATAATATTTTTATCATACTTAGGTTTAACAGAAGTCAAATAAGGCCTTTATCTGTTGCAAATTTGTCAGTAAGGAAAATAACTAGATATGATGAAACTTTAAATGTGAACAAGATAAGAGCTTTGGGGTAATCTCTTTCAAATAATTATATTTTTAAAATGTCTGCTTAAATTGATCTCTCCAGATATTTGGTAACTTAAAATTCTAAAGCTGTGCTAGTTTAAGAGATGAAAGTTTATTGAATAGCTAGGTCATTTCCAAATAAAATATTGAGATATTAATTACTAAACAGAGAAACTAAAGGTATTTTGGACTATTCATTAATATATTTGGAGCCACCCTGAGATGTTCTCTAAAAGAAAACAAATGTTTTAGAAATTATCACTGGCATTTGATTCAGTGATAATATTCACCAGAAAACAGAATGCTAATGTAAGAGCCCATAATTACTTACTTCTCAGTTTTCACTAAAAATTAAGGTTTTTTAATAAGAGTTGAGGATTCTAGAATTCCTGTTGTGGCTCAGTGGTAACAAACTTGGCTAGTATCTGTGACGATGAGGGTTCCATCCCTGGCCCCACTCAGTGGGTTAAGGATCCGGAGTTACCGTGAGTATAGGTCGTAGATGTGGCTCGGATCCTACGTGGCTGTGGCTTAGGTCAGCAGCTGCAGCTCTAATTCGACCCCTAGCCTGGGACCTTCCATATAGCACGGGTGCAGCCATAAAAAATAAACAAATAAATAAATAGCTAATAGAAGTAATAAGGAAACATTTCAGGACACAGTAGGAAAGTAGGATGTGTGTTTTCAGTCAAGAAATGGCAACTTTAAAAATATGTACAACCTAAAAGTTTTTTTTAATTATTATTTTTTGTCTTTTTAGGGCCGCACCTGCAGCACATGGAAGTTCCTAGTCTAGGGGTCGAATCGGAGCTGCAGCTGAGAGCCTATACCACAGCCACAGCAACACCAGATCCAAGCTGCATTTGAGAATTACACCACAGCTCATGGCAACACCAGATCTTTAACCCACTGAGTGAGGCCGAAATCGAACATGCATCCTCGTGGATCCTAGTTGGCTTCATTACCGCTGAGCCACAACAGGAACTTCTGATCCTGTTGTGTTTTAAAAACCTTTGACTCGCCCCTGTACTGTCTGGGTTTTTTGCTGGAGGCCCCCATGAAAAAGCTGCTTGAACTGCTTTGAGAGTTCCTTGAATGCAGTTGTGCTCCCATCCCAAGGGTGGTCTTTGGAGACCCCATACCTGATCCCAGGATACCCACTCAGGTGACCGTGTACAAGTCCCTGAGTCCTTGTGTTTTGAAGCAAAAGGCTTTTCCTTTAGTCTCCCAGGCCTTCCCTAAGTCTTAAAAGGCTTACTCAAAAGTTAACAATTAGGGAAGTTCCTGTTGTGGCACAGCGGAAATGAATCTGACTAGTATCCATGAGGATATGGGTTCGATCCCTGGCCTCACTCAGTGGGTCAGGGATCCGGTGTTGCCATGAGCTGTGGTGTAGGTCACAGATGTGTCTTGGATCCTGTGTTGCTGTGTCTGTGGTGTATGTAGGCTGGCAGCTGTAGCTCAGATTGGGCCCATAGCCAGGGAACTTCCATATGCTGTGGGTGTAAAAAAAAAAAAAAAAAAAA